>JAQQBS010001422.1:11527007-11546836 GCA_030347275.1 Microctonus aethiopoides
TAAAATATCAAAAACTAACATTTTTTCACCCGAGACTCAAAAAAAAAAATAGTCGGTTTTTTTGCGCCACCCTAGTATGTATGTATAAATAAATAACTAATGTGTTTGAAAGATCATTATACAAACATCTTGCATACGTCAACGATCATCATGATCATACAGTCATCATATATACTTTTACTTTATTATATATTTTATAAAACGCCACCCATGATGTAGTTGTATACAATAAAATGCCACACGCGCGCATCAACCATACGCTTAATATCATCGTTGTTGCAAGTTTATACACGTCGTTTTGTGTGCCCTCGCGGGCAAAATGTATTAGGGTGGCTCGCATAGCTAAACTAATTGGTTAAATCTGTTGGGCCGCATAACTGGAAGGCTAATTGGGTGATTTCCTGACAAATTATATCTACCCTGACCGTACTGTACAACTATGTACTAACTATATGTATATACATAACATATATGCGGGACCGTTTGTCACTTGACACTTTGAGCATGAGACGCATACAGTGTATATAGATATATTATTGCGTGTGTATTATTAATATATACACGTGAGATGATGCGATCAACTGGCATATTTTGCGCGTGTTATAAATGCGTTTCTTTAATGCGTATATAACTGTTTATATATATATATTGTATATACATTTATTTATATGTGTGTATATATAGCTAGCAATTTTTTTTTTTTTTTTTTTTTTTTTGGTTATTTATATTTTTTTATTTTATTTTATTTGTGTGTTTTTGCCTACGGTTTTATGTATATAATTTGCCTCGTTGCTCAAAGCGAATGGAGCAATCTTAATATTCGGATTTTTTAATTGTTTTATTTTTGTGCATTTATTTGTTTATTTATTTGTTCATTTTTGGATGAGGTTCGCTTTCACTAAATGACATATATATATGTATATATGTATAAGCGGTGAAATATTTGTATGTATGTATGTATGTATAGGATGCGGGGTCGCTTTGGCTTACACAAAACACGTGTGCTCATGTCATGTGTGAACAGTACACTGCAGTGTGAATTATTTCGTGAATATATATAGTCCAACTTGATTTATTTATATTTTTGTTTTTTTTTGGTTTTGTTTTTTTTTTTTAGGTAAATTCTTGTATTACTTATCTGCTGATGTACTTATGATCTTTGATGTGATGGTTTATTTTATTTTATTTATTTGTTTATTTTGTTATTGTATAAATGAAACAGGGGAAATTGAAAATTGTTGAGAAAATTTTTTCGTTTAATATTTAAAAGAAAATTATTTTATTTATTTTTATTATAAAGGAATATTATGTATAATTAATATTATAATTAATAATAATTAGTACAGGATAATATTTAATATTTAATTTAGTAGAGTTGTCAATTTTTTTAGATTATAATTTATTTTTTTTTTTAAAGTGATAAATAATATTTGATATAAAATATTATGCAATTTAGTAATAATTATTTGATAGGTAATTATTTATTGAAATGAGTTTGCAAATAATTTTAATTTGTATTCAATAAGAAATATTTAATTTGTAAAATCTGTTTTATCCAGTGTAAAAAATATTATTAAAGTTAATTAAAATGGATTTTATGATATTTTTTGGAATGATAAAATAAAATAAAATTACAGCACGATTTATTATAGTGTACTGGAATTGCGGTACCACGTGAATATTATTTTAGTTCCCAAATATTGTATGACAGAAAAAAAAAAAAAAAAAAAAAAAAAAAAAAAAAAAACATAAAGGAAAAGAGAAGAGCGAGCAAATGTGAGATAAAACGCGGGGAGTATATAAGTGGGATCAAAGCTTCGTGAGAGAAGTGTCGCATGAATGCAAAACTATAATACATACATATAACAGTTGAGAAATACATACAGACAAAGATATGGAGATGAAGAGAGAAAAGAGAGAGAGAGAGAGAAATTTACTCGCGTGTGCGCAAGCTATATACGACCTCGTTAACAAATCCTCTGTCGACCTTTGGCGGATTTTCAAACGTCGCACGAGAGATCGTAGTCATTAACTATGAATTAGTGACAAAATGAGAGCGAGGGAGAAAGTGCAATATACATATATGTATAAATTAAATATCCTCTTTATATATCCCTACATATTTACTTCCATCATCACCTATAATACCTAAATGTGCAATCAAACGTGCAGAGATATTAAAATTAATTTCAAATCTACTATAAAATAATTAAAAATGATAAAAATATTTTTTTTAATTAAAAGATTGCATTTGGATGATTGAATATTTTCTATTACCAAGTATTTAACAATAAATTTAAATCAAAAATCAAATTTTCAATTCTCAAGAAAACTTATTCTCAATTATATTTAAACACCAAAAATCCACTAAATATTATTAATTAATTTTTCTAGTCTAAAATAAATCACTCATTCAATTCAACTAAATCTACAATTCAATAAAACCAATAATAACATCGCCACCCAATCAATATGCACAATTTTATCACCAGTAAAAATAAACTTCTGAACTCAAAAAAAAAAAATTATCCCCCACAACAATAATTATTTCTCTCATTATATAAAAAAAATTATTTATAAAAATTCATATCATCAACAATTAATATAACACATTAACAATTAACAAGCCATATAAATAATTAACACAAGACATTAAAAAATAAAATATTCTCATCCATCAACATAAATACCATTCAATCATACAAATATCAAACACACCATACGCATTATAATACCAATCAATATCTAATCGTGTGCAATAATGTGGTAATGAAACCCTTAAAAACCCATAGCAACATAACTTACGCATCATTTATCATGTCTATATACATACATACATACATACTAATATATATATATATCCATATACATAATATAAAGAAGAGAGTAAACGAGAGAAAAGGAGATCATATCGCAGTTAGGAAATCTTTTAATTTGACGGACCATAAAGCACAACTTTCTCTCTTACACTTTCATGAATATATCGGTAACCCTCACACTCTAAAATACGCTGGACTTAAGTATATATATATATACATATATATTGAGACGACAGTTGGTGCCTAAATTGTATATATGATATCCGTATGTATACATATATACATCCACTCCCCCCCATGGGAGGTCATGGGTGACACCATGGCGTGTCGTATCGCTGCAATAATAACGCGTGAGCGATATTCCATCGCGCTATATAATATTACTTCCCTTCTGGATAACCCCATGTATACACCATCACCATCCACCACCTCCGTTACTATTTTCTCTGGTGCTGAATCTAATGTGACATTACGCGCGTTGGTAGCGCTCGAATTACGACCAATCATTGCTATTATATGTGTATATGGATACATGGATATGTGAATGAAGGGAAGGAAGGGAAAAAAATTTTTTTTTTTTTCGAGAGAGACGACGCGTGCGAGGGGATCTAGCACATCTCTTTCTGATACTGTATAACGTAATCACCTCCTTGGGGTCCCATTTGCTCTTTCGCACGCTTCATACACTCGTTTGACTCCGCCAACTTGACTTGGATGAAACATGTGGGTGATATTTTATTAAAAAATTAATAGAGTTAAAGAAAAAATATATTAGTTTTAATTTATATTCAGGATGTTTATGTGAATTTATATAATGTATTATATATAATGTAGGTATTTATTTATATTTGATGCGTGTAAATGTGGTTAATGATCACATATGTTTGGTTTTATATGCATGAATGGAATATGAGTATGGGTGAAGAGACGAGAGAATGTGCGACAAACTCTCGGCTTTCAAATGTATTGCTATTAATATCTTTGCAATGATGAGTTGATGCTCTCGTGTGTCTATTTCATTTTATCTAGCATATCACGTTGACAAATCCAATTTCCTTCAGTCACGCTTAATTTATACCGATTTTTCTCTACCAAACAAATTGCCCCGCACCATAGAGTACATGTCAAAAGTTATATATTCATAATTTTATTTTTCTATTTTCTTTTTTTTTTTTTTTCCTACATTTAATTCTTCCACTCTTCCTTTATTCCATCACACTTATTCACCACTAGAGGAAATTACTCGTCACTCACCATCACTCAACTCTCGACTTTCTAATTACCAGCACAAGTCATTATTATTTAATTATTATTACTATAATTATTTTTCATCATAATTAATTTTTTTTCTTCAATTCCCTATACTTAAACATACAATAATTATCATTGGCGCCATGAATACATATATGTAGAACACTTTAAAAAAATTTTTTTTAATTGTAAAATTTATTTTTAACTTTAAAAAAAATTTTTCTTCACAATTATAAATTAAAAAAAAAATTTTTTTCCATATATAAACATGAAAGAATAACAAAACAGCTCAGTGATCACAATACTCGATTCAACAAGAGCCCTTGCCACCCCCCATATATATTTCCCTGCACAATTTTCTATACCTACCACTTGTATACACCACAGCCATTTTTTTTTCTTTTTTTCACCTATCTCAATCGCGATATCTCTTCAAGCCAATCCCTACTTCTGCTTTCCTCCACTCATCGTCTCCCTCTTTATATCACTCCTCGCAACACACACATACACACACACACACACACACAAGTATATATACATATAAATCCTCTTTACATATATGACAGACATATATATCTCGTCCGCTTGTCCGCCCTCCTGTCACGTAGATACATATAGGCAAACCGCTGCAATACAGTATAATTATCGGATGGCAAGTAACTCGAGCGAGACCGCCGCGCTCGTTTTAATTGGCCAATTATCGTGCCGCGAAATAGGTGTGTGCATTCAGATAGGCGTGAAACACTTTAGAGGAATGACCGTTATATATACATACACATATGTATTTATATATTTGCCACATACTGGTTACATACACTATTATAATTACAACATAAAACCTTCCTGTGAAAAATGTGTGTACAGTGGAATATAATAAGAGGAAACAATAAAGCAATATGTGACTTGATATTGAGAGTGAGATGATATTAAAAAAAAAACCTGGGTTATAATGTGAATATAAATTTTTTTATATTAATATGTATAATAATAGAAAAAATTAAAGGGAAAAAATTTTCGAAATTTTTTTGTGTTTTTTGACAGGCTGTATTTTGGTGAAAAAAGGTCGTATCAAGGTTTTTAAAAAAACGAATTGAAGCTGAATAAACAAGCTATCTAATAGAAATAATGGATTGACTAAAAAAAAATTTTTAAATTCGTGAACTCGAACAAAAAAAATTTTTGAAATATTTTTTTTCGTGTTTTTTGTTAGAATTACATAGTAATCATGGGTCTTGAAATTTTTTGACTGCAAGATATGGAAACTAGAATCTCAGAGCTTCAGAATGCTTTTTTTAAAAACTCGATACGACCATTTTTCACCGAAATACAACATGTCAAAAAACACGGAAAAATTTTGAAAATTTTTTTGACCCTTTAATTTTTTCCATTTGTGTATTAATTTATAATTATGGGTGATGTATAAATGTATATTTATTTATATGTATGTTAGATGGTCTCTTGGACACGGCTACGATAATTTCCTGTTGGAAAGAGAATGGAGAAATGGTTGGACGAATGTTGCAGTAGCACGTGGATGGGCGCAAATTGGTCACGGCTGGTCCGTTCGATCTCCCTTGCTCGTCGTCAACTCTATAACAATCCCACCATACTCTCTCCCTTAGTCTGATAAACTACGTTGAATTTTCCTTCTCTCTACTTGTTACTATGCGCAATCCCACTCACGAGATTATATATACACCCTTTGTATTGGTTGACAACTATTAAAAGTAACCCCTCGATGCCTTTTCCTCGAGTACACCGAGCGTGAACAGGATTTTCTGCAGATCTTAATGCACATACATAAGGTATTATGTATTTCTCCCTATATTTTCAATGAAAAATTCACCTGTTTTGTTTATTATGTGTATATGTTTATTTATATTTGGTTTTATGTACACGTGGGTATTAACGCTCATTTATTTTAAATTGTATGCATGATGAATTTTGTATGGGAAGCAAGAATGAACATTCTTTTTTTTAATATGGAGATAATTTTTGTTAAAAAGTTTCAAATACATATTCATAATAAATTATGTATTTTTATTTTTTTAGATTTAAATTACAGAATTTTTTTTTTTTTAATTACTGATAATTTAATACCAAGTAAATACATATATAGAAACCATTTCATGAGTAAATGTATTCGTTCGTTTATGAAAGGGTTGTTATACAGAATTATATAGACGTCATATGATATTTTAAGGAGTTAATTGTGAATTTTTATTTTAAAGCAAATATTTTTTATTGAACGCCACTGCTAATTCTTAGACATGGTTGAAACAAATTATTGAATATATATAAATATATAAATAAATTATATAAAAAAAATAAACGAAAAAATTTAATAAATAAATGAAAAAATAAAATAAAAATATAAATAATTTTCAAATTTAATACGATTAATTTGTTTCCAAAGAACACTTTTCAATGGTAATGTTGACCATTGTGAGTAATTATATTTCGTAGATTTTTCTCTCCGTGTATCTATTAAAATCATTAATAAATTGATGATGTACACATAAATATATAAAACATTATCAGATAAATAAAATAAATCGATTCGTAACGAGTGCACTGTGTAAACGCACATCACATACTATATAACAAAATACATACATATATAAAAGTTTAATAACCCACGGTGATTATATTTGGCCAAACTGTCTGGACTAAACTCCAATTAAATGGCCTATCGATTAGATAATCCGAGCGTTCGCCAATCGAGTTAGCACTGGCAATCTACATAGACACATGAAGTGATACCTATCATGAGAGTGAAAGAGAACGAGATAAACTATACACACATACATACGTGTACATGTACATATAAACGTAGGAGTATAAATATATGAGAACAGATGCGAGCAAGCGACGAGGCACACGGCGTCGTTCAGCGTGTAATGAGGCGCGAAATAAATGCCCCGCAGGGTGTACAACCGTACGACTTTCGTACGCGCGTTTGCCTTTCTTGGCCAATCATATATATACATGCACACCAATGTATACCTACTTATATACATTGTTTATATCTATATAAGTAAATAAATGACTTGAGATAGTTTGAATATAATTTACATTCACCCACCGCTGATTTTTGAGCAACAGAAATAGATAAATAAAATAACACTGTAAATCAGTAAAAAATATATTTATAATATAAATAAATAAATAAATGAAATAAGAAATTTTATAGTATTATAAAATAAAATAATTCTTTTTTTTTATATTTAAAAATTTGTTAAGTAATTAAATATTGACTGAAAAATTTAATTAACATCTAATATATATACTCCCTCATGCTGATTTTTAAGCAACAGAAATAGGAAAATAAAATAACACTCTAAATCAGTAAAAAATATATTTATAATATAAAAAATAAATAAAACAAGAAATTTTCTTTTTTTTATATTTAAAAATTAGTTAAGTATTTAAATATTGACTGTAAAATTTAATTAACATCTAATATACTTCCTCATGCTGATTTTTGAGCAACAGAAATAGAAAAGTAAAATAACACTCTAAATCAGTAAAAAATATATTTATAATATAAATAAATAAATAAAATAAGAAATTTTATAGTATTATAAAATAATTCTTTTTTATATATTTAAAAATTAGTTAAGTATTTAAATATTGACTGAAAAATTTAATTATCATCTAATTTATATACTCCCTCATGATTTTAATTCTGTCGAATAATCTCGAGAGATTTGTTTAAGTATATATGTATACATAATACGCGAGGAGTAGAAAGCCCTTGGGCTCTATATATATGTACACATACACGTGCAAATGTTCGATTTTAAGCGCATACGAAAAGGGATGATGGTTTTAACGTGAGCACGTTGGTTGCCCAGCAATTACCTAAATGGCCGGGTAAACAATATCCATGAGCTAACAGTTAAGAGCCAGGACAGACTTACGTATACCACTCACCGTTCCCTTTACCTCTCCAATTATATATACACCATCTCTATACCTTATCGTACATGATATGTCCGGTTATACATCCACATTATACATATACATACACCCACATATATATAGATAATACATATACCAACCACATTATATTGTATATAATATTATCTATCTCAATTCCTTTGTTCTCCCGTTATTCCACTCTCTGTATTTTGTAAAGTCCATATTGTCTATTGTCCTATATTATACGCTCACGTGTACCCAATAATGAATATATATCTCCTCTATGTACATTAGTAGAGGTGATGAAAATGGTGAATAGAAGATATAATATGTAACATCGGTATAGAGCGAAATCAAAGACAAACCACTTTATTCATAGTCCAATTGCAAAATGTTAACGACCAACCACGAAAGCAGAAGGATATATAGAGGAAGTAAATCATTTACCTATGTATATTTATATGTATACATATATATACATATGTATATCTTACGATATATTCAGTAGTGCGCGCGTCAAAATAATCTTTGCTGTTTGTAAATGCTGAAGGTATATAATCTCTCTCCTTCAATTTTACCAGTTGTGTGTGGGTTTATATATTGTTTATATATTCATGTATATATGATTATATATATTTATATGTATATATGTAGGTACGCGTGGATATCAGCTACGATGAAACAACAACGACAAACGATGACAAGACATTGCAAAGAGGAGACGATAATTTTGCGTGTTTAAACGTGTGCGCGACAAACTATACGTAACAGTAGTAGCGCAACCACCCTATATCTCGTTTAAACGTTGTGGACGCGAGAAGGGTATCCAAAACAACTTGTGCTTATCGTCGATTGGCGGACGTTCGCGCTTTCTGGGAACAGCCGCGCCACGACTCCGCCCACCCGAGGCGGAACATTGGCCCCTCTCTCAATTCATTTCTTTCCATCTTGCTTCCTCGATATTTCACCCTCTTTCATCTTGCAGCATTTCACGTCTCGCGCTGCTATTCACTGACAACGAGTGGCGGTTGTGCTCTCTACCGACGATATTTCGGAGTAATAATACGATATAATTCCGTCACCATGGATCTGCTATAGAAAGCACGAGACTGAACACAGTGAACTATCGCTCATGCTACCGCGAGTATTAACTCCTGCTGCATCATTTATTATAGAGTTATATATTGTATTTTATTTTATTATTTAAATTCAGTCCAAGTTATTGTTAGTTTTTTCCTTGTACTGAAGTTATAAATCGTTAGCACGTGTGTGTGTTTGTGTTTTTTATTTATTTATTTTTTTTTTTTCGTACGATCAAACAACTGAAAAATAATTAATTATAAATGTATTTAGTGTTTTAAAAATATAATCATGAGTGAGTGATAATGTTTATGAATATATATCACTGTGTGGAAGAGGAAAATAAGGAAATACATATTTAAAGAATAAATAAATAGATAAATATATTAAATAAATAAATAAATCCAAGCGCGGTGATTGCCGCATGGCAATGTGGAGGATGCAAGAGGGCAGGACGTTGTCACCGCTTGCGGAAATTGGCCCAGTGTCGTGTATGCAGAGTGAGGAAATGAATCTGCGGGCGGTCGTGCCACACCAAAAACGTCGTGAATTATTATTGCATGTGAGAACGAGCGATGCATTTGTTGTTGGTTACGAAGATCAGCAGCAGCAGCAACAACAACAACAACAACAACAACAACAACAAATGCATTTAAGTAATATCGGTGTGACATCGTCATCATCGCCAGTGTCTGAGTCAACGACCACAGCAATGGATGAAGACATTGACGAGTCATCAGCGATAAGAAATAAAAATATAATTGATAATAATATCCAAGGATTAGTGAATCGTCGATCGTTAATGAACGATGATGATGAGGATGAAGATGAAGATGATGTTGACGATGAAGATGAGGACGAAGATGAAGAAGAAACGATTGATGATGTGGTAAATCAAAATAGACGACATTTAATACGTGATAACAATGATGATAATGATGATGATGAAGATGAGGATAATAATATTGAGCGCAATGGTAATTATCCTGATGATGAAGAGGAAGATATTGAGGTGGATGTTTGTCATGAAACTGAAAGTAATCCAAGTAGTCCTGTTGATTTAACAGCGTCTTCACGTATGATAAATCCTGGCGAACAATATATTCATTCATTTACAAATCGTTCTGTTGGAATTCATGGATTGTCGTGTTTACAATCAGTTGGTGGTAATGGTGCTATTCACAGTGATAGTGGTGATGGTGGTGGTAATGGTGGTAATGGTGGTGGTATTGGTGATAATAGTGGTGGTAATAATGGTGCTAATGGTGTAATTCATGATAATGGAGCGACGGTTGTCTCAACGTATCATTCTGGACACGCGACTGGCTCAATGGTAACGAGTATTAACACTAGTAGTGTTAATAATTTATCAAGAACATGTAACAATGCAGTGGGCAATAGTGTAACAAATACATCAGCCAATGTACAAACTACTAAAAGAGGACTTGCATTTTCAGTTGAAAATATACTTGATCCAAATAAATTTACCGGCGGACGAGTTATTCATGATAGAATTTCACACAGACGACGTCGTCGTGCGGCAAGTGTGCATGAAGGTAAATATAAATATAATTTATCAACATTAGTATGATAATAAATAATATTAATATGTATAACCCTGAAGTTTATTGTTGAGTGTGTTTAGACGATAAAATAATTTCATCTGTGATTTTATATTATATTAAATGTAATTTTCTTTGATGTTGCCAACTTTGTCTTTGGCATCTCACGTTGAAAGGTCACTCGATGTATACATAAATATTCATATACATATATATTAAGCAGATATACATATATTTCTGATGCTAGTTATTACTTCACTCTCAATTAACGCCGACAATAATATATATGTTAAGCGTGAATATCGTATGATGCTCTTTCGGCGCTCGTATAATAGTTTTTGCTGTCACCCGTCGGAGGACAGTCACAGCCCTCGCTAATTATTTTACTCCTCTCTCTTTCTTACACTACACATCACTCACATACACATACACATATGCATATATATTCCATGTTGCCGGCTTGTGCGGTCGAGAACGTCGTCATTTATGTTTAAATTTAGACTCACGAATGCAAGATGGGTTTTGAGATGGTTTTATTTCTTTTGTAAATTTTTTTTTTTTTTTTCGCATTATAAAAGACAAGGGCAATGTATAAAAATATGTATGTATGTATGTATATTTGTGTGAGTGAGTGTGTGTATGAAGAAAAGAACTATATAAATGATAGATTGAATTTATAATGTTCCTAAACGTGGCAATGATTTTTTTATTTATATCATGTTTTTATACGGGACAATTCGCGGGTTTTATTTTTTTTTTAAATAATACAATGAATCGATTTTAAAGATTAACGATTTGACTATGGATATAGATGTGTATTGATGAGTGTGAGTGACTGGTCGTGATGAAAAATCGATTGAAAGGTTCGGATAGGGATGGTGGAAAAAATAAAATAAAAAATTAATAAAAGTGTTGACGCACACGCGCTGTTAATGTTGTGTATGTATAGGTTATGTAGATGTGTCGTGGATATTATTTAACTGTACGTGAATATCCGTGAAATTTGTCAATTCCGAGATTTTTTCATCCATAAACAAAGCGAATATGTCATTTGAAATGACTTTGGATAGTATGTATGTAGTGGATGAAGCGATATTGAATTGTAGTACGTCTAAATAATACAAAATTGTGATATTATTTTTAAAAATAACACTATGAAAACATGACATTTTTTTTAATTCGATTCGAAATAAATTTTATTTATTTGAAATTAATATTTGGTTCATTATAATGAATTTAGGAGGTTCAAACTATTTTTTTTCTTAGGGTTTTCAATGTAATTTTCATATTCACTTATATACATTCAACAATTTATAATAATTTAATGCACTGAATGCAAAAAAAAATTAGTAAAATACAACTCAATTTATCCAATCAAATATTAAGTACAATATAAAAAAAAGGCTAAAATTCAATTGAATTAATTTTTATTTATTTAAATCTTGAAAATTAATTTCTCGATGTATCCAAAATTTTATTGCTACATATTTTTGTAATTAATATATCTCATCAATATATTTTCCTAATAACAATCATTAATTCCGTAATGAAAAATAATAAAAAAAATATATATTTTGATGAATAAAAAGTGACAAAGAAATTTATAAACGATCCAAATCGTCAATTAATATAATCGAGTGAAATTTTCAAGTGTCTTTAACACAAAATCTCTCTCATCCCTCTTGAAAATTTCTTGTAGTCTGGTTTGTGAAGAACGACAACAGCGACGAGCGTATAATATAACGAAACGAAGAGAGAAACAAGGGTGAATATCAGGGCGAAAGGACGAAATGTTGGCGCGTGCGCGTCAATAGGATGGGGGTAAACTGTCGTAGCGTGACAAATTGCTCCGCTAATCTGCGTTAACCAGTCTTTGAGCCCCGTCATCATCGGTCCTATTCCGGTACGGGACGTCAAGGACCCACTTGAGATATCAAACTTTTTTTTTTCTTCTTATTTTTACCCTATCACTTATATTCTCATTTTTATCTCCAAACCACTTCTCAATATCCATACACCCCCGTGCACCATTTCACATCCACAAACAATCAAAATAAATAACCTGCACATGTAACATAAAACAAAACCAGTTAAGAAAACAGATCAATATATAATATCGAAAAAAATTCGAAAAAATAAAAAATAACAAATAAATTATATTTATTAATGATACGATTCAATCATCAATCTTCATCTCGATTGCTGTAACAATCATCATTAAAATTACATCAGGACAATCGAGCGTTGCATTATCCAAATCCATTTTAGCCCCCACATTTTATATACATATATACCACACACACGTAAATACTTTATTCGATTTTTTGTTCTCCTCATTCGGGTTTTGCCCCCTCTATATTCTATATAGCGTTACTCTCACGTCACGGCCGAGGGAATAATATCGTCGGTTGTTATGATAATCACACGGCATCGCGTCGCATCGCGCCAAGCCGCCCAGAAAATTGGCTCTTCTGCATCACAATGACACCCTCGCCCGCTCTATACTCTCGCCCCTGCTGACGTATATACTCTTCCGTTCCTTCTCTCTTTTACCCTCTCGCCCGGCCCGCTTCTCGGGATCTGTATGTGTATAATGTGTATATACATCGGGCCGATATATGACTGAGAGAAAATATGTATATCTATGTGTTGAGGGGAGGATATATATAGGATTTGTCGAACGTGCGAAACCACCGTCACTTTGCTCTCTCTCTCTCTCGTATTCTCTTTTTTTCTCGACCTTTATATTTTATATACCACGATTTTCACTCGCCCTCTATCTTATTCGCGCTATAAAAATCACTAATTACCGCTATGAACCACCCTTACGGAGGACGAAACGTGAGTCGACGAGTGGAGAAAAAAAAAGTGGAAAAAGGGAAAAAATTTCGATGAGAGGAAATCAATTATTTTGTTTTTTGTTAATTTACGCGGTTGATTAATTTTTTTTTTGTCTGAGTATGTTTGGGGAAAGGTCATTTGTTGTATGTGTGTGGAGAGACGTGATTTTTGAGTTGATTGAACAAATTGAATTAATAAAATATGAATGTAAATTAATTTCAGATTGAAGGAAATTATTTGTGATAGATAAAAAAAAAAACGATTTTAAATGAAGGAAGGTGATAATGTCTTGATATTTATTGAGATGTTTTTCAGTTTGATTAGAGAAATAAATATCTTATATAGTTCGAAAGATTTCACGATAGAATAATAAATAAATAAATAAATAAATAAATAAATGATTGTGAACTGTGAAGTGAAACATTTTTATCATAAATTAAGACGTTTATAAATCTTATAATTGAACAAATAATTTTATTTTTCTATAAAAAAAAAACGCTGATGGCAAATATCCCTTCGATACATATCAAAATGTTTATTTAATTCCGAATAATATATATTCAATAAATAAACATTAATAATAATTGATAATCCAAAATAGTGATCATTAAATTAATTTACTAAACATTCAATCAAATAAATTTATTTAATTCAAATTTTTTCGTCAATGTACCAAAGAGTAATTGTTTCCTTGTTAAAGTAAATTAATGTCAAATTTTTATCTGCTATTTGTAGAATAAAATATTCGATGGAATGACATCGTCAACTTGAATAAAAAAAAAAAATATAAAAAAACAAAAGAAAAATCGTTTTTGCTCGTTATTTCATATCACGATGTGACCGCGTCGAGGAAGACAAATTGTTCTGGTGAGTCAAGTGAGCATTTTGCTGATGATGCGCGCGCGTGCCCACCACCAAAGCAATCTATATATGTTACTGATGACACCAAGAAGAAAAGAATAAAACTAAAAAAAAAAAATATAAATTGTTAGAATGACTCGCGAGAGGGTCACTGAAGTTCACGCACAGCTCCCAAACGTATTCTGAAAATTTAGTGGACCCATAAAAAAAAATTCACAGTCGAGTAACCACCGTCGAATATTTTTTCATGCATATCCTATTTCTTTTTTCATGTATATGTATATAATATTATATCCATATCTACGTATCCATCGTCTTCTTTCATCCTCTCTATCATGTTTTATCATGTTATTTTTTCGTGATAAATTTATAAGAATATCACACTCGACACATTGCAAATACTATTTTCTTATATCCTTCATATATATTTATATCGTCCGCTTGGACGTCAATTCTCAAGGGATAATTTTGAACGACATTGATAACAACCTATAACATTAAAGACACAAAAGTTTTCCTCATAGGCATTAAAGCTTCATCCCCAAAAGAATAATGAAGACCAAAAAAATAATAATACTAAATTAATTAATTAATATCAATAAAATGTCCAATGAAATAAAAAAACAATAAACAATTATAATTTGTATAATAAATATAACATGTTTTCAATTCAATTAGTCGAATCATCAATGAACACCCAATGAATTGTCACAAATGAATCAAAGCGAGGAAAAAAAAATTTTTTATTATCAATCATATATTTTTATTAATCAATTAAAAATAAAATCGCAATTGGTAAAAACAAGTGTATAACCTAAATATAGTATATTCGTTTTTGCCGCATCAAACAAGAAAATAAAAAATAAAACTACATAAAGAAAAGAGAAAACAGAAAAATAATTGAATACAAAATAAAAATCTTCCGATCGTGAATCTAAGCGCGAATGTGAATTACGCGTTTCGAATTACGGAGAATCAATTGAAAGAGCGGCCATGTATCCCTCAGTATTCGTGAGAGGATATATAGAATTTTCTATTATTTCTTTTTTCCTCAATTTGAATGTGGATACGTGGAAACCGATATATATACCGATATCCAAAGAGTGATTCGTAGAAAGAGAGATTTAGGAATGAAAAAAAAAAAAAAGAATTATTCTACATATATACAGACATATTCATCTGTACAAGCAAACGAGACAGATACAGAATAAAAGAGAGAATGAGGAAGAGACATAGAGAAAGAGCGAGTGGGGTCTGCAAGAACGATCGCGCGTTAACGAGATACAAATCCCATTACGGCGTAAACCTTCTCGATCCGTCGCCCCCTACGGACTTCCAACCTCTTCCTATTTTCCCTCTCCTCGTTTGCCCTCTTCGTTTGCCGCTCACTCTGGCACAAGCTATGGGCCACGAGCCACGCCAATTCGAATAAAGTTTAGCGTCTCCCTCATTCTCATATGTACTTTGGTGACTCTATCACTATATTCTATGCCAAAACTCTCTCTTGTATCAGTTATCTTTATCTGTTGCACTGTCGTAAACGCGATTCATCGTCCCGGGCGCCAGTATTTTCATCTCCCTTCTGTGTACGCAATTCAAAGCGAGGGAATATCTGTCCCCGGGACATCTGCGCGCTGATTGAATCTCCAATCTCGTCTCTCTCATTGAGCGAACGATTGGCCGGACGAAACAGTCCGGGCGGGCGGTCGGTCGGTCGGCTAGCCGCCGGCGGCCGGTGTCTCTCTCACTTTCAACGGCGATCACTCCAGCCCAGCTGGCAAAGTGTCCAAGCTCTCTTTTTATTCTGTCCCCTTGTTACATATAGAAAGGAGAAAAAAAATAAATAAAAAATAAACAAAAACAAATGGGAACATTTGAGAGAAAAACAAAATTGGGTTCGACCGCGATTACTCAGTATTTTATCCGTCAAACGTTTAAGAAAATTCGCCTTTTAATAATTATATAATAAAGCTAAATTAAAATAATATTGATTGAATAAAAATTGATTTTTATTTTCAACAGATGGAGATTCGACTGGGGGTGAATTTGCTTGCGGTAGTGGTCAAGAGGATGAAGGAATTAATGATCATATGGAAGAAATGGAAGAAGAGCCAGATGATGATGATGAAGACGAAGATGATATTGAAATGCAGGGTATTGATCATGACAGAGAAACACCAACAGCGCCACGTGATACACCATCTAATGGCTCAAGTAGTAGCAAAAAACGTCAATCATCATCTTCCTCATCGTCATCCGGTGGCGGTGGTGGTGGTGGTGGCGGTAATAGCGGCGGTGGTCATGGTCAATCATGTCACGGTCAATCATCACAAAATGGTGGCAGCAATTCAAATAATTCCGGATCGGTCGGTGGCAAACCACGACGCGCACGAACAGCATTCACATACGAGCAATTAGTCGCGCTTGAAAATAAATTTAAAACCACGCGATATTTATCCGTATGTGAACGATTAAATCTTGCATTATCGCTTTCACTTACCGAGACACAAGTTAAAATATGGTTTCAAAATCGTCGTACCAAATGGAAAAAACAAAATCCCGGATTGGACGTTAACAGTCCAACAGTGCCAACAACACCGCCGCATCCATCGCCTTATGGGCCAGCATTTCTTTTTGCCGCACATCCACACACTCATCCACATCCACATTCACATCCACATCAACATCCACATTCACACGTGCATCATCCACCACCACCACCGCCACCGCCACCTGGATATTATCATCATCATCAGCCGTATCAGCCCACGGGACCAACATTTTTCGGCCATCATTTAACAGCGACTTCAGTGACAGTACCAACTCCTGTATCATCATCAACTCCAATAACCACAGCAGGCCTAACATTATCATCACATGGTGTTCATGCGCACGCACATCCGCACGCATAGCGTCCTTCACAAACAGTGTGATTTAATTCTCAATCCTATTCCCTAATGCCCACGACTCATTATGTCACAACTTCTGTACAATGAATTTAATCGATCATCACATGTATACTGCATGCACACTCGCGCATATACATCTGTAGATACGCGTTAAAAGAGATAGACATATGTATATATACATATATAAATTTACGTATCTTCAATGTGTCAATTGGACAAAGTGAGTGATAGACATTGAGTAACTACTCTAGCTTTATCATTCACATTATATCCTCATGCTGTTACACACAACTCAATTGTAATTCAAATACACTTTTGTTTACTCTGTGATTATCCATTGCGTTTATATACCTTGTGGAATAAACGTTCAATCCGTTTGTGTTACATGTGCGTGTATGTAATGTAGAAGTGCCATTTTCACCTGGCATTTATATGGATATGAATATACCTGCAAAGATTAGTAAATTGAAACTGACTCTGAAAAATAATGTAACTCATTTGAGGAATTAATGAAATGTATATTAATTAATATCATTGTTGAGATATATACATTTTTTTTTTTTCATTATAAATTATTTTTAAGAAGTTTATGACAATGGTGATTAAATAGTGGTGATTGAAATGAAACAATGTGCAAAGAAAATTATAAAAATACATGTGTGATAAGAGATTATATAGTAGTCGTATAACAAAATGAAAAAAGAAAAATACGAAATATTTGAGATGTTTTTTTTTGTAAATGATGAACATTGATCTCAGTTATTAACTGTAAAATAAATGACATACGTTAATGCTTGTAAATAACTAGCATGAGTATATATATATATATATATATATAAATTATATTGTAAATGTAGATAATGTAATATATTTATGAATGTATCATTTTTCTCATTGTAGACTCGAGTCTTTATAAATAAGTTTTATTTATTAATCGTAATCTGGAACTAACCCAATTTATCATTCACCTCGTTAATAATTCACTTGAACCAGAGATTGTACCAATTCAAAATGTCCCTGGGACTTGTGAAAAAAGAGAAATTAAAACAGAAAAAAAAAAGGTAATATGAATATTAAAAAATAAAATCAACGGAGAGAACAAAGAGAACATTTTGTGGATCGCGCGACCATTAGACAGCTGGATGATAATGAATATATCTTTCACTTTGAGGTCACGCAACCTCAACCATACACCAAGTCCTCCATGCATGGCTTGAAATGTACAATAACGTGTCTGTACTGTGGCCCAAAACGGCTACATTAAATTAATGGAAAATTGTCCGCATCTTGCTTTGATGATGTTTAAATTAGATACTCGTATGTTTGTCACCTTCATTGAACATTATTATTTCTCAATTCATCCGTGGAATTTCCCTCTAATTATATTATTTATTAACGTATTTATTAATCTCCAAATATACATATATGTGTATATATTCATTATTTTTTTTTTAATTTTCTTTTTGTCATTTCAAATAAATTTGATATAGGTAAATCCAAGAATGATATTCGATATGACGTATCACTTTCCCACGACAAAAATAAATTACTGTTATTCAATACACACTCCCTAGATTGTATATACTTATATATATATGTATCCCGCAAAAAGAAAAAAACATGGAGCAAATTAATCTGATCAAAATGAATTTCACTAAAGGCAGTGTAGCGCATCAAGTAACTTTAACCAGCGATATCAAATCTCAAAAACTTATTATCTCACGTCAAATAACCTTTGCGATCAAATCCACCCTCAAAACTTGGGGATGAGCAAGGGAATAAACACTCTTCACTCTCACAATTTAAAAAAGAAAAAAAAAAATAGAAAGCAAGAGGCAATCGGAAAAGCGAACTGTCTTTTATATTTCTCCGTTTTCTTTTCTTATTTTTCGTTATTTTTTTTTTCTCTTTGGCAAATCCCGCGTCAAGGAGATTAGTTCTCTGCGTCGTTTTTTCGCTTTATCTTCCTCTGCATTCTCCAGCATCATTTTCTCTGTATATTTTTCTACCGAAAATAGGTATGTGTATGTGTAGATTATATACACAGATGTATAAGACTATATACTGGCCTATAACAGTTAATGTTATATAGGCATTGCCAAACCGAGCGCGTTATCGGGGCAAGAGTCACGGGAATTTGGATTGACATGAGAGAAATGAATAGTTCTGAGCTACAAAGTGTGACAGGGATGCTTGGTAAAAATAAAGGATGAAGAAGAAGAAAAAAAAAAAGATAAAGACGGGAAAAACGAGAAAAAAATAAAATAAAAAGTTTGGGATAAAGAAGGCATAGGATATAGGTGGCTGTCGGTCGGTCGCCGGCCGATTCTCTCGAATTAATTCTTAGGGGTGGATTTGGAAAGGGACCGCGGCGCCGTCGTCTGACTTTGAGGGTGTGAGTGAACCGAGTGGACCGTGAAATAACCAACCCCGTACGCCAGTCGTATCAGTCCCCCTTCTTCACATCTCTCTGTTGCTCTACAGCTTGGTTTCCCTTCACAATCTCAGTGACGTAACTTTACCAAGGTGAGAGAAATATCTCCACAATTTTTTATTTATTATTTATTTTTTTTTTTTTTTTT
>JAQQBS010001422.1:11546959-11593082 GCA_030347275.1 Microctonus aethiopoides
CTTTCACGTAAGCTTTAAATCCAAGTAATTGGATGAGATAGTATTGTTTTCTTCTCGATTGAATTTAACTTGAGTCATCATGAAGTTTTAAGTGGATCTTGGATTGTGAGAATGATGAAAAAATAAAATTATTATTCAGGTAAGTATATAAAATAAATGATATTAATTAATATAAATAAATAATAATCAATTGTATATTTATAATTAAATCAATTATTAAAATGATAATTGAGTATAATATATTTAAGAATATATTTAAAAATATGTATTCAAAAATAAATATATTTATCTAATATATATTCAGTATATTTATTAAATATATTTAATATATTTATCAAATATGTAAATATACATATATTGAATAATATATTCAAAAGTAAATATATTTATCTAATATACTTAATATATTTATTAAATATTTGAATATACAAATATTTAAAAATATATTAAAAAATAAATATATTCATCTAATTTATTTAATATATTTATTAAATATTTGAATATACAAATATTCAAAAATATTTTAAAAAATAAATATATTCATCTAATTTATTTAATATATTTATTAAATATTTGAATATATATTTGAAAATATATTTTAAAAAAAATATATTTATCTAATATATTTAATATATTTATTAAATATTTGAATATACAAATATTCAAAAATATATTAAAAAATAAATATATTCATCTAATTTATTTAATATATTTATTAAATATTTGAATATATATTTGAAAATATATTTAAAAAAAAATATATTTATCTAATATATTTAATATATTTATTAAATAGTTGAATATACAAATATTTGAATATATATTTAAAAAAAAATATATTTATCCAATATATTTAATATATTTATTAAATATTTAAATATATATTTAAAAAAAATATATTCAAGAATAAAACCTGAAATTAATTGAAATGAAAATCCTTATTTACATATTAATCAGTAAAAAGTTGAAGCAAAAATCGATGAGAATATTATTATCAACAAAATAACTTATTTATATAATAGAGGGTGGTTTCAAGAAACCTGTATAGTTAATTCAGATGTATGTCCATATATATATCTCTATACATAAACCTATAGAGATGAGATGAACAAAAGCAGACGAGGATCGATGGAACTCATCTAAGCCAGGCGTTGCGTTATCTTTTGCTTCCGCATTTTGCTCTATTATCCTTCCCCTTTGTCATTGTGTCCTTCCTAAATCTACACTTTCATCAAGTACTTTCTCTCTTTATAAATACTTTTTTTTTTTTTTTTAATTCATTTCTCTTTTTCACGTCCACTGTAGCGCACCATCACTTATTCATACAACATATAAGTCATCTGAACTTGAAATAAATCTACCGTGAATAATTGTATTAGCGTGAAAAATAAGATAAAGTCATTTGTACTTAAAATTTCAATTGAAATATAATTTCAAATAAATATACCCGCATAAATTTGATTATAATTGTCAACGGTTTTGCATTTATTTCCACTGAATAAAATAAAAATAATAAAAAAAAAAAAAAAAAAGGAAGGATTGCACCCTCGTACGCATATTATTACTATTATTATCATGGCCATCAATATATAATACATACACTGAGTATATATTTATATGTATTGGTGAACGAACGAACAAACGAATGAATGTTGAGTGAGTGAGTGAATGAAACCAAGTGAGAGGTATTCTCCCCAGGCTGGAATTTGCTTCAACCTCAACAGTGCAAACAGAAGCATTGATTTCACCGCTTTGAAACACCCTCTCTCTGAAACGTCAGGCAAAGCGTGCAGCCCCCAAATACAAATAAACCCACACATGTATATTCCTCACATCATGAGAATATATTTTATGTTTTGTGTTAGAGTGTATATTTATATCCAATATACATAGTATTTATGGTTTAACCTATAACTGCAGGATGTCAAGGTGCATCAGTAGTTGAACATGCGCAAGCGCAATTTGAATGAAAGCTGAATGGAGCTTTTAATGGGTGCTATACGTACGTCGTTGTATAGATAATACAGAGTAACTAACGACAAGATCATTCTATAGTAGTAGTAGTAGTAGTAGTAGTAACAGTAGTAGGAATATATATATATATATATACATATGCATATATAGTGGTTATGTATATGTATATATGTATACATGTAGTTTTAAATGAGTATGTGAGTAAGCCACGACAATGTACCACGACTGGGCAACACGCGGTTGTCTCTAATAATGATGCTAATTGTCATTGTTCAATCGGAGATTTGACTTAATGGCTTTCACCAATTCATTTCGTTCAATTATTGATTAATGCATAATCACATGAATAATAAGAGAACAATAATTATAAATACACATCAAAAACAAAGAAAAAAAATATATTCATATATCAATTATTATAATAAATTAGAAATAAAAAATATTGCATATGAAATAAATTTTATTCATTTTGAATAATTATTTTTTTTTTTTTATTATTTTTAATAATAATAATAATAATAATAATAATAATAATAATAATAATAATAATAATAATAATAATAATGTATATGTTGTTTCAAATGACGTAATAAACAAAAATATTCATTGTTAATATATTTATTAAAAATAATAAAAAAAAAATAATTATTCAAAATGAATAAAATTTATTCCATATGCAATATTTTTTATTTCTAATTTATTATAATAATTGATATATGAATATATTTTTTTTCTTTGTTTTTGATGTGTATTTATTATTATTATTATTATTATTATTATTATTATTATTATTATTATTATTATTATTATTATTAATTTTTAATTTTTAATATTATTATATTTTATATTTATTTTTATATTTATTATTATATTATATATAAATAATAATAATAATAATAATAATAATAATAATAATAATAATAATAATAATAATAATAATAATAATAATAATAATAATAATAATAATAATAATAATAATGAATGTGATTTTTTTACAATTTATGATCGGACGATAAAAAATAAATTAGCAATTAATATATTAAATATATTTAATGCAGTGCTAAATTTTTATTTATATATATATTTATATGTTTATTTATATGATGTGTGTTATGTATAGGTATATAATGTGTGTGAGCAAGTGTAATACGAGAGAATGGGTAAAATGAAGAAAAAGTATATATACACAGAGTGTGAGTGAGTCTCGTGGGGAGTGTTATCGATAATCCGGATAATCTCGTTCGCGATGGAACAATGGAACGTGGCGAGAATCGCACGGTCTCAAACTTCGTTGTATGCATCAACGAATATATATAAAATCAAAATAAAAGAAAAAGAGAATAGTTGAGGACGCATGACGAAGGGCGGTGGTGGTGATGATAAGAGAGGAATATATCCCGCAATTCAAGGCAGGGGTGGAAAGAGTAGATCAGAGGTGAGAGGTCGTGTACATTTGCATATTGGACGTTGTGACATGAAATCAATTGTGTATTTTAGTACAGAGGTAATGAAGGAAGGTGAAGGGTAAATAATTTGGTGAATGCGAAATGATTAACTGGAACAAAAAATGTGTAGAATTAATATTTTTTATAATTCATTGGAATATTTTTTATCATGTGGTAAATAATTTTATAAATATTATAGATTAATTTTTGATGATAATATCAAAGCGTAAAGATTATATCAAATTATGGAATGAATAAAATAATTAATTAATAATTATTAATGGAAAATAATAAAAAATAATGTAAGATTATTGAAATTCTGATATTTATGAAAACAATCTAAATTTTATAAAATATATAATTTTATAGAATTCATAAATTGATTGTTGATAATAATATCAAAGCATAATATTTTATATTAAATTATAGAGTGAATTATAAAATAATTAATTGATAATTATTAATGTATAATAATAAAAAATCAAAAAAAGATTATAAAAATTTCCACATTCATGAAAAAAATCTAAATTTTATAAAATAAATAATTTTACAAAATTTATAAATTGATTTTTAATAATAATATCAAATCATAAAATATCATATTAAATTACGGAATGAATAAATAAATTAATTGATAATTATTAATGAATAATAATAAAAAATAAAGTAAGATTATTAAAATTCTTGCATTTATGATAACAATAATCACATTATAAACAAATTAATTTAATGTAAGACGTCATTAAATTGATCGACATACAATGAAAATCATTCCAATGAATTAAAAAATTTTACGACAATTTTTTTTTCGGCCCATTATTGCCTCACTGGATCACTTAGCCCTACCTCACCCCATAAGTTTACATTGGTAAATAGATATACTTATAAATATATACATGCAGAATAACAGAACATAAGTAACTATATATATAAATTATGTCGATATATATATAAGAGAAATTGTATACACGTTGACGATATGGTGTGTGGTGGTTTGGATAAAGTGAGACGAGGCAATAGAGAAAGCGGCGATGCGAACGTTTAATAAAAGATGCGCAGAGATAGCGCCATTACCCTCGACTTGCATTATTTACCAGGGTAAAGCAACTCTCTGGCCGCGCGTTTCGCCGCAGTCGCGTTAAGGTATAGAGGCGTGTCATCCACCCACTCTAAACTCACTCGTACTATCCCTCTTTCCCTCGTACTTATACCTCGTCTCTCTATACACATGCATATATACCTATACAAGTATATACCTAGGTATTTTCATCTCCCACTTGTCTCATTCCTTCCTCATGATCCATTCCTATATACCCAACGTATGTTTCACGTATTTTCCCTTGTATAAATCTAAGCCCAGATCTTTGAATGTGCGCGCGCACACAATCACGTCTACAAATTATACAAAAGACGAATTGTACATACTATGAAGGTACTTGAAGACGAGGGGGTGGCGTCAGAAGATAAAGAAGAGAAAGAGATAATGCAAATTGACGAGACATAGGTTAATGTACATTAAGAAGAAAAAAAAAAGTGAATTACATTAACGAATTGAAGCTTTAAAGGTATAAAAAATAAATATTAAACATAATATATCCCGAGTCGAAATGTTGTTCCTATTTTAGACCTGCATATAGCTTGTTTTGTAAGAATTTAAGGTATTATTAAGGACGAGCTATTTAATTTTAGTCCTTTTTAAGACTTTAGTCTTTCTATTTAGGCAGATATTTATATTTCTTCCACTTTAAGGTATGAAAAAGGAACAAGTTAGGGAAACTATAAGGAGTTACTAAGTTTCAAATAAATATGGAGGATATGAAAGGTATTGGGAAGTCACTATTTGGGACTCACTAGGTACAAATGTACAATTGAGATACAGTGAAGAAAATAAAGGTTCAATGTAAAAATTGAAGGTACTATTAAGAACGAGTTATTTAATTTTAGTCCTTTTTAAGACTTTATTCTATCTATTCAGGAAAATTTTTACATTTCTTCCACTTTAAGGTATAAGAAAGGAACAAGTTAGGAAAACTAAGGAATTACTAAATTTCAAATGAATATGAAGAAATTGGAGGTATTAGTAAGGACGAGCTATTTAATTTTAGTCCTTTTTAAATCTTTATTCTTTCTATTTAGGCAAATTTTTACATTTCTTCCACTTTAAGGTATAAAAAAGGAACAAATTAGGAAAACTAAGGAGTTACTAAATTTCAAATGAATATGAAGAAATTGGTGGTATTTGTAAGGACGAGCTATTTAATTTTAGTCCTTTTTAAATCTTTATTCTTTTTATTTAGGCAGATTTTTACATTTCTTCCACCTTAAAGTATAAAAAAGGAACAAGTTAGGAAAACTAAGGAGTTATTAAGGTTCAAATAAATATGGAGGTTATAAAAGGTGTCGGGAAATCACTATTTAGGACTCACGAGGTACAATTGAGATACAGTAAGGAGTATAAAGGTCTAATGTAGGAACAAAATTTTGACTCGGGTAGATTTAGTAACTAACTATAATATACGGGGTATATTAATAGTATTAGCAACAGAAGTAGTAGTAGTTAGAATGTTATACTTATATATACGTATGTATAAAATAGTGTGGGCAAATTAATCGAGTCGTGGAGACGATCTAGTTTCTACAAGTATATATAACGAACCTCCTTAACGAGCCGCATCACTCCCGAGGTGGAAAACGCCGTTAATTACCCAACTGTAGTTGTTCGTTATCCGTCGCTGGACCTTGTGCAAGCGGCTTGCTCCAAATTGCCTTCTCACTTTCCCCGGGCAAAGATCGTACAATTGTATACCTATACACATATATACATACTACTTTTGTATATATCACAATGTATATATCATTCTCTCTTTCGTCTTTCGAGTTTCCTCAACGGCCCTATCCTCAGTGGCGCAGTTTATTTGTTGTTGGCCACAGAGGGAAGATGAGACCAAAGTACTTATACACAATGAAAGAGTTTTCTGTGGTTATATAGAGAAGCAAAAGGGGAATTTTAGAGAGATGAAGGGACGACGAGTTAGCAACGATTCAGTGAAAATGGATGAAGGTATGTATGTATATATATAAATTGAGAGATATATAAAGCGAAATGTCAATTCTTCAGTGGAGAACAACCGACAAAATATAAGAGGGAGTGAAAGACGCGCGATGAATATAAGGCATGACGAAAGCCAAAAGCTGAGAGGTAAAGTTGACATTTATATCGCGGGATTCTCGGCTTTGCACGGTAGATGATAAAAAAAAAAACCCTTTCTTGATGCGATGAGGGAGAATGCGGTGGAGGAAAATACGCGATCAAGAGTTCTTGCACTCAAAGAAATAAATAGTTGGGGTATAATTTGTTTATATGCAAGTGATGAGTATATTTATCATTTCTATATTTCATCACAATTTAATTTTTTGCATAGTTAATATGCAATTATATGCATATAATTATTCGTTTAGTGTTAAATAATAATGAAGTCTGAAAGAGTTTATTGCGGCGTTATTAAGAATAAAATTGACTAATCAACAGACATGAATGAGAATGAACAATATTGTTGCCTATATTTTATAATTAATATCAGATAGTTATCAATACTGTTGTATCAGTTAATTCCAGCTGTATGATATAATCAATTTAACAGTCATTTGTTTAGGAATTTTGATAGAGGAATATTAATATTTATATCAACTATAAACTGCAAGTTTAATATGGGGATTTATTTTTTTTTCTTCGTGATATATTTTATACACGATGTATTTTTGTAATTATATAACAAAACGGATATTTTTTCACGTAATTGTTTAGGGTTATTTATGGTAAAATTATACACATAACAAAAAAATTTACTAGCCATGATTTATATTTAAAAAAAAAGTGTAAACATGGGAAAATGTGTTGGAATTAAAACAACATTTTATTCTCATGAAAAATATAAATCAAACGAATGAATAAAAAACAAAATGAGTGAATATGAATTTGAATAAATAAAATATTAGCATGATAGAAGGCATGTAGTATTCCAATTGAAAAGCTCAGCAAAATTATTCGTAATTATCTGAAAAATTAGATAAATTTTGCAAACGGTTTTCAAGGTAATTTTATTCTTAAATCATAATTCGTGATTTTAGATTCTATCAGCTGTAGAAAAATGCATTAATAATATATTTTGAATGGGTATTTCGCAACTATCGATAAGTAAGATCACAGTTCTACCCCAATACAACAGCTTTATGGATAGAAATACCGACGAGGCACAAAAACAACCCCTACTAGTGACACACAGGAAAAGACTACTGCTTTCAACCCTCCTGTCGATGAAGCAGGTACCTTCACCCAGATTCTATTTATTTAGCTATGGTTAATATTAAATACATCTTGTGTAACCTTTCTATTTTACTGACAATCGTCAGTTATGTTATATTAACATATGAAACACTAGGAAATAAAATTTTACAATAACATATTATTACATAATACCCAATTTAAATCAATGATGAAAGTTTGTGCAGAGAGATTTTAGATTTAGTACAAAAGATCGACTGAGTTGTATAAATTTATTCATCAGTCGGCAAGCTGTAATTTTATTTTATTAATTTTATAGTTTTCTCATTGTATAAATAATTTAAACAATAACAATTTCTTACAACTCTGAATTGATAATAAATATAAATTTTACTTTTGTTTCAATTGATTAAAAACTGATTAGGTCAATTTCAAATAAATAAATCTTTAATCAATAAATTTTTCAAATTTCTTTTGTATAATTTAATAATACATTACAATGGAAATTGAACAAGCAAAAAAAAAAGACATGCGATCTATATTTGACCCTTCGCTATTGTGTATCAGGAATTGATTTGTGCTTTTGAAATGGACAAAAGACAAATCTGCATCAGATTTCCATCCCTGACAAATCTTTTTTCTATTTATTTTTTCCTCGATTCAAATCGCTCTTCAAAGAAATGAAAGCAAAATTGGTCAACCAAAGAGAGAAATATTTACTACTCCACTCGCCAAAACTACACATATATGCATAGATTAATACATATGTATGTACAAATAATACATAGAGGTACTAAAGTCAACTGCAATAGTCATTGTATAAATATTGGATTACAATTTATTCATTCGTGATTTTCAAAAATATTTTTATCAATTCATGAAGTTAATAATTTATAAATTGTAAATAATAAATCACATAGTTTTCATTTATGTGAATATTAAGCTGCTGATGATTTAGGAATTTTAGGTATTTGTTGGAAAATTTGTTTAGATATTTAATAAAAATCAATAATTGACTTTTCATTAAATGAAAAAATAAATTTTTATCATTGATATTATGTCAGATACTGCCATAGTAACGATAAGCCACGCCCACTGTTCTCATTTTTTTACTGTTGGGAAAGTTTCATCCTAAAGTGTGACATTAGTAGTGTCAACTTGAAATTAATAATAAAGTAACAGTGGAAAGATAAAGTACATGCAGACATAGTGAAAATGAATTTAATTAATATGAATATTATTATTTATTATTATCACTGGGAGAAATATTTTTTACAAATCAATAATCACATCCTATGAAAAAAATACACATGGAACTGAATTTTAAAACATGTGTATGAATTTAATTGAGTTAATATTTCATTTTATAAATAAATTATAACTACTCGTCTGATTGAATTGAAATCACTAATTAAAAATGGATTATTCCACGTACATAAATTCGCTAAAACAATTCGAATTCATTTTATAATTTATCGAATAAATTTTTATATAATAATATTGAAGTAAATACAATATAATTAATGGTCTACGTTAATTATTTTATTTAAAAAACGCGTAACGAATAATAAATGTAGAACTTTTTAATTACAATTTAAATAATCGATTTCAAAAATGAAACAAAACATTCACCAAATTTTTATCAAATTGATTCAACACTTTTCAATAACATAAACACTCTAAAATTCATTCCAATGCTCTCTACAATGTAATCAAAAAATAAATTCACTGAATAAATAAAACGAATCGAATTTATTTCAATTGAATGTTAAATCCAATTAAAAATATCAAAATTCATTTCAATCAAAAAATTTTATTCACTTAAAGTGAATTATATTTATCAAGTTCCATCAAAAAAAAATTTTTTTTCAATATATATACATACATACATATAAACTTCCTCATATACAATACAATAAAAAATTGATCACTTAGTATATTTTATAAAATAATAATTTACATACAGACTTAACATTACCTCGCGATTAAAAATATTTTCGTTTGTAATTAACAAAAATAAATACATAAAAATAAAAAAAAATATCTTATCCTTATTTTTCTTTTTTTAAATACACATAACATATATATACACTTGTGTTGATTGCCTGCGTTCATTCTTTGACTTGAATTCCCAGGGATGAAAAAATGTTAAAGACAATAGAAAGAAAAAAAGCAAAGAAAAAATAATATCCGCATGGTTGTATACAAATATAAATATATATACATACGTTGATATAACCATGACAATATTTATATACATATTTATCTACATGAAAGCATATAATAAGCCACATTATGAAGGCGAATCGATAATGAAAACAACCGTTATATGCATTTGGTACAGCGGTGTCTCTTAATGAGAACGATCAGGAAAACCGACGCAACTTTCGTTCCACCGCGCACTCTCTTCTCATCTATTACTCTCCGTCACTCTCTCCCGGGAACTGTATTAATGAATCGGAGCTCTCCAATTGGTGCGGTGAGCCACAAATAAAGTGAGAGTAAGTGAGATAGTGAAATACAAAGGCATCAGAAAGAGAGAGAGAGAGAATAAAACAGAATAATATAGCAAATAAATTGTGCAACGCAGTCAAAAACGACCAAATGTTTGGCATTGAAAATGCATTCATCCAATAAATACATAAACGAACTTCAATGGCATTATGAAATTCAATAATACAATCATATAATGATGTAATTTAATATCCAATACTAATCATCATACGTAAATAATTCATGTATAAAATTTATCATTTTACAAATGTTTAATACATCAATATTAATTACATATATATAATTATCCGAAATAATTCATAAATTAAATTTTGCACATACATTCACGTCAAAATTATAACATACGTTAGTATATATAATACTTTATTTATTTTTTTCCCTATCATTATTATCATAAAATTTTTATTATTTTTCTGTTATGATTATCCTTTTATTTTTTTTTATCTCTCTCCGTGGGTGTACGATCACACCGGCATATTGAGGATTGGTGTCGCAGGATTTTAGGACGAAAGCCCATAAACCGCAACTGACATTCTAGTGTATACACCGTTGGGAGAGAAGGAAAACTTTGTTTGGTTGGATCAGAAACTTTGGCTCTTCTTCGCTTTTCTCGACCCATCTTTTCCCCCAAAAAACGTACATACAACTAACACAAATACATATTGTATATATACATACATACATACATATATAAAATATATATAAAGACATTTCAACTCCCTTTAACATTATGCTGAATTTAGTTGTGTATAAGCATATACATAGACACATAGAATAAATATACTTTATACATTTATATACACATTGAGAAGTGATTGCGCGTATGGTAGTGCGGTGGCGTCGGATGCTTTCGGAAATCCGCCACGGCGCCATTGGCGTTAACCAACAGATTGGAGCTTCTCTCGCCTTAATGCTCAGCTGACAAGCCAAACAAATTTATAGGTCTCTTATCCGAAAGATACACGAGATTATCCCCCTTCACCTTATACTAACCCCACTTTTTCCTCCCACTACCAGTTCCATCGCCATTATCTTTCTTTCGTATTCTTTCTCACTCTCCCTCTCTCACTCTTTATATTATATATACTCTCGAAATGTCGCCAGGGAACAAGCCGCGTTGAGCCTTTATTTTTTTTTCGGTCCCAATGCGCGACGAGATTGAAAAAATCGTAAAAAGTTTTATAGCATAACAATGTTATGTGTATGTATGTATGTATATATGTATATAAAAGATGAAAGAGAAAAATGAGAGATATAAATATGTGATATATAAGAGAGTGTGAAATGACGTAGACTTTGTATAGATTGATCTCATCCAGATTTATAATAAAAAGTTGGAAGTGTAGAAAGAAAAAATTAAGTAAAAAATACGAGTGAATAAAATAAAGTTGAATATATTGTTGAGAAAACAAATGGACAAGAAATTTATACAGTGTCTATGGTGACACTATAGCGCCCTTAAGAGCTCAACAAAAGAGTCAATTTATTCTAATTTACTTGTGAAGGCAACAGCTTGTCCGACAGCTCGTAGTGCGAGCCATTTCTGTCAGACGACAGTCGCGTTTTCTTCTCCTATTCCACCCTCGTCGTTCTCAACATTTTCTCTTCACGACCTCTCGTCGTCCTTCACCCAAACCATTCCTTTATCCATAACAATTTCAACTGGTGTATAAGATATATATATACACCTACATCTTCTTATACTATTCCTTAGCTCATATTCAGCCTGTGAATTAAACACGAAAATTCATAAAACTTTATTCGTTTTATTTTTCATTTTTAAATATTCTACATCGTTATGTAAATATTATTATTTAAATGACTTTAACTATTATAGATTATATACGATATATACATGTACATAAATATATACATGTAACTCCGCCATGTCTATTTTTTTCGCCGCTCCCTGGTTTATACATATAGAGGAAAAAAAAACACACGCACGACTCTAGAGATCCAATGCCACGTCGGAGCTCGATTCAGCGCTCTACTTTATTCTGATTCGTTCCTACAAAATGCCTGACTGTGCCGGGCGAACCGGAAGCCACTACCTCTCTGTATGTCCCCGGATATTATTCTCTTTTACTCTAACTTTATTTATTTATTTATTTATTTATTCTTTTTTTCCTATTTTTTCATTTCATTCTATTCCAAACACTCTTTTAGCACTTATCACCATTAATAGTTTTCACGATGAATCTCGGTATTTATTTTCTGTATGAACGTGCATTTCACTGCAGTAGTAAACTGGTCAGTATTAGCTCTTATTTTTTTTTTTATGTGAATAAAAATAAATCTGTATGTTGGGGGATTTATTCTTGGGAAAATATAGAAAAATCGAGAAAAATCCAATTGATATATTTAATAGAGATTTTTATTTTTATTGTGAATATATAGCTTTGGATATTTTAATGGAAATTTAGTGGCGTGGTTTGGAGAAGTTATTTGTTATGTATGTAATGTATATATGTAGGTATACTGGAGAAATTTGCGATGAACCTCACTAACTCCTGATGGCGGTTCTTGGTATATAGGATACTTAGCGACAGTTCCAAGTTTCTCTTGAGTATATACTCAACTTTAGTGCGGGAAAGTGATCCGCCACTCGGCCTTTACTCGTTGGATCATGATGGTAGTTGGTGGATCCACATTGCCAGAATATCGTGTTGGTAACTATTATCCGCTTTCCAAATTGCAACTGCACTGCCTTCTATTCCAATGTTCCAACTTAATATGTATATAGGTATAAATGTGCTGAATTCTGTTGGTGGATTTTAGATTTCTGTGGATGAATATTGCTCTTTCCAAAGTGCAGAGAAAGTTTTCTTTACTTATAGAAATTGATTAATGTCGTTGAATAAAAATAAACTACTATTATGAAATAATTTTTCAATAGTAAATATATTATTGTTTCCATTGATGTTATTATTTAATATTGATAATGGATAATTGCGTTTGGAGAGAAATATAAATATTGGAAATTTATTGTAATTCTATCGTTGATTTTTCAATATTATTTGGATAAATATTAATTCATTAATTAATTAATTTACATTGTCAAATATGGATTACGTATTGTTTTTTTTTTTTTCATTTTCAATATTTGACACATGAATAAATGCAATAAATAGAGAACAAATGAAACATTTCATGTATATATTTTATATAATATTATGAAAATATCAAAATTCATATTTCATGTTATTTAATTTATTAATTATTTTTTTTATTTTACTAATTTTTCTTCATTCATATTGAAAATAAATTTATTTTTTTCATTGAAATAAATTATAAAAAGTTTCATCAACATTTAATAATTAATTTCAAACAATATTTCCAACCTCAATTCAATTTAATTACAAAAAAAAAAAAAAATAAACAAATAAATAAACATAAATAAAACCTATAAAAAAAAACAACCAATCAATAATAAATGATCTGTTTCCACTCGAAATATTATAAAAAAAAAAAAATAAATCCCATAATATTCATCAATCTACATAAAAATAATATAAATAAAAAAAAAAATAAATTCCCAAATCTCAATATAAATATTTAAAAACAAATATTTAATTCACCACAAATAATACAATTTGAAAAAAAATCTTAACGCACCCATATTGTGTGTAATTTACTCTCTTAAAATTGACGGGGCGTTAGATGGCCAATTCCCAAGTTTACCAACACGCCGCACACAACCAACGCAGTATAATCGATGATAAATGCCGACGGATATCTAGAGGGCACTCGTTCCTGGCTGCTGGGCCCGCTGGGAAACCACTTGGTGCTGTGAGCTACACTACACAGCATCTATTAGGGTGTGCGACCAAACATATAACCCAGTATGGTCCATTTAGGGCGGGAGTCCATAGTCTATATCTCTATAGACCGTTGATATAGTTCTTCTCTTTTTATTTTTTTTTATTTTTTTCCATCTTCCTCCCCTTCACTCAACATTTATATTCCTACTTGCTTCCAATGCTTATTCGTATAACGCATTCTCGACATGTGGAATCAACCATGCGGGACCACAAAAGTCGGTGCACGCAAATCCATCTTATATCCATCCATCTAAAGCCATCATATACCACTATATTATATGACAAAATATCCCAACTGGGATTCACATTTTTTTTTTTTGTTTAATGACACACTCGAGAGCATCAGCCATCAACGCATTCAACAACTATCGTATTTGCTTTTAGATATATAAATATATGTGTGTACGTACATATGAATTAATAATGTCTATCATTTTCGTCTCAGCTACATCCAATCGATCAATTTTCTTATCACCATATGGTGCATTAAATTTATTTGTCAAAACATTTCGTGACTCCACCGCTCTATGGTTGTGTATACTACTATGTATATATATATAGTATGCAATATATATATATGTATATAAGGTAGTATATGATATTATTTTTCCTTGGTTTATGTGGGATATAATGAATGAGTTACATTAATAAATTTTTTTTATGGTACTTTCAAGCTCATTTTTCGTTTTTTTTTTTATGTGAGAGATGAATATTTTATTTTTCAACTACTTTTTATTTAGATCACTGGTTTGTTGTACTTTTGGATGAATATGTGTTGAAAGAAAAAAATATTTTGTCAAAGCAAATGAATTTATTTAATTGAAAAATTGTATTCAATATTGGAAATACTGAAATTCAATTAAATTAAATGATATTTGTTTCATACTCAATTTTATTATTTTTTTTTTTCATAGTAGGGGAACAAGGGGGATGTCGACGACGTTCAGTATTGTATTCTGTGCAGTTAATTACTTAACAAATAGAATAAATCAAATAAAATCATATTAATCAAACCGATCATGAGGAATAATTGTTGAAAATTAATTTTCAAAAACCACTTATACAAAAATATTCAAAGAAATTCACACGGATTGTTCTAAAAAAATTTATCCCAGCTAATAAACTAACACAAAGCCATTAAAAATCTTGCTTAAAAATCACACATAATTATAACAATATATATTTACAATTTTTCATAAATAAAATTTATAAGAAATAATTTATCATCGACACCCACTAAAAATTACTCTACATATTCAATGAATAAATTCAACTTCATAATGTAAATATACATTTACTCATACTCAGGATCAAACTGGCTAAACAAAAATAAATAAATAGCTAAAAGCGTGAAATAATATACTCATAGATGCAATGAAGGTGAGATAGTCGCGTTGGACTGATGCCGTAGGCGATGGTCGTTCACGTTCTATAGTCGCAAGTTAGCCAGTACAGAGCGCGGATGGATAACTTGGCTATTGTGACTAGCGATGGCCTCCGGCAAGAGTAAATGATTGTCGTGGAAGCGGATACGGGAGGGTGCCGACGGGGCTTTGTTGTTTAGAATAACTGAAGGGCTCATCGAGAGCCTCTGGTCTCTCTCGTATATGTATATGTATATAATCTTTTCGCTTTTCATCTGTATCTCACTCGGTTATATAGAGGTACATAATATATATTCACGTATAAATATAACATTTCTCCCTCGTACACTATGTAATGTGTATGGAGCATCATTGCCAATGGCTCGTTTCATCCTGTCTACACATACAACAATTGTGTGTGCAGTCTGATTTTCTCCTTTTTTTTTTTTTTTTACGCAACTCTTCTCTTTCGAGAAGAGACTATTATCGGTAATTATAGAAGTACCCTTGTAGCCACGCGACCGTTCTCATGTATATAGTTGGGTATTTAGATAAATTGTTATGTTGTAAGTAGAGCAAAATAGTTTGAAGCGAATTTTAAGAAAATTTATTTTATTTTTTATTTTATTAATTTCGTTTTTATTTTTAATTATAATTATTATGAAGCTTAAGTTGTGATATGAAATGAGTATATTCAATATTTTATAAATTTCTCACTGATCTCCTGGTATTAATTGTTATAAAATTGATTTTTCAGTGCTTCAATAATTTATTATATAGATAAAATAATTATAAATTAAATTTTATAGTTGAAATAATGCAGGGGAAAAAATTACTATTCAACAATTTTTTTTATTACAATAATCTGTGACTAATTATATATAATTCTGAATTTCCAAAGCCATAAGAAATTGATTGTTATATAGTAAAATATATTTATCAATAATAAATTGAAGAAAAAAAAATTTTTTTCGACACTTTTTTAGGCTAGGCCATTTTTCCCCACTTTCTTTAATATATATGTATATGTGTATGTATTGTCGCGTTAATTCTATATCCACTGCACGTATGTATTTGAAGTATATACTATAATTGAAGTGTATACAAGGTAAACTGAGACTTCCCCACACGTTGGTTTTGTGTCGATTCGCGAAGTCATACAAATCAACCAGGTGTACATTATTAACCGTCGTCCTCACCACGTCATATACACAATAAGTATTTATTATATATGTAAATACATGTATAATTAACACGTAAAATCCATCAAATAAATTATGCATAAACACAGACGAAAAAAAAAAAATTAATCCACTGAGGGATAACTAACATAAATAAAAGAAATACAAAATTAAAATTAAATATTAAATATAATTACATGCGTCTCATTATTAAACATAACACATTTTTTTTCAGTTTCTCATCACAAACGCTCTCCCACATTTATTCTCAAACAAATAAAAAAAAAAAATATTCCCGCTTGAAAAAAAATTCTGATTTAATTAGAAGCTTTTCGAATTCAAAAATTCGATTTCTCATGTATAAATAACATGAAAAAAAATTTTTTTCGACTTCAACTCGATTTTTTGTTAGTCAAAAAATTTTTTTAGAAAAAATGAATATACAGCTTTTGTAGGGCATTAAATTTGCTACAAAAAAGTTTCTCATCACAAATGCTCTCCCACCAACAGTTTTCGAATTGTAGAGCTGAAAAGGTGAAGGTTGATTATAATTGACAACAAATTTTCTTTAAACATGAATTTATTGATCTGACATTAATTATTATCTCGCAATAAATATTATAAAGCTCTTACATTGTTAATTCAACATTATATCACTCATCATAAGATAATAATTAATGTCTCATCAATAAACCCCAGGTTAAAAAAAAATTTGCTATTATTTATAATCAAAATTGTTTCCAAAAAAATTTTTGATAATCAAAAAATCAAATTGAAGTCGAAAAAAAAAATTTTCTCATGTTATTTACATGAGAAATAGAATTTATTTTCAAACAGAAATATTCTTTAAATTTATATTACAAATTTTATTTAATTATAAATATAAATTTAAATTTAAATATATATTTATTATAAATTATCACATTTTCACCCTTATATATACATTGATAAAATAAAAATACATATACACATATATCTATACATATATTTATTTATGTAGGAAATTTTCTGTGAGTGTTCACTCGACGAAGAATCGAAATCCGAGACTTTGAGTTACAGTCGATAAAGCTATTAGCATTTAGACGAGCTGTCGCCAGTACCAATGCTATTTTCATCCAATTTTACCACCACCAACACCAACACCACCACTACCACCATCTTTTTCTCCATCATCATCCCTACTTCTTTCATCTTTCACCTGAATTACTCCCATCTTTCTTTTATTTTTTTTTCTTTCCTTTACCACTCGTCACTCTATCTATCTATCTATACCAACACTACTCCACGTACTCTCCTCACGTACGTCCTCTATACAAACCATCCAGAGTTCCATCGTCACCTTTTTACTCCACCTCGCAACAACCCTCCCTAGTACCTCCTATATACATATCTATATATATTTCCCCTTTTTCTCACTTGCTCTGAAGCTTTCGTCGTTGAAATGCATACCGATGTATCTCCATCCCACAAATTCACCCTCTCGACATTGCCAACGTGTCTATATATGTATACATAGATATATAATATAACATGGTTATCCTCTTTTCACCTGTGATTATATATGCGCTGATGAAAGTGTTTTTGCAAGTTAAAAAATGTAGAAAAAAATCACGCCACAAAAAAAAAAAAAAAAAAAATACTAACAAAATTAATAGTCCATTGTTAATTATTATTTATCGTCTTTAGCAACATCAATGACGAATACATATGCTATGATGAAATAATTAAATAAATCTATTTAAACAATCCCCATATTAATTTTATTTGATAAAAAAAAAAAATAAATATAAATTCAATAAACAAACGAAAGAAATTATATATCCAATTATATTTCGATACATTTATATACATAATATCGCGGAATATAAATTATCTCACAACTGAATTTAAACATATAAACAGTCATATACATAAAAAAAAAAATTTTGTTTAAAAATTTTTTTATATCCATAAATATTTTTTTTTTAATTTCATGTTTGGAATAAGAATAATTGGAAATAACCCATCAACATATATTATATACGACACTAATGTACATGCACAAGTAGTATTCGTCATCATATACACATATATACATACGACAAATAACGACATGCACACAAAGACACACGTAGCGGTATATAACGCATCGTGAAAATGGGTACATTTCGCCAACGCGTATTCGAGAAGAGAGAGAGGATCGAGATAGATGCCTATTAAAGGCATCTCCCGCGAGCGCTCACCGTTGCCGTGGTAACCCGCATCACCAGTCAGTGCTGCCCTCTTCCTCTCTCCACCTCATTCACTCTTTCTCACAGCACACACACAAACACACATAAACACAATCATCTACACGCGATTCCCAATTGCGCTCACTCAGCCCTTCTCTCTTTCTCTCTATCGCTCGACGTGTACATACACGTTGGAAAAGAGCACACAAATATATATCCGAGCCGCGGGATATTCCCCTCTCTTTACTTCTCCGTTCATACTCTATATATATATATATAAACGAGGATAACGGGAAGAGAGTGAGTGGGGGGATGAGGTTGAAACAACCCTCTATAATAGCTGGGGCGGCGCCTACACCCTGCCCTAATAGCCCTCTATCTCACCCTAGCGTCGCTTGGATACTATTCTCCTCTCTTATTCTATATATCCCACTTTCTCATCTTTACCTCACTCGTCGCTTACTCTCTTTTTCTCTCACCAACAATTTCCCCCCTCCTTCTTCCCTTCTATATATTAACATTTTGCCCCACCCTATGTATACTATACACTAACAGCCGCTGTTATATATCCCTACTTCATGTCCCAACCACCCGCTGTTTGTTTATTTGATGCCTTTTCACTCTCTATTAGTCTCCTGCGCTTCTACATTTTCTGATTAGCCGGATGTCGTCGGTATACTGCGGATCTGTATATATACGTGTTTGTACGTGTTCTACGCTGCAAGCGTAATACAACCTCTCTCTCTCTTTCCCTTCAACTTCTCTCCGTTATTACTATGTATTTATATATATAGTATATAAACGTATGTTGACGCAATATTACGTTGTGTGTTATAGATATATATACGCTGGCCGCGAGGCTGGTGAGTGACTCTTTAGAGTGTTGGTAGGGATGATATAAAAGCACACATCGTGTGTAGAATTTAAGAGAGGTAGGGATAAATAAATTTTCTAGTGAAGGCATATATGTATATACATATATCTGTATATAATGTATGAGCGTGTATGTATGTATGTATGTATGTATGTATATAATATATATGTACCATATTCGTTTCTTTGAAGCGAGGCGACACGATCGATCGCGGCTTCTGTCACCGATTCCAGCCAACGGCTCTTCCTGCCGGCACGTAAAAAAAAAATAAAAAAAATAAAAAAAGCCACTCGTATTGTCGCCACCATTCGTTTTTCATTCTGTTCACTTCTTCCTATGTATGCCTTCACATTCTCTTTTACTATTCCTTCTTTTAACGCAAACATGTATGTGTATTTATAATTCACATGGGATTGTGTGGGTGTTTTATATATGTATAATATATAAAGTGACAATGCTGTGAGAGCGCTTCCGGAATCGCGTTGAGGACGTCGCTTATTAGCCATGTGCTCGATGAAATCGAGCTATATTGCACGCCTGTATAGTGTAATATATATATATATATATAATATGTATATATATGTATGTAGAATGTAGATATGTATAACTGTGAATTGCGACAGGCTTATGTATGAATATTATACTGGCGTTATATTATTTATATATGTGTCTTTTCTTTTATGTAATATACATCTATGTGACTGTGGGTGTATATGAAAATTGGAAGAGAATTATGCATATGTAGTATGTTTATATTTTGCAATGTGGTATATATAATGTATAGATTTTGTATACGATATATAATTATTTCCTCCCGCTTGAGTACTCGCAGAATGTCAAAATATGCACAGCCAAACCCTCCTCATGTTTGCTCCAGTGAACATCACAGAGTTGGCATGGGGTGTGTGTGTGTGTGTGTGTATTTATATTTTGTAACAGAGAGCTGTAGTACAATTTAAAAAAAAAATATATACACATCCGTACGGAAATATAAAGATTTATATTGTACTGTTGCAATATATGATAATTAGCTATTAATAATAATTTTAAATTGTAGTCAGATGTATATTTATCAATGTGAACTTTATGTGTGTATTATTTTCATGCTGATTTTTATTTCAGTTCTTTTTTGGTATAGTTCTTTAATGAAAAAGGGATAAAGTAAAATGTTTGCGGTACAAGTCCAGCGTTTTGTAAATTTGTCTTTCTTGACATTGATCGACACAAAGTGTCGACTCAACCATTTACCGAAGTGTCGAATTCTTCTGTCTATATACTATGTACATATATACATATATAACCGACTGTATATAGAGTTGTTATAGTTTGAGTGTGATGTTGGAATTTTCTTCGCAATATTTTCACGTACATCAGTTTCATTTTTTCCATGGGATCTTTATAAAGACTTCTTGTACTTGCACTTTTCTTTCTCTTTATATCTATTCTTTTTTCTTTATATACTCACACCAACATTTATATACATACATACATATATATATATAGACACGTATATATGTATATGGATGCATTAGTATTTTTTTTTTACTTTGCTAGATATTTTTTTTCTCCTTACTACATTGCCATTCTTTCATTTTCTTCGCGCTTATATCCGTGTATGTTTTCTTTTGCATGTTACTCCCTTGTTCCTCTTGCTATCTCTATGTTTTTTCACTCACTGAGAGGCTTTCTCAACGAGCGAAGTAATGACTACAGTAGGCGCGGACCTCCATTTTCTGCCACTACTGTGTATAGCGGGATACTCGTTCTCGTTACTCGCTCGGTTTGCCAGCAACAGACCGAAACGCAAATCCTTTACGCTAGACAGGATAAGCTGAGAGCGAGAAAGGGAATGAGTGAGGTAGAAAAAAAATATGTATAAGGGAGGGAATATGTATAAAGGCAAGCTGCTCTGCCATAAGAATAAAAACTGAGGACCAGAGAGGAAAAAAAAAATATATATTATACGTTTACTCTATGCTACGAAATATATATTAATTTTTTTTTTCTCTTTATATTCTTGCCCTTTATTGTTATGTATGTTAATAACATGAAGAAAAATAAAAATGGAGGTAAAATATAAATTAATGAAACGAGAGAAAATATTATTAATATCAAAGAGATATGCAATAATGTAAAACAATAAAGTACAATTTATTTTTTTTTTATATATATTAATTATCTTGTGTATATAATGATTTAATAATCTGAAAGTAAATTAAAGCAGAATGTCAAATTACAAAACATTTCACAGAGATAAGTGCTAAATTACATTTTTAATTAATGAGAAATGAAAGCTGAGAATTACAGATTTTCTTGAGAGATTCAAATATATTTTAATCTTTTTATATATTCTTAATCTTTTTTCATTTTAATTCATCCACTTTTTTATTACACAATTATTTTTTTATTCTATTCACAACTAAACATTCGTATACTATACATACACAAATAAATAAATTTTCTTCTACATTTTATTATACAAAAGTCGAGAGAAAAATATCACGAGATGGCGTCAGTCTGACTGGCTAGCAAAAAATAAATAAATATACATATACTATACATATTTAAATAAAAATATATAAAAGCGAAGGATCTGGGTATAAGCTTTATATTCTTTATCTCTCATAACTATATATATCCCTATGTACATTCAAATACATATAATACATACCCCGGAAACATTCTCGCGACAACTTCAGACAGTCCCTCTTTTAATTCGCGTTTAGTTCCAACGGCGTCGAGTAATTAGTCGCTCATTCCATATATATATACCGAGCTTTATATAATGTAAGGCATATTAAAGTCGCTTTTTCTTCTTTATACTTATTCTCCATCCCTCTATTTATCTTTCCAACCTATACATTGCTTCCTTTACTTTACTTAAATATATACAGATATATAATATTATTATGCAATACATCCCTTTCTATCTTTTTGTAAGTGTATATATTTGTTTATATATGTTTGTATAAACCAACTATTATCTTTTGTATGTATAGATATATATGCATTCTTGCCAACATGCTATTGTTACCCTCTCATCCCCTCATCCAACGAGAGCTGTCGTTAATCGTTTGTTGTCTAAACGTGCCGACATAATCCCTATATCCTTCATCATCACACCATTACCAATGTCATCTTATGATCCTTTATTACTTAACCAATTTGTCAATATTTGCTGATTTATTAAGTTAAATATTTAACTAAACAATATCATATTACATCGTTGGTTTTATATAATTGAAGTATTAAAAATTTTTTTTAATTATCAATCAAACTGATGCAAATTAATTTAATTCAATCTTGGATGTATTTTAATATATTTTTTATTCATTCAATTATTTATTTATACACAAATGTATTGAGGAATATTTATTTTCTCACGTTATGTTTATTCTTGCATGCAAATTACAACAGACACACCGCCTTTATTCTTGTTACATCGACGATATATTGAGAGCCATCACAACTAAAATTATTTTTTTTTTCTCTTCATCTTACTTTTGTATTTACATCTGTTTCTCTTTTTTTTCTCATCATATTTTCATTTTTCCCTCAGGTATAATCGCACCGTCGGCGTCCGTCGGGCGGTATTTTTGAACTAGAGACGACGATAGAAGCATGAACGCACAAAAAACAATTTAAAATACAAATACATACGAAAAAAAAAAAAAAAAAAAAAAGATCTCGACATATAGCAATGTAAAATAGGGGAAAATTTTTTGACGATCGCGAGATCGAATTTTTCTTTTCTGGCATGCATATATATATATATAGCTTATTTGTATACTTATATATACATAGAAATATTATATACCTATAATATACAACAAACAACAAGAGGGCCCCACTTGGCCCAATGGTTCCGCGCACTCGTTGCGGAATAATGGGCGACCCCCCGCGGCAGCTTACCTGCATCATCGACTAATCACATCGGATAATAGGCAACAATACTTGGGCCCGTGAAAAGTGAAGCATATATACTCTCACCACTTACCTCACTCAAGAAGAGAGAGCGTATAATATAATCCTCTTACGCACCGCGCGCGCCGGACACAAAGTATAAAGCATTATCGTATCTTTCTCTTCCTCAAACAAAAATTTTTCTTTTTTTTTTTTCTTTTACAACTCATCCGTGGTGTATAGCTACCGATGGTCGAGTATTACGCACGCGAAAACGGATCGAATCCTAAGATATATATACATATGCACAGTCACGCGAAAAAGTATGAGCGATAGAGAGAAGAAAAATAAGAAGAATGAGAAAATAAAGAAGCTCTTGTGTATGGCTACACGCCAAACGTTGAACGATCGTCTATAGTTCATTGTTAAACCGCACGGGAATCTCTTGAGCGGGTGCTAAATTGACCCAAATCTTGTGCGGCGATCGCTAGAGGTAAATGTGTGTATGTATATACATGTTAATGTATAGTTTGTACAAGTTTAAACCGGTAGCTGAAGGAATAAACTCAACAAATTGCTCTTCAGCCGCGTGACATCAGACGATCATTGTTGTGGCAGACTGATGTGTAGAATTGTAGAAAGCTTTTCTGCTATTTGGTATATATGGTATATAACTTCGTTATATTCTCATCAAAGTGTCTGGTGGATATATAATAATAGTTGTATATATTATATGTACATACGTATTTATATATTAGCTGCTTTGAAATATAGGTGGATCCGTTGCATCCTGTCGGTGTCTCCAGGCTTCTCGGTTTCTCATCACCTTTTTCCTTTGACCTGTAACGATCACGTACGTGTCTATATATATACTATTGTTATTCAAGCATTCATAATAATGAATGAGGAAATCATTTTTGAGGGGTTTTTTTTTCCTAAATTGCATGCATTTTAGGTTAATTAATTTTTCAAACACACTACTATATTTTAAAGTATATCTATACGTGTATAGTACGGTGGTGAAATGCTGCAATTTTAGCAAACTAATTTAAATCAAATTTTAGTTAATTTTTATGGGATATTAATTTTATTATTAAATTAGCTGATTTCACTTTGTGAACGAAAGTAAAAATAAAAATCGAATTACAGACTGAGGAAAGATTGTATTGTTATTATTTATAAATATATTTATATAATTAATAAACATTGTAATATTTTTTTAGTGAAAAAATTGCAAACTGTGTAAATTTATTACTCCATCTAAAATTCAACTTTATTATATTAATAATTAAACTGTTGATAAATTTTTTTTAATTAATAAATCATTATAATTGTGATGAGGATTAATTAATATAGTTTATGAATATTAAGTTTTGTTACAACTGTAAATAAATTTTATACAAACATCCAAGAAGCAATGGCATTTCGTTATATATAAAAAATTATAACAGAAAAAAAAAGCAGTAAAATTATAGTCTTTATGTTTTATTAATTATTTAATATCAAATATATTCTATTGAAGATTAATATGTTATTTTGCATGGAGAGTATAATTATGAATATTTTTTTCGCTGTGTATAAAAATTAATGTACTCAATTAAATGGTGAAGAAATAGATCCAAGTAATCAATAAAAGAAAGTCGAGTAGTTTTAGATATCAAATATCTCTGAACAATAATAGTTTCATTCTGATATTTTCAGATCAAGTACTAACTTAATTTGTATCATTTAATCGCGTATAGTGAAATGCAACAAAGCGATATAATCTGATAGAAATTTGTAGCGCACTAATTATCACTTTTCACATTGTTACATAATATTATATATTTATATTTTAATTAATATAATAATGACAATGAATTCATAAGTGAAAAAATATTAATCCAACAGTTGCTGTATTTATTTGAAAATACGAATGATATAAAGGTAAAGTAAAATTTGTGCTTTCAACCGTGTTATATATAATGTATATATATATCCTAATTTAAATTCAGACTATGTATTTAATTTTCTATTTGAAGAAAAGTCTGATGTTTTGTGATAATTTAAATTACTTGAATTTAATCGCAACACAGCTTTATTCTGCACGCTCTATCCAGTAATTAATAATTAAAATTGAAATCTTAAGCACGATAAATGTTGAATTATACTCAAGTATCTCCCATTAATTGTTTTTTTTTTCATTTTTTATTTTGCTTTTTTAAGTATTTTTTTTTCATTTTGATCCATAATTAATTTGACCATAATGAACTCAATCTATTTATCCATCTATTAAATAATTTCAAACACTACAAATTAAAATAGCCTAATACTATTTTTTTTTTTATAGAAAATTTCTCTTGGAATTTGCATTACATAATTTTTTTTTTAAATAAAATAATAATTCATATTTTATTATTCTGAGGTAATAAATACAACTCATCAAAAATTTTAATTATTTTTAAAATTATTTTTCATATTGCAACCCTCACTTCATCCTCTAGCTACAAATAAATATTATAAACAGCTAAAAAACTATTTTATCTATATAAATAACTACTTAATTGTATTAAAATTTGCATTCTAAAACTTCTCATTAATTTATTTCGCTTCAACTATAATCGTAACTTCTATTGTGTATATAATAATGTATATATGTACTATAATAATATATCATATATACCTCGACATAAACGACGACTACATACAATCCATATACGCGTACATATAATATTATATAAACGTAGATACATATAATTGAATGAGAAAAGAAAAGAAACCGCGCATTTAAAATCACTGATGTGATAATATAATGTATACAATAGCAATATGACCACAACAGAAAATTCCCAACATGGATAGCACATATATAAATATAAAAATAATAATCTTGCTCTTTTCCACACATCACTCTTATAAATAATATTTTTATGTATCAATACAGCTTCGTCTATACAACTAAAGAGCTTCCTGAAATAAAATAGAAAATATTTTCAAGATATATATTGCAATAAAATGTATAGCTCACGCACGCCACATTATATATATAGTCAACCCTATTTATTTAGATATATATGTACAGATAAAGGTGGGGCATTAATGGTTTACCTCAAAAAAGCCTGAAATATATAATTATCTATTTTTTTGTTTTCAATTTATTTTATATATTTCTCATTATAGTCATCATAACGACTAATTTGATAAATTCACATCAATTTTTAATAACAATAATGAATCATAAAATATTATATAAAATCATGAGATGAATACATAAATTGATTTATAATAAAATAAAATTATAAATAAAATCTCAGACAAAATAGTAATAAATAAAACCGAAAAACTAATTAATTTTTCATATTTATAACACTATAATTATATTTATAAAACAAATAAATATTTCATCTAATTTCTAAAGTCACTAAATTAATAAATATACATAATAAATATTAAAAATATCCCAATAAAAAATTTAATCAAAAATATTATTCTCAATACTTTTTTCATACTCAATCATATTCTCCCTCTATATCACCCTCCATCCCACAATATATTACGACTATATAATACGCGATATAACACTCACAGCTAAAAGATAAAGAGTGTACATATACACTAGCGAGAATAACGACAAATGGAGCGAAGCAAGAAGGATATAAGTACATCGCTATAACCAGAGGTCGGAGCGTAAGTACCAAAACGTTGTGGAATACGTGTGTACACAAGCCAAATATATTTATATAACACACATACACCCAACAAAATATCTATATATACCTCCATATTGGCCTGGAATAAAAGGAGATAGAGCGAGAAAACTGGTAGATTAGGTGAGTATATCGCGCGTCGGTATATTGCGAACGAACGAGAACGGTAGTAGGTGGTAAGTTAAGAGGAGCGACGTAGTAGTAATAGTAGTAGGAGAGAATATACTATACATATATAGTAAAATATAGGTAGTAATGCTTGTACATAGCATCCAATACATAGAAATATACTGATCTAACGGGCAAGAGAGAAGAGACACAGAGAGAGAGAGCGCGATGTGTATATTATATACGACTGAGTATATAATATACACATGTACAAATATATATATAAAGGTGAGTGCGCGCAGGAGAGAGAAATGATCCTGCAAAGAGCCAAGGGGGATATATAAGCAAAACGAGAAAGATAAAATATCTATGTAAAGAGAAAAGTGAGAATGGTAAAAGGAGATAGAGAATAAAGGTGGGGGAGACTCGGCTATAAAGGCTAATTGGTTAAAAGCTCACCGCCGCTGCAGGCTTAAATCAAGATCTTGGAGTGTTATAATGGATAAGTAACACGGCGTGGCACGGGACGTGGCCCGCGCAACTCCCCTCACACATTTACTGCACAGGCATATATAACATTTATATATTTATATATATATTTGTAGGTATATATAAATATTCTGGAGTTAGAGAAGTGGAGGACGCTTATTGGTTCGCTTGGAAAGTTACCCCTGATGATTTTCAACGTGGCACAGGCCATCGATCGGTGCTCTACCCTATGAGAAATCAAGAGAGCCGTCCCACAAGCCAACGTAAACTCCGCCCCACTTAGATATATGTATATATAATCTATATATATATTCAACTCTGGCCAACTTGAAGCTTAGCCCACCGTTGCTCTTCGCACACTCTCAGTTTCACGCGCAGCCAACTTCTATATCCATGTCGCTAGTGGAACTCTCACTCTCTCTCTCTCATGTACGTTTATATATTTAGTTGCGCCCGCGCCCTCGTTTAGTATCTCACTCTGTGGCCGTTAAACTACCCCGCTGTATTTTTCTCTTTATAAATGTGTGTATGTATATATTTCTACGCCCCTCTACTTCGTTTTACAGCTGAGTCATTTTGTTTCTCTGTCGTTTTTGTACGTTAGTGGGGAGGAATATATGAACGACATAGAGTTGAGTTTCTCTGTTCACTCAGCGTCGTTGCGCGTTTGCCGCAACCAACCAACCAACCACCCCCTTGTGACTCTCCGCGCGCGCGTTTCCAACACCCATGTCGGATAAACGAGAACGCCTTGTAAATAAATATGCGTGGGTGTGTGAATAGTTGTGAATGTATTACATTCACAGTGTTGATCTGTGACCGTGTGACCTGTGGTTCGTTTTATTTATTTATTTTTTTTTTTTTTTAGATCAGTGGATTTTTGTCTAGGTGTCTTTGAGTTTAAATACAGTGGTAGTGTCCATTCGCGCACAGACACGGTATAAATAGACTTGTGCTGTTATATACAGTTTTCAAAATTATTTCATGATTTATTTCGATATTCATTTCAATAATAATTATGGATCTGAAGAAGTTTTGATGTTTATTTATTTTTTTTTAACCAAAGATTAAATAATTTATTTATAAATATTTGTTTTATATGTATTAATGTGGCTATGGTATATACGAAAATAGCGCCATCGCTTGTACTATTTTGTGTGTGATATATTGCATCCGCCATTGAAGTCAATAGTTAAACATTACACAAATATAAAAATTGTTTCGATGAAAAAAAAAAAAAATTCTTTTCTCTACACAGTATTATTTTATACAGTGTTTACGAGTGTAAAAATAATTTTAATAAATTTTAGACTGAGTATTTAAAAAATAGAAATAATCACAACGATTAAATAAATATTCGATTAATAAATAATTCACAAAATTTTTATATAAGTATATATATAAATAAAGTGAGTATTATTTTGTTGTGGTAAAGAGTGAATAAAACATAACAAAATAAGAAAAGAAACAAACAAAAATAAAGAGGTAAATAACACGCGAAGGAAAAGCCAAATAATTTGTGTGAATAGACCAATCGACTGTGGTCCATACGAAAGTGAGCGGGAATCGTCGCGTTTACACGCGCTTTCATGGATTTTAGTATTTGTGCGGGGGAGTTGATGTGGTAGTGGATTTTGGTGGTAGTGGTGGCGGTGCTAATGGTGGTATTGAGAGAGGGAACACGCGAGGAGCAGTGATACGTAGAGTATATACAGAGAGAAGGGAGACAAATGTGAAGAGTGTAAGGGTAACTGTGAATAAACCAGAGAGAGAGAGAAACCAAGTGAAGCAAATAGATGAAGGGAGGATTGGTTGGTGGGTAGCCATTGGGATCCAAAGAGTGGGGAGAGGGTGGCCGCGACGGGGTTGGGTCCACCTCAAGTGTCTTGTCTCCTATCATCTTCTTGTTCGAGTATCGCTTACGAATGAACCGCGATCGAGCGATCGGGCCGCTTGAATTGCGACCACCACCGACATCGTCATCGTCATCGTCGTTGTCGTTTATATTTTCATGGTGGTTTTGTCATTATTTAGTTACAACATTCATTATTTTGTGTTACAATAGGTGAAAATTTATTTTTTTCTTTTCAATTATTTAATGTGCCTCGAAATTGCACATTTATTTGTATATATATAAAATTATAAATAAACATCAAACACGGAGATGAATATTATTGCATTATTATTTAAAAATAATATAAAACCCAGTGGTGTTTTATTACGATGGCGACAATTTATTATTCAGTCATCGTGCAATAAATAAATGTTATTAGTTTAATAATTATGCGTGGCAATATGTATAATTTATTAGTTCGCGTAGTTATTTTTTAATAAATAAATATTTTCTCCTTTTATTTACACTAAGGACAGAATATTTGAAAGAAAGAAAAAAAAAAAGAAAATACGTCTTTATATTGCCCGACGGCTAATGTCGCGACAATTATTTAAGTGAGACGAATTATTAAACAAACGGGTGGTGGTGATTGACTTGACGTCCGAGGAGGTGGACATGTCGACGGCGGAGACTGAAATTGAGGTGTCTGTTGTTTCGGAGGAAGATCTTGACGCATCGCGAAGTAGCTCAACACCAGCGGAAATGCTGTTACAAGAAAAAAATAAACATGGCTGTGGCATTGGCAGTAATCCATTTAGTTTCGACGTTGGTAAAGCGACATTGAGACCTGTTTGTAATGCACAATACACGTCATTCAGTATATCAAGTATACTTGGACGTTCAGAATCGCCGACGGCCGATGCAACCGCAGCCATTTCTATTGAAGCACGTAGACAATCCGACGCTGAACGTGGATCATCACCGTCGGCAGCAACTACATCACAACGACTTGTACCTTCGTGTGGCTCATCACCGTCAGAAAGAATATTATCACCTACATCATTAATATTAACTGGCGGACAGAGATTAATTAGTCGTTCAACTGACGCAAGAAATAATCCATCTGGCGGTTTATCATGGACTACCAGTGCTGCCACAAGCCCACCAACAAATTTTTCATCAACTGGAGATCCTGCCAATCCTTTAATGGGACATCAAGCATCCGCCAATCTCGCAATGTTATCAAGGTGAAATTAAACAAATTAAACAAACTAATTATCAATTTTAAATATATATAATTATTACATTCAATTAATTAATAATTCAAAATCCATTTAATTTATTCCATAATATTAATTATAATAAAGCTAATGAATAAATTGAAATGAGGGGGAATATTTTTTTTTCCTGTGGTTTGAGAATAAGAAAATTCCTAAATTATACAAAGGTTAAAGAAGGTTCAACTATTATTAATATTATTATTATTATTATAAGTTTACTCACTCGTGAATGATATCGCATGTGATCTATATAAAATTATACATTGTACGCGTGCAAGATGTATCAAAGATAGCAATGGTGCGGCATATGTATACGCATTTATACATATATAAAAGCGTATAAGGGGGCGTGCAGAGAACACACACGTTATGGGGAACTGATGGCGCGTGTGGTAAGGATTATATTATATGTGGGAATACATGAGTGTGAGTGGGCGCGAGAGCAGGGGCCGCAAGCGGGTAATGGGCCTATTAGGCTGTCTCATTTAATAACAACCGGAGTAACAACTACCCTATAACGTTACTTACGTTATACGTTATATATGCGTGGGGCGGTGATTGAGTATCAAATATATTTATCCTGCGGACAGGGAGGAAAATAAAAGCAGATTGAGTATATGTATATAGTGGTTATGATAGTAGTTGTGCGACGACGTATGATGGACCAGTATGATAATAATAATCATGATGATGATGATGATGATGATGGTTGAAGGAAGCAAAAAAAAATAGGGAGAACTGGCTCGAGATGATTCTATCAGATTTGCGCTGTCGCCCCCAATGGATATTTATATATGTATATATATATATGTGAGAAAACCCTTGCTAAAATTTATCCTAAACTTCCTTTTAGTCTGTTGCGCCCCTTTTATTTTGTCGTGCCTTCATGGATCAAATTGCTTGTTTTCCACCCGTTTACCATTTGATTAAGTTCCTTCATGGCTGTGATTACCGCATGTATACACTGCAAGTCTGCTATTTTTGATTTGATACTCTTTTTTTTTTTTTTTTTTTCTTTGTGATATGATTTAATGATATTTGAGGGCTCATCCACTTTTGTACGCATACGCATGAAGAAATATTTGAGGATTATGTTCTTCTAGTTTTCTTTTCTTTTTTTTTTTTATTGTTGTGCGTCTGACATCAACTTAAGAAGGCGATGGAGCTTGGTGAAATGAAGTGAAAAATATTTGAGCGTTTAAAGGTAAAGAGAGGGGAAAGGAAGGCAGAATCAATTAGGAATGGACGTGCATAATGGATAGGGCCCCATGGTAGGGCGCCTAACATCGTCGAGGTTAAGGAGCCTTAAGACTCCCTGGAGTACTCTCTCTCTCTATGTAACGTTCCTTTGTGCTCACATTTCTTCCAACACTCTGTCTTACTCTCTTTCTCGTGCTTATTCATCAATCTGTTCATTTGTCTCGAGACACCAACCCTCTTATATTCTATGCTAGGAAGGAAGTGTGCAAGTTTTCGGTCTAATTTATTATTTAATTGAGCACTTTCATTCTACTCCGCTGCGTATTCGATATCAGATTTTTTTATATTTATTAAAAAGACTTTTTACCCGGGGAAAAATTTAGAATAGTCATAATATAATAATTGAATTTTTTAGTTAGAAATAATAAAGGTAAAAAAATATTAAATTAATTATTAGAATTTTTTTTTTTTTTTTCAACGAGAAAAAATTCAACTAAATTTTTATTTTTTTGTCAGTATACTTCGAAAATCATCACAAAATTTCACTGAAAATAATTTTATTCCCGGAAGGATTTTACTATTGCTGGAAATAAAATTTGTAAAAAAAATTTTTATTGAAATTTCGCCCAATTTTTTTTTTTTTTATTTTTTAATGTATTAAGAATATCCCTTCAATATTAAATTAAAATTTTCCACTAGTAATACATATCATCAATACTTATTACAAAAAATAATTTTTCCATTTGGAAAAATTTTAATTAAAAAATGATATGAAAAGAAGATAAATTTTTCAACAATCTAAAGTTATATACATATGAATAAATGTATATATAAATGCACCTAATTAAACTGCGGCATTCGTTGAATGTAATGGCCTCAAAGCGATGTAATATAATCTGCATATATATACACATACACATACGATAATATAATACTTTGAGCGAAATCAATATTCGCATGTAGAGAAGCCTGCGTGTGCCACGATTGACACAGAGATTGCTCTGATAATCCGCGCTCCCATGTATTAATTACATTTTAAGCACAATGAATGATTTAACAATTAGTGGTGACTATATCTATCAATTTTCGAGTGATGCAATATCAAAGACCAAAAGATCATTCATTCAAGTTAAATAATTAATTGACAAACGCTAAGCTCTATAATCAATAAATTTTATCAATAATTAAACAAAAATTACAAAATCCACATTTACAAAGTGATAATTTATTTATCGAATTTAACACGATATACAAATATTAATTCTCAACTAGCTTCTCAACATCCGTGATCGTATACAGTATATACGGAAGCCAACCAGAGTGCAGGATTAAGTCATGCACTTATTTCAAAGCCAATAATTCATTGTTAGGTCGTGCAATGGCACTTTATGCACGAGTGCCTTTGCGCACATTGTCACATATATAAAATAGACATTTTCCGTTGTTCACAATACCACAAGAGTGTTATACACACGCACACATGGATAATTTGCATGAAGAATGATAATAAAATGGTATACAATATAAAAAAAAAAAATAATAATAAAAAAAAAGAAGAAATAGAAAAATGAAAATAAGAAATTAAACTGCACATGTTGAGAAGCCGAATAAAACTTCCGGTTTAATTTTTTTTCATTCCTTTAAACCCTTATTTTACTTATTTTACATACATGTATATGTATAAATATAAGTATATGTACAAGTATATAAGTTTATTTTATATATGTAGTTTTATACTTCCTCTGTCGAATGGCTAATGGCCATGGCACAGGGCAGCCGCACGGACTTTGGCAAAGTACTTTCACGATTGACGAGGAAATAACAAAAAAAATTCAGAGAGAATAAAGAAGAAAAGAGATGTGTATATATGTATATATATATAAATATATAAACAAGAAATAAAATTGAAGATCAAAGCACACAAACTAAGAAGGTGATCACGACAAACGACTTGGGCTAATACTTTATCAAACCAGCTCTTAGAAAAGTTTAAATAAAAAAATATTTAATATTAATTGGAATTAACAATATAATATTTATCGAAATATTGTTTATTACGTATTTTATTATTTACGCATCATTGAATATTTTTTTTTATTTCAATATTTTTCATCATTCTGTGTTTATTTTTTATTTTATTTTCGTTTTTTTTTTTTTCATGGTAAAAGATCAAAAGGAAAAATGGCAGAACGGTATAAATGTATATATGTACATATATATTTGACTCGGGCAATCTTGCTGATGAGAAATTGGAATGCAGAATGAAGCGAAGCAAACGAGTAATAAATACAATTGTTTTCTATTCAATTATTCTAATAGATTATTCTCTTATATATTAAAAAAATTATATAAAAGTCTACGTAAATAAATATATATTTGTGTATATATTTAAACAAAATATATTAATGAATCAGTTTGAGAGATTGTTTATTAATTAATTTGTTTAGAATTTATTTTCCAAGAATTAAAAGCTTTTAAATATTAATAATAACAATTAAACAATTTAAAAATCAGCAAATGAAATTAAAAAATAATTTATAAATTTTTTCTGATATAAATAATAATTTTTTATTATTTTTAACTTATTAATTGACAAGCTATTTGTTATTGTTAATAATATCAATAATAAACAATTCATTTTTTATTGTTAATAATATTAATATAATATTAATAAGTAAATAAATTTTCCAGTACCGAAAAAAAATCACTAAAAATTACTAAACTGTGATTTATTCAATAATTTATAAATAATTAATTATTAACAAATGCCGTGTTACCATATATATAATAAACAAACCCTAGAATCATTGTTAATAACATACAATTTCTCAATTACCAATGAATATAATCAAATCAAAGCGATAAATAAAATAAAAATGGAATATGAGACAGTGGCGTTGATTATCAACAAATATTATAGTTACAATTCAACGCGTTCAAACACGCAAAGATAGTTAGTACGTTTGCTCTATTCGCATATATATGGCTTCGATTATGTGTATGTTTGCACCACCCTTTTGAAATTTATCTCCCTTTCTCTCTTCTGTCACTCATTCGCTCATCTCTTTCGCTCTGTAATATCGCAACGTTGAATGTTTCTATCTAACGCAATCGAATACTCTACTCTACAACCCCTCACGGCAAACTACTCGATATATAATATAAATATATATGTGTACATATATTGTTAAAATACATGTACGCAACCATCGATGTATCGAGTTACATTCGTTATAGGGCCAACGTTCTGATGCCACAAGTACTCGAGCAAATAATTCGGGAAACGATGTAGGTCGATCGTTATAATAATCCTGCAGCAAATGTAAAGTTAAGTTTTTATATTTCTCCTTTTTTTTATGCAGACGTTTGAGTGATGGTATACTGATGAAAGAAAGAAAAAAATGAAACAAAAAGTAGATAAAATAAATAAAAAACATAGAAGTAAACACGGAAATAAATAGAAGACGAGAAAATAAAAAAAAAAAAAAGAACACTTGAGCAATGGATAAAACAACCAACTGAGGCACGAAAAGCCGGGCAAGAAGAGGATCGATTTTGAACGCCCTGGCCCTTTAAAAAGCCTATAGCTACTAAGGGCTCTTTCCACTCGAGTGAAATTTCGGAAAAATCATATCGAACATGTATAAATTCATTGTTAACGGTTTACGATTTTTTATATACATATTATTTTTTTCTTTTTCCAATGGAATGAAAAAAAAAAAAATATACAATATATAGATAATTAATTTTGTTATCTGTAATAAATTAATTGAAATAATTATCCATGCTGTGGATAATTTTTATTTCCAGATTGGATACATTGGGAATAAATTGAAATGAAATGAAATAATGAATAGAAGGAAAAAAGAGGAAATGAGTAAATCATATTTCCCGATTAAATGCTACATATCTTTTAGCAAAAATATAAATCTTATATGTTGCGTGATGATCCAAGGATTGCGACGACAAAATCCTTAAACCCTCAAGAGAGGAAAGCCATAGAAAAGACAGGGTGTAGAATTAGGGCAGGCAAAAGGAGCACGAGAGAGAACTAAATATATTTATGATAAAGTTTTTAAGGCAAAAGACGAAGAGAAGAAAAACTGTTAGGCTCACTATATTGTACCTGCTTCTCTTTAGATTTTTGGCTGCTTACAAACAGACGGTTGTCAGATTTCTTTTATCTCTCATCTTGGGGCATCTGCAGCGCATGCCAAAGTCCTTCTATCCTTCTTATAAATACCTCAATCACATTTTTGTTCTTCGCCTTTCCCTCTTTCTAATTCAGTATTACAATTTTTCCTTTTATTTTTTTTTTTCTTTACTCACTCGCTCTCTCTCCCTTGTCATCACACTCTTTATTTCACTCACCCACAAAAGAATAGAGTTTTAAAAGCTCTCTTAATTTGTATCCACCAATCTTACTTCACGGGTGTCGCTTTTCGTTATTCCCAATCGCTTCATTTTCTTCCTAAACTGCAAAAAAGAGACAAAAAATTGAGAATAAAATCGAAAACGAAAAAAAAAAAATGTCTCTCTATTCTTTAGTATGGCGTCAGAGCCCACCCTCGACGAACCAATATAATCGTTGACAAACACACAGGACAATGACAAGAAGCGAGAAAATGAGATCGCATCAAAACCCAAAAGACTGTTATTGCTGTTACCTCAGGTAGAGTAGCTCAAATAGCCAACAATCTCACTTCCTCTCATTTTTTATTTTTCCATCTCCGACACTTTCTATAGCAAAGTGAAAAAAAAAAATAAAAAGAGCTGTATATATACATCTCGTCAAGCGCGAAAGAATTGACATAACGAGAGACAGATAAACAAGAAGAAAAAAATTTTATTTTTTTTATTTTTGATGAAGGGGCGATGTTATCATACGGCTTCTGAAGCCTCTACACTTATACAAGAATAATACACATGAACACTAACGTCGTCAACGAGCAATTTCTTAATAAATAATATATGAATATAAATCCATATAACAATATAAAAATACATATCCTACATATTTATATTATTTTTTTTTTTTTTACATCTCACTCAATTGCTAAAGATTAATTATTATAATCCACAATAAAAATAAAAAATAAAATTCCAGGCCTATCAAAATAAAATGCATCAATCGAAATATAAAACGTACTTTATGCCATGAATTATATTTCATGAAATTCAATTTTAATACGATGGTAAAATATTCATGGATGAAACGATATTCATGCAGAACTTCATGTTCGATTTACTTTATACCCATACATACATATACACACACATACGTGTTTATATATTGTATATAATAGTTTATGGTTGGGTCAATAGCGATACGCGATAGCGCGAAGCACCAATGTTTTGTTTTCGATCGATCCCATTCTATCTCCCCTTTGCTTTTTGGGTGCACATACCGCACAGTATTTCACCATTTACGTGAAAATTGCACGCTAGTTTATCCCACAACGATAAATACAATAGAGGTGAAGTAAAACCATAGAGATAACGAGAGAGGAGAAAGAGAAAAGTATATATGCGTATAACCTGATATCAAAGTTAACGATTCAATCAATTTTGTATTGATATTGGTCAAATGTTGCGCACAATCAATGGATATTCAATAAAATTATATACATACAACGGTGTATTGTTACAAATTATTAATTAAATCGTTGGATACATGCACAATATTTATAATTATTTTTTATTTAATAATATTATAGATTAATTGATGCAATTTATATTTTATTGATTTATTTTAAACTCTTTCATTTCAACTGGCTAATTTATTTATTTATTTATTTATTTATTTATTTATTGGATTTTTAGATTGGGCCTTGTGTCATCATTGATAGAGAGATATCCAATTGGTGTCGGTGGCGTATTTTTTCCATCAACACTTCAGCATTTACAGCAGCAACATCATTCGCGTTTGGCAGCGGTGGCAAGTACGGCATTGAGCAATGCCAGCCAATCGGATGCGTGCGAACCCGACGGAATACGTGGTGTATTATCTGGCAATGGTGGTTGGCCGTTTCCATGGAGGCCGACACACGCATTACAGAGTCTTGAACATCCGTCGTCTAGCGACGTTGTTGGTGGTACATTAAGCCGTGTCAGTCCACCATCCGGATCATATCTCAAACGAGGTTGGCTATGTTTATTTATATATTATAATGTTGTGTAGGTGTATAATCAATATATTTTTTTATTTTTTGTATGATGTAATATTATGTGAAAAAAAATATTGCAACAATTAATTTATTCGATTTGAATAATCATTTGGAAAATTGAATAAATTTTCATTGAGTAAAATTTTTCATTTGGTAAATGAGTAAAATAATTGTTTTAACATTTTTTCACTGCTAAATTAGTAGGTATTGTTGCCAAGTTTATTCTTTTATTGGTTTAATAGTGTGGTGTGTTGATAAAATATTGAATTAAATCATGGATGAATTAATGAGAGACTGTTTAATTATTCACATTGATAAATAATTATGATTTTGAGGAGAAAAAAAATTATCTCTCAACAAACAAATTTTTTCTTACATAGTTTGTTCGATTTTCAACAACAAATATTCAATAACTTTTATCCGAGTACTTGATATTTTTAGAGTTATAAATTATTGAAAACAGAAAAAAAAAGAATTTTTTTTTTTTACGTTCCAAAATTAATATAAAAAAATCCTACACATAAAAATAAATAGGATTTTATTATCAAAGAAATTAATCTAATGTGTATTTTTTTTTTTTCATAAATACATATGTGGTCGTTTGCATGTCACGAAAATAATATACACGAAGCAATTAAAATAATAATATTCTACTGATGTAAATTAAAAATTATAAATACATACACCCACACATATGCGATGGAAAACATGCACACAAATGTGTCTCTGAGTCAATTGAATTTTTATCAGTTGCAATCGTATCTGTCAGAAGTAATAAAGCGTTAATTTAGACAATAGTAAATAAACATTTGTGTATATTAAAACGCGTCAGGTCACAACCATCTGCTATCCCCCCTATAAATATCCGTACATATATACATAGATAAAATTGACTCATCTTATTTCATTAATCGTACATACCCAAAATGCACGCACATAATCAGATATTCATCAAATTAATATTTATACAACTGTCAGAAAGAAAAAAAAAATTAAATAAAAACATTAACGATATCCGAAAAAATATTCTTCTAATACATTGAAGCATAAAAAAATATAATTTTCATACACATAACTATGTATATCATATATACCTATATTATAAAGGTGGAAAAACTGGCAAAGTCTGACGCGGGTGAAATATAAATCTGCATTGGTGAGAGAGCTGAACACAAAAGAGAAATAAAAAAAAAATACGACTAGAAGCTGAAGAAAAAGGATATCGCGATGAATATATACGAGTTCACCTCGACTCTCTCGACATTCTACCATCATACACAAGGGGTATAGGAGTATGTACGCATCAGTCATACACATATATCTGCTATGTATTTACATGCCGTTAGGTTGGTTTTCTCACAACCGCGACGCGGCCAACTGTATGGGGTGTGATTAAAATTTTGTAGGGATGTATTCGCGAGCTGTGGGTTATATTCGCCAAACTGTTTCCATTCTCTTTTACTCTGTTATTCTCTTCTGTATATCTATCCTTTCATATATAAATACACGATGAGTACATGTGTGTGTTCGCGGTTGTTGTGCGTGAAGGACCGAAGCGGCTGAAATGAATGATAGAATGGAAGGAAAAAAAAAAGGAAAAAAAAATATACATACAAAGAGCGACCGAGTTAAAATAGAGTGAGAGATATTGTAATAGAGGAATATATAGAGAACAGACAGCAATATGAAGATGGGGTGTGCAACGAATACCGTTCAAATGCCCTGACAATGTATATTTTATATATATGTATATATAATATATATATATATGTGTATATTTATATGGCTTCCATGGCTTCCGCTACGACAAACCAACGTCGATCGCCTTATGCCGTCGATCGTTTTGCTAGTGTCATCAAACATGTACTGATGCATATATGTATGTATGTATGTATGTATGTATATATACATATTTGAGTGTAGGTACTTATGAAACTATATCCCTGATGTTTGCTGTTGATTGTCTCTTGTCAATATTTGCTAACATATTAATACAATAAATTATACAACGCATTAAACGATGATTCAATTAAGTGATGAAGTAATTGATTTTCTAGAAGTATTTAGATATTTTATATAAGCTTGGTTAATATTTATTTAATTTGGTTTGAGGATTTGGTTAGTGTGAGATATTGAATAGACTCTTGTTATTTTAATTGAACAAATTGATTTATTAAAACGGTGATATGTCAAAGTTGTGATAAAACAAAGCTAAAGAGCAATGGAAAGATTTTAAATTGTAGCATTATTTTAATCTTTTAATTAAAACTATATATCCGGATTAATTATTTGTTAGTAGTTTCTTATTATTAGTCTATTGCTTTTGATATTGATATTTAAAATCACTGCAGAGTTATTAATAAAATCTTTGTAAAATATAAAATACAACAATAAATCTGGTAGAATAAAATTAGTCTATTTTTATCATTAAAATTGTTAGGATTTTTTTATATACTCAGTTTTTTCAAATAAATATAAATATATTTAAATATTATTTTATTTTCACAGAGGACATTGACGATGACAATCATGGAGATGAACGTCTTCATCGCGGTGGACGAAGTCCATCATCAGGTGACGAAGCCCATGATGATATGGGTGATATTGATGATATTGCGGACGGTGACGACGGTGAATCACCTAGTTCTGGTGGTGGTGGTAGTGGCGGTGGTGGTATTCACGGATCATCAACGAGTGGTAGTGGTAATCAAGGTGTACAAGTTAGCATTAATGGCCAGGACACAAATAATATTAAACGTAAAAAAAAAACGCGCACGGTATTTTCACGCTCGCAAGTATTTCAATTGGAAACAACATTTGAAATGAAACGTTATTTATCATCATCAGAGCGTGCATCATTGGCAGCGTCATTGAGATTAACAGAGACACAAGTGAAAATATGGTTTCAAAATCGTCGTAATAAGTGGAAACGTCAATTGGCAGCTGAAATTGAAGCGTCAAGTATGGCTCATGCGGCACAGCGGCTGGTACGCGTGCCAATACTTTATCATGAATCAAGCGCCACGAACAATTCAGTTGTATCAACATCAGTTGGTAGTAGTGTACAATCACAAAATGCTAATTCATCATTATCATCAAATACAACTGGACCACATTCAGTTGGTGTTGGTACATCGTGTGTACCCTGCACAACAGCACCGCCAATATTTTATTCCGCTCATCATTCACATCACCATCATCATCATCCATCCCATGTACAGGCACACACCCTATTACCCCATCAAGTGCATCCGCAGCCACCACCACCGCCACCGCCGCCTCCCAATTCCCAACCGCAATCATCGCAATAACCTTACGTTATTCCATATCACTCCAACGTCCATTATCCACGATTTCTTTCAGCGCCGTGATGATAAACAAAATTTTATAATGACGAATTACAATAATAATTAATTAATGAAAGAAGAAATTTTTTCATCATGACGTGGATAAATGTTTTAATGATAATGGTGAATATAATTGTGAATAAATTAAGTGTTGATGATTGGTATATAAAAATAAAAGAAAAGTGATTTTGATGAGGAATATATGTATATATATGTATGGATATATATATGCATGTATGTATGTATGTATGTATGTATGTATAATTATTGCAAATGAACGTGGATTTTATTATAATTGTAATAATTATGATAATAAATTATTAATGATGAATGGACTAATCAATCGCGATAAATGTTAATGCACTGCTTACACCGATAAGAAAAAAAATTATGAGGATGAAACAAAAAAAAAAAAGTTACAAATTCGTACGTTCCCAAATTGTCCTAATTATTAATTGATAAACAAAAAATAAAATGACGACACTAAATGTGTCAATATACGCGAATATAATATTTGTGTATTTGTTTCTGAGTTGATTATTTTTTTAAATTATTGTCATTAAATCACCAAAAATTATATTTTAATTTTCATCATTTATATCAATTGTTTAATCAAATAATGATGATAATCTATATGTTTTATTAATTTATTTATTTTTATATTCTTGAGTTTAATTTTCTGATTTTCATTCATCTGATAAAAAATCTGTATTTTTTTTTTCCACTTTTATACACACATACATATCAATTCAATGGAATTTTCTGCCTCGCACACGCCTAGCTCATCTACTCTGTGGTTTTTTTTTTTTTTACATTTTTTATTATTATTTTCTCTTATTTTTAATCTACCCACATACATTTCGCTTCTCATTGACACTATTCGGTCTTGACTGCAGAGCGAATAGCAGACCACAAGGGAGCACATAACAATACAAATAGCAAGAAGCTCATGCACTCACTCTGTTTTATCTATATACAAACATATACACATACACTGTACTATTGAATTGGCGCGAGTAAGTACACCTGCACGCGGCACAATCTAAATATGTGCACTTCAATCATCATCATTCTCACACTTCGTTGCGCGCCATTGCACCTTGGCTCTTTTTCCCTTTTATTTATTTTTTATTTTTTATTTTTCTTCACTGTGATCTCTGTGAACGTGAGAGCCTTTCATTCTCTCATTCTATTCCTCTATACTTCTTCCCTTTGCCACCTCTATCGTGTTCTCCTACATGACATTACACATCTCCTTCTACAAGCTCATTTTTTTTTTTTATTATTATTATTTGTTGAATGGTGTCGCATAACCTCTTGGAAGCCGTTGGGAGTTGTCGGTCGTCGAGAAGAATCAGAACCAAAGAGTACTCTCATGTATATACAAAAATATATATAAATTTTTTACATATATAAATATATATGTAATTTTTCTTTTTTATTTATTATTTTTTTTTTTTCTTTTATTCATTCGATTATTGTCATTGAAACAAGAATTTTTATTATTACTTTTATTCCTTTTGCAGTGTGTTTTCCGCTTGTATAAAATATTCTTTATAATTTTCTCTTTCAGCTTAAAAACGATTGAGATGAAATAAAAAAAAATAGACAAAAGTTTCTTTGATAGTACGAATTAATTTCCATTTAAATATATTTTTTTTTCTTTTTGTTGAATACTATAATTTAAAACGATAATGAAGAATATTTTTTTAACGATCACATGTATGTATTAACGAGAGAAAACAAGATAGGGGAAAGTGAAGAAAGGTGTCCCACCAGGTATCAAATTTTGCGTTTGGATCGAAAGTTTGCCGGTCACACATTATTATTGTCATTGTCCCCTGGCAATCTGGAGTCGAATTGCGGACTCTCTACTGCCACTAACATCAACATCCTTCATACTTAATACACACACAACATATACATATACATAAATACATCTATATACGTATTATCCGCCCTCCTCGTATACAAACGTGTGTATATATCGTGACCGGGAGTAATTTAACGCGCAAAGGGAATGACAATAGACTTGAGAGAGAACACCATGTGCCCCCACAGTGCGTTAGCGCCCTCTTTCGCCCCCTTCACCCTCTGCACATTAATAGTTATACACGCCTGTGTAATGATCGTGTTACCGTTGTATTTGTCAAATCCTTGGGTCAAAAGAAAAATCGCCTAATAACATGATGAGTCTCTTTTATATTTTTATAATGGAGGAATTGATCATATATAAAAGCTGAAGAATTATATATAAAAAAGGAAGAGGACACGGAAAATCTATATAGACTTATGGTATTAAGAAGAGAAAAAAAATAGAGGAATATTATATGTACAAGTGGAACTTGTGAATATTATTTTGCACTGAGAAAAAAAATTTATTAGCTTGAAATAAATTTTTTATTGATAATTAAATAATAATTTTAATGGGAGTTTATTTATTTATATAATATGAATATATTATATATTAATGTATATTTATCATTTATATTGTTAATTAATAAAGCATTGAAGATATTAAATGGAACAGTCATGTGAAAGGAATTAACCCTCACATTAAAAAAAAAAAAAATAATTTTTTTTAATAAATCATTAACGTCAATAAATAAATAAATAAATAAATAAATAAATAGATATTATAATTTTCATATCTTATTGAATAAATCATTATTATAATTCAATACATAATTATTAATACTTAAATAATATTTGGAGTTGATTAAAAAAAATTTTTTTTCAACAGTTAATAAATTATTTTCTCAATGAATAAATTTAAATTACAACTATGTGTATAAAAATATTAATAATTAAGAGGCAAAATATTATTTGATGGTAAGGTAATGGTAGGTATATTATGTATGTACATAAATAGTAATAATTATTCTTTGATATATAAATATAATTGTCTTTGGCAGGGTGACAAATTAATCGGTTAATTAACTGCAGCTCGCGGTGGCTTTTTGATTAGGACAACAGCTGCGGGGGTTGTGTATAAATACAATGAGGGGACAGATGACGCTTCAGGGTTTAGATAATACAGACAACCGTCACGTTTGAGCTTCCACTCTCACTCAAACTATTTCATTCTCCTCGTATTCCATTTAATTTATCATAGCACACTCCATTATCACACCATGATCGTTTCAACAGCATTGAATACAAACTGATAAAAAATAAAACCAATAGTTTTTCACCGAATAAATACACAAAAAAAATAAAAACATTTATTAAATAAATAATTTCATCACTCCACATAAAATCCCCAAATAACAATAAAAAATAATTAATCAGATATTTAATTTCCAATCAATTATTTTTATTTTACTATTTTTTCTCTCTATTCCAACAATATCTATTATTGCTTATAGTAATAAATAAATAAGAGGGTGTTGGCGCCTATATATACAGTCCCTTGATCGTGACCACGCACGTCGTTTACCATGACACAATGAACGAAAAAAAAAAAAAAAAAATTAAATGAAAAAAAAAAAAGACTGAAAGAAGAATAATAATATATACACAACAGCGCACAACTGGCGAATAAAAAAAAAATACATACACATATATATTCATATAATGTGTACATATACATATACATATCTACATTTGTATAAACCATTTCGTAGTCTCGCTGAGATCCACCGATGTGTGGCACTCCCCTGCTCGCTTTATACACTATAGTAAAACGGAAGCAATGAAGAGCAGGAGTGAGAGAGCGAACGAGTCAATGGGTATAAGCATTAAGCACGTAACTATAAAAGAAGTCGGGGGTTGCGAATCGTCGCTAGATTAAAAAGAGGCTCCCTTTTCACTTGCTCTTTTATGATGCTCCTCACTCACTCGTATACCCCACACGCACCATGTGCTGCTCTCGCTACTAACAGAGAAATCTCCACACCATTATATATACATTCAGTCAGCCTCCTCTGATGCTCTACAAACTTCCTCCCAATATACATATAGATATGTATACATAATACATATATACATATATATATATATATATGTACACATTCAATATTCTCGCGACCGTCTGCTCTGAAAAAGCAATTCGATCCGGCCGGTAGGTAAAACACGCTTCAAACCTCACCCTTTTTTTTTTTTTTTCTTATTCGCGATACGTCACAGAGAAAAAGCAAAGCATATATATATATGTATATGTATATGTATATATGAAGTATATAGAGTGTATGTGCATATGGATATTTTTATAGATTATTCTATTATGTGTATTTATGTGCTTGTATAATATATAATGTTTTGAAAAGCCACTATTCAAAACATATTTTTCATGTGTATATTTTCTGATGGTCGAAAAGTTATTTATTAGAGATATGTATATATATATATATATAGATGTGTATTGTATATATACATATACACCTATATGTGTGTGTCTCGATCATTGGTGCTGAACGTTTTTATTTATTTTTTTTTTTTT
>JAQQBS010001422.1:11593185-11628095 GCA_030347275.1 Microctonus aethiopoides
ATTTTTTTTTTTTTGCAATTTTTCCATATTCACGATTATTTACATCACATACCACGCTTTGTTCGTGTATGTATTTATATGTTTATGTATATGTATGTGTATTTTACTATCTCTATTGTGTATATATGTATATATAAAAAAAAAGCACAGCCCGCAGTCGGATTATTACGCAGAGTGCTCGCACAACCACTGATGTTGAACTACTCTTTTTTACTTTTCCCCATAACACGTCGTGTGCTCATCGCGGTTATGTATGTGTATATTTTTTGATTTTTTTTTTTATTATTATTATTTTTTATTCCGACTCATTCTATACTTTGCCCGTTTGTTCATTGCATTGCTATAAATATCAAGAGATTTTAAACTCCATACGTGAGCATGAAAATTTTTTTTTTTTTATAGTAAAGAGAAAAAAATATATTAATTATTGAATGAAATATCATTCACGGTTAATTAATATTTATAAGGCTTATATGTAGGTAGAATAACATAATATGAGGATAAGTCATAATTGTAAACAGGGAAAATTTTAAACAATGGTGAGTATATAAAAATGTTATTAAAAAATTAGAAGAAAATTTTTTTTGTTCTTGCATTGGAAAAATCTGAGAATTCATCAGTCAATAAATGAAGATAAATACAATAAAACAATTGAGTACATATGTACATATATATATATATATTATACATATAGGTATATGGTATAGTTGTGTATAATAGAAAGGCAAAAAGTGGATGGCTTTTGAACTGTACAGATAGTAGAGCATATCTGTGCTTTACTACCCAGATTAATTAATGAAGCGCTTTTCGTCCTCACCCTCTCTCATGGCTTTTCCATTGAAGCAATGAGCAAGGAAGGGAAAAGGATTAGCAACTTCAATATATATATAAATACGCAGAGTGGTACAGCTAATAGTAAAATATATCGTTCCTCACAATCTTCATTCTGTTTTATTTCAAACCCCTTCATTCACATATATTACTCTTTATACCTTTCTCTCACTGTCACATTCACCTTTTAATTATACTAAACACCCCCTATAAGCCATTCAACACACAATAATTCCACAGAATATATTAATTCCGCACAATTATCATTATTAATTTCCAATTACAACTGCAAAAACAATAAATATACACCAGAGATTTTATTTTCATTATCAAATCAAATATAAATGGAAACAGCTCAACAGTAAAATCATCACATACATTTTTTTTTTCATCCCTATCTGCAGAGATTAAACAGTGGAATTGAAGTGCAACAGAGAAAGTAAAGACCCACATATACACATACACCTATACATAAAATAGAACTTCTATTCGCTACCGTTGGGAATTCACGATCCAATCGTCGCTTATCCACAAGCACTCGAGCAAAAGCCATGTATGTGCAACGAATGCCCACTGATGTGCGCCAATAAAACGTAACGCGTCCAACCGATTACAATTTCCCATCATAATACACACATATACATACATATATGTATTTAGTATACGTGTATAGTCTTTGATATAGTTCTTTTCTATCTCCTCTATTATGCCTCATGTCTTTATTCTTAATAGAGTCCGAGTAATATCCCAATTGCGGGTGAGGCACCATCATTATACCTATATGTATACACACATACATACATATACATATGTATAAATGTACATACTCTTCGTTGACCCCATCATTCTACGGATAATCGACTGAAAATAACCCCCAGAGACATATAGTCACCCTTCAATGATGGCTTTTACTCACTCATTCGAGTTCTTTTCGCGCACTGACGAACTAAAAGTCGACGTCTACAGTACATATATTTATATATATCTATTGTACATAGGCTTGGTGCATCTGTTGCCTAATGTACATGTGAGAAGCATTTAATAATGCTGACAATTAGTGCGCGAGTAAATTCACTAAAAACAAATTTTTAAAAAAATAAATATTTATCTCAATGGAATATTACCAATGCCATTTATTTATATACGGATATATATAATTATATATACATATGTATGGATAGTATATATGTATATATACATTGGATAAGACTAATTGTTATCCTCATTATAAATATTTTGTATATTCATCAGGTTTTTTAGTTGACGTGCAGAGAATCTACACTCATCGATCTCTATTACTACTTTTGTGTATAATTTTTTTTCTTTCCATTAAATATTATATAATAAATGTTAGGGAATTATATTATGTGTTAGTTTAATTAACTCCTTTGACAATACATGTGTGTATGGATATGTGTATTTGTGTAGCGTGTGGTTTTTAACTCTGATGAGTTCACTCATCCTCGAGAAACACTCCCGATTGCCAGGAATATGCGTGCAACGATAAACATCTACTACAGTAGCACTCCTCTCTTCAATTTATATTTCAATCTATATATATATATATATATGTATGTATGTATGTATGTATGTATGTATGTATGTATGTATGTATGAGGTTCTACTACTTACTCTCTACGGTATAATCTTGCGCTATCTGTTGAAGCACGAAAGCGCTAAGCGACCAATAAGAAGGTAATAGCTTCGTCAGTATATAGACGAAGTAAGGGGACTGTATATGTATATTTATATGTGTATGTGTATGTGTATATGTGTATGTGTAAAGGGAGAAATGTAGATTTGAGTGGAGAATGAGAGGATGAACGTGGCAAAAAGGGTGGCTCGTACAATTATGGATTTTGAGTGACAGATGCTCGCCCGCCAGTTGGAAGATTAAAACAAGTAATCAAAGCTCACTTCTCTCTTCTACTACTACTTCAACTAGTATATAAATGTTATGTTACGATATATATGTATATATATGGATGGATAGCCCATCCCGGAATGGATATGGATGGATGCACGTCCATTATATACCAATTTTCTTTACATTTTTCAGATAATGTCACGTGTTCTTCTTGACTTCTTCTGTTGATTTGTTCAATCAACAGATAAAATGAATATTTTGGAGAGTGGATAGAAATAAATTTTAGTATTTATGTTTATTAATTTTTTTTTATAAATATTGATATATTTTACTATTTAATTAATTTAAAAATATTTTGAATTTAGAATTAGGGTTATTATTTTTCTCTTTTTTTTTTTTTTTTTAGTTTTGGGAGGATACTTTGGTAAAACCAGTGAAATTAAATAGTAAAATGTATTAGTATTTATTAAAAAATTAATTGACATAAATAGTAAAATTTATTTTTATTTACTCTCTAAAATGTTTATATTATTAATACCATATTTTATTTGACGATTGAACAAATCAACAGAAAAATAAGCGAGAAAATTTTAGAAGTATTTAGAAAAAGAATAAAAAAAGAGAAAAATTATAATTTTGATTCTAAATTCAAAATATTTTTTAATTAATTAAATAGTAAAATATATTAGTATTTATTATAAAAATTAATCAATATAAATAATTAGATTTTTTTCCATTTATTCTTCAAAATGTTTATATATTATCAATACCATGTATTATTTAATGATTGAAAAAATCAACAGAAAAATAAGCGAGAAAATTCTAGAAGAAAAAAAAAAAGTTAAAAGATTTAAAAAATATTTTTTTTCTTTGGATTAAATCATTATTTTATTTATATTTATTCGTTTATAATGATGATGAATAAAATTAAATCGTAGTGAATTAATTTTAGGAAAAAATAAATAATATAAATATAAAATGGAAATTCAATAAAATAAAATAAATTTGAATAGCAAATATTTACAAATGAATTGTAGATATTTACTTGCTTTTAAATTATTATATTAATTATACTTGACACTTTAAATTTTATTACCAAACAGTTGTCAAATAAAAGCAACCAACAAGGTATTAATATTTACATACATAAAATATTTATAAGAAATAATAAAAAATATAAAAGATTTTTTTTTGCATGAAATTAAATATTTCTTATTTAAATTTCATCAATTTTTTTTTCCCTGACTTCTTTCTCCATATTCATCTTGCTTATTTTTATATACTTGTAGACTTTTAGTATTGCCCGCCCACATATATACATGTATTTTTCTCTAACCACAACGACATGGACCATCTCACAGAGTTGCGAGCTTTCACATCAGTGTGATATACCGCGGAAAAAAAAATCCTACTTTTCTCGAATGGAAAGATGCGCAGAAAAAATGTACATTTTCAGACGGTTCCCACCGGCTTCAACAGCGTGGAAAAGAAAAAAAAACAAGAATGATGTGACGGAAAAAAGTTGTAAGCATATGTAACGTTCCTTGCTTATACATGGTCACAGACGGACATTGCGCGGTCTTGAATATACATAAAATAACTTGAATATATTTTCCATCGTAAGATGAGAAAACTTTTTGATACTACATGCTTTGCATAAAGTCCAAACGTGATAATATATCTAATATTATTCAACTTTTTATTTTCTCCAGCATTTTTTTTTTTTAGTCGTCTTCTTTTTCATTATTATTCAACCAATTCCATCAGAAACTTTATCAAATTTTCTTTAATATTAATAGAAGAAGAAAAATACTTCTTGAATTTTCTCGCTAATTTTTTTTTGTTGATTTGTTCAATTATCAGAAAATATATATGGTATTGATAAAATAAACATTTTGAAGAGTGATTTAACATAAATTTTACTATTTATGTTAATTCATTTTTTTAATAATTATTAAATATATTTTACTATTTAATTAATTAATTGAAAAATATTTTGAATTTAAAATTAAAATTATAATTTTCTTTTTTTTTTTTCTTTTTTTAAATACTTCTAGAATTTTCTCGCTTATTTTTCTGTTGATTTGTTCAATCAGATAATATATGGTACTGATAATATAAACATTTTAGAAAATGAATAAAAATAAATTTTACTATTTAATTAAACAAAAAATATTTTGAATTTAGAATTAAAATTACAATTTTGCTCTTTTTTTTTTAAATACTTCTAGAATTTTCTCACTTATTTTCCGGTTGATTTGTTCGATCAGAAAATATATATGGCATTGATAATATAAACATTTCGAAGAATGAATAAAAATAAATTTTAATATTTAATTAATTAAAAAATATTTTGAATTTAGAATTAAAATGATAATTTTCCTCTTTTTTTTTTTCTAAATACTTCTAGAATTTTCTCGCTGATTTTTCTATTGATTTGTTCAATCATCAGAAAATATATGGTATAGATAATATAAACATTTTAGAAAATGAATAAAAATAAATTTTACTATTTAATTAATTAAAAAATATTTTGAATTTAGAATTAAAATCACAATTTTCCTCTTTTTTTTTTCTAAATACTTCTAGAATTTTCTCGCTTATTTTTCTGTTGATTTGTTAAATCAGATAATACATAATATTGATAACATAAACATTTTAGAAAATGAATGAAAATAAATTTTACTATTTAATTAATTAAAAAATATTTTGAATTTAGAATTAAAATCACAATTTTCCTCTTTCTTCTTTCTAAATACTCCTAAAATTTTCGCACTTATTCTTATTCTTTCATAAAAAAAAAGTAAAAATAAATCTACAAATAAATCATTCGAAAAATAATAAATTTTCGTAAATACACAAAATTTTCTTCCAATTTATATATTTATTTTCACATATATATCTTATGGTTGAGTGTACTTCGAATATGATTAGTCCTTCGAGACTTCCATTCTCGGAGACAGGATTGGATTTGGTGGAATATAAGAGAGGATGAGCCGTTTATCTTTGGCGTCGCTTTTCAGTTTTTCCTCAGCTCCCCTCATTCTACTTTACTCTACACCACTTTTTTCTTACTCTCTCACTGACATCACTCATCTCCTGTTACTTCATCCCTTCTTTTAGGGCGTTACCAACATATTACATCCCCCCCACCATTTTTTTCCCCATCTCTTGCTCACTTTCTCTACATCATCCTTCAACATACATCATACTATTTTTGTTGTAGTACTTGCTCATACACATACACACAAAAATACATTCCTCTTTCTCCACAAAATAATAAGCTCGTTTCATCCTTACACCGTCTGACTTTTTTCCCTTTACTCGCGTAAATTTATCACAAGTCGCTTTGAAGAACGTGAATCTCTTTCGTCATGATCTCTCTGACATTATATATAAAGTATACATGGCCGCAAGATGTAAAGAGAAAAATAAAAAAATGTAAAAATTGTGCGCTTTTTTTTCCACGACTTTTTCCCCATTACCAATATCACCCACTGGCGTGTACTTGCAACTGTAAAGGTTTATATAGCTCATTGATTTCAAGTAGCACTCCTTTAACCCTCCAACATTTTTTTATAGGGTATACATGTATTATATACATCCGATCTCCACTTCAAGCGGCTTGAAATTGAAATTGTGAAAGCGATTAGGGTTTTGAAATGAGTGTACTTGAATGTCTTCCATTTACTAATGGTAATTTTTTAATATATGTATGTATATATATATATATAGGGATATATTATTATTTAACTGTTACAAGTGATAATAAGTCCAATGGTTTCGGATTAAAATTCACTGGAATTATTATTTCTTGTAATTTATGTTTATTATTGTTAATCACTCTGTGAAAAAATATCTATTATTAATTTACGAGCATGTAAATGAAGTTTTATTCATATATATTATTTATAATAATATTTAAAACCTTGAAGATGAAGATATATCGAAATGATGGAAATTTTTTAAATCAATTTTAAAATCGATATTTTATTTTATTTATTTGAGAGTGAATTAATTAGAGGGAATTAATGATGATTCATTATTTCAATGGCACAATTGAGAAAGAGATAAAATACTTGAAATAATTTAATCTTTAATTTTTTTATTGAATTAATTAAATATAATATTTAATCAATTTAATAATAGATTAATCCGATACTTTTTTTAGTAAAATAATTCTAATTCAATTTATTAAGATATTAAATTTTTATTTAGTTTTCATTTATTTATTGTCTTGATTTTTTTCTAATTTTATTTTAGTTAATCACACCATGTATAAAATTCACATATAATCACAATAACGTTTTTTTTTTTTTTTTGTGAAATGTCAAATTAGAAACCAAGCGGCAATCTCGATTGAAAAGAAATCCGAGAATTTCGCCACTGTGATAACAACATCAATGGCAATATCAATCAGAATCTCAAGAAAGCGACAATGAAAAAAAAAAAACGTCAAGCTCGAGATATTTAAGACATCTCCCTTTAAATACTGCATTATTCTCATACTTATATATAGAAAACGAGACTTTGTCCATTAGTCTGACATACAATGTCGTTTATCGGATAAGAAAAGATAAAAAAAACTTGTAATAAGACGTCAAGTTTTTCTAATAAAAATTCTATAAATTTAGAATTTTTTGTTATACCATCAAAAAAAAAAAGAAAAATATTTATACATACATATAAATTATTTTTTCAATATTTTCAATTAATATTTTGTCTTTCAATCATTACAAATATAATATCTAGATATCAAATATGTACTTGCATGAATCTTTTGAGATATAACAGTGTGTTGGACACAAATTCACAGAAGCGAGAGATAAAGACGAGTAGGATAATCCAAGAAATGGTCTTTCAGTGACTTGATCCACTGCTATTGCTCCCATCGCCACAAAGAATCAAATCAACCAGCACAAGATTGCTTGTGCCTTGCGCGATCTTTCTCTTTCTCATTCATTCACCATACACTCCCCCCTTCACTTTATTCAGACATCGTGTGCCCCACAATGCTGTGCCCTTTGCGTCTGATTGAACCGACAAAAACCCCTCAAAACACCCTCTGCACCCACACTCATACATTCATACCACTCACATCTTTTACTATGCATTGTAAGAAAAAATTATCGCAAACTATAATACGAAAACGTGCGCGCCTCAAAAGTGCTATAACGCACGTGCCCTTCACTACCCCACTCAAAAATTTTCTCTTTCTCTCGGTTATTTTCTACTCTAGGAAATATATACAGATCGCTATTCCGGCTGCAAATTGCTCAGTTGAACACACTCCAGCCACGCGTTGATAAATTCAACGCATATACTTCAAATTATGGTAAATAAGAATAATAAAAACAAATGATTTTGATACATCATTCATCATTTTTTTTTATATACGTATTTATATTTGTTATTTTATTTTTTCATCCCTTTGTCTCATAACGTTGACGTATTTATTAATATTATTAATATTATTAATATTTGTAAGTTATAAATAAACTATTATTTCAATTGAAATTGAAATTGTATTTATTTATTTATTTATTAATAGATTCAAAGTATTCCTTGCTATCTTTTGGATTTGGTTTAATTGTTTTTGAATCTGGCTGCCAATTTGCCGGACAAACTTCGCCGTGTTTTTCAACAAATTGGAATGCCTTAATTAAACGTAATGTTTCATCAACACTTCGACCAACTGGCAAATCATTTATGCTCAATTGTCGTAGTACGCCGTCTTTGTCAATGATAAATAATCCACGTAATGCGATTCCTGGCTCCTCCAATAAAACACCGTAAGCCGATGATATTTGTTTGTTAAAATCGCTCAATAATGGATAGCCCAAATCACCACCCAATCCACCCTGTTTACGTGGTGTGTTGATCCATGCCAAATGACTAAAGTGCGAGTCTGTTGATACGCCAATAACTTCAGCGTTTAGAGCTTTGAATTCTGATATTTTATCGCTAAATGCCACTAATTCTGTGGGACACACAAATGTACTGAAAATAAATTTTATTTTTGATTATTTTATTACATTGTGTTTAAGATCTGAGTTTTTTTTTTTTGATTTTACTTACAAATCTAAGGGATAGAAAAATAATACGACATATTTTCCACGATAATCTGATAATTTGATGTCCTTAAAGTCACCATTAATAACTGCAGTACCTGCAAAGTCTGGTGCTGGTTTTTGAATGTTTGGAAAATTAGCAAACACTCTTGGTGTTAAAGAAATATTACGAGTGAAATTTTTTGATTTATTCAACGACGATGCAGTTGGAGAAAGCTGATTATATCCCATCAAAATGCAACGACAAAAAGTTCGATAATAAGATGAATATATAAAATACAAAAGATAATATAGTTGACATTTGCATTTTTTATTTCATTATTGAATAAATATGAATGTATATTTATTATGACTTACTAAATTTTTTAATTTTGGACACAAATTTATCATAAGCCGCGACATTTTAATGCTCCTTACACCTTCCGCTAGTTGCAATATTTGATGTAATATTCACGTATAAATTTGTTTGTAAATAGGTTATGTAATATGTTGCATCAACGACTCATTAACGTAGATTACTTGACACCCGAATTAAATAGTTGCTTAATACGCAAATATAAAAAACAACAATCAATTTATATAGCAATTTTATATCTGTACTTTATAAACACAGTAAGGAATGTAAGAAAAAGGGAACCGGTATTATAATATTTCAACACACTTCGATCACGATTTTAGGTTATTGTGCATTTTTTTTTTATAGTCAATATGTATAGCATAATACTTTCCAGAAGCGCATAGCGAACACTAGCGAACTCTACGGTAAAAAAAAACAACCAATAAATTATTATTTTACACAAATGGCTGATCTTCAAATTACGTACCATGTAAAGCTATTTATCTGCATTACCGGCTGAAAAAATATGTGGTTTATTATGCTTACGATATATGTATACATTTGTGAAGAAAGAAGAGAGAGATAATTTTAACTATATATATATTCATCATCAGTTTCTTATTTTGTTTTATACAAAAAAGAAATGATATTATTGCACAGCCTTAACTGCCTACAACTGCAATACCAACTCAGTACAACCAAGTGCTGACTTTAGCCATAGTGCGGCGTTCCGGTCAATCTGAGGAACCACCACGCCACCTAGGGAAGCAAGCTTTATATAAATGCGTTTAGACTTTGGAAAAACGTTCTGTTTGCCACTGGCTACCAAACGAGTAAGACTGTTTTGTTGGGTGCTCCTCCACATCTCTACTACTCTCACTGTTGTACCGCACGACATTACTGTACACTGTTCATTTTACCGCATACTCGCGCTGTGAATAAAATAAATATCTGCTTTAACTAATCGCCAACATCAAATTAAATTATTAGAAAACGTAGTTCAGTGACGCGCATTCCATGAATAGGGTGTTAATCTCGATTTATTTGTTGAGAAATATATTTACAAGAAGCATTTAAAATTATATTAACACTCAACTCACAGAAATTTCTTTATTCAAGATGTATGATGAAGATGGTAAGTAATATTAATTTATAGATAAATATACTTTATTTAATTTTCGAGTAGTGCAGAACAAAGAAGATGTTGTACATAACCTCAAAAAAAAAAAAAAAAAAAAAACCGGGTGCTTAATATTTCTTATAACTAATTATTCTGTGTAATTTATTTATAGATCAGTATGCAGGCGATAGGGACGATGAAATTTCGTCGAAAATGTGGCAGGAGGCGTGTTGGATCGTCATAAATGCTTATTTTGATGAAAAAGGTCTTGTTAGGCAGCAATTAGATAGTTTCGATGAATTCATTGAAATGTCTGTCCAACGAATCGTTGAAGATTCGCCTCAAATCGATTTGGAAGCAGAAGCACAACATACAACTGGATCAATCGAATTTCCAATGAAGCACTCATTGAAATTTGAACAAATTTATTTGTCAAAACCAACTCATTGGGAGAAAGATGGTGCACCATCGCCAATGATGCCAAACGAAGCACGACTGAGGAATTTGACCTATTCAGCACCATTATATGTCGACATTGCAAAAAAAATTATCAAAGGGGTTGACGATGTTGTTGAAACGCAACATCAAAAAACATTTATTGGTAAAATACCAATTATGTTGAGATCACGATATTGTTTATTGGCCGGATTATCAGATCGTGATTTAACAGAATTAAATGAATGTCCACTCGATCCTGGTGGTTATTTCATCATTAATGGATCAGAAAAAGTCTTAATTGCGCAAGAAAAAATGGCAACAAATACTGTTTATGTATTCAGTATGAAAGACGGTAAATATGCATATAAAGCTGAAATTCGTTCGTGTTTGGAGCACAGTTCACGTCCAACATCAACGCTTTGGATTAATATGCTGGCAAAAAGTGGTGCCAGTATAAAAAAATCAGCAATTGGCCAACGGATTGTTGCCATTTTGCCTTATATAAAACAAGAAATTCCAATAATGATTGTGTTCCGAGCATTGGGTTTTGTGGCTGATCGTGATATCCTTGAACACATTATTTACGATTTCGATGATCCAGAAATGATGGAAATGGTGAAACCTTCATTGGACGAAGCGTTTGTTTTTCAAGAGCAAATAGTTGCTTTGAGTTTCATTGGTAGCCGTGGTTTAAAACCTGGTGTTTCTAAAGATAAACGTGTGAAATATGCTCGTGAAATTTTACAAAAAGAAATGTTACCTCACGTGGGTATTAGCGACTTTTGTGAAACAAAGAAGGCCTATTTTCTTGGATACATGGTGCACCGATTACTCTCAGCGTCATTGGGTCGACGTGAGTTGGACGATCGTGATCATTATGGAAATAAACGATTAGATTTAGCTGGACCTTTATTGGCATTTTTATTCCGTGGATTATTTAAAAATTTAACAAAAGAAGTTCGAATGTATGCACAAAGATTCATCGATCGTGGAAAAGATTTCAATCTTGATTTATCGATTAAAACTAAAATAATTACTGACGGTCTAAGATATTCATTGGCCACTGGTAATTGGGGCGATCAAAAAAGGGCACATCAAGCCAGAGCTGGTGTATCACAAGTATTGAATCGTTTAACATTTGCATCGACATTGTCACATTTAAGACGCGTTAATTCGCCAATTGGTCGCGATGGTAAATTAGCAAAACCACGTCAACTTCACAATACACTTTGGGGAATGTTATGTCCAGCTGAGACACCGGAAGGTGCTGCTGTAGGATTGGTGAAAAATCTTGCATTAATGGCATATATAAGTGTTGGCTCACAGCCATCGCCAATTCTTGAATTCTTGGAGGAATGGTCAATGGAAAATTTAGAGGAAATAGCGCCTAGTGCTATTGCTGATGCTACAAAAATATTTGTTAATGGCTGCTGGGTGGGAATACATCGTGATCCCGATCAATTAATGGCAACATTGAGAAAATTACGACGTCAAATGGACATTATTGTTTCTGAGGTGTCGATGATTCGCGACATCAGAGACAGAGAGATAAGAATTTATACCGATGCCGGACGCATCAGTCGACCATTGTTAATTGTCGAGGGACAGAATTTATTATTAAAAAAACATCACGTTGATGCCTTGAAAGAGAGAGATTACGCTAATGAAGGATGGCAAGGTTTAGTGAGCAGTGGCGTTGTGGAATATATTGATACACTCGAAGAAGAAACAGTAATGATCGCAATGTCGCCTGAAGATTTACGACAAGAAAAAGAATATGCTTACTGTACAACTTATACCCATTGTGAAATTCATCCAGCGATGATTTTAGGCGTTTGCGCATCAATTATTCCATTTCCTGATCACAATCAAAGTCCCAGAAATACTTATCAAAGTGCTATGGGAAAACAAGCTATGGGAGTTTATATTACGAATTTCCACGTGAGAATGGATACTTTAGCTCATGTACTTTATTATCCGCACAAGCCCTTAGTCACAACAAGATCTATGGAATATTTAAGATTTCGTGAGTTACCAGCTGGCATTAATAGTATTGTCGCTATTTTATGTTATACTGGTTATAATCAAGAGGACAGTGTTATTTTAAATGCAAGCGCTGTTGAAAGAGGCTTTTTCCGTTCTGTATTTTATCGTTCGTATAAAGACGCCGAGTCCAAACGTGTTGGCGATCAAGAAGAACAGTTTGAAAAGCCAACTAGACAAACGTGTCAGGGTATGCGTAATGCTATTTATGATAAATTAGATGACGATGGTATTATTGCACCAGGTATTCGTGTTTCTGGCGATGATGTTGTGATTGGAAAGACAATTACATTACCAGAAACTGATGATGAACTTGATAGTACGACAAAACGATTTACAAAACGTGATGCATCAACATTTTTACGTAATAGCGAAACAGGAATTGTTGATCAAGTTATGTTAACTTTGAATAGTGAGGGATATAAATTTTGTAAAATTCGTGTACGTAGCGTACGTATTCCACAAATTGGTGATAAATTTGCGTCACGTCATGGACAAAAAGGTACATGCGGTATACAATATCGACAAGAGGACATGCCATTCTCTTGTGAAGGACTTACACCTGATATTATTATAAATCCTCATGCTATTCCATCACGTATGACGATTGGCCATTTAATCGAGTGTATTCAGGGAAAAGTTTCGGCAAATAAAGGCGAAATTGGTGACGCTACACCATTTAATGACGCTGTTAATGTGCAAAAGATTTCGACTCTTCTTCAGGAGTATGGCTATCAATTACGAGGTAATGAAGTCATGTACAATGGACATACAGGTCGTAAAATAAATGCCCAAGTATTTTTGGGACCGACTTATTATCAACGATTGAAGCATATGGTGGACGATAAAATTCACAGCCGAGCGAGAGGTCCAGTTCAAATTTTAGTTAGGCAACCAATGGAGGGTCGTGCAAGGTAAGCAAAAAAAAAAAAAAATATTAATATAATAAATTTTCATTTAATATTTCATAAAATTTTGATTTACTAATAATGTTTTGATAATTTTTTTCAGGGATGGAGGTCTACGTTTTGGTGAAATGGAACGTGATTGTCAAATATCGCACGGAGCTGCACAATTTTTACGCGAACGATTATACGAAGTTTCTGATCCATATCGAATTCATATTTGCAACTTTTGTGGTCTAATTGCCATTGCAAATTTACGAAATAATACATTTGAATGCAAAGGCTGCAAAAATAAAACACAAATATCACAAATAAAATTGCCATATGCGGCAAAATTATTGTTCCAAGAATTAATGGCAATGAATATTGCACCTCGTCTCATGGTAACTTAAGTAATTTTTAAAGCATATTAAAATAATATTAATAATATTTTTGTAATATAATAAAACCCTTAAATATTGAATAAAAACTATAAACATTTTTTATTTATAATATATTAATCTTTAACTTTTACTTGCGCTGGGTTCAACCGGTTCATATTTTACATAGCTTATATCTAGAAGGCAAAATGTTGAACGACATTGTGGACAACTACTTTTACGTTGAAAAAAACTCTCATCTTGATCAACCTCACCAGTCACTGATTTTGCTATGAACCTAAGAAAAAAAAAAAGAAACATTTATCTAATTATCACTAATATTAAAAGTTTCATAAATATTTAAAATAAAATTAAAAATATTATCGACACAAACCATTTAACTAGACAATCAATACATGATCTGGGTGGACAATTACAAATTTTACACAGTGGCATATCATCTCTAATTGGAATATCCGGACAACGTTTTATCAATTTAATATTTGAAGTTGCATTAATACAAACAGCACATTTTTCCAATTCCTAGAATAAATTTTTAATTAAATAAATATTCAATCAGTTAATAGTATCATACAAATTTGAATACAATAGTCAATAGGATATTCATACTTCGTGTGATATATACACTGGATTATCTGCTATTACTTGTTTTATTTCATCCATCCATAATTCTTTCATTGTTTTAGGAAACGCCAATGAAGGCTCTGTCGTTATTGGCATTAAAATTTTTCCTGTGAAATTTTCCATATCATTAAAATTCAATCTTATTGTAAAATTTCTTCCACCTGGTTGTCTTGTACAAACCTAAATTGAATAACAAACATACGAATTAAAATAAATTTATTCAATAATTAATTAAATTACATGAATTAATGAATTACCCGATATTTTGCATACACAGTGCCTATATTAAATGTCGTGGTTGATTGATAAATATCAACTTTATAACCAACTAAACTGGAATTAGCTTGATATGCTATATCCAATTTATAAGGAGACACTTGCATAATCCAATTATCAGTAACAACAACTTTAGTTGTTGTATTCGTGGCGATTTGTAACTTTGAAATACTGAAAATCATTTCAAATATTATTATCCATTTATTAAAACATAATTAATAATATATATAATTATTTATGTATATTTATATTAATCGTCAGTTTATATTATTAATAATTTCAATAGAATTCTGAAATTTAAAAATTACCTCATAAATTCTCTATTTATATTAGAAGCTATGTCTGTCCATGTACGATTTTCATCGCCAGCACAATAGATAGATAAATTTTTTGCGATTGGATGTTTTGACCAATTATTTTTTGACCATGTCAATATTTTATACAATGTATACATTGGTCCAATTAATGTACAAATACATAGCGTTAACCAAATAGGATTTTCACTGCCAAATAATATTTGTACAGCATCAATGTGACCTCGCATTGCCAAACCCACAACATAACCTTAAAAATAAATTTTATTCACGAAATAATGAGAAAAAAAAATGTTTATTGCCATTCAATATATATACACAATGTTTAATACAAAAATAAAAATTATATTAATAATAATGAATATATTTATATACCAAATGGAAGTAAAGAATGAACCATTAATGTCACAATACTTCGCTTAATATGGTATTGTATAAATGAATCCAATTCTTGTCCTAACCATAGCGAAGCTAATTCTGATATAGTAAATCCCATTGACACAAATTCTTTTGGTGGATAAAATACACACGCAGCAAATAAACCATAAAAAGTCGTGAATGCAAATAAATTACTCATATTTGTGCGTTAAATTATTAACAAAACAAAATATACACTGACGCAAAAACGTGTCACTTCATCTGTCACACAAGTCCACACTAAGCCAATGGAAAACCTGTATATATATGTACATAAATATGTGTGTATGTATCAAGATAATATCCCGCCCACAAATTCTCCCACTCTATTGCGCAGATTTAAATATAAACATTTTCACAATTGTTTTGGCATTCCCAACATTATTTCAATGCCATTATTAATTTTTTTCATCATGTTAATGATAACGTAAATACATTGTTAATAAAAATAATGTTTCATCAATTTGTAATTCGGCACCGCTCAATGTCTTTATTACTTTGTGTGCTTTACCCAATTGCGCTTTCTCCAATGGTGTCATTGACGTTTCAATCTACAATAAAATTAAATCAATTAATTAATTTGTCGAATTTTGTATTAGTTATAAATATGTAATATTGTAAATATATATAATAAATTTGCACTTTCGGAAATATTTATTCACGCAGAAGAAAAAAAAACAGCTGTAGAAACTTAAGTTGATTAGAATTATTACTCATTTTTAAGCGTAATTAGAGAGTCAAAAATTTTTTTTCTTGCTAATTTTGGTTCATTATCAAAATTATTATAGAGTGTATACATCACGTACTTCAAGTAGTTGTTCTTCGGACCCGCCGCGTTCTTGTAGATTACTCATAAGCGTTTGTATCCGTAATTGTTTGTCCATCATACGTTTATTTGATATTGTTTCATCTTCTCGTCGTTGCATTATATTGTATAATGCTTGGCAACAACGTTCAACTTGCATGCGTACAACTTGATTTAAATCAATGTGAAATACAAAAAACACTTTTGATGGTCCAGATGCCACAGAGGCTTTCTTTAATTCTTGAGTTTTTAAATAATTTTCTTCCAATAGAGCATAAGTTAAATGTTTGGCTTCTCTCGCTGGAATTAACGACAGTTGTTGTATTTCCTCTTGATCAATATACTTTTTCATTCGTATCAATCTACAATGACAATATTATTATTCATTCAAAAACGTTGCAACAAAAATTAATGATAATATAACATGGAAAATTATTATGAGAGAAAGTTTTAAACAAACCGAAATATTCTCGCAGCTTTCGAGCCAAATCTTTCACAAATAATATTTGCTATTGTTGCCCATGCCAGTTCTTCGAATGCTCTTTTTATATCAATGCTGAATTGTCCACCTCCCGAATCGCCAACACGTTTTAAAAATTGTGCAGGATCATCAACTTTAAAGTAAACATAAAAATTAGATGAAAAACAAACAAAAAAGAATGAACTGAATTCAGTTTGTAAAAAAATCTTTGAAATTCTAAATATCAATTATTAAGAAATCAGTAAGAAATAAATTGAAATACGAATTCAGTATCTTTAACGTAAATTGATGGTTTATAGAACATTATTTAGTAAAATTGAATAACAATTCATTTATTAATATCGTTAGGAGGTATTAGAACTTACCGAGAATTTGTAAATATTGATCGAGATATTGTGAGAGCTTTGGTAACTCTAATTTCTTAATTTGCGTTTTGATTTCATGAAATGGAATTGGATTTGATGTGTCTGACCATGACGCTGTGCGTTCATACATAAGAAAAATCATTTGTCGCATAAGTTCTTTGGCATTATCATCCACCATTCTGGATACTGCTTCAATAATAATATTGTCCCTAAAAATTGAATATCGTCATAAATTAAACATTGAAAATAATTTAATTCCACTTACTTATATTAAATTAAAAAGTAATATACCTGAGATCTTGAGTTAATCTATCGATATTTATTTTCCAATAAATTTTATTATCACCTGGCTCTCCATCATGGCCATTAATCATTCTTGTTAATTCATTTACATCCAATTCAGGCATATCATAAGAACTATTGTCTATTTTATGATTACCTTGTTCATCTGGCATTGTATACCTTATTAAAAATTGATTTTTAACAAGCAATTGGAATTTTTCTTTCAATAATTCAATGGATGTTTCATGAATAACAGGACTTTGTTGCAATCTCACATACGTTTTTAATATTAATTGTGATGCAGTTTCATAACCACACTTTAATGTCTCTTCTAAAATTATTTCACCCTCATCACCATTGCAATTTTTTACGAATAACATGAATCTGCAATGAAAAAAATATATTATTTATAATAGTACAAAAAGATTAAAGATCATAACCAATATAATTATTATTAATATCTACCTGGGATACCGTAAAATGGCTATTATTTTATCTGGTTCCAATTTATATTGTAAACCTTTTTCATTTTTCATATATACAACTAAGCCAAATTTTAATAAAACACATAATGATTCTTTGACTTTATCTAACGGTAGACCGGCACTCATCATGTATATAAATGATAATTTTTGGGGACCATTTTTTAATAAAATATCAGCTACTTTCTGTACATTAGATCCAAAATGATGTGATAAAATAACAGAACATAATTTTCCGTAATAATAAGCCATATTTCATCTTATGGTTATAATTATTCTCTTTTTTTAACAATTTTTACAACTCAAAAGTCAAAGCTAGCATGCACAAATGAGGTTATGTTTCGCACAATTTCACGGTCGCGATAAACATGTAACCCCATGTGCTTGCAACAATTTTTTCAAATTTGGATGTGAAGTGTGTGATGTGAATGCACCCTTCATGCCAATTGGTTAAGAAGATCCAATAAAATGGTAGAATGTAAAGTAAATTTCTCCTACATGAAAAATCCACTCTAATGATCGTACAGGATTGGTTAAAAAAAATGGAATACCAACGCCATTATAAAATCCTGTAGTAACCATATTCATTTTTTTTCATCATTAAAAAAAGGGGAAATAACACCAAATCTACATCAATAAAAAATTAAACAATCATTTTATTCAAACAATAAAATCACTATTTATATATAGTATTGAAATAAATTTATAAATTTGTTTATTTATGTAGTATTCATATCAGTATGAAAAATTTTGATTGGTCAATAGTAATTATGCAAAGCATGCATGTGCGCATGCGTGTATCATGTTGATAAGGGTTGTTGATTGTGGCGCTGATGTCGTTTTTAATTTTACATCGGTCGTAAACCTATATACATATAACACGTTATTGCCGAAGAAGTTGACGAGTTTATTGATGAGGTGTAAAATAAATTAAAATCGGCGGGAGAATGTTTCTATTTTTACCTCTGCTCTAATAAGGTTTTTATTAATTAACTAAGTGAAAATAATTCTGATGATTATTCTTCATACATTCTAAATAATAATTTTATTCATCGTAAAATATTATTAAAATTATTTTTCTATTTTAAGCTAGGCACATACAACGACACGTAGAGGATAGTGAGGACTGTATGTTTGGTTATGAAATAATATAAATTTATTTTCATTTACAACTTAAAAAGTTATAATTAATTACAAAAATCATGTCGGATATTGGTGATTGTACACCTGAACGAAGAAAAGTACTTGGTGAATTGAGTAATATGAAATCTGAGCCCATTTCACCCACTGCTAATTTACGTTTACTCACTTCATTAGCATCGAATTTAAAAAATGCTACCGATCATGGAAATTGTCAAAATAATATACAACCTGATGATAATTTGGCAATACCATCTAGTTCAATGGGCTTAAAATTACTGCCACGAAAGCAAAAGTCACTGGGATTATTATGCAACAAGTAAACAATTGAATTAAAAGCATTTTTTCTCATATATTTTAGCTGTAATTTTATTTATTTCTCATATTTACAATATTAATTATCTTTATTTGTTACTTTTGTTTCAGATTTTTAAATTTATATCCATTAGATATAGATGGCAATGTTCCACAAGAAATTTCATTAGATGGCACAGCTAAAATTCTTGGAACAGAAAAACGAAGAATATACGACATTATAAATGTTTTAGAGAGTTTAGAAATGGCATCTAAAGCTGGGAAAAATCGTTATTTATGGCATGGACAAAATGGATTAACGGCGACACTTATAAGATTGAAATCATTAGCGATAAGGCTTGGACTACGTGAACAAATTCAAGAAATACAAAGAGTTAATAAAGCGTATACTGGTGATTATCAAGATTCATTATCATGTAGTAATGAATTCATAATGTCTTTTGAAGAATCAATTGATGACGAAACTAATAATGATACGACGATAAAAGAAGATAAAAGTTTAGGTGCTATGTGTCAGAAATTTATTATGTTGTTTTTGGTTTCCATGAAGGTATTGAGCAACAATTTAATTATATTTCATATTTAAATTTAAATATAACTTTTAATTTCAAGACTATATTATTTATTTATTGTTTTAGAATGGAGTAATTAATTTAGATATAGCAGCAAAAGTACTAATTATTGATATGGATAATTCAGCCGGTGAAATTATAGATAATGCATCAAGATCACGTTTTAAAACAAAAGTTCGTCGTTTATATGACATTGCAAATGTATTAACGGCAATTGGATTAATTAAAAAAGTTGATATGAATGATAGAATCATGAAAAAACCAGTGTTTAAATATATTGGACCACATGTTGATACGGTAGACTTGGATACAGGTATGAAATTCCGTATAATGGCATTCAAGTATTTAATTATAATAAATTTTTCAATTTTATTAATCAATTATTATCTTTAATCATTCAGATACACCAACGCGCGAAACGCATAATTCGTTAGTAGGAATGTCAACACCAAACAAACGAGCTCATACATTTCCACGCGCGTTTCGTGTTAGTAACGTAATTGGTACTGAACATAAAACATTCACGTATGCTTCAACCAGTACGCCAATAACAGATAAACGTAAACTACGAAAAAGAAAATTATTTGATACTGGTAATGATTACTAATGATTATTTCAAACTCTCCCGAATTCAAATTTCAATTCTAAATCAATAATTTTTTCAATTTAAAATTTATCCTTTTCTTTATTTAAGTTTACAAATGATTTTTAAAAATGTGCATGTGTTCACATAGCACTTAATGTTTGATTAAATTATTTATTACATTTTTTTTCCTGGAAGATTCATTGTTGACAAGGACTCAAAGTTCGTCGGCACTTGAAGGAAAAAGTCATTCATTAGAACGCCTGGATGATTCAATACTTCGCGTTGCTGAAATGGAATTGCAGCGATTGAATTCAAGTGAAGAATGCAAACCAAAAGCATGCACGAAATTATTCACCAGATACAATTCGGATTCGTGTATTGTGAATACAAATCATGGATCAAAGGACGGTGAAAATAATGAATCAGGTGGGAAAATATTGAATTTTAATACACGTAAACAGACACCAATCTCAAAAATTCCGCTGATAATTATAAATAATAACAATGACAATAGTAGCGATAATAATATTAATACAGATGGCAGTCAAATTGGAAAGCAATCTATTAATTGTCAAAATACATCGTTAATTACGTCACAGCAATCAGCGACAATTAATACAATAATTACTTCAACAAATGAAAATGCAGTATTGCAACCGGTTAAAAAAAAAATAATTAAATTATTACCAATTGGTAATGTATCAGCGTTGAATGCATTACATCCAAATAAAATAATAACGAAAAATTTAATCACCAACGATACATCACGTGTGGCTAAAATAGCGCGTTATAAAGTCGAGCCAAAAATGAAACCACCTAAAATAATAAATCTCGCGAATTTTGATCCAAAAAAATTAATACCAATTAAACGAAGCGATTTAAAATTATTAACACCAGGTAATCGATTAGCAATGACTAATGTTAACTCATTATCTAATACGAGTTATGCAATGCTGACGCGAATTCAAGCACCAATTGTATCACCTGGTGATACATTTAAAGCAATCAAAGTCGGTAATACATTGCAATTTGTTCCGATAAAAGATAACAGTGTCGAAAATTCTAATAATGAAACTAAACAACACACTGAAAATTCCAGTTAATAATCATGTGAATAAAAGCTAATATAACATAAATATATTTTCATATATTCATTGAATTTGATTCACATTGAACTAATTGATTTAGATTGTTCAAATGTGAATTTGCAAACAAATATTTTGTGGATAATTATTGATCATATATATAAACATATATTTGGCAATCAAGAGACGAAATTTATATTATATTCTTGATGTACATAAGATGAATAATTAATTTGACCAAAAAAAAAAAAAAAATACGTCGAGTTGTTACACTAATTGATAATAAATAATTAATTATATAATGTTATTAACTATATATTTTTCTCAATATAGTTTGAAGCAATATACAAATTCACTTATATACTTGATAAAAATGTTATAGAATGATTATTGTAAATAAATTTAAAATATAAATATATTAAATACAATATTTTTTTATATGTATAAGAAATCTATTTTGTGATAGTAATAACAAATTTTTCAATATATTTTGAAATGAAATCATTGATTTGAAAACAAGAATAAAAGCGCCTAATTTTCAAGTTATGTATAATAATATAATTATGTAATATTGGTAGTCCTTCTGTTAGCTGCTACCAACTGCTTATTAGCAGCATGGTACAACTGCGCCTCTGGTGGTCGTAATTATAACACTGTAACTATGGCATTTTATAGGCGCCAAACAAACTAATATTCAAATTACAAACTCAAGATTTTTCAAATTATATTTTTATTATGTATAAAGATATTATTCATTTCATTTAGATCGATATAAATAATATCTATATCAATGTTTCTAAATACTGCAGAACATTGTAGGTAAAATTATTGATATTTAAATATAGTTTATGAGCAATTATTAAATGGATTTATATTTTAATTAAAAAAGACTTATCTTCACAAATTATTTTAGCAAGTAAAAAATATAAAAACTTTGCTTTATAATTTTTCTTGAACGTTATCTACAATAAAAATAATAAATTCAGAAACAAAAAAGTTTTTGAAGAAGAAAAATTGATTTACTCACTATTAATCCTGTTCAAATTTTAATTTTTATTAATATTACTGTATCAATACAAACAAAGTACATGATATAACATCGTTGTAATTTAATAGAATAAATATTTCGATCATATGTTATAAAATTATGCGGTTTGTTAATATACTGTAATACAGCTGGTTTTTCAATATACAAACGACTGGATATATTTAACATTGACTCACTAGCCAAATATTCTTCATTCTCGTGGGAAAAAAAAAAATATATATTCTCCATACAATAGAAATAAATAAACGATATTACACAAGTAAATGTGAATTAGTGCACAACGTCAAGGGAACACCATCACTTGGCTACTTTACATCATGTCAAAAGAATGAATCTGACTATCATTAAGTTGACGACAAATAATCATAAACTGGATCATGCATTTATAACTCGACCTATATTCTTCTTTGAAGAATTTTTAGAAAAGCAATTCAACCTTGAAAGCCACGACGCAATATTTCATTTTTACTTTACATTTCTCCGAATAATAAATTAAATTAAATATACAACATAGCAGCTTTCCAATAGCATGGAAATTTATTGGAAAAAAAGCTGTCAATGAGAGAATGTGATGAATATTTAAAAAAAAAGTTCAGATTATTTGAACGATGAATATTTTTAAAGGTGTCCAATAATAGAGATTTTATTATATATTATTATTACAATCAATAATAAATAATATGTACAATATACATATTAATTTTATTGACTTCATGATTACGACAGTTTATCAATGAATATTATTTTTATTCATGTAATTTTATGGGAAAGGTGTATATGTTTATACATGTTTGATGAAATTTTACCAGTTTGCTAAAATTAGATATGAAAAATATTGAGACAAGCAACATGGACAGTGGAACATACCTATGTAAGTCATCTCATATATTAAGTTGGATATAATTCTGTGATGCAGCGTGGGTTGTGTAGTGTTGTTATATGTTGTTGGAGTATAAGAACCCGTTGTCGACAGTCTCGATACTTCAGTTAAACCCGAGTGCTCGTCCAGAAACTGAACAATCATGGCTCTTGAACGTCAAGTCCGTGCCAAGGTATATACAGATTTATTTTTTTTTATCTCCAGTACATGTTAATGAAATTAAAATTGAACATACAAATAATTGTGTGGATAAATAAAGCAGTGTACATATAATCCAATTTATTAAATCAAAATGGAAATTTATTTTTTATTATAGAGCATTTTTTATTTTATACTTTAATGATTTGGTTTGTTATTTAGATGTGAATGATAATTATTTTTTTTTTGTATTAGACCTTGGCCAAACGTGATCCACAACAAGAAAAAGAGGCTCAAGAATGGATTGAAGCTGTTCTTGGCAAAAAATTCCCAACCAATGAAGCCTTTGAGGATGTCATTCGTGATGGTCAAGTTCTTTGTGAAGTCATGAACAAACTTGCTCCAGGATCAATACCTAAAATCAATACATCCGGTGGACAATTCAAGATGATGGAGAACATCAACATGTTCGTAAATCGTATTTATGAATAATAATAAAAAAATATTTATGAAAACTAAATGAGTGAATGAATGAATAAATAAATAATTATAAATTTTGTTGTAGGTTCCAAAAAGCTATGAAAGAATATGGTGTTGTTGACAATGACGTCTTCCAAACTGTTGATTTATGGGAGAAAAAAGATATTGCGCAAGTTGTAACGACTCTCTTTGCTCTTGGTCGTACAGTAAGTTAATTAATTAATTTATTTTAAAATTATTAATAGATTCGTTGAATTTATAAAGTATTTTTTTTATTCTTATTTTTCTTATTAAAGACATATCGACATCCTGAGTGGAAGGGACCATATTTAGGACCAAAACCATCTGAAGAATGTAAACGTGACTTTTCTGAGGAGCAATTACGTGCTGGACAATCAATTGTTGGTCTTCAAGCTGGCTCCAACAAAGGTGCTACTCAAGCCGGACAAAATATTGGCGCCGGACGTAAAATTATTCTTGGAAAGTAAATTATACACAAATATCACACTTAATCACATCGTATTATATTATTACATAAATATTTGTTTTATCTTTTGTAACAGAATAATATATTTATTTCGTTATTATTTATTTTTTTCTTATACTTCACAAATCCAGTTCCCTTTATTTTCATACACAAATTCTGTAAATAAATATTACGACGAATAAATTAATTCAATTTCATTGATCAAAAATGCGAACAAGCATTAATAAATATTCAATGGAATAAAATGTTTATATAAATGTTTATTTATATAATTTTGATAGAGACGAGGTTGGTATGTTGGTAATTTTCATCTAATGTCGACCTTGGAATTATTCATAAATATTCCAGCACATAAAGTTGTACTAGCCAAGTCCACAATATTGAAAAAAAAAAACTACAACGATAAATTCTTATTATTGTTTAAACAATTCAAATAATGCACGTTGTATAAATCAAATAAATATACTAAAATATTTCATTAAATTAATTAATTGACCATTTGTGCTATTTTAAATAAATCGTAATCTATTTTTATATCGAAGAGTAATATTGTTTGTTTATTATTAACGCAATTATACGAATGATTTCTTCATTGTTTGCAAGATTTTAAAAATAGATCTGAAACACGAATGAAAAAATAATTTGTTCACACGATTGTGTAAATGATATTCAAATGGGTGTTATGAATATTTTGTTATTGTCAAGAATTTAATTTGGCTGACAGCATCAACACTCTATCTACTGGCATGGAAAAAACCTATGATGAATTTATTCTTAGATCCTTTCAAATGATCTTATTATTTTGTGGATGATATTAAATTTTCCTAAACCGTTTATTCCATCAGTATGAAATATTTAATTAGTGGTTTATCTTGAGAAGGGAATTTAATTATAATAATTTGTGCTTTACTGATCGAAATATTTTATATGATAATTTTTAATAAGGTACGAAACTGTAAATGAGATTTATAATCATAAGATTTAATATTTTGTAGAAATAAATAGTTAATTTTATATTATCACTGTCTCAGTAGATCCATGACATGTATTATCAAATTTTCAAACTAAATGCTACATAGTATTTTCATATTATGAATACTTTGAAATATTATCAAAAAATATATTTCATAAATAAAAAATTTTACTAAAAAAATATCTCATGGAGAATATTTTACTTCTTTATAAAGTGACATTTTAAGTTCTATATTAAATATAATATACATTTTATTACAGTTATTAATAACAATCATGACTATTTCTAAGTACAAATATAAATTTTATGTACCAGAAATATTCATGCAGCAAAATCACGTTCGCAAGCTCTGTTAGTAATTTATATTTCGCCATTCGAAAATGAAATCATCTCCTTTATCATCCATAGATAATCACAATATTAATCCACATAAATTTAAAGTAAACAATAAAAAACACTTTATAATTTTTAATCAATCAAATAAATCAAAATAAGTAAAAAGAAATAATTACTAAAATCATTTAACAAAATATAAAAACCAAAATATTGTAAACATTTATCTGGCAAATAACTTTACTAAATTACTCCAACAACAAATAATTAATAAATTCATATAATTAAACAAATCGATTGCTACTTCAATAATTAATATCAAAAATAAAATATATTAAATAAATCCACACTGTTGAATTAAATTTATTGACTTGTACATTTTATATTATTAATAATTATATATTTTATCCAAATATAATAACGAAGACGATGATGATGATGATGATGATGATGACAAAAGCACTAATGTGCGGTCAATTGAACACAACATTTATCTCTAAGTTCATAAAATGAGTCATCCGACTTTGGTTAGAATTTATAGGCGAATTTCGTTGGAGCTTACGATGCCAAGGAGCTTACTCATTTATTTTCGTACTTATGCTATCGGTATCGCCCACACGTTTGTGTCCGAGGCCAATATTACTGTGATCGTGCTTTCCAAAAAACCACTCACAGTGTACAAGTTTAGATTCTCTCAACATAACTGAATGCACTAAGTTAAAAAAATGCAAGATAACTATCGTTATGTCATCATGTTAAACATTCTTTACCAAAATATTTTTCACACATTTATCATGAGACATTGCACTATGATGAATAATTAATTACAATAAAAAATTAAATAGAAATTATTTATAAAATAATTCATACATATAAATCTTTATGTATATTTTATATTTAACATTTAATAAATCAAATTATTTTAATATTTAAAAGTTTATATTCTCCAACGGTTTCATGTAGCAAACGACTATTAAAAATAAATCCGTTTGTCGTCAATAACATCGCTGAAAATATCTTAAATACGAACGCTCTTGGATTCCAATGCTTTCATGGCCTCGTATACATATGAATAAATATATATACATTAGTATAAGCATGAATATATGTATATTTGTGATGTTTGAAATGAGTTTGTCGCACTGTTGCCCTTATAAATTAAATATGATTTTACATTATAAACAAAATTGAGACAAATGTAAATAATTTTTTTTTATTTAAATTAATTGTTTAATAATATTCACAACAATATATTACTATGTATCCACGAATTGTATAAATATTTACCAGCTGTTAATAAAAAGATTTATTGATCCAGCTTTCAAAATTATTTTTTATATTAAAAAAAATTATTAAATTATTTATTAAATGTTATCAAATTTATATATGGTTTATTCAACTTTGATATACATATATATGATGTGGTGTGTGGTGAATTTTTATGTTTAAACAATTTTTATATTGTCTAGTGTGCAAAAAATAATTTGTAAATATTTTTTTTTTCTCATCTCTTATTTTTTTTTTTTTTTCTCATTTTATTAATTCATTGAGTGGATACTTATTAGATGTATAATTGGTAGATTATGATAGAGAGTAGTGCTTTGAGGATGAGATATTTAAATGAGTCACCAGCGTGTGCAAGTTATGTCTCGAGGGCGTCTGCTGGTCACATGCTAAATTTGGTTACCTTAAAACGAGGATTGTATTACGCGCGTGGGATATATTCTAATATTTCGGTTTGTCTCTATGCCATCGCGCGTCCGATTATTTCATGACAACTCTACTACAATTATACACATATATTGTACATTTATGTACATATATTATTATAATTATTGTAGAAAATATATTTAAAATATTAAACATTTTCTATGAGAAATTAAAACGATGTACAAATTATTTCTATTCATTTTATGAAATTTAAAAAAATTATTTACACATCAGATAATTTTTTTTCTTATAAATATTATTAACTACGATGTTCAGATTATTGAATATATATATATAAAAAATTATATTTAAATATTTAAACAAGGATATTAATTAAATTATTGTGATAAATTAAATTTAAAAAAAGTTTTACAAATTTTTTCTTTAATTGATTTTTTTTTTTAGTTTGTATTTTTATTAAATTTATTAATTTTATTCAAACAGTTTATTGTTGATAAATATTTTATACAAGTATGATGAATTTGAATATAAAATTAATTATTTAATTTGATATAATAAAAAAAAAATACCATAGATTTAATTATTGTTTTATTTCTTTTTATATACGGATTTTTCAAGCTTAATAATTCTATTCAAACTTCTGCGCGTTATTCTATGTACATCTTGAATTCTACCACGAATTATATCATGTACTATTACAGTTTAACTTTCCCATGTGTATATGCATGTATGTATCTTTCCTATTCGCAATGTTTACTCGTACAATTGTACGCTCGTTCACTCGTGAAGTTTTTCCATGTATATTTACTTCGTACTAACTCCCATACGTCACTATACAATATTTCCATCACTGTTTTTCCTCCATCTGCATACAATATTTAACTAACCTTCAACCGCAGAATAAATATTTTCCTTTATAATATTTTAGAATAAATTATTTTCTTCAATTCAATAAAGTTTTATTTCCTGTCAATTTTATTTCATAATTTTTTATTTTTGTCTTTATTCCCTGACACTTTTCCGACTTGTACGTTCACATAAAATACTTGTACATACAAATATATTTATTTAGTATACACAGAAATATATATACATATAAATTTGTACATGTAAATAAATTGTTGCAGTGCAATGACTTTCATGAAGTAATCATGAATAACGAAAGCTCATTCTCGGGTCAGCGTGCTTTCAGGGATAAAAGCATTTTCTTGTGGCATCTCGATGCACACGTCCAACAATCGTAAATACGCCTGTCATCTCTGTTGTACATTTTCGGTGTATTAACAATAACAACTGCCAAAAGAACAATTTTATTATTAAAATCATTCGCTTAAACTTGAAAAAATAAAACGAATAGAAAATATTGATATTTAATATTTTTATTTAATTTTAATGTAGGATATAATTAATATTTGACGAGATGAATAATAATAAAGAGAATTTGAGTCGATAAAATATTGCATAGTGCTTTATATTAATAAAAAGTTGAATTAAAAAATGATGAATTGATAATTAAAGTAGATGAAAAAAATATTGAGAAAAATGAACGAATAAAATCAATCAATGGATAGTATAAAATACATTAAAGAGGTAGTGAATGTCGTGAATATATATCTGTAAAAGTAATTGAGAAAGACGAGATAGAGAAATAGAAAATGATGTCATTCAAAGATTGAAAATAAAATCGAATAAATAAAATAAAAAATCGTAAAAAAAAACGACACTTAAAATTCAGTGAAAATTAATTAAATTATTTGTATCATAAAAGAAAAAAACTAAAAATATCTATAAAATATTTTTTTAATGATTTACACTTGTCATCGTATCTCACAAAAATATCAATCACTCAATATTGATTTTATATTCCTGATACTATAAAAATAAATAACCCAAAAATATTAAAAAAATAAATTAAGTAAAACTATAAAAGAAACAGATAAAATATTGAAATTATTTAACACCAGGTGTGATATTCTAATCAATCGTTATCTCTGTATATATTCAGATCACACGTGCAGTAAATAGTTCGGCACGCGACACATGTTCACATTGCAACAATACGTACACACATAATATATACATATACATACATACAGATAGATTTATCCGTGAGGAAAAATGAAACAAATATATTTTTAATGAAAGATAGAATGAGAAAGATCATAAGATGGAAGTCAAAGGAGGTGGTGGCGGTGGTGGGTGGTGGTGGTGGTGGTGTAGAAGGGCCAGAATATATGACGCTACAAATAGAAATTTGAGCAAGTAACTATTAATAGTTGATGAGTGTGTGCCACCACTCTCTGTGTTCACTCTATTCCTTTCTCCTACTACTTCACTGAATATGTATATTTATTTTTTTTATTTCTTTCGCTCTCTTATGCTGTTGCGCTCCTCTTCAATAACACATTACGACTCTATATTTCCACTTCCTACATACCGATACTTATAATCAACACCAATTATTCCACCCCATTACCATTTGGCTATGTTAATTTTTCATCAAAAATAATTTTTCAACTAACTATTAATACAGTACATAAATAATTGGATTATGCCATTTTTCTTTATGCTGAAAAACTCCCTATTTATGTATGATAATGAAAGAATTTTTTCATTTATATAATATTTACAATTTATCTACTTGATAAATTAAAAATAAAAATATAAATTTACTTAAAAAAAAATATATTCAATTTTTTTTTATTTACTAGATCATATAAAAATTGTTTGAGTATAATCTAAAGAAGCTATTTTGATAAACAAAAGTTTACTGTGTATACTATATATAAATGTTAATTAAAAATGCCAAAATCAGATTTGTTGATGATAAATAAATTTTAATTATTAAACCAAATGATTAATTACTAAAATCTGGTTGATAAATATCTTTATTAACAGTTAATAAATGCTTTCCTCACTGGCAAGTAGAAAATAATAAATCAGCTTTCATTGCAAATGTTCACACATTATTTAATCATACAAAAAATAAAAAATAAAAAATACAAATATAAATTATTTCATCTCAGATAAAATTTGAAAATATTTTTACGTTAATTTATTCTTTTCAGTTGGATGGATTAACATATATCGCTGATGTAAATAGGTAGATGGTTGATGAAAGCACACGGATTGGCTATGTAAAGTGAGTGCACCCCGCGCCCCAATGCGATGTAACATATGCGTCGCCATGCGAGCTCCTCTATCCAAAAAGTTTCTCCTCACATCATTCGCATCATCATCTTCTTCTCCTTTTCCTCCTTCTCCTCAATTCCCCCTTGTAGTCAAGCTCACGTTCTCGTTCGTTCATCCGCCCCTTCGTCTCTCTTTACCTAAACTACTAACATGCACAGATGCACGTGCCGTGTGCAAACCACGGTATGACTAGGACGAGCTCGCGGTGAGATCAGCCATTCGAATCCAGTATTAGTGCGGTGCCAGAGAGTGTACACGGTGTATCACTAACTTATATCTTCATCAAAGAATTTTCTACTTGTCCTCAATCGATATATACCTAGCGGTAAGTAAACATTAATTAAATATTAATTATTATAACCAAACATTAATAATTTTCCACAATATTACAAAAAAGTATTTTAAATTTATTCGTAAAATTTTTAATAAATTTCTGTCAATTTCTTCAATAACATTTTTATACTTATCATATTCACATGAATTTAATTTTATTTTTATAATACACTTAATTAAAAATACAAACGCGAGAGAAATATTAAGAGAAAAAAAAACTTTTTTTTTTTGGTATTAATTTTTTTTTTATTTTTGGGGAGAGTTTTTTTTTTATTATTTAATTTTGGTTTGTTTAAATTGAGATTTTTATGTTTTGTTTTTTTCTATCACGTTGAGAGAGACTGGGAAGAGGATACGAGGAGAAAAAAAATAAAAATGGCGCGTTTGTATAGAGTAGGGAAAAGTGGGGAGGAAGGAGGAATATACAGCGCCCGCACGCGCGTTCATAGAGAACATATATACCTCTCCTAATACGGCGTCGCCGGGTTTACCGGCCTACGATTCTCATCTCTTGTTGCACGGATATAGAATCGTGCCTCTCCTCTGTCGACTCAATCACTCTTGCAACTTTTCCCCTCGCACCGTCGTCAACCCTTCTATAAACGTTTAAACACTCTTGTTTCCGCGCGTCGCGGTTCAGTGTTATTGTATAATGTATGTAGCCAATCTCAGTTGCACTATCACACAAACATGCTCTGAATTTCATCCTCAATATGACACGCAATGCGACTAAATTTTATCAACCCGATAATTTAATAAATTAAATAAAATATACAAACGATTTAAAATTAAATATATATTTCTAAATTTACTAAAATAATTATTGTCAAATTTTTATTTGTTTATGTTGCATTATTATTTTCTTATTTATTTATTCGTTGAATTTTATCTTCCGTCACTTTATGTTGAATAGATATATATTATATATTTACTTAATTTTTTTATATGTAGATTTTTTTTGTTTTTTTTTTATTTATTCATTCTTTTTTTTTTGAAGGAAAAAAATCAGAGCGGAGAGAATAAACTATTACAGTATACGGTTACGTAAATAGAATGAGATTATATACCGGATGGTATTTTTGGAAGGCGCTTTCGGAGAACAGAGCTTGCGAAAGTGAGAGAGAAAAAAGAGATGATGATGTATAATTTTCACGATTGCAAATCGAGTTAATTCTTACTTGACAGAGATGATTGATTATTCTGACATGAAGCTCAAATTATGGTTCATTATTCTTTGGATTTATTATTATTTGAATGAACAAAATTTATTTATAAATCATCGGAGTAAAAGAAAATTATTCAAAGTATTATTCTTTTATTCAAATAAAAATTATTATCGAATTTTCCAAAGTTAAAGAACTCTACGAAATTATTTTTTCTTTACTCATCAATTCAGCCGTTTATTTTAATGCGCTAAATATAGATTAGTCTATTGGTTTATATACTTGCACGATCCTCAACCCAAAAATTGTAAAATCCAATTTTCCAACACGTTAAAAAATAATTCTGTATAAAATGAAATCATTATTTACAATTAATTTCAATATTATTTTCATTGAATAATTTATTTATCCAAACTAATTTCACTTTCAGTATAACCAAAATGCCTTTCAAGCCAGTTGAGCATCCAAAATGCCCGAAATGTGGTAAATCTGTTTACGCCGCGGAGGAACGCGTTGCTGGTGGTCTAAAATGGCACAAAATGTGCTTCAAGTGCGGTAAGTCAAAAATAAATTTATTTTTATCATATTCATCGAATCAATAAACAAATAAAAATATATAAATACAATAACTGTCACATTATTTAGAACATATACAAGATAAAAAACACACTGTCAATTCACGTAGATAATTTTTAATCCCAAGCTAAAAAAAAGGAAAAATAAATACATAAGAAAAGTCGAAAAGACTTTTTTTATTTTTTCTTTATCCTTCCAAGTTAAAGTTTGACATGAACAACTGATATGTTACAGGTCTGTGCAGCAAGTTGCTCGACTCGACAAACTGTTCTGAACATGAGGGTGAGCTGTTCTGCAAAGTCTGCCACGCCCGGAAATTCGGTCCCAAGGGTTATGGCTTCGGTGGTGGCGCAGGCTGCCTGTCCATGGACCAGGGCGAGCACCTGCAGAGAGAGTGAGTGCCGCAAGGAGATCGCTCCCACCCCCGCGTGCGTCTCCCGACAGTCATGTGCCCCCCTTTCCTCCCATTTACCCCCTATCGGCCGTCACCCCAATATATCTATTTCTACCCTCCGATCGTAATCTTTCTCTCTGTTTCTATTTTTTTTTTTATTTTCAACGCGCACAAAAATTATTTATGTATATATTCTCGTCGTGAACGTTTTGTTTTTTTCTTTATTTTTTCCTTTTCATTTCCTCGCTCTCTTATCTTTGATGAATTGAATTTTCGTACCGTGAAAAAATAAATAAAAAAATAAATAAAATTAATAAACGTTTCTTTTATTATGTTTCAATATTATTAATTATAATTTATTGGCACTTGAGTGTGTTCAATATTAATTATAAATTGTAATTGGTTTCATAATTTAAATCGGTTTTTATACACTCGATCACGACGAGTTCAACAGTACGTCCCGTTATATCACAATTATTTTTTAATTGTACTTATAATATACCAAGAAATATGAAAGAAATTAAATAAAAAATTCATTTGACATATCGCTGACTAACTGAAGGAAAAAAAAAATTATTAAAATCAGAAAAAAAATTAAGAAATTTAATATAATAGTTTATGTCGTTGGTCGAGCCATTTGCACTTGTCCCTTTGTGTAACTATTATCGTTAAAAAATTTTTTCTCGTATTTTCCTGTTTATACACCCATGTGGAAAGTCTCACAAAACACCGAGCGCTGTTAATTAATTAACAATAATATTTAAAAATATTATATAATGAGTATAGACCAGTGAGCGTCTGTTTTTTGTTTTGTTTATTGTCTTTCGTATAAACTCCCGTTATCATTGTATTTCACAACCCACCATACCGATTATTCTTCCCCTATCCAAATATATAATATTATATAATTATACAATATGCCAATAATATATAAATATTTTTTTTTTCTCACAAGCACAATTTGCACATGTTAAGTTAATTAATTTGGCACATTTTGTACAATGTAACACTTGGTAACACTGTTCGAAATTGCTTGTTGTCAATTTATGAAAGCAAAAAATATTGAAAAAAAAAATTAATAAATATTTATATATACATACATATATATAATATACACAAACAAAAATCAACAAAAACAATTTTTAGTTTTTAGGATCATTTGTACCATCTGTATTAAGTGCTATATTAAATGAAAATAATCAAAAAAAAAAAAAAATCAATACGAAGCTATATGAATTTAAAACAAACAAACAACAACAATATCCGTATTCATCATTTTTATTATCATAAAGATAAATTATTAATTTATCTTTTACAATAATAAATAATACCATACATATGTGAATGTGAATGATCACCCCATCCATTTTGTTTTTTTTTCTCTTTCCCTCGTCGTGGGTTTTTCATCTTTCAACAGTAATAAAATAATATAACAGGATTTAAATATATTGAAAGGTGAAAAAAAAGACGAAAAATCCAACGAAAATTAAAGGAAAAAAAATCAAA
>JAQQBS010001422.1:11628221-11693819 GCA_030347275.1 Microctonus aethiopoides
AAAAAAAAAAAAAAATGCCTTCACACGCCCCCGCCAGCCCCGCCGAGTTCGAGCCACCGGAGGCCCAATTGATATATCCGAATCACATTCCACACACACGCATTCACGTGACTATAATGGTGAGCACCGAGAATAATAATTGCGAATTCCGCGTGATAATAAAGCTTACCCCGCGTATAATTATCCTGCACGGCCTTTAATATATTTCTCTTTAGTATTTTTTTACATCATAAAAAGAATTTTTTTTTTCTTCAATAAATTACACATTTAATTGTGGAAGATAAAAAAAAAAATACAATTAAATTGATCGTGTGAAAAAAAGAAGAAGAAAAAAGTTTTTCATTTTTTTTTTTTAATATTTTTCACTTGGAAAAAATTTTTTTTATATTATCACGCAAACCCTCTTTGAGAATTTAATACGACTAACCCATTGTTTTTAATCCGACTAACACACCGGTGTTTTAACGGACCCAACCAAGCCGGTCCACTCCGCAAAGCCTCGCTCAAATTCATCTAAAAAAAAAAAAAAAAAAATTTCACATATTTTTTAAATCACTATTATCAATATTATTTTCCCAAAAATAAAATCTCTCATTCTCATCCACCCTCATTTATCTCCAACAATATTTATATATTTTCTATTCATATTATTTATTATTTCATCTCCATTTATCATTATTTATTTAAATTCACCGCCGCTTTTATTCCCAATTTTAATTATTTTTATACATTTATAAATGTATATTATAAATTTTCTTATATCATTATCATGTGCTTCTCGGCTCTCCTCTCGGGGCTCGGCGGAAGCGACTCGCGTGGTCGGGGTTATACTATTAACTAACAATTATTAAACTAATATAACAAATGACGCTTTACAAAAAAAAAAATTATGTTGTCGGAAATTTTCCATTTAAAATATGACATTTTTAAATCTTTAATTATATTTATATAAATACATATATATTTATTGAATAATTATCGTCCATTATCAAAATGAAAATTGCGAAAAATTTTTTTAAAAACAATTTATCGTCACAATATTTTCTCCGATATTTTTTTTTTATTCATTCAATTTTTTTCTCTCATTGTATATTCACATATATACAATTAAAAAAATCTCATTTGTCGACAGCATTATTATTACATTACTATTATTATTCACCTGATTATTATTACAAATACAATTATTAAAATTACTGTTGTTATAATAAAAAAAAAAAAATATATTTGTTTCTCTTCTCATTAAAGTGTATGTGCATTATGCTGCTTTCTCTTTGACTCTTTTTCGTAATTATTTTGTCTTATTATTATCATTTATTTATTATTTAAAATTATAATTTATTCCCTCGCGCGAGGAATTAACGCAATAAAAAACAATGCGAGCTTAATTTTACTGCACAATATTTATAATTATTTTGTGTCTTCTTAATTAAAATAAATATCGCAGCTATAATTTTTTTTTCTTTCTCATAAATATGTAACGTATGAAAATAATTTAAAAATTAAATTATAAAAAAATTATGTAGATTATAATACATTATCTATTTTTAGTGGTGACCAAATGAGAGGCTCCAATGCAGTGCTTGAATCACGAGCAATTGCTAAAGCACCAGAGGGAGAAGGTTGTCCACGATGCGGAGGATATGTCTACGCTGCTGAGCAAATGCTCGCCAGAGGAAGGGTGAGTATTATCGATTGCGCACAATATTAAAATAAAAAATCAAACTACAAAATAGATAAATAAATAAATAATATAAACGTCATCATACAAAACAACCGCGCAATTAAATTAAATACCACATTCCAATTAAAAAAAAAAATAAAATACAAAAAAAAAAAATAATTAAAATTATTGGCAATTTAACAAAAAATAATTTGGCCACAAAGACAATTTATTACCTCTATTTATCATCGTGTCATCAAAATTTTGATATTATTACTGGTCTACAGATCATTTATATAGATATAATATATAGTTCAAGGCGAATATTAGTTTGAAAATAATATTAATGGAAAATTTTCTGTACACGCTCGAATTATCTTTGGGTGGCAGACCAAAAATAAGTTTGACTACTTGGCGCAGTTGCCAAACGTCCAGTGTATGCGAGTTCCTATATGCCGCGCGCGACACGTCATTATTATACATATATATGTATTATGTATATGCACATATACATATGAGTAATGAAATAATGATAGTATAAGCAAGCCAAAGAACTTAAATTGCCTGCTCTATTAGACCTATTGCCAATATTAACTTTATTCATAATTTTATAATAATTATTACCACGATGATAATTATAGTAATAATTATTGTCATGGCACAGCGTGATTCATTTAAATATTATTAAATATACCGTTGAATTAAATGCGCGCATAATTATTATAGAAAAAAAAAAATAAATAAATAAAAAAGAAGAAAAAAAAATTCAACGTTATTATTGTCTCCTTGATATTCTTATGACCAGGGCTACCATAAGGCATGCTTCAAGTGCAAAATTTGCCAGCGGAGCCTGAACTCTACGCTTCATTGCGATGGTCCAGATCGCGAGATTTATTGTCGAGGTATCAGTTCATTCGCAATCAAACAAACAAACAAAAAAATAAGACGTATTGCCCTTTGAGTTTTTTTTTTTTTTTACAATCGACACATGATTTTTTTTTTTTTTTCATTCATAATTTTGTGTATTTTACTGCATCTATTTCCCCCAATTATTATTTTTTTTTATTTCATTACTTTGATATAATATTTATTAATCGTGTTCCTAAGATTCTCGTGTTTCGCACAGTTAAAATGATGATTTATTGCACGTTGATATAAACGTTGAAATAAAAGTAAAATTAATTTGTTGAACAATATTTAAACTGTTGATAATAATATAAAGAAAACTACAGATAAAGTTAAATAAAAATATAATATATTGTTGTTATGATACCTCGAACAATTTTTACCTGTAAATGGTGACTAACAACAATTGATTAATATGTTTTATCCATCCTTTGTGTCCAATGTTCAGCAATGGCACAGGGAATGCTTTAAATGTGGCGCCTGCTCCAAGAGATTAGACTCTGTCAACTGCTGCGAAGGTTCGGACAAGGATATTTACTGCAAAGGTGAGAATAAATAGAAAGAATAAATGAGAAAAATGAGAAAATGATATAGAAAATTAATGGAAAAAATAGCTCTCATCTAAAAGTCAAATAACGACATCAACATAATTATATTAACTTAATTATTTTTTGAATTACCAAAATAGAAATCAAAACGTCAATAACTCTATTTCCTTTCCGAGTTTACACCACAATTCTTTATTAAATCATCGATATATTTATAGAAAAAATTAGTAATTAAATCCGGGAAATCAAAAGAAACCTTCATTAAATTATCAAATCATTTTAAAATTATAAATCACAGTTGATTTTTTGGGATTATATATTCAAGAATTATTACTGAACAATTCACATTGTATTGTAATAATTGAATTAATCAATTAATAGTTTTATAAACTACTGCAAAATAATTATTGAATTATTTCTATTTTCATAAATGTTTGTGTCGGAATTTGTCTTGATGCGAATTGAGTAAAAGAGTAGAATCTTTTTATAACTCGTATTCTCTTCAGTATGCTATGGCAAGAAGTTTGGACCAAAGGGTTATGGCTATGGTCAGGGTGGTGGTGCCCTTCAAAGTGACTGCTACGCCAACGGGTGGGTTTTTTTTTTAATTTCCCAAAAAAATAAAATAAATAAAAAAAACAAAAAATAAAACTCAATAATTTTTTCGCTTAAATTAATTCAAATAATACTTTAATAATCATCTATACTTCTGCCAATGATAATTTTCAATTAATTAATGAGTGTTTTATATACTTAAATACAAATAAAAAAAAAACTCAAGGGCACACGAGCATTCTGGCCTCGGCTTCTACAATGCAAATAACTTATCCATAAACTATGTATAAACATTAAACAAATAGAAGAAAAAATTACTAGAAATAAAGAATGAAAAAAAAAAATTAAAATTAAAAATTAATATTTATATTTAATTTAATGATGAATTAATGATTGGAAAAAAAAACAAAACAAAATGCGCTTATCTGCTTAACAGCTTGTTATCCGAAGAAATTCGGACCGCGGGGCATTGGTCATGCAGGGCTTGTATGGATTGGGCTCCAGTGCGACATTGAGGACGAAGGGTACGCGCGTCCTGCCTTTGCAAAGCTACCATTGCAAAATAAATCGCATTCCCATTGTCTATCATCACTCATATGCATGAAAAAAAAAAAGAAAAAAAAATCATATATTGAACTAATAAATTATAAATTGGTATTAGAATTTATTTATAAATAAATTGATTCAGATATGTATGATTTTTAGCGAGACTTGCACAGCATTTTTATTCATTTGTTTCAACTCTTGTGCCTAAGAAATGTAGAAAGTTTTATTAACTAATTGGAAAAAAAAAAAGATTTTTCAGTCATTTATGTATAAATAATTTATTTGTAAATATTATCAATTTGTAAAGTTGATTTTTCTTTCTACATTTAATTTTTCTTTTCAGTGTTGTTTTTCTTTACAGTATATATTTAAACATGACTAATTTGATATTTTCATTGATGATGAATGCAAACAAAATTATTTAATATAAATAATTGCATGAATTTTATTTGGTTGACGAATTGGGAAATAATAGTATTTTAATGAAATATTTTCTTTGAATTTAATTATAAATTTAATAATATTAGTGATGCTGCACCACGTACAACGGTAGTAGACACGGCATCTATTCAAGCACCACCAGGCAAGGGTTGTCCACGTTGCGGTGGAGTTGTATTTGCTGCTGAACAAGTGTTGGCCAAGAGTCGTGAGTGGCATAGAAAGTGTTTCAAGTGTCATGACTGCACGAAAACTCTTGATTCAATAATTGCATGCGACGGCCCAGACAAGGACGTTTATTGTAAAACTTGTTATGGCAAGAAATGGGGACCGCACGGCTATGGATTTGCATGTGGATCTGGATTTTTGCAGACCGATGGCGTCTCGTAAGTTATTAAAATTATTACCACAATAAAAAAATTGTATCATTGATAAAAAAAATATTTACTGAAGATAAAATGACAATTTAATTTTATGATAAAAGGGAGGAAGATCTTTCGGCCAGCAGACCATTTTATAATCCTGACACTACATCAATTAAAGCACCAGCTGGTCAAGGTTGTCCACGTTGTGGTGGAATGGTATTTGCCGCTGAGCAACAACTTGCAAAGGGCACAATGTGGCACAAAAAATGTTTCAATTGTGCTGAATGTCATCGACCACTTGATTCAATGCTCGCATGCGATGGACCCGATAAAGAAATACATTGTCGTGCATGCTATGGGAAATTATTTGGACCCAAAGGCTTTGGCTTTGGCCACACTCCAACTTTAGTATCAACCAATGGCGACCATGCACCTTCATTGTAAGCACAAAATAATAATATTATTATTTTATTGAATGGAAAAAAATTTATAGAAATAATAATTATTTTTGTTATTTTTTTTTTTTTTTTTATTATTCAGCATTGATTCCAAACCTAATCTTGGCACGAAAAGCACCGACGGACATGGATGCTCGCGTTGTGGATACCCAGTTTATGCTGCTGAGCAAATGATTTCCAAGGACAGATTATGGCACAAGCGTTGCTTCAGTTGTGGCTCGTGTCATCGTTCATTGGACTCGACGAATCTTAATGATGGTCCCGACGGTGAAATTTATTGTCGCGGATGTTATGGAAGAAATTTTGGACCGCGTGGAGTTGGTTTTGGAATGGGAGCTGGTACCCTTACGATGGCTTAATTAATTATTTTACTGATTTTCACATCACACTTTTTTTTTTTTTTTTTTTTTTTTTTTTTCGTTCAATTTTATCATAGAAAAATAAATTCAAACGAATAACAAATAACAAACTAAAGATGTAGATATCACATATTACAAATTAAATAATCCATCTTTTAATTTGTTTGCGCTGGTAATTCGATGAGCGAGACGACATCGATGATGATAAGAAACAAAAAAAAAAAAAACAAAAAATGAAACAATAATTAATTTTACGCAAAATATCTTATCATTCATTTTATCTTTATCTATATTAAGAGATTAAACGAAATAATTTCAATATGCACGTATAATATTCACGCACCAAGAGAGAACGTGAGAAAAAAATAGAAAGAAAAAAAAAGCGAGAGAGAGAGAGAGATAAAAAAAAAAAAGAGCACCCGCATCTGTTCAGTTAATAATTAATGAAAAATAATTGTATGAATTTATTATTACTCGATAATATTTATTTTTGCTGCAATTATTTTTCATTATTATTATAATTATCATTATTATTATTAATATTAATATTATTATTATTACGATAAATGTAATTTCTCAATGATTGTGTGTGTGTATGTGTGTGCGTGTTTAATCACGAACGAATGCCCGTATTTAAAAAAGGGCGACGATCAACGTTTTATTTTTTACAACTGAATAAACGCCAAAAAAAAAAATAAATAAATAAATAAATAAATGAAGTAAATAAATATGTGAATAAAATGATAAACGCGACAAAGTAACTAAAAATATGCATACTGAAATAATTGTTTGCCTGTGAATTATTTAATAATTGTTGTCAATTAAACAAATGAAACAATTAAGAAATAAAATATTCAATGGCGTTTAATGTTTTTCTTCACGAACGACAGATCATAGAATAATTAATTAATTAATTAATCGATGACGAATTGACACAAAATTTTATCGTGTAATAATAATAACGACCAGAAAAAAATATTATTTTCAATAAATATAAGTTTAAAAACAAGAGAAATAATTTAAAAAGTAAATAAATAATTTCCAATTGAATATGTTCCTTTTTTCTTTCTTTTTTTGTTTTTTTTGTTATTTCAAATTAGGTACTATTGCAATGATAATAATTAATAGGTGTAAAACACTAATTTCATATATTTATAGCAACAACTGTACAAGTTTTCCAGTCACACATAATGATATAATAATCAATTAATTTAATCCTAGCCATTAATTTGCAAGGATAAATTAAACTACGCGCGCTCGTTTATTCAAAATTTTCTCATTTACCATTGATAATCATCAAATTTAAATATTTTCATCCTTTTTTTTTATTTATTTTTTCTCTTTGTCCAGCCACTCAGACATCACGCAGTATCATAAGTGAATTTCTGCACCCTGTTATATCTGACCGGACTATTGAAATTGTCAAATAAAATGACAAATTTATTAATTTTTCTTTTTTTTTCCATTTATATTTTATCTCATCAGATATTTTCCAAAAATTATCAGGTCAATCAATTGTCAAATTTACTTTCAATTTCTTAGCATGTAGAAATTAATCTATATGTACATGAGAATTGGACGATGTTTATCTATTTTTATTTATAATTTTCTCTTAACATTTTATTATTTATTTTCTTTTATACTTTGTCTTAGTAGAGATTTGCGGTTTTTAGAGGCAATGGATCAAGTAAATAGGGTGGCAATGCAGTGGAAAATGGTCGTGGACTACACGAACCCCATCCACCAGAAACTCCACTTGTGGTAATGCTATTGCCACCACCACCGCGTCCAATTGGTGAATGTGTATTGCCATGACTCTCGCCAGTGTGATTTTTTATGCTCACCATATTAACATTTGTCATTGATTTCACTTCAGAAGACGATAAGTGATTATTTGACGAACCTGGTGGCGTTGCTGGACTCCTTGGCGAGCGACCCTCTGCTTTAATATTATTTGAAACAGGACTTGATGCTCCACTGTCAACTCCAACATTCGAATTTTGTCCACTTGATTTTTGCTGTGCCAATCGCTCTTGTTTTCTGAATTTTGCTCGTCGATTTTGAAACCATACCTTAAACAAAAATGGAAACATAAATTGAATTAACAGTTGAACGAAAAAATCAATCAATCAGACGGACGTAACTACTGAATTCCCATAACTTCACTCTGTATTGAAAGTAGAAAAAGTCCCTTCACGCTCGTCTGAATCATTTCAAGTAGTAATTCCCTCGCGGTCAGCCTATCCACTCTCACTCTATCTCTTATACCTTACTAAATAAAATAAAAAAAAAAAACCCAAACACATTTTGCCTTATCCCACCGTGACTTTCCAATCTTCAACCGATGCCAGAGGGTAAAAATGTTTTCCTCCTTTTTTTTTTTTTTTAAAACTCACAGGCTCTCGTTGATTCTCCAACAAATTACCGTATACATTCACATGAATATTTAACTTCAAATCATTTATTTCTCAGGATGAAAAAAAAAAAAAAAAAGATAATAAATAAAAAATATAAAAAAGAGAAAAAAAAAACGGTGAACGTGTAGAAGTAAAGTGGATTTATGATGACGGCGTCGGGGCAGGGTGAAAGAAGGGTAGAAAACGATGAAGCGAAAAATGAAGGAAAAAGAGAAAGACAAATGAGTATATGTGAAAGTAAAAGCGAGAGGCTAAAGTCGTAATTGGCTGTAGTTGGTAAATGAAATATTTAACAAATAAAACAAACGAAACGACGGTGACCTGCATGTTAAAGTAGCCGGATTTATTTGCTTTAACGTTAGCGTCCAAGCGCACAAGCGGTCTCTCCACCGTCGGCTCAAAACCCGCGCATAGAACATTACAAAGAGAGGGAATAAAACGTTATCGCGTTTGCTGAGCGTACACGGCCGTGGCTGCGTTTCTCCTTCCGTTGTGATCTGATAGAAAGGCGGAGCGGAAGAGGCGGCAGCATTGGATTTAGCCCGGGCCTATACCCGATGCGCCGTCACGGGCATATGGTGGGGAATGATGTTGCGGTGCAAGGGGAGTAGGACACCATGACGAACGTGATTGCCCTTTCCGGACGGCAAACACAGCTATTGGATTTTTATCAGCCGCGCGCCGGTGCTTGCTGTACACTCTCTACTCATGCGACGACTCTATAACATTTTGCCCGGGCAACTCGAATTAGCCGCGACACCGCGCTTGGTGCGTCTTCATTTGATGAAGGGTGAATGATGGTCGAGAAGAGAACAGAGGGATCCAAAAAAAAAATATTATATTAAATATACCTAAAGAAAATAATTAAAGTGAATTTAAAAATTGTGAATTATTTTTTTTTTTTCTTACAATTTTAATTATTAAATGTTATATAAATTTTTTTCCCAATAAATAATTACAATATATGTAATATAATCGAGTAGATGAATACACTTTTTTATTACGAGAATAAATTTTCATCCCTTAATGTGCAGTTGAAAAAAAAAAATGAATATATATTCTTATAAAAATATCACAACATGTGCATTGGCATCGGCTTAACGTCAAATTCATGAAGAGGCCAATTATTCCACGTATGCTTATTTGCTTTTACGCTCTATCTATCGTAAATACATGCATATATGTATACATTCCAACAAAAAAATCCCCACAAAGATGGCGAGACATGTGTCCCCATGTTTAGTCACACGATTGGCGTTAATGTTGAACAAATAAACTGAGACTAAATAAAAATGTAACAAGTCTGGTCCAATGCGGGGATAAAACGAACACTATACATACATATAAGTAAGGGAGATTCAATTGTACATATGTATATAAAGACAGATATAAACCGATACATGTGAGAGAGAATGAAAGAGAGTAGCGAATACAATGACAGATGTCCCCTTGCCAATGAATAAATATTTAATCGACGCTCTGTAAGCCGCGGATACTACGGCTACTACTACTACAACTACTTGTGTTATTGTTATGTGCAATAATGTATTACGTATAGACACCATAGGTCGTGCTATTCCACATGAACAAAACAAACGCCACAACATCTGCGACCTCCACTTGCGTTGCGAGACTTGGACTTGCGCGCGTGCTTTATTTCAGCAGTGAAAATGATTTATGTATTTTTATTATCTATCCACTAAAAACACTTTTACAGTACATACAGGGTATGTATACAGTATGTGTGTATGTATATATTCATTAATGTATACGTATTCGTGGATAGATATTTATTTATGGTTAAAATTCCTGCACTTTGAGTTCTTGTCTATTGGTATGCGCTACAGCTTCCTATTCGCCTTTAGGCACTTTGAGATTTCACTGGATTATTTGCACGAGCTAACGTTTAACCCTTTTTGATTAGAGTTACAGCTGTGCAATATACAACATTAAACACTGATTTTCAATCGATAAATTGTTCAGATAAATTCTGAGATTTATTCATAAAGAAAAACTTATTTTCGTGAGAATAATATTTGAATTCTTATCGTACATTGGGATAATTTATTGATTATTATATTCGGCTTATGAATAATTGAAAGATTATATTTTAGTAATGATAGCAAGCTTGCTTATTACATAATAAATTGTTATTCATTAATAATTAGCTTATTTGAAATAAAAAAATTTATATATACATTTTATACTTATAACTGAAATATAATTTTTTTTATTTTAGAAATCAATTAATTTGTTTAATAACTATTTTCACCAACGAATAATAAATATGTCTCTCACATTAAATAATTGAATTGAAATAAAAAAAATTAACTTGATTTAAATTAATCACAAAGAAAAAATAATTACAATTACTTATAAAATTTTCAAAAAATTTTGTTTACTCATAAATTTCCCAAGTAAATAATTTTTACACTTCGATATTAAATACATAAGTACATAAATACTTTTATATACATAGATATGGCAAAGTAATCGTCTATAATTAAAAGACTATTCTATAAGTGCTTTATTTTCAGCAGTAGTCCAAGTAGTGCAAGTCAAGACAATTCAATTAAGCAGATAAATTAACTAAAGAGAAAAAGAGATAATAAATATACATATATAAGGGATGCGCATCCTTTCCAAGAGTTTGTCCCTGCAAAGTATTCTCAATGTTCTATATTCCCTACACATAAATATATGTGTACATACATATACATGTTTAAATATCTACATATATGCTTTCTATATGTATATTTTCTCTACTTGTGTGTGCGTAGTAAAAGTCAACACAAACATACGAGAAGGGCGAGCAAGCTTCAAGCAGAACGATATACTTTTCGTGGCAATGGTGTTGCCACGCTGATGCTCGACAGGACAGTTTTTAATCACTGTAAGTGGATCTACATGGTGCTCGCAATTATCCGGGGTACACTCGCTTGCAAACGCGCACGACCCCCTTGTGTATCAGTCACCCCCGATCCTCTTTCTCTCTTCATCGTTCGCCATTCATTCTCTATATATACTCCAAGTTGCCATACACCAGATAGAGCAGCCAGCTCAATGAAGAAATGAGAGCAAGAGAGGATAAAGGAAAGATAAATTGTGGAGGAGCCAAGCGAGAATTTTTTTTTTTTTTCCCCATTTTTACGTATTTCCTTCCTTTTACCTCATTCTCCCTCTCGCATTTTATTTATTCTCGCACAATTTTCCTCTGTATTGTGTTTGTTTCATTCGTATTTTAAGACTTTTATTATTTTTTTTTTTTTTTTTTTTTTTTTTTTTATTATTTGTTTATACTCGGGAATATAAAAATACAATTGTCGTTAATTTTATATTGAACATTTTGACGAATGAAATAAATTATTCTGCTTGTATACAATTTTTTTTTTTCTTTTACTTCACCGGGTGTAATTGAGAAAAAAATAATGTCTGAGACAATTTAATTATTTGTAATAAAATAATTAATAACTCGGATTTTTTATAAGGAAATTTAATTAATTAAGATTATAATTAATTAAATTATAGTATCATTATTTGGTATATTTATTAAACTGTAAATAATCAAAAACCACCATTGAAAATCATGTAGCAAAACATGACAATACAAGGGTGATATTGTCAGATACTCTCAACTTAATTAAATATACGCCACTTGTCTGATTGTGATCTATATCAACTTATACGAATGTAATAACGTAGTATAGTGGTCGACCCCATGACCCCCCTCATTGCTACTTGAATTTTACTTACACCTATATATATATATATATATATATACAATTGTGATACGAGAATAAAATCCCCATTGACGCGTGCCCGACATCATGCTGCGTTTGCCAACTATATATTATTATTTTGTGCATATAATATTCTCTTTTATCACTTTTGTCACTTTTGCTCATTTGTATATTATATTATGACTCATTCAGCTCATTCGCATAAAGTGCAATTTATTCTTACACTTGAACTCTGAATTACAATTGTAATTATTGAATATTGAAATATATTTCATCACCCTATGTATGAATAAATATTTTAAAACCAAAAAATCATTTATATACGTATATAAATAACGGGAGAAATTACTTTGATAATTCAATTATTTTTAGTTGATGAAAAAAGAATGAAACGATAAAAGTTAAATATATATTTCTTGTATTAAAAATATAAAGAATATAAATTCGATAATAGATTAATAATTTGAGTGTGATATTGATTGATATAAATTAATAATTATTCGTCGTTGAAATGTTTTGTAAAAGTATCAAGAAGTTGATAAACTATAAAATTCTGCTGGATTTTATGTTTAAAAATTACTTTTATTAAGTTATAAAATTTCTCTATTGAATTTCTTAGTTAATAATATTATTGATGATTATAAAATTTAGTTTGATTTAATATCAATTATTTTATGGTGAAATTACTTATTATGACAATTAATAGTAAAAATATATGAAGAGATAAGATAAAAACTTTATAGCAATAGACATTCAATTCTATACCTTATAAGTGAGGATAGTCGTTTTGTGGTTGAGAAACTACTAGAAAATTTATAGCAATGCCGACGCTTAATAATCCGTAGTGGTTATAACACTTAATATCTCTTTACCTCAAAACATAATTCTACAATCCAGCAAAACAATAGGATTAAAACATTCCCCAATTTTATCATAAAAATAATTTCAATATCAATATTACCATCAAAATACAGCAATAAACAAATTATTATGAAGAAACATATTCATCATTGTCCCTATTAATTATAATAATCTTCAAAATAAATTAAATTATAATTCAAATAATTCAAAGTATCAAAATACTTTTTCTTTTTAAATATCTAATTTTAATTTTAAATAAAAATTATTCACAGCCACAATATATTTATAAATAAAAAATTACGACTCATAAACTATTTAAACTATTACGATTTATATAATAAATAAATTATGTATACATATTAAAAAATTTTATCACTAAAAAAAAAATCTAAAAAATAATATTGTAATTATTAACAATAATTATATAATACTATAAAACATTTTACTTTATTATTTAAAATGTATCAAATTTTTTTTTTCCCTCTTCGATGCAACACAAACACATTGAGTATAATGAAACCATCTATAAATAATGAGTAATGTCTGATTGAAACTTTATCTAACATTTCTACCAACTTATCGGCTAATTGTCATTCGATAATTGACTTCTCTTTCTCACTTTTGCTTCTCGCCTATCATTTGTTATTCATGCAATTCGTATGTCGCAGTCATAATTGATTTACATCCAGACCTGTCTCATTCATTACAATTGCAGACAATGCACCGCCATTAATATTACAATATACTTTGTACATTCATTCGTTAAATATTATTTCCCTATGTGAATCGTCTTATCTTTTACTTATAACAAATTAAACAAATTAAATAAATTAATCAAATCACTATATAGATAAAAGACTCTTCTACTGAACTCTTAATGCTGATGATGGAGATATAAATCGTATCTCCAGCAATCTTTGCTGACTCTTCCACCATAATCTGTCAAGATCGTTGGGCAATATAATCTATCAAGCCATAACTGTGTACATGTGTGTGTTTGTATGTGGATATTTATACCTGTCTGTGAGGACGCTGGCCCCAAGGATAATTCAATTATATTAGACGTCCAGATAGAATAAGGTTCTTCCTATAGCTACCATCAAGACAATTCAACGTTCAAAGTGATCGTATACTTTGTTTTTTTTTTTTTTTTTTGTTCTTATAATCGAAAATAATTGACAATGACTTTGTGATCTATAAGTAATGTTTACTAATGCCAGTGTCTATTATTTATTGACAAAATAAACTGACATTTTTTATAGTTTTCTAATTTATTATTTTATTTATTGCTATTTTCGTTAGGAATGAATACGAAAATTTGATTAAAGAAAATAAATTGACGAAAAATCTGCTGACAAAAGTTAATATATTTTTTTTTTCTTTCTTCTTTTCAAAGTTTTCTCAACGACTATACGCAAACTTACTCTCGTTATATATTATCAAGTTACGAAAAGTTTCCTTATTGCCCAAGTCTTGAGACAAAGTATTGCAAAAAAAAGAAAAAAAAAATAATAAAGAATTATTTTACTACTATTCCTCACCTGCACTCTAGCTTCTGTAAGATCGATTTTCATTGCTATTTCCTCTCTCGTGTAAATGTCAGGATAATGCGTCTCTTGAAAAGCACGTTCGAGTTCCTTCAACTGGGCTGACGTAAATGTCGTACGTATCCGACGTTGTTTTCTCTTTTCCGCTAATCCGTCATGGCTGGAATACGGTTTGTAACCAAGACCTCCTGTGAAATATCAGCAAAATAGATAAAAACATAATAATGAAACAGAAAATATAAATTAATAATAAATTAATCCATGAAGTAAATTTTTTTATTCCAATTTTTTATCATATAAAAAAAAATTTTTTTATTATCATTAAAATTGCGATAACTATTTTTTTTTTTTTTTTTTGAGTTAATGGTTGAATAGATTTTGCTAAGTGTTATTGATGATAAGTTGATCGCAGTAGTAATGGAATATTCGGGTATAACGTAACCATAGTGATGTGAAAAGGACCATCCATTGATTTTCAGTGCCATCTTGTCGTCGTATATCCAGCCAAGTTACTTCAACCACATTGAATATATACATATACATATAGAACTTTACTATCTCACCCTGTCTGCCTGACTATAAACTCCTTTATCTACTTGACAATCATTTCATATTGTAAAATAACATTAATATCCCATTGGAAATAAAAATAATATTAAAATCCAAATTTATAATTCAATAAAAATAAAAAATAAAATTTATACTTTCCAATAAATGAATAGAAAAAAATACTTTAAACTAATTTTCATTCACTCAATAATTTCCATTAAATATCCAAGTGTTTGTATTCAGTAAAAAATTAATTAAAGAATTAAAAAAAATATTTATAATAAACAAAAATATAAAATATTTATTTCAAACTAAAATTAATTTACCTTGAAGATTAATTGATTGATTAAAAATTGATGCGGCATGTCGATGCACTTCTTGGGTTCGTGCTGCCATAACTGAGCATGGTGTCGCATGGGCCGCATGGTGTGCGTGAGCATGTGGATGACTTGTATGATGAGACGTAAGCGTGGGCCCACTGGTGGCCCCCGACGCAACGGAATTTGTTGGATAACCAGCGGCTCGCGCTGCCGTATAACGATAAGCCGCTTGACTCATTTGCGAACATGAACCCAAGTCTCCATATCCACATTGCATATCGCTTGCTGTCAGTGCACAACTTGACGCTTCAAAGCCCGCGGCTGCCGCCGCCGCTGCTTGATTTAAATATGAATAATCCATTATATTATCTCAGATTGAATAAACTCAATTTTAAATTCACTTTTTTGTTTTTTTTTTTGTTTTCTTATCACTTTTATGTTAATATCACTTCACGATACGATTTTTCTATTTTTTCTTACTTATTTTTTTCCTTTATCGTTTGTGTTTATTTATATTCATTGATATACACTTTAGTAATTAATAAAACAATGAGTATTCATTTAATTGATGATAATATTATTTTGAATATTTGTTTTCTCTGTGGACCAAGGACGACGAGGCGTCGCGGCCAATTGGCCGACGATCCGCACTCGATCAGTCCTGATGAATTAATATTGTTATATTGTCTTTCAGAAATGAAATCAAAGAAAAAAGAAAAAAAAAGGTAATGAACAAAAAGTGTATTCACTTTGTGCTGATAAAAATAATCGTGGTGGTAATGTTAAATGATAGTAGATAAAGCCAATTGTATTTGAAAGACGCATGCGCCCAAATTCAGCCAATCCACGATGATAATATAAGGCCCCAATATTATCGCGCGTGACAAAATTATAAAAATTGAATATCCTCACACAGCCACTGTAAAATAAATAAAAATAAAAATCAAATCAAATTCACAATACATAGAATAAATTAATAAAGACAATTATTTGAAAGAATAAAAATAAAACTAATAATAAGATAAAAAAATAAAAATGAGAAGAACAAAAAAAAAAATTTAATTGTAATATAAATTTTTTTCTTTGAATATATTTTTATTACTTGTCCCCCACACGTTGTCTCACCTCCCACTCAAGCCACCCTCTCTAATTCTCTAACACAATATCTGCTCTCAAACCCGCGGGGTGCTTATATACGATGTAATCGTATCAAGGCGATATCAAATTATTGCGATTATCCCGAACGATAGAAAAGTTTTTCGTGGCGTTTAAGAGCACCCGAGACAACCGACTGGTGGCTCTCTTCAAAATCAAATGATAAGCTTAATTCAATAACGAGCAATAGGGTGCGTACAGGGGACTTCACTATTGGGCGTGGTTTCAATGTATACCAAGAATGGCACCCTGATACTCTGACAATTCCATTCGCTTATTGGTGGATGAAAAGCCACCCTCAACGCTTGATTTCTCCCTCCATTACCTCGTCAGTATCCACCCACTTTCATATATACAATTGTACGTCCCATCCCTCATTTTCTATTTTATCCCACCATGAAACATCCCCCTTTGTACGTTGAAAAAACACACGAGGGGGTAAGCGTTGTGCTAAAATAAATGCTATCGCCTACGATGATGCCTAATGTTTTAGATACTCGCGATTTTATCAGCCGCGAAATACACTTGTCGTTTTTTTTATTTTCCATTCTGATCTCTTTTTTTTTTTTAACCCTCTTCATCCTCAATTCCACCCTCCAACCAACATGTCAATATATTTTTTTCTGCGTTACTTAATAATTCAGCACAATAGCTATTGTTGATTCATTTATTTTTATTTGATAATCTAAATATATATGAATAATTTTAACTATAATTATTTTTTTATTAATTTTAATTTATTTCAATTAATACATTCAAAGTATCCTATCATTAGGATTCTTTTTTTTCTCTCTCTCTCTCTCTCTCTCTCTATCTATCTCTCTCAACGTATTGAAATGATTAGGTATCGTTTGTACTCATGGGAAAGCAACGTACGATGCGACACTTGTCTTGCACTTGTTCTCACGAGTGCAAAACAACGAAAAATATCCCGTAAACACAATCGAGAAAACAACCCTCTTTTAGTATCGTTTCCCCGAGGGATTGGAACATCGCTTCAGACGTGTGCCATCGCACCACACGTTGCCCTCATCGGTGTTGCTCTCTCATTTTGCTTACAAGGGAAAATAATTCCCCTATACCTTTATCCCCTATACCTTATTCACTTTACTCGCTTGGCTTGCGTGCTTATTCTCTCGATTTTTCACGTCTACACACAAATAACTATATAAAAACACGTATATACATGTGCGCGCATGATTCTATCTCCCTTTCATACACATCACCACAATACATATGTCCTTGATTTGTTTGGAGAATAATATTCTCCTGCAAAGTTGATTAAATATTGGTTGGTGGTAATTCCCATAGGACCCTCGACAATTCACAGGAATACAATTTAATATCTCAACGTTGAAATGAGCGCCCAATCACTTCGTCTATATACTACACCACCCTTTAACTTCCCCCGAATCAGAATTTTTTTTTCTAATTTTTATTTTATTTTATTTACAAGTGTACAACATTGTTCAATTGTAATATTTATTTTATTCTGTGCTGTGACTTATTATTGTCAAGGGTATTTTTATATGTGTGCAACAAGAGAGAAATTTTGTTCGTAGTTATTATTGATTATCTATGTATTTCTGTATACGCGCAATACATTGTGGTTTATGTATTCGCAACGAACAACGAGATACGAGAGTAAAATTTATTGTTTGGTCCGTTGATTGGTGATAAAATTGAATTTTCATTTTCTCAACTAAAAATATATTTATATTAGAGAGATAAATCGTTGCATTTATATCCACAATCAATAACTATATTTTAATATATATTGTGATTTTGTAAACCTAAATGTAAATATTAAATGGAAAATTCTATGAATGACGTTTGATAATTTTAGCTATTTTATCGAATAAATGATGCACTGTATGGGAGTAATATTTAATGATTGTTTAAATTAATAGTTAAATTGATACAGATGAAAGAAAATTCGTTGCATTGAAAATTAGTTTGCCGATATAGAGGGATTAAACATCCGAAAAATACTAATGAAAGTGGTGGAATCAATCAGTAAACGGACATAGAAATAGTTCATGTGAGAATAGGATAGAATGTAACTGTGTGAACTAATATGTTCATAAAATTGAAGCTAATACCATCAATCGATCATTAATAATTAATTTTATCTACCATTTATACCGCGAATTCACCATTGATAACGTGATGGTAAAATTAGAATTTCCACATTACAAATGAATGACTTTAATAAACATGAACGACTCTGAATGCACGAATCAAATTATAACTGAATCGATAAATACAAAATCGATTTTTGGAACAGTTCGACGACACTTCACTGGAAAAAAAAACATTTGACTCAAGTCTAAATTGACGTGAGTTAAATCTGTTGATATTATTACAAATATTCAAAAATTTAGACTCAATACAAGTTGTAAAATATTCGATCCACTTCTACAAATCTCTTAGATTAAATTTTCGAATTTTTTCATTGTAAAATTTATCACTCGGACACTTGAAATCAATATTAAAAATTGTTCTGATTGAAAAATTTTATATAAGATGAATTAATTACAAGAAATAACATCATTGGAAAAAACGCAGTAAAAAGTTCATTAATATATTAAAATATCTTATATGAATATTTTACATTACAAATTATCAACAATTTATAATATAAATAATTAATTATTTACAACTTGTATTTAGAAGTTACGTAATTTTCTTCAACTTCATTTTTATTGTTATTCAATTGAATACCAAATGAAAAACAGTTTATACTAATTTTTAGGATCATCGATCTTCTGCTTTTTATTTCCATTCTCAGAAAATAGTAAATAAATAATAGTTCAACAAATCCAGATTGAAAATTGAAAAAAAATTTCAATCAAGATTTTAGAAATTTTAGATTAAAAATAAAAGCGATTTAAATCAAGACTAAAAAAAACTTGAATCAAATATATTTTTAACTTACCCCTTTTTATTACTGATTCAACTCAAGACATATGCCATGTCTTTAGTCATGCATATTGCAGGCTGGGATAAAAACTATTCATGTCAAGTTTATATCGCGACTTGATCCAAGACTTTTTTTTTTGGGGTGCTATGTTAATAATCAATATGGGCATTAATAAATAAAATATAATCAGATATGTTTCAGAATTATTTATTTATATGCTAATCCTGAGTTCCATCCACATTCTCAGTTTGCAAGCCTTTAAAGCCTGCAACGGGTATATATGTTACTAATGTATACAGTTTATTAGCCGAATCTTCATCATCATTTCTACGACGACTTAATCGAACACGCACCCTGAATGGGACGTTCCTGAGAAATAAAATAAATATATTAATTAATATTGCGAAAATATAATTTTATTTTTTATAATAGATAACATATTATTAATTGTGAAACAATAAGTAAATACCTTATGCCTTTGGACCAGAGTTGTTTGTTTAATCTGGTATCAATTCTGACATCAGGAGTACCCATTTGCTTTTCAGCGAATTTTCGAATTTCTTTTATCGCTCTTGGTGCACGTTTTTTAAAACCAACGCCATGAAGTCGTTTATGCAGGTTAACGGTGTATTCACGTGTTACAACCTCATTAATGGCACTTTTGCCTTTCTTCTCACTTGTTTTCGCCATTTTTTAACCTGTAAAAAAATTTAATATAATTATTTATTATTGCCAGGAATAAAATAACACTTATTCACTATTCACAAGTAATAAATAAGTGCAAAGCCATGAATAAAAGATAGAATTGTTTTAACATAATCAGAGAGGTTGTTCGTAAAATGAGGTTATGTACAGCAATAGACGTAACAGTCAGCAAAATATATCATATTATCTTGAATATTGAGAAATTAATTATATGAATAAATATAGAACTAAAATGCGATAAAAAAAAATAATCAACAGAACTGGCACTGATATTATTAATAAATTAATTGATAATATAAAAATTATATGAAATATATATGAGTGTAAACATAATGTTATACACATGTGTTTCACAAAAAATAATTACAAATTCAACACTACCCGACAAAATAATTGAATTAATATATGTATCAATTAATATAGAATTCGATGCTGACCATTAATAATTAAAAATAATACTAAAACACTACGATGTTTTTAGATTTAATTAAAAGAAAAAATCCACCATTACCTCTTCGACGAATGGAACTTAAAAGAACACCAAATCGTTTGCGTTCCAGAAACTATCACAGTATCACCTATAACCTTAAAGGCGCATTTCCATTGCGCATGCTCAAATCTTATAAGAAAATTTACAGATTATATAAATCAAATGTAATTAATGAAAGAACTAACCCAACTAATAAATTAATTACTAATCAAATAAAATAACAATACATATTTCAACTTATCAAAAGTAATTAAAATATCTTTCATACTCTTTTTTTTTTTCTTAGAAATATGTACATATACTAAATTATTTTGGCGCAATTGTATCATGAAAATGGCCGTTGGTAAAATTAAAATGCTTTTGTGAACACATCATTGGCATAGAGAGTGGAAATTGCTGCAACCACAACGAAGAGTCTACTAACCTGAGATGTCGATGTGATTGTTTTCAATATTAACATAAAAATTTACAATAAAAATAATTCAATTATGGCATGTGATAATATATGGAATATGGAATTATGGAAAGCGTGGGATAAACAAGGAAAAAATGATTTGTAAGTGAGATAATCCAGATAAACAACAAGGATGCGATTAAAATTTTTCATAATTTGAATTCATTCATCCCGTTTACTGTGACTTTGATGGTTGCAACTTTAATATCTACGTGTATATCGCTCTACCGAAGAGTTAATTTGTCGATTAACAACTGTTTGCAGCCTCAAGCTAATCAATCACACATTTAAGGAAGGAGACACTACAGGTAATACGCCATTATTAGTTTATCATAAGAATTAATTTGGTTCCTTGTTCAACCACGCTTGTCTCTTTTGTCTCTTATTATCATCATACACATCGCAGTTCACCTTGAAAAATGAAGCTACAAATGGCACTCACTTATATTCACAAAAAAAATAAATAAATATTTATTTTTATTATTTTTATCTTTAGTTAATTATACTGATATAAATCATTTTATTTGTTTCTTGTTGTTGAAATGAATTATTAATTGTGTATTTATTTCAGAATGGCAACGAGGTTTATACGAATTGATCTCAAATGGCACCCGGGGAATACTGAAAAAGGAAAATGTGGTCACTACTTTAGGGGAATTAGTGGTATATTATTATATTTTTTGATGATTCATATTTATATAAATTATTATTGATTAATTTATGGATATTTATTTAATTTTTTAGACCATCAATCCGAGTATACCATCGACAATTGTCGATTTATTTACATTAATAGATGCAGAGGCGAACAGCGACAGCAGAAACAATTTTTATTTTATCGTAAAAGAAAGCGAAAAGGTATTTTTTTATAGTTTATATTTGATGAAAACATCGTGGAATTTAGATGAATGATTTATTTCATTTTTAATTTACTGCTCTTTGTGTCCTTTTTTTTTTGTGTTAAAGTTTTTAACAGATAGAATTTTGAAGGAGCGATTGGAAATTGATACTTTGCAAGACGTTGGAACTTTAAAAAATCGTAATTTCCATACTAAATTCATCAAAGTTAAAACAAAACTTTAGTACGTTTTTATTTTTCATATAATTAATATCGTATATTCATATACAAAATACAATGATTTTGATTTAATTATTGTTTTTAGTTACAAACAGCGTAAATTCAATTTATTTAGAGAAGAAAGTGAAGGATACTCAAAATTAATTGTTGAATTAAATCAAGATAGACCAATTGACGAAGTATCAACAACGTTGGAAATCGTAAAATCATTAATAGGTATAAATAATTGATAATTATTTTTTTCTACATGAATATATAATTAATTATCAATTATGAATTCAATCATATCATGTTTACATTACATTTTATTCTCAGGTTATTTTAATCTAGATCCAAACAGAGTTCTTGATATTTTACTTGAAACATTTGAAAATAGATCAGATGACGATGCTCTATTCATACCTTTAATACGTTCTTATATGAGCGATCATGAAGTGTTATGTGAAGTATTAGGGTTTAAATATCGTTGCACAGCTGACGCAACGCCATTTTCATTGCAAAAAGTAACAGCATTAATGTTACAACATGGCGTTATTGATTTAGATGATATATTACCTTGGTTGATACCCGATGACAAAACAATTATTAAAGATCACGAGCAACTTATGCGTCAAGCTAAAGATTATGTTCGTAAATTGAGTGTCATTTCAACCAAGGATAAAGACGACGTTGTTGAGGAAAAAGAACCAATCCAAGACAAGTACACAAATAATCAAAAATTTGGGCTCTGTCAAGCATTGTTAGAAGTAGGCGCTTGGGAAGTTGCACAAAAATTATTTAATCGTCTGCCTGATCATTGTTTAACTGATCATCGACCAATATCATTAGCATTATGCAAAATGATACAATCTTTAATTGAACCGGTTTATCGCGAACATTGTATTTTATCACCAAAATTACCGGGTCGTAAAGTGCCACCATTAAAATCATCCCTTGCACCAAAACCCATGAAAAATCTTACCGATATACACGATGTTCTTTTACCCATGCTCATGATCCTCGGTCCAAATCTTCATCATGATCCCATTCTCATGTATAAAATAATGAGGTTATGTCATGCAGCAATAAAACAATGTCCACTTGATTCAACTAAACAACCAATAGATAAAAGCAATAATTTTTATTATGATATTTTGACAATTCTTGACGTTGCATTATTGCCCTCGTTATCATTTATGGATTGCAATTGTTGTGTCGCTGAAGAAATATGGAATATCCTTAAACATTATCCATACCAAAATCGTTATTGTCTTTATGCAAGATGGAAAAATGATACTCCATTGCAACACGCGGCATTATTACGCAAGCGAGCCGATGCGCAAAAGAAAATCAAATCAATAATGAAACGTGTGAGTAAAGAAACGATAAAACCAATGGGACGATCAATCGGTAAATTGACTCACTCATCACCGGGTGTACTATTTGATTATGTTCTCGTGCAAATTCAACTTTATGATAATCTCATAGGTAAGTAATAAATAAATTTTTCCAATTAATATCATGTATACATACTGAATTTAATTTTTTATTATATTAATTAATCATTATTGTAGGACCTGTTGTGGATTCTTTAAAATATTTAACAAACATTTCATACGATGTACTTGGATATTGTTTGGTTGAAGCGTTGGCTGGCGCTGATCGTGACAGATTGAAACACGATGGTAACAGTATATCATTGTGGCTACAATCACTCGCCTCATTTTGCGGAGCAATATTCAAAAAATACAATATTGAATTAACTGGTCTACTGCAATATGTAGCCAATCAACTTAAAGCACAAAAAAGGTAGGTTGGACCTTTGATTGTGCCTGGCAATAATAATCACAATTTTAATTGTCCACAATAAATGGAGGAGTGTCGATATTTATTTTCACACATCAACCTGTATAAGTTAGCATAAACAAAAAAAAAAAGTAACCCTCAAATATTATTTTGGATATTTTGCAATTGAGATGTATGAACTATTGACGTTTTAATGGATTTATTTGAACGTACAATACTTGTATGGAGAGAACCCAACGGCATCTGTGTGGTCAAGGTCTTGGAAGCCATAAGAGGAAATGAATTCAAAGTAAATTCCTAAATATTTACAAATCCACAATGAATAATATTACTACTATACCAATTCCATGCAAAACAAATTCTTCAAAGTCTATAATCAATTTCTACTTCATAATAATCTCGTATATTATATTATGATCAATCAACGTCATTTGTATTGAAAGTGGAACTGTAGGGCGAACGAGTTCGAGTGAGTTTTACTTACCATTATCAAGAATTGACATCGATTTTTTAATGGTTTGTGATATATTCCATTTAATAAATGCTTTTTTTTTTTTCTATTCACACGCTGCAGTTATAAAAACAAAATAATTGAAAGAGAGAATAGATTTTGGATTGAGTTCTTTTATTTCAGGCGCGTTGAATATCAATGGGTGATACAAGGGGGAGATTAATGATCGCTGTGTCCTCGTGAATGGAGGATTATTTTGGTAAAGCGATGAATCGTCGTTAACCAGAGATGAAATGACAGAAGTTTTGAAAAAAAAAATAAAAATCCATGATAAAATCGTCACTCTAGCATATGTTTTTTTTTTTTTTTTACACATTTAAATTCAAGTTACTCGTATAATTTCCCAAACTTATGGTGTAATTATTGAAATGTTTTATTAATTTTCTCTTAGATTCCAAGTTTTCTTGACCCTCCGATTTGCCATGGTGTATATTCAGTTGAATCACCATTTATTATTATAATTAACACACAGTGTTGTAGATTTTAAATGATCAAGTGTGAGATTGTCTAGAAATAAATAATAAATATTTTTCGATTTTTTTTTTCATCTCAATTGCAGTTTAGATCTATTAATATTGAAGGAAATTGTGCAAAAAATGGCGGGCGTTGAAGCTGCTGAAGAAATGACTGCCGATCAATTGGATGCAATGGCAGGCGGAGATTTATTGAAAAATGAAGCCGGTTACTTTAGTCAAGTTCGTAATACAAAAAAATCATCGCAACGATTAAAGGAAGCATTGTGGGAAAATGATTTGGCAGTGGCTCTATGTCTCTTGATGGCGCAACAAAAACACTGTGTTGTTTATCGTGAAACAGACAAGTCCCATTTGAAACTTGTAGGTCAGTAATGTTCCAAAAAAAAAAAAAAAATTCATAATTTATTTTTAATTATTTTATGAATATTAATTTTTTTTTTTTAATTTTATTTCAACAATTTTTCAGGCAAACTCTATGACCAATGTCAAGATACATTAGTACAATTTGGTACATTTTTGGGATCAACAATGACGGTGGATGAATACGTTGATAGATTACCAAGTATTCATGGAATGCTTCAAGCCAATCACATTCACGCTGATGTGGCATTTTTTTTGGCACGACCTATGTTTGCCCATGCTATAAATGTAAGTAGTCCCCACTGTATTCATCATACTTTTTTCAATTCATTGAATTTATTATCATTTGTTAAAAGAAAATATTATTTTAATTTTTTATTCAAATGAAAATTTAATTATTTAATAGATTAAATACGACGCGTTACGAAAGGCTGATCCAAATTACAAGAAAATGTCATCGGCAATGAAGCAAGCTAAATGGGCAGAGGCAGCACAAACTGTTATGGCACCTGTTGCACAATCAGTCAGACCATTACATCCATTAAAAGTATGGGAAGATATTTCACCGCAATTTCTCGTAACATTTTGGTCACTATCAATGTACGATCTCTTTGTGCCCGCTGAGAGTTATCAGCGTGAAATAAATAAAATTAAGCAGCAAGCAATACAAGCTGCAGACTCCAAAGATATGAATGTCAGTAAAGGAAAAAAGGAGCAGGAGCGTTACACAACATTAATTGAAAAATTACAGGATGAAAAGAAGAAACAAGAAGAGCACGTTGAAAAAGTATTTGCATACTTACGACAAGATAAAGATTCATGGTTTTTATCTAGAAGCGCAAAATCAGCTAAAAATGAAACTATAACACAATTTTTACAACTATGTTTATTTCCTCGATGCACATTTACAACTGTAGACGCCATGTATTGCGCTAAATTTGTTCACACTATTCATTCATTGAAGACTGCTAATTTTTCCACACTTCTTTGCTATGATCGTATATTTTGTGATATTACATATTCCGTGACGTCGTGCACTGAAAATGAAGCAAATCGTTATGGACGATTTCTTTGTGCCATGCTGGAAACTGTTATGCGATGGCATTCAGAAAAAGCTATATTCGATAAGGTATTGATTAATTATATATTAAAAATAGCATTGAATTAAAATATTCAAGTTTAAAAATGAATTTAATAATGTTAAATATCTTTTTATATTTTAGGAATGTAGCAATTATCCAGGTTTCGTTACTAAATTTCGAGTAAGTAATCAGTTCTCTGAAGCAAATGACATGGTGGGTTTCGAGAATTATCGTCATGTTTGCCACAAATGGCACTACAAAATCACAAAGGTATAATTTTATTTACTTATTCACTTTTTCATTTTTAAATTATTAAAATAAGAATGTCAGAACACGAGAGTGATAATAATTTCCCTTGTAGGCTATTGTCGTTTGTCTGGACTCGAAGGATTATGTTCAAATCAGAAATTCATTGATTATTTTGATAAAAATCTTGCCACATTTTCCGGTATTGGCTAAATTATCGCAAATTCTCGAGCGAAAAGTGGAAAAAGTTCGTGAAGAAGAACGTAATCAACGTCAAGATCTTCATGTATTAGCTACGTCTTACAGTGGACAATTGAAAGCTAAAACACCACAAATGATTCGTGAATCTGAATTTCATCACGTTGGTGATAAAGCAGGAAAAACTCAAGAAACATCGAGCAGTGATTCAACTGAAAAAGTAAGCAATGGAATAACACCAAAAGAAGTTAGTAATGGTGATTCTCGTGTTGAAAAAGAAAGTAAAGAGCAACGTGACAAACGAACACCCTCCAGTCAAACTCACCAGTGCGTATTTTTTATTACTAATAATATATCGAATCTAACAAAATAAAATTGTTCAACATTATTTTTTAAATTGGAAATTAAATTTTTTTTCAAGTAGTGAATCTCCGGAAAAAATTCGAAAAAAGGATGAGACAAAGGAAGTGCAAGAGGTGAAAGAAAAGCACGTAAAGAAAGAGGAAATTAAGGATGATGATTCTCCGGAGAAAAAAGAGCGCAAGTACTATAAAGTAAGTGTGAATTAATACATTCATTTAATTATTTACAGATTTATTCATTTATTAAAATGTTTGGTCTTATCGTTAATTAATATATGTATTTTTAGGAAGAACATTATTATAGTGGCGGTGTAGACAACTTGGATCGTGATCTTTCCAGTGTTTCTAATAGCAGTGCTAGTTCTGGTCCACCTCAAGATGGTCCTGACAGAGGTATTTATCTGAGTATATTCAAATTTTCTCTCAAATTATGAATATTTTTATTATGTACCGATGATAATAAACTTGTTGAAGTTATTTTTGATAAAATTGCAGAGCCTAAAAGACGAAAAATCGATAGCATTCCTAAGGAGGGGAGACGAATGGACGGTATTGCAGAAAAAAAAGATCGCTCCAGCAAAACTAAATTACGTGATGAACAAAAAGAATTACGACGTGAGAAAAAGCTTGGTCGTAAAAGAGTAAGTTCATCATTCGAATTATCTGTGAAATAATTAATTTAAATTAACATATTATTAATTATATCTATAATGATAATTGCAGGATCGTGTTGATGAGGCCATTGTTACAGCTGAACAAAAGCGAAGAAAAGATGACGATAGGGGTTGGTGATCGATTTTTATTCCTTTATTCATTGCTTAACAAAAACTGTTGGGCATTCAGTATTATTATTATTGCGCGACTTTCATGATATCAAACGATAAAGAGTTTTGTTTTTTCTTTTTACTTTTCCTCTGTAATAAAAGATTATTATTTTCTACACGAGTTATAATCGTGCATTGTGCATTGCTTTATGATTACCCTAGATCTATTGAACAACAAAGAAAAAAAAAGTAATAAGTCAAAGTTATTGAAATCTTTAGGACTTTTTTTCCTTATTTTATTTTTTTTTTATTTTAATTTCCAATCTGAATATTTTATATGAAACACAAACGTTCATTTTTCAGCTAAAGGCGCGCATCAAAATGGCGATTTACCGGAACATCGCGAGAAACATCATTATAGCAAAGTATGAGCTTTTAATTGTGTCAAAATAATATGATTATTATTGATAAGAATATTTATTCTTAGCGAATTTTAATTATATAAAAATGTAATGTTTTATTTTCTTAGGAGAAATCACCATACGCAACAAAGGACCGTACTCATGATCGTGAAGGACGTGAAGGACGAGACAAACAATATCCTTTTTATCATTAAATAAATTTCAATTTAAATTGAAATCAATTTTGTTTATTGAATTTTATAAATATAAATTCGTGCCTTTGATATAATCCTTAACTGAATAATACTAGGCGGAGCTCGGACCCCAAACGAAGATGATGTAAAATGATTGAGAACCCATGAATTTCATTTTATATACCATGATTAAATGTTGTATGTAATTAAAATCCAATTTCAATTAATAAATGATCATTAGTAAATAATTTTTACAATAAACCCGAATTTCAATTTAACATAATCAAAATAATGATAAAAATATAAATAGATTTATCTTTTATCCGTTCAATTGGATCATGATTAGCATATTTGTGCAGTCTTTTTATTCGATCACGATATATTAATTGAATATTAAATGAAATGTAATTAATTCAAAATGACACACGTGAAAGACTTTGTGCAAATTTTTTTTGGTAAGTGCTTTCGTAATTTTGTTCTAGTAATTTAAATAGAAATCAAATCAACGTCATAATGGTGAAGTATTCACACAATTCATATAATTTTCTTCAGCTAGGAGACTCTCTTCTTCTAATCGTTTGAGTCGCTGTTTTGCATCTTGAATTAGCTCATCAGTCGAGCTACTTTCACTGAGAACAGTATGCATTTTCGACAGTTGCATTAATGGCCGTGCAACATCAGATGAACATTTTATTAATTGAGCTTCTTCTAATTGCCGCGATAAACGCACTGCTCGCAATGTTAATTCTTCTATTCGCGATTGTTGTTCTTGAACAAGACTCTGCAATTCACGTTTTTCATCATCGATAATTAAAGTATTTGTAAAAGTAACAGATGATTGGGTTTGCGTTGATGCTTCCTGTGTTTGTACTCTGCATTCTTTGCTCTTAGTTGGAAAATCTTGTACTTTGATTAATTCATCCTGAAGTTTTTTCAAATTCGTTTCAAATATTCTATTATTATCTTTCTCTTTTTCAAGTCTGTAAATTAATTACTTGAATGATTTATTTGTTTTTACGTATCAAAAAAAAAAAAAAAAAAATGAATAATATAGAAAATTATTTTCACCTTTCTGCTTCACGCGCCAATGAATTTTCTTTCACTGATAATTCAAGTTTTTGTCTGTATATAATACGTTCATCTTCCTCCTTTTCTCGAATTAATTGTTGCTTTTTTTCATTCACCGCTTGCATTAAATTCTAAAAAATTAATTATATAATTAGGAATTTATTAATTTTAAATAAATATTAATATATATTAATTTATACTTTAGCTTGAAGTAATTTGTCATTTAATATTATTATTTGTTGTTCAACAGTATTGACTCTTTTATTTAATTCTTCTTCCTTTATTCTTAATTCATTTTCATAAATTTCTTTTTGGCGAATTAATTTTTTTCTTGCTGAAATAATTTTACTACTCTCTTCAGCTGGATCTAGTGTGAACAAATCGGTTTGTGTTTCACAATTCTGTGTATTTTTCATTGAATTCGATTGTTTTTTTTCCTTACAATTTATTTGTACATGGCTAATATATTTTAATACTGACAACAACAATGGTATATCATTATTTGTATATTCACTTATAATTGATTGACCACTTGGTCCTTCTGGTGTTATTCCCAAAGTTTCAAGTGTATGCCAAACATAATCAGTTTGTAATTTATCTTTTTCATTATCATTATTGCAATTATCATTTGCTTGAGGAACATTTTTACGAAAATTAACCAGTAATGGTGCCTCACTGGCAAATACTGATAATGTATAAGCATAATTATGATTCCACAAATATTCAGCAATTAATAAATCATAAACATATTGCTTTGCGGATTTTGGTCCAATGTTTGCCTTGTTTAATGTCATATCCTTGCTTTTTAAAGCATTTACTAAATTTTGACGTAAATGTGTACGTACATTTGATATAACTCCACATCGTTCAAACCTAAAATATCCAAAAATTATATTATTAATATTTATTGTAATAAATAATTTAATAAAAATTTGTTAATTTATAAATTTTACCAGGCATAAACTGTAGAATAATAATCACTGTCCATTCTATCAAATTTCTAATCAACTTTCTTGTATTGTCATTTAAAATATTAAATTTATTCATATAAATTTGTTATAAATTTAATTTGTACTTTCAATAAAAAATTGAAATTTGTATATATATAGTAGTAACAACAACAAACAATAAATTGTGGATGCTTTCTTTCTTCAAAAAATATAAAAATTATAGTAGTTTAGCTATCAGTATTGAAAAATATAATTTAAATTGCGCCCCTGTTGGGCAAAAATTTCAACTTTTAGGTTATGCGTGTGAATACCTATTCTCTTCAGACCGGAGTTTTGTAATTTTATATAAAAATTTATGCATATATTTCTTAAATTCAATATATTTTCATGATTATACTTTATTGGCATTATTTTTATAGCAATTGGTGATATCCATACAAGTATATTGTGAAAATTAATGAAAAATAAAAATCCTCTCATTATTAAATTCAAATATTGGCGCCATTTAATAACAACTATCACAACTACAGCGCTGCTGTATTTCCTGTATCATATATTTTATTCGGTTTTCTTATCTTATATAGTCATTACGTACTGTTCATCTCTTCCATTTCGTTTCTTATCGAGAGACGTTCATTACTTTCCAGCGATTCCACGTTTCGTGTCAACACGACTTAAAAGTAAGTTGTTAACAAATTTAATTAAATATTATCATCGAATTTTTATTTAATATCCATAGAATATATATAAATAATTTAATTCAACGATTACATTCTGCAAATTGTGATATATTTGGATTAACTTACACATGTTACAAAGCGCGCTTTGGTTAGCGGCATGTAACATTGTGCATATATCCAAAAGATATTTTTCGTTTTTTATATGAAAAAAACTAAGATAAAATTAATTAATATTTAATGATGATTTATAATATCACCATCTTTCGACTGATTGGCAGTGATGGCAACTTTTATTCTGATACACCAAGATAAATTATAATTAAATTAATACAATTTTTAATTTTTAGGTTAATTTGTATTTTTACTTTTTTTTTTTTCCAGAATGCGTTACGTGGCCGCTTACCTTTTGGCTGTCCTTGGTGGCAATGTCAAACCAGCACAAAATGACATCGAAAAGATTCTTTCTTCAGTAGGAATTGAAGCTGATGCTGAAAAGCTTAAAAAAGTCATTGCTGAACTCAATGGAAAATCCATCGACGATTTGATCGCACAAGGTCGTGAAAAATTGTCTTCAATGCCAGTTGGTGGTGCAGTTGCTGCTGCAGCTGGAGCTGCTCCAGGTGCTGCTGCTCCTGCTGCTGAAGAAAAGAAGGGTAAAATTTTATTTTATTCACACCAATTCAGTTTTAAAATATTGATTTAAAATCAAACATGATGTTTCACTAAACCATCTTTCGCCTGATGCAATGTGCTGTCAATAATATTTTACTGATTGATAATATATATATATATAAATATATATATTATATTTCCTTATTAATTTAATAATTAAACTTGTGATAATATTTATTAAATATATTTTATCATTGAATTTTTACAGAGGACAAGAAACCAGCCAAGGAAGAATCCGAGTCTGAAGATGATGATATGGGCTTTGGTCTTTTTGACTAAGAAAATAATTATCATCATTGATTCTTCATCTTGAAGAAAAAATATCTATTCAACAGTAGAGGATCGACAATTTTTGTTAAAATAACAATTTGAATCAACGTGTTGACCTTTCTATCTTTTACTGATGAATAAATAATTTTTACATATTCTAATTTTCGAGGTGATTAATTCCTTTATAATATTTTATGTTTATTTTATTCAGTCCTATTTAAAATATATCTTAATATTTTGCAACAACGATTCATCTGCACTTGGTATATATATTTTACTACGTCAACCGCGCACATTTAAATCACGTGATATTCTCAGAAGCAAAATTAGCGCTCACAAAAGCACATCTTTACATATAACTTATTAACAATATGCATCATTGACATTTTTTTTTTTTTATACATGTATAAACAATATTAGGAAACATTCTAAAAATAACTCATGTCGTATTTTATATACAATGATTAAAACAGATAAACAATTATTTGTTTTCATTAACAAAGAATTTATATTGCATGATGTGATGAATCAATTATTAAATTTGCTGTAAATAAATTAAGATAAAAGTATTATTACATTAATAAATTAAATTATCAATCCAGAGAATTTAGAATCTATCTATAATTAAAATATTCACAAATACGCTTTGAAAATTTCGACAGTTGCAATATTTTTTATCATAGTTCATAAAAAATAAAATTGGAACGAAAATCAAATTTCGAATTTTCGCTAAATGAATTAAAATAATTTTTTTTTAAAAGTGTTTCGCATGAAAAATCACTCAACAACTTACGCGCCGTCGCGGCTTCATTCACAAGGATTTAAAGTGGGATAAATACATATGTATAAATATATATACTTATAAAATAAATATAGATAGACAGATATAGGTGAAATTAAAGAGAGAAACGTTAAAGAGGGGTGATATACATTCTCCCTCCATATTCCGATGCATTCTCCATCTCTCGTTCACGAATACAAGTCACACACATAAACTTGTATTCCTACGCCAAACGAAAAATTCGACCGGTTGAAATTTACTCAACTTCAATATAACCATTTAATTAATTTCACCATTAATTCACATCTATATTAATAAATAATATATAATTTAATAAAACATTATTGAAACTAACCTCAAAAATACATGAAAATATTTAAAATTTCAATAATAAATGAACTAGAGTGAAACAGGGACTACTTTTATTCGAGGGGGCGGATTATTGTCCGCCATGATAGGTGTCAGGAAAGCAGTGACGGCATTTCGCTTTGCGTCAGTCGATTTTGTGTGCGCGGATGAGTAAATTAAAAAAATCGCCGGGATCATTGGGGCACTTGAAACAAACCGATAAACGTGAATTGAAAGAGTTTGAAACGGATTAACAACGGGTGTGTGTAGCTGTAATAGTGAAATTATTTTATTTAACGAAACGCAATTATCGTTATTTATTGCATTTTCATCCAACGTACAATATAAAATATATTCACTCAATTAAAATGTCGCAGCTACTACCCATAAGGTTTCAGGAACATCTCCAGGTAAGTGACCTGATTTGATATATAATATAATACACTATACTATATCAAAATTTGTTTATTAAAATGTAATTAAATTTAAGAAGACCATGAATGAATGACGTAATTTTGGAGCAAGGAATTACAGGAAAAAATTAATCAAAAAAAAAATAAAATAAAAATAATAATCGGCAATGGTCGGTGTTGCTTCGAGTTTTCTAAACGTATTTCTACTCTCCACCTGCCGAATGATCCACGTAACATTCCACGATGCGTTGTACGGGGCGTCAGGGGGAGCACTTTAATACTTTTCAAGTGACGTCGAATTGACAGTTACATATATGTATATTTATTTATTGAATCTATCAGCCTAATGATTGCTATTGAATTGCAAGAAAAATTGAGACAGGAAAAAAAAGGAAAAAAAAATATGTCGACTCCTCTCTCTTACTTTTATTATTTAATTTTTTTTCCCCCGTCCCTCCCTTTCTCCTCCCAACGACTGGACAACTCATGGTCGTTTATCGATCAAAGGTGCAATATCCTCGGGTTATGTTAATTGTAATGGACAATTTTAGGGGTTTTCAATGCTTGGAGATATTGTTGAAGAAGCACCGGGTGAATGTTATATCTATTTTATATGCCACATATACAAATACACACGCCCCTTGCCACCGCCTACATTTTCTACATGTACGAGATGATTATTCCTTTCTTTCTTTTTCTTTTTTTTTTTTTGACGCTGATGATGAAAACTCGGTTTGAATTACGTTTATCAATCGGGAGGATATCGTACAACTAATGTTTCACTTTATTTTGAATCGATGATAATTTGATTATGTTACTGAATTTTTATTTATGTATTTAGTTATTTTTTTTTTTTAATCTGTGGAGAAGAGACAGATTTATTTGTTATAGTTGATGATTTGATGAATGTAAAATTATTAATTTAAATTTTGTTCTAGCTCTCGGCTGTGAATATAAATGCCAGCAATGTTAGCTTCAATACACTCACTATGGAGTCAGATAAATTTATATGTGTTCGTGAAAAATCTGGAGATACGTCACAGGTGGTTATCGTTGACCTTAATGATACGGCAAATCCTATACGCAGGCCAATATCCGCCGATTCAGCAATAATGAATCCTGCAAGTAAAGTTATTGCCCTGAAAGGTAAAAATAAACATTTAATAATATTAAATTAAAAGTTGAAGAATACAATCTGAAATTATTTTATATTATAATTAATTTATGTATTATTTAATATAATTTAGCTCAAAAAACATTACAAATCTTCAATATTGAGATGAAATCCAAAATGAAAGCTCACATAATGACAGAGGATGTTGTATTTTGGAAATGGATATCACCAAACACATTGGCTTTAGTCACAGAGCAATCAGTTTATCATTGGTCAATGGAAGGCGACTCTACACCCACAAAAATATTTGATCGTCATCCATCATTAAATGGCTGTCAAATAATCAATTATCGAACGGATCCAAAACAAACTTGGCTATTACTTATTGGAATATCAGCACAGCATAATCGTGTCGTTGGTGCAATGCATCTTTATTCAGTTGAACGTAAATGTTCACAGCCAATTGAGGGTCACGCCGCGTCTTTTGCTCAGTTTAAAATGGAGGGCAATGCTGAACCAAGCAATCTATTTTGTTTTGCCGTTAGAACATTACAAGGCGCAAAACTTCATATTATTGAAGTAGGCCAACCACCCGCTGGTAATGTTCCATTCCCGAAAAAAGCTGTTGATGTATTTTTCCCAGCAGAAGCAAGCAATGATTTTCCCGTTGCCATGCAAGTCAGTTCTAAATACGATGTTATTTATCTCATTACTAAATACGGATACATTCATATGTATGATATTGAATCAGCAACTTGTATATTTATGAATCGTATTTCGGGCGAGACAATTTTTGTTACTGCACCGCATGAAGCATCTGGTGGAATAATTGGTGTTAATCGTAAAGGACAAGTTCTATCAGTGTCGGTAGAGGAGGAAAATATTATACCGTATATCAATGGAGTTTTACAAAATCCTGAGCTTGCATTGCGTATGGCAGTGAGAAACAATTTATCAGGCGCTGAAGATTTATTTGTGAGGAAATTCAATATGCTATTTCAAAATGGACAGTATGCAGAGGCTGCTAAAGTTGCTGCCAATGCACCCAAGGGTATTCTTCGTACACCAGCGACTATTCAACGATTCCAACAGGTAATAAATTTATATATATATAATTTAAAAGATTGTAATTATATGCAATTATTGTTATTTTTTTTTCTTTAAATAAAAAACTATTTATGTATTTAATTTAATAGGTGCCTACCACCCAAGGACAAACATCTCCGCTTCTTCAGTACTTTGGTATTTTATTGGACCAAGGACAATTGAATAAATACGAATCGCTAGAGTTGTGTCGACCCGTGTTAGTTCAGGGACGCAAACAATTATTAGAGAAGTGGCTGAAGGAAGATAAACTTGAGTGTAGCGAGGAATTGGGTGATTTAGTGAAGCAGGCTGATCCAACGCTTGCATTAAGTGTTTATTTACGTGCAAATGTTCCGAATAAAGTCATTCAATGTTTTGCGGAGACCGGTCAATTTCAAAAAATTGTTCTCTATGCCAAAAAGGTGTCTTATACTCCGGATTATGTATTCCTGTTGAGAAATGTTATGAGAGTAAATCCCGATCAAGGCGTTGCTTTTGCCCAAATGCTCGTGCAGGATGATGAACCATTGGCTGATATCAATCAAATTGTTGATATATTTATGGAACAAAATATGGTGCAACAATGTACGGCATTTTTGTTGGATGCATTGAAGAATAATCGGCCAAGTGAAGGCGCACTGCAAACTCGTTTACTTGAAATGAATTTAATGTCTGCACCACAAGTTGCTGATGCTATTCTTGGCAATCAGATGTTCACTCATTATGATCGAGCTCATGTTGCCCAGCTGTGCGAGAAAGCTGGATTATTGCAACGGGCATTGGAACATTATACAGATCTTTATGATATAAAACGCGCGGTTGTACATACTCATTTGCTTTCGGCTGATTGGCTAGTTGGATTTTTCGGTACTTTATCTGTGGAGGATTCACTCGAATGTTTAAAAGCAATGTTAACTGCAAATATGCGACAAAATTTACAAATATGCGTGCAAATTGCCACTAAATATCATGAACAACTCACAACAAAAGCGCTTATTGATTTATTTGAGAGTTTCAAATCGTATGAGGGATTGTTCTATTTCCTCGGATCGATTGTTAATTTTAGCCAAGACCAGGAAGTGCACTTCAAGTATATCCAAGCTGCGTGCAAAATTGGACAGATAAAGGAGGTCGAGCGTATTTGCCGTGAGAGTCATTGTTACAATGCTGAACGTGTAAAAAATTTCTTGAAAGAAGCCAAATTATCAGATCAATTGCCGCTTATAATTGTTTGCGATCGTTTTGATTTTGTACATGATCTTGTGCTTTATCTATACCGTAACAACTTGCAGAAATATATTGAAATTTACGTGCAGAAGGTAATGCAAATATTTCAATCAATATCAAATACTTATATTATTAATTAAATTAATATTCAAATTTTCAATTTTAACAATCGATTTATTATTTTTTTTTTTTTTTCTTTAGGTAAATCCATCACGTCTGCCAGTTGTAATTGGTGGATTATTGGATGTAGATTGTTCCGAAGATATAATTAAAAATTTAATTCTCGTCGTGAGAGGGCAATTTTCTACTGATGAACTTGTTGAAGAGGTCGAAAAACGTAATCGCCTCAAGCTTCTACTTCCGTGGTTAGAATCGCGTGTACATGAGGGGTGTATTGAACCAGCAACACACAATGCCCTCGCCAAGATTTACATCGACAGCAATAATAATCCCGAACGGTTCTTGAAAGAAAATCAATTTTACGACAGTCGTGTTGTTGGAAAATATTGCGAGAAACGTGATCCACATTTGGCATGTATTGCTTATGAGCGTGGACAATGTGATCGTGAATTAATAAGCGTTTGCAATGAAAATAGTTTGTTCAAAAGTGAAGCGAGATATTTGGTAAGACGACGAGATCCTGATTTATGGGCGGAAGTTCTTCTTGAAAGTAATCCATTTAAGCGACCATTAATTGATCAAGTTGTTCAAACCGCATTATCGGAAACTCAAGATCCCGAGGATATTTCTGTCACAGTAAAAGCCTTTATGACCGCAGATTTACCCAATGAACTTATTGAACTATTAGAAAAGATAGTTCTTGACAGTAGTGTCTTTAGCGATCATCGTAATCTTCAAAATTTATTGATTCTCACAGCTATCAAAGCAGATCGCACTCGTGTAATGGAATATATTAATCGTCTTGATAATTATGATGCACCAGACATTGCCAATATTGCAATTAATAATGAATTATACGAAGAAGCCTTTGCTATATTTAAGAAATTTGATGTTAATACTTCGGCAATTCAAGTATTGATTGAACAAGTTAATAATTTGGACAGAGCTTATGAATTTGCTGAAAGATGTAATGAGCCCGCAGTATGGTCACAATTGGCTCGTGCTCAATTACAACAAGGTCTTGTTAAAGAGGCAATTGACAGTTTTATCAAAGCTGACGATCCATCGGCCTACGTTGACGTTGTCGAGACCGCGCATCGTACATCACACTGGGAGGATCTTGTGCGTTATTTACAAATGGCAAGAAAGAAGGCACGCGAATCATTTATTGAGAGTGAATTAATTTATGCGTATGCACGCACTAATAGACTTGCCGATCTTGAAGAATTTATTTCAGGTCCTAATCATGCTGATATTCAAAAAATTGGTGATAGATGCTTTGACGATAAAATGTATGAGCCGGCTAAATTACTTTACAATAATGTTTCGAATTTCGCTAGACTGGCAATTACACTGGTACATTTAACTGAATTTCAAGGTGCTGTTGATTCAGCGCGTAAAGCTAATTCCACAAGAACATGGAAAGAAGTATGCTTTGCGTGTGTAGACAGCGGTGAATTCCGATTGGCGCAAATGTGTGGTCTTCACATTGTCGTGCATGCCGATGAGCTTGAAGATTTGATCAACTATTATCAAGATCGTGGTCGCTTTGAAGAACTTATTAATCTTTTGGAGGCAGCATTAGGCCTTGAACGTGCTCATATGGGCATGTTCACTGAACTCGCTATTTTATACAGCAAATATAAGCCACAGAGAATGCGTGAACATCTTGAATTATTTTGGTCACGCGTTAATATTCCAAAAGTATTGCGTGCTGCTGAATCTGCACATCTTTGGGCTGAACTTGTATTTTTGTATGATAAATACGAGGAATATGACAATGCTGTGCTTGCAATGATGCAACATCCAACTGAGGCATGGCGAGAGGGACATTTCAAAGATGTTATAACTAAAGTGGCGAATGTTGAGCTTTATTACAAGGCAATTAAATTTTATGTTGAATATAAACCACTTTTATTGAATGATATATTATTGGTACTATCGCCAAGAATGGATCATACAAGATCTGTTGCTTATTTCACTAAAACTGGTCATTTACAACTGGTTAAACCGTATTTGAGATCAGTTCAAACGCTCAATAATAAAGCTATTAATGAAGCATTAAATGGATTACTTATTGATGAAGAGGATTATCAGGGTCTTAGAACGTCAATTGATGCCTTTGATAATTTTGACAATATTGCACTTGCTCAGCAACTTGAAAAACATGAACTCATTGAATTCAGGCGGATTGCCGCATACTTGTACAAAGGTAATAACAGGTGGAAACAATCGGTGGAATTGTGCAAGAAAGATAGATTATTCCGAGATGCTATGGAATACGCTGCTGAATCGAGAAATGCTGAAGTTGCTGAGGAATTACTTGAATGGTTTTTGGAACGTGATTCAAAGGATTGTTTTGCTGCATGTTTATTCTACTGCTATGATCTTCTACATCCTGATGTTATTCTTGAACTCGCGTGGAGACATCGTATCATACATTTTGCCATGCCGTATCTTATCCAAGTAATGCGCGAATATATTACTAAAGTTGACAAACTTGAGGAAGCTGAAAGTAGGCGCGTTGAGGAAACTGATCATCAGGAACATAAACCTATGATAATGCGTAAGTATTTTTTTTTGTTTCATAGTATAAAATTTTAAATGAGTAATTTTTTTTTTAATTTTTATCATTCTGTTTTGTATTAATTTATTAGCGGAGCCACAGCTGATGTTGACAGCTGGGCCAGGTATGATGGCACCAGGTTATGCTCCACAAGCGGTATACAGTACTCCAGCATCAGGTGTTTATGCACCACCAGCCGCGGCTTATCAGGGTTATGGCATGTGAGACGCATTTAATGAAACGTTTCCCGTTGCCAGTCAACAATATTCACATGTGTTAAGGTTTAGTTAGAACAAGAATGCGCTACGTTAGCTCATAGTCATTCTCAAATGCTGATTGAAAAAAAAAAATAACCAAAAGACAGTAAAGCAAACACAACAGATGAAAAAAAAAAAAAATGATGAACAAGAAAACGAAGAAAAAAAAGGAAAAAAAATTAAGAAATTAATTATACATAGTAATTTTCATTAGGAAAAAAAAATCTGACGTTTCTGACGTGGATTTTGTCTTTGACGCGAGAAAAAAAAAATAATTAATTGTATGTTATCACTGTTGATAATCCACATGATTCATCGCCAACTTTGTCTGAACAGTGAAGAATAAAAAGTAATATTGAAAAAGAAAAAAAAAACAATAAAATTACCATCATAGTCTATCGCCGTTCGAATATTAAATCAAATAGTTTTTTTTTGTCATTTGCCAAGCTATTTTAAATAGCATTCCAAATCATTATGCTTGTTTGAGATGTATATGTTTGAGATTAACATACGGAATAAAATCATAATCTAATTGTAATGATGAATTTATCAGTACAAAGATTGCGATAACCAAAAGAAAAATTTATCTCACATTTAATTGAATGAATGTCGTTTTTATTCATTAGTTGTTTAAAGAACTGATACGATTCCACATGATTTTGTCGGATATTTAGATATTTCTGATTCGTCGATATATATATAAATATTTATCGACATGTCACCAAAATATAGAGTGAAAATAATTAGACATTGTAATAACGGTTATAGTAGTGAAAAAAATATTTGTCATCTATTATTTCTAATAATTCATAGGCATTTCGTATTTTTTTTCTCAAGTTTTATCCTCTTTATTTACACAATGCACCAATTTTATGATTATACTTTGATGTTATTTTTTTCCTATCCCAATCATAAAATTAATAACAATCGTATTATTATCATTATTATTATTATTAATATTATTATTATTGTAATTATTATTATTGGCAAATACTACTGCTACACATTGGAATTATTCTATGAAAATACAGATATAGAGTAATTAAATGATTTTGTAGCAAAGTTGTTTCAAATTCTTATTTGTTTGTTTATTTTTTTTATATTTGACCCAAACTTGAATTTTGTGATGATAAATAATAATAGCAGTTTAGAATTAATTCAGAATTAATAAATAAGTGACAAAACTGTGCACGAATTTCAAAGTATAATTTCATTCATAAAAATTTAAAATATTTAAATCAATTTTTTTCATTTAAAAATATAAAAAATGAATTAATTTTTACAAATTATTATAATTAATTTGTTCAATTTTCAATATTGAATTTTTCCCGTGTGATTTTGTTTATCATTGTAAATTGTGAATAAAAAAAAAATATTTTTTGGTTAAAAATTTTAATCGAACGTGCGATGGTTAAACACCTCTCAATATAATATTATCTCTTATTGCAAACAATAAATCATTTTATGGTAATGTAGAGGGTAATAAGTATAGTTAACAAGGCAAATTTATTTTGGCAAATGAATAATATAATTCAAGTGCAACGAATGAACTTGAAGATATGTATGAAACATTAAAAATCCAATACTATATTAGTTAAATACGTTATATATTTCTTATAACGAGTTAAAAAATTGCTATTGATGTTTAATTACAAATGTTTGAAATGATTGATGCGTGATGTGCAAAATGATTAATACGACATTCCTAGAGTAAATAATATACCATGATAATATCCACCGAAGAAATATATTTAACCTCAGAATCGAAATTTTAACGGTGGAATAAATCTTTTCACAGAAGAAATATAAAGACCGATTCAAATCACATATTGTTACTTGTATGTATTGAAATTATACTTTTTCAAGTTTTTTTTCTGATATTTCAGTTCATAACTTCGATTATTATTATTATTTTTATTATTACTAGATATTGTGCTGAACAATCGACATGGAAAACGTTAAACAGAAAAGATTGATAATTATATATAAAAATTATAAATACATATTACAATATATTATATTGGAAATAATTGTAACATGTAAGTAGCAGATATATATACATAATGCGAAGAAATCGTATGAAATGAAAGAAAAAAATAAAAAGAAATAATGAAAAAGTTACAGATAATTATAGTTGATTGAATTGAAAAATCTATATGTCCAATAAGTGAAATAAAGAACACAATTCAATAAATAAATAAATTTATTTTCAAGTGTAAATTTTTTTTCTCTCACAATAATCAAGTGTATTGTTTATAATTCAGCTATATGATTGGCTTTGAATTTTTTTACTGCACGTTCCGCTGGCCTGATGCAAAATTCTTTGCCAAATAGTTCAAGTGATGCTCCAAGTAAATGTATTTTAATTGCAACCACAGGCTTTGGGATAGCTGGAAAATATTATAATTTAATTGAATTTACAGTTCAATAATTTGAAGTATATTATTTGTTTAAATATAAATGTATGTATATAAATTATACATACTTCGAATAGTATCATCTTCGCTAATAACTCTAAATGTGTTTTTTGTATCTTGAACAATTAATCCTGTAATCCCAATTAAACTCGGGCATTTGGATCTGATTACACTTATTTTTGCTCCATGATAATCAGCTTTCATTAATCTTTGATTTATCATTTCCCATCTTTGATCAATAGAACTAGTTGGTAAATCTTTAAAGTGTTTAAATCCAATTGCTTGAAGTATATATTCCAACCACATTTTATTAAGCGGTAATAAATCTTTATATTTAAGTTTGCCTTTTTTATTACCAATATCATTATTAATTCCAATCAATTTTTGTTTTCGTGTATTTAAAAATGGCTTTTTCTTCGGTTTTTCTTTCTTTACTCGTGATTTGACTTTGTCAAAAATAAATGTCTACAACAAAATCGATAAATTATTAATTAGTATATTAGTTTTAATGAAGAAATATTTTCCAGTACAAAATATTAATTCAACCTTTGTGAGTTCATCAGAAATACCCTTGATATCAGAAGCAGGCAATCGCTTTTTTAAAAAATCTACAATAAATTCTTCCCGGGTTTCCGATGTATTAACTTGTTTAGTTAATTCACTAGGCAATGGTTTACATATTTCATCTGTAATTCAAATGTTATGATTAATATTCGATTGTTGTATAAATAATATACTAGATACTTACGTGACGGTTTCATTTTTATTAATATTTATAATTATATATTTTTGTGAAATAAATCAAAATGTTTTCAACTTCATGAAATACAAATATTTACAATTAACCTAACTTTCATGGACTTTGTAAACAAGATAAAGGCGTATTTTCAATAAACTACCATGAAGTATATTTATATTGACGTGCATATATTATGGAGGACATATTTTTTACGCGCCATTTTTGATTAGAGAAAAAATGCAAAAGTCCAAATTTATTAAACAATTGCAGAAAGTTAGTATAGAAAAAATTGAAAAATCATGATAAACAGTCTTGATAATTTGTATAATTTGAGAAACAATACATATTTCAATTAATTGAACATGAAAAAGTTGGGTTAAATAATTAATCTTTGTTCTATATTGTAAAAATAATTATATTCAGATATTGACAAGCATTTCATATTACAAATTCTTATTAATCATGAAATTATGTGTATATAAATATATTATTTCCACTGAAAGTACTGCGTGTAAACTTCAATATTTCATATCTGATGAAAAATTTACATATGACAAATTATGGTCTTCAGATTTGTCTAAATATCGATCGACAAAATGAATTATTTCAAATACGACCTCAGCTATAATAAGGATTATAATCATCCATTCAAGACGGATATGATGACGATCACTTAAATGTGATGATAATAGCTCAACGAGCTCAACACAATGATTAATCTTCTCATTCATAACCTGAATATTAAATAAAAAACGATTATACATTAATCGATATTCAATTGAGTTTGCCTCATTTACATTATTGACAATTAATAGTATAAAATTTTACCCTTGTACGTTTAGAAATACTGAAATAACCGCAAGTCTGTTGATAAAGATTTTCCAAATCATCTTTCTCCCAATAAAAATCCGGCGTATCAAGCAAATCAGAACTGAGATTAATAACGTGTCGCAATGCAAGGAGCTCGCCCTGCTTTCTCAATACTTGTTCGCGTGTCATTTTTATTTTTTTTCCAGATTTCAAGTCCTCAGTAACAAATTCTATTGAGTCTATATATTGATCCAACGACGCTTCCCAAATACTCAGTCTTACAGATTGTGAAAGTGCATTGGAAAATGCATATTTGTCTAAACTTGCAGCACTACACGCGAGATATATGTCACCATCTTTCAAATAGCTTTTCCGTCTAAAATATAAAAATAAATATTTACATAATTGATTTATTAATTAGTGATAATAATATTAATTTGTTTATTTATTTTAATTGATTACCCAGGTTCTGCATAAGTATAAGACATCATTTCACTTTCATCGTGTACTAGTGATGATGCATAACTGTTATCCTCATAATCTTTCAAGAAACTCAATATATTTCCACTCTCCAATTCTGATGTATTCCACATAACAACAGTTCCTTCTCGAAAAAAATACATTTCCCTTGTTTCATGACCCACTTCGTATTTAGGCACCGCATGGATAACATCTGGTACAGCTGTTGATAAATCAAACATTTTACGTTAAAAATTTCCAAAAGTTATATATTTCATTTTTAGTGTTAAAGTGATTTTTAGATTTCAAATAAATAAATAAAAATACAGATTCAATTGTTAATTATTAAATTTTATTATGACAAATTTTAATACATCAGTAAATTTCACTATTTTCGTATAAATTTAAAAATTGTTATAATTATTATTAATCAATTAAAAATGGACTGTCACACGCCGCAGTACCGGACATTAATCCACCTTCGTTTGATGTAACCAATTTAGTTCTCAATACATGACCAACTTGTTTGTTAAGAAATATATTTTTATCATCGCCAATAATAGCGCCAAATATTCCAAGTTCAGATATCAATTTTTTGAGTTCAAAATCTTTTGGATTATTAACAGAAATAAAGTAATTTGATTGCGATGGTGGATGTATGCGATCCATCAGTATCCAAGCATTACGTTCTTGAGGTTCTATTGATTCCAAAAATGGCTTTATATCATCGCCATAAATATTATTACCACCACCTTCTCTCTGTGGTTTAAGAACAAACCGCTTTGGATTTTTCAAAGCCATCTCCAATGCAGCGTTACCACTTTCATTCATTTCCAATGAATAAAGACCTGGGAACAATAAATAATCCATTTCCTATTGTCATAAACACATGGACCTAATATATTATTTAAATAATATGTCGTAATTTTATAATCATTAACCTGTAAATATTTTTTTGACACGTTCAACCGTTTTCTCATTATCCAAGTATTGAGCAACCACACCTGGTCTTGCTAATGCTTGCTGAATTTTTTTAGTACCCGCCAAATGATATTGAATGGATGGGCATTTAATGGCAAGTGATCGTTCTATCAATAATCTTACGTCCCATTCTTTTTGTGTATAATATTGATTTGGCGAATAACCAATACGATAATATACAACAGCAACAATTTTATCATTTACATAAAGCTCATTATTGGGTCCAAGTTTTGCTTCAATTGTCAATTGAGTTAGGGTTCTTCTAATCACTCGTACATTATGTTTTGTAACATCAAATTCATGAAGACGTTGATCACAAATATTCAAAGCAAACTCTTCAACGACAAAAAGAATTATCGCACTGAAATAAAAACAATATTAAAAAAATAATTGGCATTAATTCTTTGATTTTTTTTTTTATTATACTTTGAAATTAATGTAGAGATAAAACGCACTGTGGATTGTCGTAAATCTTCCATGCTTCCAACATGGCCATTGTCATACCTTCAAGAGCATTATTTTCCGGTAAATATTTCACTGAATCTTTCATATCAAGTTCATTCAATATAAATTTATGAAATGCTGTTGTGGCCGTACCAAGTCCACCCATACCCGACGCTATTGTATTTATCTCAACCTGTTTCCAGCAACAATATGGCGATTGAATATTATCATCATTAGAACAAGACGTATCCAACATTAGATCAGATCTAATTAATCCTAATGATATTTTTTGATTAATTCCCTCATGATAAACAGTCTCATAAATTTCAAATAATTTTCGTGTAAATTCGTCAACCTTTATTGTCTCTATTAATGTTTCTTTTATAAATTCATAATCATATGCAACTTTATGTATCAGCATATTGAGAATTATTTGTATATCACAAGCATTCTCAAATTCATTTTTTGGAAATGTTGATGGTAAAATGGTAAATGGTGCATGTTGCAGTAAATTATTATCAGTGTTTGTCTTTGGACGATAACCCATTCCGTGCATTATTGTCCAATCTTTAGCTTTATCAATAAGATCCAACAGTATCTCTGATGACAATGGCAATTTTGTGCATGAAGGTAGTAAACTCGTTGAGCCCATCGTTAAACTAAAATACAATCTTTAATATTATAATTATACAAATTATTTAATGATATAAATATTTTTAATATTTATTATTCATTTACCTGGTTATTATTTTTATTCAACAGTTGAATTGATTTTGCAATTTGATTCAGCAACAATTATTCACTAGTTATTTCTAATTTAAATTCAATATTTCAATAATTGTATCTTGAAATATTAAATTGTTGAATTATAAATTTTATGTTTACAATTTGAGTGTTTCTTTAATGTATTTACCTTGTATTAAACATTAGATACTTGCATATATCAGCGACACTTCTCTTTATGAGTTTCTTGTTACAAGTACATGCATATAAGCCACTCTTTCACTGTTTTAGACTCTCATATTGGTTGTAATTATACGGGATAATAATAATAATAATTGTACGAGAAGCTTAACGATTGGACGGTTCAGCAATGCAATGACTTGCATACGATTCATACTAACTTCATATATCAACACGTGTGCATAAACATCAGAGCAGTGATAAAACAACAAAAAAAAAAAAAGAAAAAAATGATAAGATACTACGGATGTTAAAATGTTGCCTCAATTTATTTTATTCTTTTGAATTCATTGGCAATCAATTATAGAGAATAATTTCAATTCTTGAGCCTACTTATCGGTATTCCGATAGTGAATATTGATAGAAAAAAAAAGAAAACTTGTCGTTGTCTTATTATTTTTCTGCCATGAATTTTTTTGTTTTTTTTTTTTTTTTTTTCGATTAACATTTCAGTATGGAAATTAATAAAGTGCATTAAATGCAACCAGATTTTTCGTAACGTAACGACATGTGATATTCATTTGAAATGATTTGTTTTTTTAACAATATAATGGAGAGGAATAATGAATTATTTGCTTACATTTGCCCGTTGTGTGAATTGTTTTTGGTACATATAAATCTTGAGAAAGAAGACCTTTTAGAAGATTCTCCAAATTATATTCTTCGGCTGTTGTCATGGCTTTCACACTAAAAAACTATCATGAAAAAACATAAATTTAGTTGATGAAAACTATGAATATTTTTATATATTTTAGTGATAGCAAGATATCATGGACTCACTCCAGATAATGATGTTTCCTTATCAGAAATAAGTTTCTTTTTTCTCAATGGTCGTTTTTTTAATTGTGAATTTAATATAGTGCTATCTGATGTTTTTAATTGCACAGATTTTTCATGTAAATTTCTCTGTGACAATACATGACTAACAATTCTTAAATTACATTTAATGTTTAAATTTGATAATAGATTAAATTTTGGTTCACCGGCAATTATTGTAGCAAAATTTCTTATCATGTCAACTCCAAAAAAAACTCGAGATTTATTAACCACGATATTTTTAATACAACAGAAAATCATATTGACATTAATAAAAATAATTTAATTCACAAAATTTTTTATGATTGAATTTAATTTCAACGTTAATTTATAAATCTTTTAAATATACATGTGCTACTACACTGTTCTAAAATATCCAAAGCAATTATATTATTGTCTTTGTGTTCAAATAGAAATTAATATGAGAATACAACTAAACTAATAGTTTTGTAGTATCACAATATCAATAAATAAATCAAAGTTTTATATCACAATTCTTCACCCGGCTTCGTGCATGTCATTCATGACTACATGTGTATCATTGTATGTAGTAACGTGTACATGAATAATACATGGTAATATGGTATAGTATATGTACACAATCGAAGATGCATCCGTGAAAATCCGAAAAGACGACAAAAACATGTACGTTGAGGTTAGGAAAAAAAATAAACAGCGCATGCGCGTTCAGACACAACCACCACACTATTAAATATATAAAAAGCGATAAAAAAGAAGGTCATTCGTGGATGCGCGTGAACTCACATTTGCATCACTCGCGCGCATTTTTTACTATAATAATTTAATACAAAGCTTGTCACACACACACACACACACACATCCATATACATAATCATTCACATATCTCTTCATAAAAAAAATATACTTAATTACATAAGTCTTCAAATGTACAATAGAATAATCAAAATTCATCCATAATCAAGTGTATACACACAATACTATACAAATAAAACTAGATTTGTTTTTTAACCTCAAAATTTCAAATCATTGAAAGTGACGTAAAAAAATGCATATTCAAATATGGCGGCTTTGTTATATCAGAGAGTGAGAGAGGCTACCTTTTAGCAAAGAGGAGTAAGAAGAAAATGGAGTAGATTTGACCTCACTCTCTTTCTCTCTTTCTCTCTTTCATATTTGCTCACTATTTCAAAGTCCTCACCGCTCTCCCTCTCCATCTCACCATATATATTGCATACACACACATGCATACATCTCCAATATGCATGTATATATAGTTATCAGTATCGAGAAGAAGAGAAAATTACCACAAAGTCGTCAGGGTACTCTGTGTCATGCGCGACGCGCGCGCAATTTTGTCGAAGAGGACGCTGGTAAACACACAGTCGTGAATTGAATACGATAGGCGAATAGTTATGCGAGTGTTTTCTTTCGTAAGGTGTGCGTGCAGTGGTATATGCTGACTAACACAATTCATCAATGCAAAGAGAGACAACAGGAGGAGGGCGAACAATATACATGTCTAGTTATTCAGTGAAGGAAATTATACAAATATAAACCGATTACAAATACGATTATACCTATGAAAATAAAACAATATTAAATCAATAAATAACGCAAAACAATTGTAATGTGGTCAAGGAGTTAATAACACGTCAAGAGGAGTCAAGGATTCTTCAAATTAATTTAACAAACGGTATTTTTTTGTCTTTTTTTTCCTTCAAATATATATACACACACACCCATACATAACATACAGACATACATATGTGATACATTATATGCATACAGTGGCGAAAGGAGTTTTATAGGCGTGAGAGAAGAAAAAATAAATTTTTCTATATTCCCAGAGATTGCCGGTTGAAATGTGAAAGAACAATAAACGTCTATATGAATAGAAGAATCAGAAGAAAAAAAAAAAAAAGGATTCAGAAGTGATAGAGTATTGGTTTTATATATGCAGTCGCCTGAAGGGGGGGGGCCCTATCCCATGTAATTAGAATATACTACATTGAAAGGACATTTGTGTGATTTAACATTTGCGATTCATCACTTTTGCCAAATGGAATGTTAAAAAATATAATGCAACTCATGACTGCACGGTCGTAAAAATAAAAAGGTAAGAATAATATATAAAAAAATGATATTTAAATAATTTTAATAATTAATATATAGTGATTAATATTTTAACGTATTATTAAAATGAACAATTGATATAAAAATTTAATGAAATATATATGCTGATATGTGAGATGTGTTAATTGATTGATGTGTATTTGGAGAGGAGTATGTGTTTGGATGGATCGTTACAATTCCACCACCATTGAGACGTCATTGATGATAGCACTACTACAAAGTTATCAGATTACACATACACATACATGCATATGTATACATATATATGTATATATAGGTTAGTAACATTGCTTATCTGCATTGGACAATTTTTAGAGGATGAATTGATTTGTTTCACCGTTAGCACACGTCAAATATATTTATAGTGCATTGAATTGTCCAGTCTCAATTCTCTAGAGATGATCAATTCCCAAGTGATGTTTTCCATGAAACAATATTTTATTTTAAAATATAATAATGAATTTTATTCATCTAGTAATGTCGCTTTCTAATTAAGATATGCAGCATATTTGTAAAACGGAAATAGTGGCGATATCTGAGTAATAAAATGTATAAAAATTATGAATAGAAATGTAAATGGCATCCAGTGGAGTTTTTATTATTTTTTTTTTATTTACTTCAAGTGGTTATGTATAAATGAAAATATTTATGTATGAGATTGTGTATTGGTGTATGAATGCACTGTAATTTTCGTTTACCTGTGCTTTCCTTTACACTCTGCTCTAATTATTCAATGTTTCGTGCTTTATCACTATTGGTTTTTGCATATAGACGTGTATTTATACAGGTATTTTATTTTTTTGTTCATGTGAAATGAGAAAAAAAAAATGCTATAACATGTGGTATTGTAATTAGAGTAATTAATGACAGCGATAATAAATGCTGACATTGTTAATGTAAGTTTGAAAAATTACATGAATTAAAAAAACATGGGGTTAAAAAAATGTATGCAATAAATTTCATCGAGTGTTCTTTTGCTTTGTGTTTAGTCGGACGACGATAATTGATTTACTACGACGATAGTGTGGGTAGAATATTGAAATAGTAAGAGAAATAGAGGAATATTAAATAGATTGAGTGCATAGGATGTTACTGTGAATTAACATAGTACTCGTAATTTATATTTATCTAGAAGTAATTTTGTTTATTTTTCCGTCTTACTATGTTTATTGTAATTTATTAATATACATTTTTTTTCATTGTTATTTATATATTACAAAGTTTTAATTTTATATTTATGCATAATTGAATATAAAATTTCAAGATCTTATGAATATTTTAATAATAATAGCAAAAATATATTGAGTTGACAGTGTGGTTATACTTGAATATATTTATAATTAAATATTGAATTTATTGATGAAGCTGACGTTTTTCAGATATACAGGCCAATGTTTTCTGTGCGTTTGGTGACTGCGGACAGCTATCAGGCAACGCCATTGCCTCAGCTGGATCCAACATATTCAGAATTTCGTGGTACTGAAATAAAACATGTACCAATTGTTCGGGTATTTGGCACAGCTTCAACAGGTGAACATAAACAAAACTATTGGAAACTGATAAAAATATATACATATATTTATTATATTTTTGTAAATTGATTTTATTTATATTTTTTTATCTATCATATTTTATTGCGTCTTATTTATAGGTGAAAAAACGTGTTTACATTTACATGGGGTATTTCCATACATGTATGTACCATTCACGGGGGAAGACAATGCCAATGCTTATGCATACAAACTTGCTGCATCGTTGGATGCAGCAATCAATATATCCTTAGGATCAGCAGCTTCAAATACACAACATGTTTATCAGATACAACGCATCGCTGGAATGTAAGTGAAGCTTTTGTGTTATCGAAAATTATATATATATACATATTATATTTATGAGAATAATAATAAAAAGTGCTGAGTCGACTTGTAATACGCTGAATTTTATATATCTATTTTTTCAGACCATATTATGGATATCATCAGCGGGAGCATCAATTTTTTAAAATATATTTTTACAATCCGGCAATGATGAAGAAAGCTGCGGATTTATTGCAAGTGAGTTATTAATATATTATAATTTCATTTTTTTACATTTATTTTTTATGGATTTAAAGGGATGAGGCTAATATTTTATTTTTTTTTGTGTATTTAGAATGGATCGGTATTGAATCACAGATTGCAACCGCACGAAGCGCACATTCCATTTATTCTACAATTCATGATGGATTACAATTTGCATGGAATGAGTTTAATTAATTTATCAAAAATTAAGCATCGACGCGATGTTACGCAAATAATTTCTGAAACAAAGTCATCTGGTGAGAGTTTATTATCGCCAGTTGATGACACTAATTATTTGCCTGTATCAGTAATGCGTCAAAGTTTATGTAAACTTGAAGTTGATGCATTAGCTTCTGATATTCTAAATAGAGGAGAATTGGAAAAGGGAATGGAGTTGAATCCGGGACTTGAGGCAATTTGGGAGGAGGAACGCGCAAGAAGAATGCAAGCTGGACTACCATGTGATGATTCACAATTACTAACTCCACAAAGTCCAAAAAGACCATCATATAAGCCAACCGAAAGTGACATTTATCAACATGAACGATTAAATCGTCGATTGGAAATCATATCACAAGTGCGTGAAATTCTAATTTGTCAATTAATTTGATATAAGTGTCAATTGATTTTTTAAAAATACTCAAATCTTTTTTTTTTTATTTATTATTTTAGTGTGATGAGAGTACTCTCTCATCGAGTACTACTCCACCAATCCCGTATCCTCTGGAGGTAAATGATGACGATCAGTTGATTAATGCATCAAATCTTGGAAGTACCAGTGTGAATAATTTGGACAAAAGCCAGCAATATCTCAGCGATGTTACAAGTTTGACCTCATTCAACATGTCTCAAGGGTCTAAGAACTCACAGTCAACGCACGACGGCAGTATTTGTAAGAATAAAATATAAATTCTATTAAACTTGAATATTAAACGTTGTATGTTAGCATATTTCAGTAATTAAATTTTATTTTTGTTTAGTGGATGCTGATGACATGCCATTAGTTGAGATGTTAAATGAATTGGCACGAGATGATGATAATCAAGAGACCATTGATGATGACAGTGTATTAGGAACACAGTCATCAGTATTTGAGAATATCGAAAATAAAAGTGACAATGAGGATGAGGAGAACGTGTCTGATCTCAATATTACGTGCTTAGAATTGGATTCAATGAGCTCATGGGATAATACAGAAAAGTCACCTAGTCAGTTAGTTCCTGTAAATTTATTAGAAGTTAATACTGAAGTACCTCATAGGAGCCTTAGTGATATATTGCAAGATACTGATGCTGAAAGCCAAGATTCTGAGGGATCCCGATTGCCCCAATTGGATGGCGCTGGGGATTTATCGAATTTTCTTGAATCTGAAGAAGATGAAAGTATAAAGCGGTGTGAAGAATTAAAACGAGTATCTGAATGTCAAACCCCAATATTGAACAATAATTTATCGAATAGCGATAATGAGGCATTTATTATAGAAGAATTAATTTCGGATTTAAGTAAATCTAATAAAAATGGTAATTTTTCAACGGCATTCATTTCAGATGGAACATGGCCGTCATATTTGCCAAATGAAACGAGTTTGGAGCAATTCAATACGATGAATTATGAGCCATTGGGTTCTGTATTTGAATCTGATTTCGATAATGTTATGGGAATGAGTTTATTACTCTCAAATAATGATGAAACATCAGTTGATATTAATTTATCAGTTCGAAATGAGGAAATTCCATTGGCTGCTGTATTAAATGGCGACCCGTGTTTTACACAAACTGCTGAAATGGATAAATCTGATTTTGCTGAATTACAAGATCAGTATGTGAGTCTTCTCGATAGTGCGCTCGTACCGGATATCTATAAAAATTCATTTGACAGTGACATTGTAAATAGTTATTCCGATCGTGTAGAAGAAAAGGAAATGGTGTCGTTAAATTCACGAAGTTTTCGTTTTACTACAAACAGTCGAAATAGTAATTTATCATCGGAAAATGTTACGCCGAATATTCAAGAGCCCGATGCCAAAGTTTGTAAAAATAAGTTGAGTTTGCCAAGTGCATTTGATAGAATTGATGAGAATTGTAAGGAATTCAGTCGAGTCCCCAGTGATAGTTCAGATTATAATTGCAATGTTGTTGCCACATGGGAAGAATTACAAGATCCAAAATTTATACCAAAACGAATATTAAAGAGAAAACGTAATGGAAAATCGCGCAAACGCATTTTGACTCGTCGTCCAATATTGAACGACTCTATGTCAGCACGTAGAAAAGGACGAACGCGAAAAGGTGTGACGAATAACATTGCCAGTCATATTGTACAAACAAATGTAAATAATATAGACAGTTCATCAAGTACACAAATAGATGATGTGCCATTGAAAATTGATGATGAAACAATAGAACGTTCTTTGCATGAAAAATCAATGGTTGATGATAGTAGTTTCACAACACCTGATGATAATGAAAGAATAATTCAAATACTTCCGATAGAAGAACCTCGAACTGACGATTTACTTCATGTTCCTATTTCAAGTGAAGTTAATCAAGTTCCCACAAGAATATCACCAACAAATCTTGACAGTGATTTAAATCAAGGTGAAATATTGGAAATGTTACCTAGTGAATCAGTGACGGATGTTCGTAATACATTGCCCGGTGTACAATATTCTATGTATGATATTAGTGAAAATGAAAATGTTGTGATGCCAATTATTGCCGATTTTGAGGAGCTCGTTGATGTATCAACGGAAAATAAAATTTCAGATGATAATAATTCACAATATCTTTCGCACTATTCATCGGCGCGATCGCACAGTGGTGTGTTTCCATTTGGAAAATTAAATCATCGTCATTGTTATGCGTGTATACGTATGGGTCTTATACGAGATTATGTGTTTACTCCGGATGAAATATGGGTAATTGAAAAGCGAAAACGTGGAAAATTACGTTCATTATCGTCAGAAATATGCAATAAAAATTGTCGTTTACCATTTGTACCGTTACAAAAGCTCAAAATAATAGATAAATCTGAGCTAAACATGACACAATTATCAATAAGTGAAATGGGACCTGAAAATTTTAATTTAACTTGCGATAATAGTCAAATTGACACTGTTAATGATAATTATGTTAATAATAGATCAATGATACATGATTTCCACCAATCTGAATCATCTAAATTAATTGATATTAAAGATTTGTCACAAATTTCGAAATTAGACGAAAAAGTAATTGAAGAAACGCCAATAAATTGTAAAATCAATGTGAAAAACGATGATAATATTATTTCTGATAATACACAGTTGCCAATTAATGATTTTGCATCCACGCAATCAGCACAGATATCATCTACCCAGAATCTTGATCAATTTATAACAAATAAAAAATGTGAATCGTTACTAATTGAAAGAGTTTACGACGATAAATCATGCAGAACGGACGTGAGTTCAAATAACCGATCGATCCTCCTTAAATTGAATAATAAAAATAAAACTGAGGTCGTAAATTCAAAAGTTTGCTCGCCGAAAATCGTTGAATTTTCAAAAAGAAAAAATAATGATCATGATAATGCATCAGAGACTATGTCTAAGGATTGCATTCAACTGGAATTAATGAAGAATGAACGAGAAAAAGAAGAAAAAATAATATATCCAGATGTGACATCGATAACAACAATGCAATCCAACGAAACGAAAAAATTATCTGAAGAGAAAAATCACAATTCAATTTTAACATCGATTATTGTCGAAACAAAAAATCCAGAATTACACGGGCAAATTATGAACATGAATGAAGATGAGACAAACATACCGAAAATTAATTTGATGATAAATAAAGAATCTAACATTATTTCATCGTCGCAATCTGAGTCAGCGATATTGAACAAACGGCCGGAGATTCGGTGTTCAATAGATCGGAATAAAGTAGATTTAACATTCATAACAGCGAAAAACTATGAAAAAGATGACGTAAAAAATGTCGTAAATACATCAGACTTTCGTAGAATATCCCTCGACTGCACTGAATCTATTGATAGTCAAATTTTTGAAGATAATATTGAAGTAAATATAATACCGAAAAATGATATTTCAATAAATTCTCATGAGCAGCAATTTAATGGATTTGATGATTCAACTCTCGATGTACATTTATGTGATTCACTTTACAAAGATGATGTAACGTCAAATAATATATTTGGAACAACCGAGTCAGAAAGAGAGCATACAACATCAACAGATAGCTGTGAAAATGATCATGAATCTGAGCAGTATACAAATGCTGTTGCAGAAGCTAATTTTTATGCGGGAAAAAATTATACAATCGATGCAATTAGTTTGGAAATACCACAATGTCTTTTTGAAGAGGATTCGAATTCTGAGAGTACTCAAAGAAAATCCAGCGATTTGTTAAGTGAAAATACATTGAATGCTCAAACTACGGAGGAATTTTCAATTCGTGAAATAATATCAGATAAATCAATTAGTGATAATTGCAATAATGTCAGTGTAAATAATTTCAATTTAAAACAATTATATGAAAGCAATAGTGGAATATTGTCGACAACCGATAATTCATCAAGTGGAAACGTGACGCGGCATGATTTATCGACATTGAGTGATGTTCGAAAGTCATCAACTACCCAATGCTCGTCTGAAACAGATGAGTTAATCAATGAAAATAAATCACAAAATGACAGCAATTATACTTGTGGATTGCCGCAACCCCCAACATCTGAGCAATTATTTTGTCCTGAAAGCTGTCATGATAATTCAAAGGATTATTTCGATGTAGAAATGATCGCGAGAATGTTGGAATCAATTCTGGTGCTAAGGGAAAATAAAACATCGTACAAATCAGTGGTGAATAAGAAAAATATTACACAATGTACCAAAAAAGATTTGCCGAATGGTAGTACTGAAAATTCAAATAATTTATTTAGAAATTCGGATGAAAATATTGTGGGTTCAGTTATTAAATATACACCAAATAAAATTTCAATAATCCGCCGAATTTATTTATCGAAAAATAAAAATACACAAAAAGAATCAAATAACTTAAATGTAACTACTTTGAATAAAAATGGATTGTTTATACAAGAAAATAAATTAAGAAACAATCACGTGAAAATTTCAGAGGTAAAAAAAATTATTGAAACAAAGATAAATAATGAGAAATTATTGGATAAAGTTGTGTCGAAGGTGAGTGAAAATGTTAAAAATCAAGAAATCCCAGTGTTAGAAAATTGTGTAATTATTTGTGAAAATTCTGTAACAAAAAATAACGATGATGATATTTGTATGGTAAAATCTCAAGTTTATACGCACAATAATTTGAGTATTGCAAAATCTTCGAAAAATCCTCATAATGCAAAACCAATAAATAAATTCATTCATGAATCAAATAATAATCGACCCGTTCCTCGATTAGAATCGCTCATGATTCAAAGTAATGAAATACCAACGCAAAATATCGTTAATCACAGCAATAAGAAAGTTGGAATAAAAATTGTAGAAGAGCCAGAATGTATTTTAAATCACGAAAATAATAATACGAACCCCAGTGAAATATCCAGTAATATCAGTGAAAATGTATTAGTTGAAGCAGCGCATGACAATGATCACGATGACATATCGCAGGATGTTGAACACTCTGAAACCAATCAATATCAAAAAACTGACATGATCATTAATGCAGTTACGTGTTCTGTGAATTCATCTCCACACGTAGCTATGAACGTTGACGGTAATAAAATAGAAGATTCGTCAATCAATGGTAATAAATCTGAGAAATTAGATAATGTAAATTCGCTAGAAGTGTCAACTGGGTTGGAATACAATAATGAAATTACCGCAGAAAATTGTAAAAGTAGTATTGAATGCAATTCTCATGATGAAGAAAGAGTCAAATCGAATGTTCCGTCACAAACAACAGCACATTATATTGATAATGATATCAACAATTCGATACCAATTGTTAAAAATCGAGAATTATCTGTTGTGTTAGAAAGACTCGATATAAATATTTTGAATAAGTACCTGAAAAATAATCAAAACGTTGAAGTTTGTGATAAGTCTGAGTTGAAGAAATTAACATTCGATAAAAAGACAAATTCTGAAAAAAAGTCTATGAAAAAGAAAAAATGTGTACGATTCAATGAACAGGTGTTTATTTTTGAATCTAATGAACGTGCACCGCTTGCTGGTATGGAAGATCAATTGCACCGATCGATTGTAAGAGAAAAAAAAAATAGAACACAGTCGTCATCGGACGCGGATAATTTAACAGAAATATTAGAAGTAACTGAAGACCATGAAACTGTACAATCAATGGCACAATCTTCCCAAGAATTTATAAATGGTAAAGAAACTTCAATAGTTAGCGAAAATTCAATCGTAAATTGTAATGAAATATTAAATTATCACGATACAGAACAGAAGGACAATAAAATATTTAAAAAAGTCAATGAACATGTAAATGAGGAGATAATTCATGTTGACATTGATTACCCAAAATTAACTAAAGATTGTGTAAAAATTAATGAAGCATCCATAAAAGATTCTATAGGTGAATGTAAAAGTCTAGAAATTGATATGTTATCTGACAAAAATAAGATTATAAACAGCGAAAAAAAAGAGGTGACACGAGACAAACCAAAAATAATGATTAACGTCATAGATATAGACGAAAAAAATAATTCAGTTGTAGCAATAAATCAAAACGAAAATGTACAGATAAAAAAATTCACTGGGGATTCCAAAGAAACTAAAATGAGATGTGCTGTTGTATTGGAGTTATGTGATAAATCTATGAATGAACATGTCGCCAACAGTGAAAATAAAAAACCATCATTCGTTGAAGATTGCAGTCAAAAGAAAAATATTTCGCAGTTGATTGATAAAACCAACGGGCATTGTGACACTGTGAGTCACGATAAATTATCGCCAGTGATTGAACCAGAAACAAAAGCAATATCAAACTCTAATGAAATATCAGTTATTTCACCAGTCGATGAACCGAATAATTCTCATACGAAATCGCGATGCAAACGCAAACGAAATAATATTCCAACAACGCCAAATCAATCGATAACAAACATTCCCGTAAATGACATTTCTTTTGTTGACGATATTACGAATTCATATAAATGCTTTCAAAATAGTGATCGAATTTTACGATCATATCGAACATCATCGGGCTATAGAAATAAAATTCACACTGTAAGCATTGATAATAAAATGGTTTTTACCAAAGTGGCAATTAGTGATCAACAATTGTTAAAAAAATCACCGAAAGAAAGATTTCTCAAAAGTATTGGATTGTGTTCGATGAAACCACGTGGAGTTGGTTGGTTACCAGAGCGCACAATGACCGGTTCAATTCAACTTCAACAGCCTCAGGTGATGCTCCAACGACTCACGCCAAGTATATTGAAATATTATGGTTACACACGACGATTTAAAAGTAATCGATTTGGCAAGAGATTTAAATCAAGTTCTGATAAAATTAACATACCAGCATACGATGGACCAGCGGATTTGAGTTCAAGTGATTCGGAATCAGATGCAGATGTGACTTTAATGAGTTCGGAAAAACGAGTATGTGTCTATCGGTCATCGAAGAAAAATACTGAGCGTGAAGCAATTGTCACGCCGAAAAAACGCAAACAATTATGCAGCGATGATGATGCAGAAACTAATCAACATAAACATCCAAAGTGTTCTACATCCAAATTAAATATTACTCCATCAAGAACTCTCTATCGTTCACCACGAAGAAGGAGAACGCTGAGAAGTCCTGGTGGATCGGGAAATTATTCACCATTAAAAATAACTGTCACATCCCCGAAAGTGGATAAAATTGCGAAAAATGATTCAAATGATTCATCGCATGAAAATACAAATGTTGCTATAAATTCCAATGCCATGTGTGCCACACCAAAAAGGCGAAAACGATTGATGTATGAGAAATTATTACGCAACAGAATTATGCCATCATCGACGAGTAAACATGAAGGTAAGATTAATTTGTCGATTCGTAAATAAACAAATGTATGTATGAATAAATTTCCTTAGCATATAATTTAATTTTGAATATCATTTGTTTTTTTACAGACAATGTTCGTGGGTCGAAAATAAATGCTACACAACAACTGATGGGTGAGTTGAACATGTGAGTTAAAAGACATAATGTTTTCTTTTTTTTTTTTCTTTTTTTCTTTTCAGTCAGTAGGATTAGTTTATTATGCAAATAGAGTTAAAAGTGTGAAACGAATAAAAGACTAACAGGATTTTATTGTTTGTTGTTTGTATAATTTTATAGATTAAACAGTTCTGTCACCGTCCCTAATACACAGAGCTCTACTGCTCCTTCATATCATGAATGCCAAAGTGAAGATGTATTTCCCAATGTCAAGGACACCATGAATATTCGCAAGAATTTATTTTCCTCAAATGCAAATAATCCAAAAATTGGAGTATTATCGTCACAGAACAATGTGGAAATTACTAATAATGATAATTGTATTAAAAATATAACAATATCGTGCGATCCCGAGATTGCGGGACCCAGTACATCAGGTTATATTAATTTTAATGTCAAGGATCATTCAGAACGTGAAGATGATGAAGAGACTGTAATATTTGAAGAAAGTGGCGATGAAATTTGTCTGAAATATTCACCGTCAGTACATAGCAATGAAGAATTGGACGCAAACAACGAGGACGATTTATGTGACGTTACTTTCACACAATATTTAAATTCCCATGAGATGACACAACAACAAAATTTATTTAGCAATAGCAATCGAACTTTATCCGATTCTAAAAAAATAACAACAATTGTTCCAAAATTTAATTCACCAACAGTTAAACAGATAATTGACACAATGGAAATATATAATATACCAAAATTCAAAAATTTAGAACCGTTTTTTAGTAATCAAGCTGATGCACCAGGACAAAAAGAACTTGCGCACAAAATGTTGAATGTACCAGGAAAAGGCGTGACAGATTTATCTGCTTTTAAATCAAGCATGGAAAATATTACTGGAATAAATCGTTGGCGTAAAATGAAGATTAATGAGTTTCATCCGACGCCTGGAGCATTTAAATCAACGAGCATACGACAGAGTCTCGCGGGCCATTCGTCTGTTGTTATTACACCTTTGTTATCAACGCCAACGCGAAAAAGTGTGATAAAGTGGCTCAGAGCACGGGATTATTTGAAAAAAAAGGAGAAAGATAATGCGGACAAAGCAATAGTTGAATTGAAAAAATTTGAAAAAAATATAGATCATTTGAAAGTTACATTACAAAATGAATGTTCATACAATTCAGATTCAAGTGTTGTTGAAGGATCACCGGATCGAATTGTTGTGTCAAGTTCATCAAATTTTTCAAGTCAAACTTGGATAAATAATAAAATAGATGAGTCGCGTGTACAAACGGAACTTAATGTTCAGGAGATGCCTGATGATAGTTCGATAACATCAAAAAGCTCAAGTAGTATTGGAGAGGTTGCGTCATCTCTCAGAAGTATTCTCGCCAAATCAGCTTTATTTAAGAGTGACGAACAAACCAAGCCACTGGGAATGTCTTTTGGACAAATAGAATGCCTTACAAATTCAGTTAGAACTAACGTTGATAACGAAAATATGCAAAAGTGCAAAGCACTAACAAGAGTAAGTATTAATTGAACGATTAAAAATTATTTTTTCAATTCAATGAAATATTTCATGTAATAAAAAACATATTAATCATTTTACAGTATCAATACATAACAATATTTTGTGTGGAAGTTCACGTGATTACTCGTGATGATTTGCTACCGGATCCACAGCATGATTCAATTTCCGCGTTGTTTTACGCAATACAAAGTGACGTACCTCCAACATCCACCATTAAACCACTCGAACACGGTAATGAAATTAATACACGATAAACCAATATTTTCCTTCGTCCAGGATCAAATTATTTATGTATTCATTTACTCATTCTATTTATTTTCCATTGCGAAATAGGTGTAATAGCTGTTTGCACTGAAGCTGAAAGTAAATCGAGTTATTGTTATGGATCGAATATACCATTTGTTGTCAACCATGTGAATGATGAAAAAAGTTTATTCGAGACATTCATCAATATTATAAAACGTAGCGATGCAGAAATTCTCATTGGATGGGAAATAGAATCTTTATCATGGGGATACATCTTTCAGCGTGCATTACGATTGGGAATTAATTTCATTGAAGGTATATCGCGTGTTCCAACAAGTTCATACAAACGGGACAATCAAATGTCCAATAATTTGGATTCATTTGTGGATACAAAATTACCAGGACGTATTGTCCTTGACATTTGGCGAATTATGAAAAGTGAAATAGCATTATTAACGTATACATTTGAAAACGTTATGTATCATGTGATGAATGAAAGATTACCATGTCCAGCATTTAAATCATTAACTAATTGGTGGAATTTACCACAATCACGATGGAAAGTTGTACAGCATTATAACACAAAAATTTTAGGTATATTACGAATTCTTGAGCAACTTGATATTATTGGAAGAACAAGTGAATACGCACGATTATTTGGTATACAATTTTATGAGGTATTTTCACGTGGCTCACAATTCAGAGTTGAATCAATTATGTTACGATTGGCAAAGCCATTAAATTTCGTTGCTGTATCACCGTCAGCACAACAGCGCGCATCAATGAGAGCAATGGAAGCACTTCCACTTATTATGGAACCCGAATCAATGTTTTATAGTGATCCAATAGTTGTTTTAGATTTTCAAAGTTTATATCCGAGTATTATAATTGCGCACAATTATTGTTTTTCTACATGTTTGGGGCGTGTTGAGCACATCGGTCAACCTGATCCATTTGAATTTGGTGCAACTATATTGCGGATTCCTAAACATACGGCTCTGAGATTAAAAGGTAAAATAAATTATTCACCTTGCGGTGTTGCATTCGTTAAACAACAAGTACGCCGTGGAATATTGCCAAGAATGTTAACAGAAATATTAAATACACGACTTATGGTTAAAAAAGCAATGAAAGATCACTCGCATGAAGATAAACTATTGCAGCGAGTTCTTCATTCGCGACAAAAAGGTTTAAAAGATCTTGCTAATGTTACTTATGGCTATACCGCAGCTAATTTCACCGGAAGAATGCCATGTATGGAGGTAAATATAATTTATATAATTTATTTTACGGTATGTAAATATATATTTTACAATGAAATGCTAAATTAATTATTTGTATTATTTTAGGTAGGTGATAGTGTAATTAGCAAGGCAAAAGAGACACTTGAGCGTGCGATAAAATTAGTGGAGTCAACGCCTAAATGGGGCGCTCGCGTTATTTACGGTGACACAGATTCATTATTTATTCTTGTGCCTGGAAAATCGAAAGACGATGCATTTAAAGTCGGCTATGAAATAGCTGACGCTGTTACGGCATCTAATTTATCGCCGATAAAACTTAAATTTGAAAAGATTTTATGCCCAGCAATATTACAGGTAATATATTTCGTCTATTTTCCTTCTATTCATGAATTATAAATTATTACTCCTTATTTATTCTTATTTTTTTAATATAATTAGACGAAAAAACGTTATTGCGGTTATATGTATGAAACTCCTGAACAAAAAGAGCCAATATATCTTGCAAAGGGAATTGAAACTGTACGAAGAGATGGGTGCCCAGCAGTATCAAAGGTAAAAATTGAATTATAAATTCAATCTTTAATAATTAATAATTATTTATTTAAATGATATATTTTAAATGTAGATTCTCGAAAAATCACTGAGAATTCTCTTCAATACAAAAGACGTTTCGCTGGTGAAACAATATGTTACGAGACAATTGGATAAAGTTCTCAGTGGAAAGGTTTCACTTGAAGATTTAACTTTTGCTAAAGAATTTCGAGGTTTAAAGGGTTATAGAGAACGTGCATGTGTACCGGCGCTTGAACTCACTCGTAGATTAATGAAAAAAGACCCACGTGCAATTCCACGACGTAGTGAACGTGTTCGTTATATAATTGTTGCTGGCGCGCCCAATCAAGCATTGATTCACTGTGTAAGATCACCGTGGGAATTAATTAATGATCCTGGATTAAGACCGAATGCAACGTATTATGTGACACGAGTGATAATCCCACCGTTAAATCGATGTTTAAATCTTATGGGTGTTGATGTTAATATGTGGTATAAAGATATGCCGCGTCGACAAATCCTTGATAATCCCGCTGCTATTCCTGATAATAAACAAAAGCAAACGATTTTTCAATATTTTGGTACAATCGTTTGTGCTTCATGCGGACGAACGTCTAATAAAGGAATTTGCACAGATTGTTTAGCACATCCAACTGACACATTGATTATATTGCACGAAAGATTGAGATGGTTGGAAAGAATAAATAGTCATGTGACAATGGTAGGTAAATTTTTTTTATTCTGTAAATTTTATTTAACTATTTTAATTGACTTTTCAATTTTATGAATTATCGACAGATCTGTCAGTCGTGCGTTGGTCGAGGTGATATTGCAGATTGTATATCATTAGATTGCCCAGTACTTTATAGACGAGCACAAGCACAAAGGGATTTAACGCACCAAGATGAATTGCGGCAAATAATTGAAAGTGGAGGTAAACTTGAATTTTGAAAAGAATCAAAAATAACAGATTAGAAAAAACTAATGATAAATGATAATTAAATAAACTCATGACGTCTTTCAATGTGAGCTTCCTTTTACTTGACAAGACGTACAAAGTATGGATGTAGATGAGAAATTAGTCATTCCGCAATATTTCATGCTTTTGAGTTTATCATTTAATAATACCATACAATGGTGCGAGCTTTAATATAATTTAATAAATTAGTATTATTGATTTATGAAAGAAAGAAAAATTTTTGGTTTGTCTTGTTGGAAAATTGAGATAGAAATATAGAGCAATTTTTCAGTGACATTAAAATATTACGATATTAGGCATATCTTTATGAAACATAGAACATGGAAACAAATCATACCATAATAATTGCATAATGCAAAAAAAGTGAAAAAGAATTTTTTAAAACACGGAATAGTATTATTTTCGATAAATCAAAATTTTTATACACAATATCAAGAAAATTTCCAACAAATATTAGCGACGATATATATTTAATATTTTATATTCCCGAATGGAATGACATAGGGTGGTATATTTTTCAAAGTTGAAAATCCCCTAATCTTCCTTCGTTTAATACTAAAAAAAAAAAATAATACTTTGCACTTGTTCATTAACGACAAAAGGAGATGAAAAAGTTGGAGAAAGAATAAATGTGACGAAAAAAAAAAAGAAAAAAAGAAAAATATCTTGAAATGAATTATTCAGTTCTATTACTACCAAAGTTGAACGAGAAAAAAAAAAGAAAAAACAATATAAAAAAAACATAATAAACAACAAAACAAAAGAATTAAAATAAGTTATAACTCCGAGTGACCAAAAAAATTTTCACAATTCCGTACTATTTAAATTTTAGTCAACAAAAAAAAATTAGCTTATGCTTCATGCAAATTATTTTTGAATATTTTCTTTTCAAAATCGGTGATTTTTTTTTTATTACACAATCTTTTTGTACAATAATATATTAAGAAAACTATAACGACTATACTGCATTAATTATCTTACGACGTACTTCCAAAGTTCCATAAATTTGAGTGCAATACTCGATAAGAAAAAAAAAAAAGAAAAATAAAATAAAGTATTCAACAAAAAAAAAGAAAAA
>JAQQBS010001422.1:11693829-11764630 GCA_030347275.1 Microctonus aethiopoides
AAAAAAAAGAAAAATAAAATAAAGTATTCAACAAAAAAAAAGAAAAAAAAACGATTGCATAAAAGGAGAAAGATCTGCGTATTGTTGCGCTCATTCATGATAATTCAATTCATTAAATATAAAACGCAAGCGACTTATATTAAAAGTTGAAACAAAAAGTAATAAAAATAAAAAAAAAAACTCATTGAAGTCAATCGAGTCTGTACATATAAAAAAATAAATAAATTGAATATGTCATACGTACGGTTTTACCTCTATATTTCGGGAGGGTCCGTTTCCAAGTGCCATTGTTCCTCGTAACTAGTTTCTTGGAGGTACTTACCGAATTAAAATGCTGAAAGCATTCAATAACCCTCGCATAATTACAAACAAAATTATACATATATTATATATATATAAATAAAAAAACAAATTGAATAATTAATTAATAAATATAAAGATATACAACTAACGTATTGGATAAAAAAATTATATATAAGAAATATAAATATTTAGTAAATTCCATGGGAATTAAAACCTAATAAGTTAACTTAGATATAATATACCGCCGGCGGTTTACAGAAAATCTAGAAAAGAAAATGAAAATAAAAAAAAATTTATATCGTATGTACATCTATAAACAATTAAATGCATGTTAATATAAAACGAAAAAAAAAAATGACGAGAAAAATAAACAAAGTAAAGTAAAGTAAAGAAAAAAAAAACGATAATGTAAATTGCAATTATGCGATGTGTTGCATTTTTTAATTCGGTAATCAGATATGAATATAATAAAAGTGATTAAAATAAATATAAGAAAAAAATAATTAAAAAAAACAAATTAAACCCAGTTTTATTGAAAACATGCGTCCGTGAGGGTATAATTGAATAGATTAAATATATAATAAAAATATATTCATAAGATAAAAATTTAAAATCAGCGATAAACTTAGTGATTGATTAGAGCAAAAACAAAATTGTATTCTTAATAATGATGAAACTACTTTAGTTAAAAATGAACAGTTAATAATAATGATAATAATAATAATAATAATAATATCAGTAACAATTTTTATTTATTCATAATAGAGAACTTGTATAGAATCGCAACGAATAATTCACCCATTAAGTTTAATGTATTACATGAATTTATCATTGTTAATAAGTTGAGAAAAGCACAGCCAATTAATTATTTTTATTATTAATATTATCACTTTTATTATTATTATTATTATTATTGTTATTGTAACAGAGTAATTAACTTATTGCTGCGCGTGTGATACATAAATGTCATTTAGAGAAGACACACTGGTAACCACAACTACTTTTTTATATTTTTTATCTTTTTCATTACTTACAATCAAAAGACTGCGTATTACTTCTCTATACGTCGCATTGTAAACGCGTAACTATAGAGAACATAAAAAAGAAAACAAAAAGAAATGAAAAACAATTCTAAACATATTTAATGAAACGTATTCTCTATTAGTATGTAAGCTAAATACTCGTTATGTAGGTGGAGTATTTATTTTGTTTGTACAAAACCTGTGTATTGTTTATAATTTTTTTTTTTATTTATTTGTTTAAATTTAACAAATTATCATGTTGAAGTTTGAGCAAATGAATTGGCAAATCAGTTGATGTGCCCCCCCGTGTGTGATGAATTAATTTGTTTAATTGATGTTTTTTCATATTTTTGTCATTTAATTTTTTATCTTTTATTGGATACTAAATTTATTTTTCTACGGTTATTATGTACAGCTAGTAGATGTATAACATTGTGAAATGATGCAATACAATCGTTGTGATTAGGCCATTCAAGATTAAAAGCAAAATGAAAAGTAAAGACACTCAATAGTTTTGTGCGTGGACATAAAAATTTTGAAGCCTTTTCTGACGACTGTGATATACATGGTCTTATTTGACTTTATTTCAAACATTTTTTCGTCCACCAATTTAAGATTTAAACAAAAAAATGTAAATCTTTATAAATATGGAATTGCATTAGAAATAATACAAATATTACTTATCTTCTTGAGTATTTTTTATCTCCCTTGTTTGTTGTAACCTTTAGATTTTTTTTCTTTTCATTAATTTAGAAAAAATAGGAATTTGGTAATGAACTATAAAGAAATTCAATTATCATTCATGTACTTTATATTTTATTCAATTCCATTATTTGGTGAAGGAACACTCATAACTTTCTACACATTGAAATAATAATTAATCTAAATAGAAATAGCGGGTGCGGTTGATTTATTTGTGTGTTATTCAGTCTTGAATTTTGTGTGCAATATACATATATAGAAAAATATTGATTTATATTCAGTGAGTTGATTAATGATTAATGACAATGATTTGCCAATCTATTCTATTTTCTTCCTTTCTTGATATATAATTCTGTCAATTATTCGAAACAGTATCCACAATCTCCGCACCCAACGCAATAAATATTAAAATTCTTCATAATTTTGATCAAGTTCGCATTTGTAAATACAAAGTTATTTTTTTTTTCTTCTATTGGGTCTATCATAATATAAACCATCATAATATATGACATTGTTATTCTGTTCAGAGTAATTCATTAGACAAATAAATATAAACTTTCCATTACATTCTAAAAAAATAAAAAAAAAACAAATTAAATTAAATTTAGCACGAACATTTTGTATAATATTAATTGATTCGTGTGAATATAAATATTTGGATCAATTAGAAGAATCATGATAGAATATGGAGCAGTACTCCAATAATAAAATTTGATTTCTGGCTTCGTTAAAGAACAGTACAGCCATTTTTTTCACGGAATGGATTTGATTTTTGTGATGAAAATCCAACCAACAAACAGTCCTCCTGTTCATGCTCAGTGATGTATTTCATGATGTCCTCAACAGCTTTGCTGACGGTGATGCGTTTGATTGCAGCCTCCCTTCTTAGCTGTTCCGTCACTTGACGTTGCTGTTGTAAATTAGTGATCACCATGTCCATAACCGCTGTATCTGACAGGCCTATTTTTGGGCGTGGTCGTCACACTCAATATAAAATTGCAGCCACAAAGGGCTTTTTTGTATTATTTAAATTAAACGGCAACTAATTTGCACAGTTGAACAATGAACGATGTAATTATCTCACGATTTTATGTGCGTTCTTTTTTTTTTTATCTGTACTTATAATTTGAACGACTTTGGAATATTGTTGAGATGATGTAATGTTTTAATTTATCACTAAAATTTAATTCAACTTTTGTAGTTGTTGGATTGTTAGTTTAATTTGTTGTAGATGTATGAATTTTGACTGTCAATTGATGACTTTAAATTGTGAATGATCAACAGGAGAATATATCGAAAATGGCGTCTGATTTGTATCCGATCTGAAATTGGTTACATTTGAAACGGGTTTTCTTTTTCCGGTCATGATGACAAACTGACCAATTGTTCATATATATTTTTCTATCACACATGAATTTACTTATATAAAAAATCTGTAAGCTTTGTTGAATTTAAAAAAAAAATTTTTTAACCTATAAATTAATAATGTTTATTGAGTTATCAACAAAATATTGGTTATTGATAGGTATTAAAATTATCAAGAGAGTTGATGATTTGATATATATTATTTTTATAAAAATTTATGATGTTGGTAAACATGCGTAACAATTCTCTCTCGTGTATTTTCTTGATTCGCAGGCAACTTCAAGTAGTTGTGTGTTTCAAGAGATTTCTTTTTCGACACATGTGATAGAGTATTTAATTGCAAATAAAAATGGCTTTACACGTTCCAAAAGCACCGGGCATGGCCCAAATGATGAAAGAAGGATCACGAGTGAGTTTTTTAAATTATCAAAATTAATATCTGTGTATAATAATCCACGGAAAAAATTTTTTCACCACCGGCAAATCATAACGCCGTTGTCGCCCAACAAAATGTCATGCATTATAACCTTTTATGGGCAACAGGACAATTTTTTTTATAAAATTCTACAACAATTAGAATTAAAAATTAATTTAAATCATTCAGATAATTTATTATGATGTCTAACCCCATTTTATTGGAATCAAATAAATGAAATTTCAAAATATACATTCATAAATTTATTCTGTTATTTATGATAAAAAATTTTTTCAGTATTTTTCTGGTTTGGAGGAAGCAGTTTATAGAAATATCAATGCTTGCAAACAATTTACTCAAACAGTTCGTACTGCCTATGGTCCAAATGGCATGAACAAAATGGTAATCAATCATATTGAAAAATTATTCGTCACCAGTGATGCTGGTACAATTATGAGAGAATTGGATATTGAGCATCCAGCAGCAAAATTAATGGTTATGGCTGCTCAAATGCAAGAATCCGAAGTTGGTGATGGCACTAATTTTGTCGTTATATTTGCTGGTGCTCTCCTTGAAGCCTCTGAAGAACTATTACGACTTGTGAGTTCAATAAACATCAATCATTATTCATTTAAAATGAAAGATATATTTATTTAATGAATAATATATGTATAAATATTGTAAATTAATTAATTTTTTTAATTCAGGGCATTACTACATCGGAAATTGTTGCCGGTTATGAGGCCGCACTTGAAAAAGCTCTTGAATTTTTATCAACACTTGTTGTTTATGAAGTGACAGACGTTAGAAATATTGACCAAGTAAAGCGTGGACTTAAATCAGCAATTATGAGCAAACAATATGGTAATGAAAATTTATTGACATCACTTATAAGTGAAGCATGTGTGTCAATTTTACCTGAGCAAACCACATTCAATGTGGATAATGTGAGAGTATGCAAAATTTTGGGTGCTGGTTTACAATCATCTCAAGTAATTCAAGGCATGGTATTCAAACGTTGCGTTGAGGGCGATATTACCAAGCAATTGAAAGCAAAAATTGCTATTTTCACATGTCCAGTTGATATTACACCCACTGAAACTAAGGGAACTGTTCTTATTAAATCAGCGACAGAGTTACTTAATTTTTCACGTGGCGAAGAATCACTTCTTGATTCGCAAATTAAAGCCATTGCTGATACAGGTGCGACAGTAATTGTATCTGGTGGAAAAATTGGTGATATGGCACTTCATTTCTTGAATAAATATAATATTATGGCTGTTCGTATCCCGAGTAAATTCGACCTCAGACGTTTATGTAAAACTGTTGGTGCTACTGCTCTGTCTAAGCTGGTAATTGTTTCCTACATTTATATGATATATTTTTTTTTATTTTAATATTTAAAAATAATTCAATTAATTCATGACAATTATTTTTTGCAGATCCCACCCACTCAGGATGAACTTGGATACGCTGATTCAGTTTATACCGATGAATTGGGAGACACATCGGTGGTGGTATTTAAATCCGAGGGTAATGAAGGAAGAATTAGTACAATTGTTGTGCGTGGTTCAACCGAAAATTACATGGATGATATTGAGCGTTGTATCGATGATGGAGTTAACACTTTTAAAGCAATGACCAAGGATGGAAAATTCCTTGCTGGTGCTGGTGCTGTTGAAATTGAGCTCGCTGCTCATATTGCTGCATATGCTGATACATTGCCAGGACTTGATCAATATGCCGTAAGAAAATTCGCTACTGCTCTTGAAACTTTTCCAAAAACACTAGCAGAAAACAGTGGAAATCGTGCTTCTGAATTGTTGTCTAAACTTTATGCCGCGCACAAAGAGGGAAAGAAAAATTATGGATTTGATATTAATGTAAGTTAAATAGTGTAATTTATTTATTATTTTATACATTTTTATAAGTTTGATTGATTGAATATATTAATAATTAATTTTTCATATGCAAAACAGGGATCCGGTGCATCAATTACTGACGCTGTTGAAGCTGGAATATTTGATTCATACCGAACAAAAGAGTGGGCGTTGAAATATGCGGTTAATTCTGCTTGTACAATATTGAAGGTCGATCAAATAATTATGGCAAAGCGAGCTGGTGGACCGAAATTGCCACCTCAAGGTGGTCACAATAGTGACGACGAGTAAATAATAATCCTTACGAGATAATGAGAAACAAAAATATTTTCTACTTTAAAGGAAAAAAAAAGAAAAAAACAATATTAGAAGACATTATGTTAATTTTTTTTGTATTGTTTCATGCATCAATTTCGGTACATCAAGAATGTATATTCAACATTAATTTTCTTCTACAATATACGCGGAATTTGTTTTTTATTTAATTCACATGCCGTTTTGTAGTTGTTAATTATCACGCTTATAACCATAAAATAATTTTCATAACGTAAAATAATAATGATAACTTCACAAATTGTCTTCTAATTTATTTATATATTTCGACACTTTTTCGTAAATATATCCCATGATTTTATAATATAACTAAAAATATACGAATCGTCATCGTGTGTTGTACAAATATAAACAACAAAAATAGAGCTTGGAAATTTCTAGAACTATAATTACTAAAAAAAATAAATAAAATAAACAATATTCGTGCCTACAGGTCAATCAATAGAGATGAAAGAATTTGAATTTAATAAACAAACAACTAGGTTAACAAAAAAAAAACATTGTGTACAGAGTAAAAAAGCCGACGCGAATATACATATCTTCTCGAAAATTCTCACCTGCTTTTGGCCATGGGAAGATTGCGCATGTTCTCCAATCCCTCCATACGATTGGTTAGCTTCATATAAATACCGATGTTCCATTAGCGATGCGCCAGTATTCAAACGGAATCAGCGTGGAATAGAATCGTGTGTGCTATCACCATTTAAACAAAACACTTCGACGATATTCAACTGCGTCATAATTTTAATATAAAATTAGTCATCGGTAGTGGGCCGCGAAAGGATTGTGAATAAATATACATATAATAGTAAATAAGGAGAGCTATAAAAATGCCGGCAATTGGAATTGATCTTGGAACAACTTATTCATGCGTAGGAGTTTGGCAACATGGAAAGGTTGAGATCATCGCGAATGATCAAGGAAATAGAACGACACCAAGCTATGTTGCTTTTACAGATACAGAAAGGCTTATTGGTGACGCAGCTAAAAATCAAGTAGCAATGAATCCTACCAATACTGTATTTGATGCTAAACGATTGATTGGTAGACGATACGATGATGAAAAAATTCAAGCCGATTTAAAGCATTGGCCATTTAAAGTTATCAATGATAAAGGTAAACCAAAAATACAAATTGAATTTAAAGGTGAACGAAAAATTTTCAGTCCTGAGGAAATAAGCTCAATGGTATTGATAAAAATGCGTGAAACAGCCGAGGCATTTTTGGGCCAAAAAATAAAAGATGCAGTCATTACAGTTCCTGCTTATTTTAATGACTCACAACGTCAAGCAACTAAAGATGCTGGAGTAATAGGTGGATTAAATGTTTTACGAATAATAAATGAACCCACTGCAGCAGCGTTGGCTTATGGTTTGGATAAAAATTTAACCGGCGAACGTAAAGTTCTTATCTTTGATCTTGGTGGTGGAACATTTGATATTTCTATTTTAACTATTGATGAGGGATCGTTATTTGAAGTTAAAGCCACTGCCGGTGATACTCATTTAGGTGGTGAAGATTTTGATTCACGATTAGTGCGACATTTTTCACAAGAATTTGAGAGAAAATACAAGAAAGATCTTTCAAAGAATCCAAGAGCTCTTCGACGATTGAGAACTGCTGCCGAGCGCGCTAAACGCACATTGTCATCTAGCACAGAAACGACATTAGAAATTGATGCACTTTATGATGGTATAGATTTTTATACAAAGATATCTCGCGCACGGTTTGAAGAACTTTGTTCAGATTTATTTAGATCAACACTGGATCCCGTGGAAAAAGCATTGAATGATGCGAAAATGGATAAACGTTCAATTGATGATATTGTTTTGGTTGGTGGCTCAACTCGTATTCCGAAAATTCAATCTATATTACAGAATTTTTTCAGCGGAAAGCAATTAAATCTTTCAATAAATCCGGATGAAGCAGTAGCCTATGGCGCAGCTGTTCAGGCAGCAATTTTAAGTGGAGAAGGAAAAAATTCGTCACTTCAAGATGTTTTACTTGTGGATGTTACACCATTGTCATTGGGAATTGAAACAGCTGGTGGAGTAATGACAAAATTAGTCGAACGAAATGCAAGAATTCCATGTAAACAAACACAAATATTTACTACTTATTCGGATAATCAACCAGCTGTTAATGTTCAAGTATACGAAGGCGAACGTGCAATGACTAAAGACAATAATTTATTGGGAACATTTGAATTGAGTGGTATAGCACCAGCACCGCGTGGTGTACCAAAAATTGAAGTCACTTTTGATTTGGATGCCAATGGAATACTTCACGTGACTGCCAAGGACACTAGTAGTGGTCGCACCAGAGATGTGACAATTCGTAATGATAAAGGACGATTGAGTCGTGCAGAAATTGATAAAATGTTGGCTGACGCTGAAAAATATCGTGACGATGATAATCAACAACGTGAGAGAGTTGCAATGAAAAATAAATTGGAGGCTTATGTTTATTCAGTAAAACAAGCAGTCGAAAATTCAGATGGAAAATTATCGAGCAATGATAAAAATAAAATTGTAAATTTATGCAGTGAAACTGTTAACTGGTTAGATAATAATACGTTGGCAGATAAGGATGAATATCAGCATAAATTTGATACACTTCAAGCTCAATGTTCGCCTATTATGACCAAGTTACATCAAGGTCAACAGAATAATGATGGACCTACTATTGAAGAAGTTGATTAATTTTTTTTTACCTACGAATCATTAAATCATTTTTCAATTAATAAAAAAATTTATTGTTATTACTAAATAAACGCATTGTCGAAAAACAAAAAATATTGCTTGAGTAAAGAATAAATCAGAATTTGTATAATATAATTGAATTAATTTATAACTTTTTGTAAATTATTATCAATCTCCTGCATTTTTAAGAGTAAAGTTGCTATTGTATGCCGCAGTAAATGAAATTTCGTGAGATTCATTTCGAATAAATATCGTTGGCCAGTATTCAAAGTCCATTCCATTAAAATTGTCGGCTCCAAAACTCGTGATAATGAACTGGAAAAATTGAATTATTAACCACAATTTCAAGTATATTATTGTATAATATAATGAATTATTGATAAATAGATAATTTACCTGGACGATATGGTTACATCTATTCTCCATCGACAAGACTTTAATGTTGGGAAAAATTTTATTCGTTCATTTAAACCATGAATTAATGCTGGACGTTTATGACCGTATAATACTGCACATAAATCTTCTATACAATCATTTTCCATTCTAAAATATTCATAATTAATCAGAATACAATGAATCTAACTCTCTATGAATATCATATTATTATTTATATTTGTATACTTCAGTTCTTGAAGGTATTGTTTCAAATCTGCGCCTTTTATTGAAGCATTTGGTGTACGTAAATGTATGTTGAAAATTGTTAATATCAACGAATACCATTCGTCCACTTTGTCCTGGGGTAAATTATATTTCTCTGAAATCCTTTCAAGAATCCCATCCTCAATAGATTCCTGTTCGATTGATTTCACCACCACTATAAGTTCAATAATAATTAAAAATATATTTCAATTCAATAGTAATGAATAAAATAAAATTAAATGTTTTTCTGCAGAGAACATTTATTGGAATAATTGGATTAATTTACTTACATTGAATTAAAGGCCGTAAAATGGTTTTTTTCAAATCACAAATATGTTTAGTTCTATTTCCTAATGAATTTGTTAATTGTGCTATGGCTAGTGCTGACATGTTGGTTGAATATTATCTGACAGTGATTCTTCACAAAAAATTATGATTATTTGTTTAGTCATTAGCAAAAATAAGATTTAAGGAACGCCCCTTGTGATACCCTAAATAAGTATTAACTGCAAGATTATTTTTATCAGACATTAATGCTATTTTTTGCGTTATTTTAGGTTAGGTTGTCGGGAACTTGAGTTTTTGATTATTTTGTCTAGCTATCTACCGGGTGGTTATATAATTTTCCGAGGAATCTATATAAAATAGTCTAATAAATTAAAAGTCAACCTATATAATCATTATGCTAGTGGAATTTACGGAATTCAAAGGTAATTAACCTATAAATTATATATTCCACTCAGTGACTCACAGTGGAACCAATATAGAATTTTATTGAAGAAATTTTTATTACCAATTATACTATACCGACTATAGCCATATTTTATGTGCAGGCGTTTTAATAAAAAATAGAGGTCGCTATAATAAGAAGTAGAATATATATCTAACTGATATTTGTACACAGACATACATACATAGTATGTATTAACAAATTTATGTAAAATGTACCTAAGCAGTATGCGACGCAATAATGCGATGAGACAGTATGATAAAGAAAGAGAAAGAGAATTTGAGCATCAACAGAAGACATCGTCAATCGTCGTCACTTGCCATAGTCGTCGTAACAACAGTCACTGAAAGGTTCAACACGTTTTGTTCATACTCCTCGTTAAGTTGATAAGTGAGCGCCAATTGAGCGTTTTATTCAGTTGTCACTTAAAGTTCTTTCACGTTATAGCAAATCTAAAGATCTGGGTGTGCTGCAATATTAGTTAATTCGATAAAGAAGTAATCATTTGTTTGATTTGTCGACATTGAATTGTTATTTGTTCGCATAATATATTTTCATTGGTAATGTTTAAGCAAAGGTTTAGACCATTGTTTTGAATCAGATGTCACTATTGTATTATCAATGTGAATAACGTGGAAATAATTAAAAAGGAAATTCAGTTAACATTTAATTATTGATATGTAATTAATTTTACGGCAAACTATTGACTATCGTTAATTTTTTATTGAGAAATGGAATATGAACAACCAGGTACTAGAGAAGCTAATAAAACTTGTGGTGTTTGCGGTGATAAAGCATTGGGATATAACTTTAATGCTGTTTCATGTGAAAGTTGCAAGGCATTTTTCAGAAGGAATGCCTTGAAAAATAAGGTAAATATTTTATTATCTATTTGATGTAGTTGAAATACTATCGTGCCTAATCTGTGAGTCATGATTTTATGATAAGTGGTTATGAAATTGTATATTAAGGCTTAATGTGATTTTATGATAACGACAAATATCACTTTTAGGACTTTAGATGCCCATTTACTGAAAATTGTAATGTTACTCCAGTGACACGAAGATTTTGTCAAAAATGCCGATTGGATAAGTGCTTCAGCATTGGCATGAGAAAAGAATATATAATGACAGAGGAAGACAAGGTGCTTAAACGTCAAAAAATTGAACGAAATAAAGCGAAAAAACGATCACACTCTGATGATACGAGAAAAACAAAAATGAAACGTGAAGTTGTGGATGATGCTAATTTTGATGATACCTCTGTATCGATAACATCTGTTGCATCAACAATATCTGAAACGTATTTTTGGGAATCAGATAAGAAATACACTGAGTTAGATGCCAATAGACAATTGACTTTAGAAAGTATGAGCCCAGTGGCTGCAGCCAGTGTACCAAGTCCCTCGAGTCCACCTGAGAATCGTGATATTATTGGATCTAAAACACTAGATATGCTTAAGGATTCAATTTCCAATGTTAATCATAATTATAAAAAGTGCCATAATGATTTACAAAGAGAAAATATTTGTACTGTAAATCATGAAAAAATTATTGATTCAAAAGATTTGGGTAATTGTTCGAGATTTTCACATCCAAATAATTCCTGTGATTTTTCTTTTTCTAAAAATAATAATAATAGTGATGATCATTCTTCTTATTTATCAAAACCGATTAAATATAAATCTAATGTTTCTTGTAATTTACATAAAAGAAATGAGAATTATTCGGATAAAAGAGAAAATGAAGAAAAGGAAATGGAGCAAAGAAATTTGATAAATATTATTCCAAAATTGACTGGAAACCCAGATTTTCTTCTTAAATTTTTGAACAACAATCCAAATTTACTCAATAAAATATTACAGGATAAATATGTAATTGCTAAATTTTTAGCTGATCCAGAAGTGAAGGCAACATTGGCAAGTGATCCATTAATAACAGACTTTAATGAAGAGAACGATAGCCAAGATTCTAATTCTAATACATTACAACATAATGGAATATCTGATAAAATTAATCATGACATGGTTGATCCCAAAGAAAATAATATAGAGCATCCAATACTAACAAATTTAATTGCAAGTAATAAATATTTTGAAAAGTATGAAAAAATTGAGGATTCGAGTGCAAACGTAGAGTGGACTAAAACTACTGATGATGTCGCACGCGATGTTCTTCAAGATGTACAGAGAATACCAATTGCTGTTAATTCTATTGAGTCCATTTTATGTCAAGCAATCAAACTTGAATTTTCGGCATATTCAGCTCCAGGTGGGAATCAAAATAATAGACAGTTAAATGATGCAGAAAGAGCTAAATTAAATGAATTAATTGTCGCTAATAAGGCATTACTTGCACCTTTAGATGATGAAATTACGAATTTGGTCGGTGAGGAATGTAAATTCAAGGTAAAATATTTATTTAACTCTGCATATCGAAACATAAATAATTTGTTTTTATTTATTGAAAAATAATCAAATATTATAAAATGATAATGATTGTAGGGCAACACTGGACTATCTGATCCAATGTTATTAGATCTGATAAATCTCACAGCAGTTGCAATTCGACGAATTATCAAAATGTGCAAGAAGATAAATGCATTTAAAAATATGTGTCAAGAAGACCAATTGGCACTTTTAAAGGGTGGCTGTACGGAAATGATGATGTTACGTTCTGTTATGAGTTATGATTCAGCTAAAGAAATGTGGAAAATACCGCATAGTCAAGAGAGTATGTCAGAAATTAAAGCTGAAATATTGAAAGAAATAAAAGGGAATCTTTACGCAGAGCACGGAAGATTTGTTAGAACATTTGATTCACGTTGGCGCGATGAAAATATTATTTTAATTTTAAGTGCTATTGCGCTATTCACACCTGATAGACCGCGCGTTGTTCATAGTGACGTAATAAAATTAGAACAGGTGAGATTAATTAATTAACTTTACAATAAATACCTTAATTAATTAAATCTGTAAAACTGATTTATTTGATTAATTTTAGAATTCTTATTACTATTTGTTGAGAAGATATTTGGAGAGTGTTTATCCTGGTTGCGAGGCGAAATCCATGTTTTTGAAGCTCATCCAAAAAATATCTGAACTACATCGACTCAGTAATGAAGTTGTGGGAGTTTATTTGAATGTAAATCCATCTGCTATCGAGCCATTGCTAATAGAAATATTCGATTTGAAACACTAGCATTGCTACAAGTCATAATGTAAATATGTTTTTATTGATATTGCGTTATAATTGTTTGTAATTAATATAAATGTTGATGAAAACAGATGAAATATTGTCATTAAATTAATTTTATGGCAAGAATATTTGTTGCAAAGTTTTATTGTATATGTGCAATGACAAAGAAAACAAAGGTATTATACATAAAAATATTTTATTTTGAAATAAATCATGTAAAGTTAGCTGTTAATCTTAATCATATATATATATTCATGAGAAATATCAAATATTAAATCAATAGTAAAATAAAATTAATGAAAGAAACTTATATGGAACTATAAATAAAACGGCTAAAAATTTCAATTGTCATGAAATTTAGTAAAGAAATTTATGTATGACATTTTACATGCGAATCGTGATACAAATGTGCATAAAATATATAACATATTTTTTCATTGAGCCAATGACACTTGTCTTATTATTATTTGGCATTTATCTGGATGCTCTTATAGGTTATTATCTATAAACAATTTAAGAGACCAATAGTTAAATTATTTTGCTTTTCTTGCTATACAATAAATTTTATATTACCACGGCTGACGATTGTGACCAAAAATACACATGAGAACTTGTATCACCAAGAAGACAATTGAAAGCATAGAGAAAAAGAAAAAAGCTGTGTATAAAAAGCATAGAATTGCGATGCCAACAATTTCAATAACTATTTTGATGAACCACAAAGTCCAATTTAAAAATGTTTCGAATACATTTATTATGAAATTCAACATTTTTATAGCCGAAAATATGCTTACATAAACATTTCATCATTCCAAACTGTCACACTCTTTTGTTAATAAAAAAAAAGGTAAATATAGTTTGGCCCCAATCAAACTCTATTGTTTGCGTTCGTTGGGAAAAATAGTTTGGCAGTTATGGGTAAGATTATGAAAAAAATATATAGAATAAATGCATCAAATTAAGTATATTACGCCACTCCTACGTTCAGTGACCTGCATGTAGTCAGAATTACCTTTCATACCCTCAATTATGTTACATATTATTTCATATAACATGAATTTTTGCTGCTAAATTTTATTCCCTATTCATAAATCAATTACCATTACGTTTATAATGGAAAAAGACTTCGGAATTTTTGTCGTAAGGTTTAACAAGACCATCGAGCTTGAGTTTGTCAGCTGCCACGTAACAAGCCCCTATTGCAGATGGTACTTTTAAACGAATTAGAGTCAATTCATTAACAGTTCCTTTATTATTGATCTCTTCGACAAAACCTTTTTTCATATATTCCCAAGATTTCCATACTGAACCAACGCAAATGATTTTTATACCACCGTCGGCTAACTTTATATCCTAATAAAATAAAAAAAAAATTACAGACAAATTAAATATAAACAAAATATGAAACTTACATTGTCTCCTTTGTCATAGAGTGCTAAAACATGTCGAGCTAATACACGACCACTGTCTCTAAACAACAGTTCACATAGCGGATCATTTTTTGCACATCCAACAGCGAGTTCTTTTGTAAACATCGCAATGCTGCTCTTGGAAAAATTCGAATACAAATGAGATAACATTTCACTTCGATTAGTAACGTGAAAAAATGTTTTCATTGCAAGCCAAACATAATAAGTAGGGTGTGGTGCTTTTTTCAGACCGTCCATATCATCAAATACATATTTGCATGCTCTGTGAGCAATCCAATAAGCTGCGAATAATGAATCCATTGAAATTAACACAATAATGATTTAGCTAAAAAAAAAATATCCAAACCCAAATTTTACCGCTTCCTTCATCGCCTATCATGTGACCCCAACCACCACATGTATGTGTACTTCCATCTGAATTAATCAAGCGTGCATTACTACCAGTTCCGGCTATGAGAACTATCCCACCGCGATCAGAACCAGTTTTTAAGCTGCCCATCGTATCAGAGTTCACTACGTAATCTTTACTGGCATTGGGAAATTCATCAAGTAACATTTTTAATAATTGATCATTCGTTTCGTTTTCTTCACAGCCACTAAGACACAATCCCTATAAAAAAGAAATTAAAGTTCAAAATAAAAATGAATTTATTAATATTATAATAATATTATTAATTATAAATTATACTTACTACACAATTAAAAGGATGTGATTTAGGAATGCCTAAATTTTCTTTGGCTTTTTCAATCATTGCATTTATTCTCATGGATGTTTCTTTCATGCCCAGGGACTAGAATTTAATTTGTGTTATATTAATAATAACATAATTATTTCATATTTAATTAATGTTATTATAAATGACGAACCCAATGGTTTGTACCGGGACCTTTGACATGTGCTAATTCATGTCCTAGACTGTCCATTACTATCAGCGACGAATGTGTCCCACCACTAATACAAACAAATTATTAATACATTGATTTAAATAATTCTATTTAATATCAGATATCAATTGTACATCTTCTTATCAGTATTCACAAATTTGCTTTTGTGATATCATTTAAAAGTCACGGTCGTTTGATAAAAAATTTAATATACGTCTGATAAGAGTTGATTCTTACCCTTCAATACCAGCAATTTTTATTTCATCCATTTGTAATGGTGCCAATCTTTCTTTATTTATTTCATTATTATTTACCGGCACTGCCGATGATTCTGTTGGTGATTTTTTCATTGACATTTAAATTATTACTTTTGACGTATGGAAAATTTGGACCTGTTGAATAACTATACGTCAGAGCACTGAAAGCATTTTGATATTAATGTCAGAATTGTGAATAAATAAAAGAAAAATTAATTATATTTTATTGTAGCTATAAAAAATTGTAAATAATAAAAATTTTACAATTGATTATTTTTTAATAACATGCAATTGAAAATATACATAAGGGAAGAGATATGGTAGATTATTTTTTTCGTTATGAAATCAAAGTTTACATACCTTATCGCGTCGGCAACAGTTGTGAACATTAAACAACAATATGATTATTCAAGACTGCTTCCTTTTCTCTGTGTTTCTCCTCCCACCAAGATGCGCAAGTGCGCGCGCAGTAAATTTAAAACTCGCGCCATCAAGTGTTCATTTCCAATAATATGTGTTTGATTTATATTTGTGTTGGAGTTTGTTTTTTAAACATGGAGGAGATTAGAGATAAAAAATATAGATTTTCATAATCAGCACATAGAGGAGGCTAGTTATATTTTAGGTTAGTTTCATAATTAACTACTCATGTCGCCTGTGTCGTTGGCTCTGAAAAAAATTATATTACTACTAGTAATTTACTAGTATCATAATTTTGGAGTATTTCGTCAGTATTTTCAAGTTATTTGTATAAAATAAATAAATAAATGATTGTCCGAATTTATTTGGTTAACCAAATAAATTCGTAAATCTTGAGAGATAATTACTGATAATTTTGCAGTAATGAAGTGTATATTTGATGATTTGTTAGGTTAATGTTTATTTTGAATCGACGTACTGTCGTCATTAATGTCTTGAGACGTTGAAGAGATGCCGACGAGGGATGACGGCCCGAGTCTGATGCCCTTTGGAGATTCACAACACAGTTGGACCGACGATCTGCCAGTTTGTAAAAATTCTGGACTTGGTTTTTCAACAAATCAAATCTATCGTGAAGATGGCTATCGTCAGGAAGAACATTCATTTGAGGATCGGAGCTTTCATTGTAAATATGATGAGTCTACATTTCTCTATGGAATATTTGATGGTCATGAGGGATCCCAAGCAGCTAATTTTGCCCTTCAAAGAATGGCAGCTGAAATACTTTTAGGACAGTTAAATGGAAAAACAACAAATGAAGAAGTAAAAGAAGTGCTTAGGTAATAACAGATTGTTATTTATATTCTACTTATTCATTCAATTAAAAAAAAAATTTTAATTATCATTCATTACAGACAAGCGTTTATTGCAGTTGAACGAGGATATCTTGACTCTATTGGTGATTTATTAGCTGAACGTACTAGTTTACAATTTGATATTCCAGACGGATTGAATTCTTATGAAACATATCAAAAATTTCCTGATGCTGTAGACAAATTAAACGCATTAAATTGTGAATTATCAGCTGGCACAAGTGCTCTTGTAGCTTTAGTTTACAGGAATCGATTATATGTCGCGAATGTTGGTGATAGCCGTGCACTTTTATGTAAAACTGATAGTAATCAAGTTTTGAGAGTTGTTCAATTGAGCATTGATCATGATTTACGCAATGAGGACGAGCTTTTGCGATTGTCGCAATTAGGCCTTGATATAAAATCTATTCGACAAGGTATATAATACATCTGTTTAGAGAGTAATACTATTTTTATGTTGAATATAAATAATATATTGAATTGTAGGTTCACATATTGGAAATCAGGAGAATACAAGATGTCTGGGGAATTATTTGGTAAAAGGTGGTTATCGGGAGTTTGATGAGCTTGCAAGATTAACAGGAGAGCCAATTATTGCGGAGCCAGAGATTCATGGTGGCATTGAGCTTGATGAATCGTGTAGATTTCTTCTTTTAATGTCACGTGGTCTCTATAAATCTTTAGAAGAAGCAACAGGTACTGATCAAGTCAATAAAGAGATCGCGCTTATGGCAGTAGAACAGGTGACAATTAAATTTTAATTGTCAATTATATTTATTATCAGTATTAATTTCATATATTTATTGTTTTATTTTGTCTACAGTTTCGAATTCAGTCGACTTTAACAGGTGTTGCTCAAGCGGTTGTTGATAAAATTGTACGAATTCATCATGATGTGAATATGAGTAACTCGCATAATATGCCAACGAATGGAAAACGTGAGGATATTACACTTCTTGTACGTAATTTTAATTTTTCATTACCACACGCATTAAAGAGTCCAACTACATCATCTGTTCGCTTCAATCCAATTGTACAAACGGCTATTGCCAGTGTTTCGGAGGAAAATGCATACTCAACAACCAGTACATCTACAGCTATGGATTATTTTAATCCGTCCAGCAATGAAACATCCACAACGTCGGATATTCCGCCGGGCCAACGACCATTAAATCGAAACATTAAGATAAAACCTTATGTTAGTTTTGCAGAATATTTTACAAACGTTGAGAAACGTCGTGAAGAAGGCACACTACCTGATGATATTGAATTTTAAATTAATATAGATAAAAGTAATAAATTAATCTAGTCCATATATTTTAATTACTATATACTTATAATACAATAATATAATTTTATTGGGGCATAATGTACTAATATATAGTGTAGTTGAAAAAAGGTAGTGGAAATAATTACTACATAATTAATTTAATTGTAATATATAATAATGAAATGATTAATGACTCGTAATAAATAAAATTATTCAATCTTATATATACATATTATATCATTTATTAATAATGTTAAAAAAAAATATGTCGTTTTCATTATCAATATATTTGGTTAAATACAAAAATGATATCGACAGATTGAATTTATATAAACTTTACTTACAACATAAATTTTCTATCAATTTGTATGGTACTTTTTATTTATACAATTACATTACGGTATATAATACAATTGTCTATGTTGTAATAAGTGGCACAACTATTGATATTATTCTCAATTTAAATTGATAACAACATGGGTCAAAATAAATTTTCAAAATAAAAAAATACAAGATAAAATAATGGCATGGTAAACCGGCATATCTCGAGGAATATTTGTTGTTGCTATCAATTACATGATTGATCAGTAACAAATGGCGTGCTACTTCTTTGTGTAAAGTTATAAACAAATGTTCTCATAGCGAATTCAAGGTTCAGGCATTGCCTTCAAACGTTCAAATGCGGCTTTTTCTAGAGCTTCCCTATGATCCGGATGAGCTACATTGATGAGTGCATGTGCTCGTTGTTTCAATGTTTTTCCAAATAGACTGGCAATTCCATGCTCAGTCACTACATATCTTACTAATGCTCTACTTGTAACAACTCCAGCACCCAATTTAAGAACAGGTGAAATTTTGCTGGTTTTACCATCAGCAGTCGTTGAATTTAATGCAACAATTGGTTGTCCAAGACCATCTTCACTCATCGCAGCACCCGTGAGAAAATCAACTTGTCCACCAAAGCCAGAGTACATTCGTGTACCAATACTGTCTGAGCAAATTTGTCCCGAGAGATCAACCTCAATGCATGAATTAATGCACGTCATTTTTGGTTGTTTTGCAATTATTCTTGGATCATTAACATAATCCACAACTAACATTTCAATGAATGGATTATTATCCATGAAATCATAGAGTTTTTGCGAACCAACGCAAAATGATCCAACAATTCTACCACGATGAATGGACTTTTCATTATTTGTAATGCAACCATTATTAACAAGATCGACTACACCATCGCTAAACATTTCGCTGTGTATTCCTAAGTTTTTATGATTTTTCAATTGTGCTAATACAGCATCAGGAATGCTTCCAATACCTAATTGTAATGTTGCACCATCGACAACGAGATTTTCCGCAATATATTTTCCAATACGTTCTTCTTTATCTGATGGTGCTTTAACTGGATGAGCTGGGAGAGGTCCATCGTGCTGTACAGCAAAGTCTATATGACTTTTATGAATTAAAGCATCACCAAAAGTCCTGGGCATATTTTTGTTAACTTGAGCTAAAATAAAAAAATATTATTTAATCAAAATCAAATAAATTATATAAACGTTTTGCATTAATATTGAAAATGAAAATGATTTAATTGACTCACCAACAACTTTCTTGGATTTAATTAAAGCAGCTCTTACACAATCAACGCTCGTTCCAAGAGAACAATATCCCTTGCTGTCTGGCGGAGTAACATGAATAAGTGCAATGTCCGGTTTCATTAAGTCACGATTGAACATTTTCGGGATTTCATGGAGAAAAATTGGTATTGCATCTGCGTGACCTTCATTTACAGCTGGTCTCACATTGCCACCAATGAAAAAGCTGACCGATCTAAAATGTTCTAGTAAATCATAAAAATGTATACATTTAAACATGGCCTTGAATTTATATAATTATATCAATTTAACTAATTTAATTGACTAGAACGCACTTGCATTTTCCTTCTTTGCAAATGGGGCAGCACCCTCAAGGTGCATGTGGCATAATCGCACATTTCTAACATCAGACCGAACCCCATATTCAGTTAAACCTCGGAGCAATTCAACTGGTGTTGCAGCAGCACCTTGGACGAAAACTAACTGATCTAAAAGAAAAGAAATAAAAAAATTTAATTCATTCATATATAATAAAATGAGAGCAAACGATGGATCTGTTGATTAAGTTGTTTTGAATAGGCAATGAATAACCTTGTGCAAAATGATTGACGTATTTGGGGATTGCTTCATATGTATATTTTTACAATGAGCTTATCATACGTTTGTATTAATTTTATATTGGTCTATTTGTGTATACACAATATAAAATTATTTAATCAATAGGTCAACAAAGTCATGCTTGTTCATAAATAATAGTTAGCAATTAAGGAACCAGTTAAAAACATTAATGTTGGGATATTAATATTAGCGAGTGATTATGAAAAAAAAAAAAAAATTATATCAACCTGTATGAATATGATATAATGTTGTCAAGGTCTCAATGAGTTTTCTTTAGATTGGTCTTTTTTTGTTGCCAATGACCCACCTACAATATTGTAAAGGTTATACGACGTGTGACATCATCAAACTAAAATTATAATTTAATTTATAAATACTAGCCAAGATATTATTTTACATGAGTGATGACCTATCCTTACATTTTTTTGATAATATATATTTACAATGATTATGGTAATGTATTTTATTAATACAACGTTCTCAATAACTTTACGAGGGAAGGACAAAACCGAGTTGTTTCTTAAAATAGATTGACAGACACTAGATGATAACTGAACATCGATTGTATGTACATGTTGTACGTCATCTAAGTATTATTGTCAAGTTTAATAGAGCAATTTCGGAGTTTTTTTTTCTCTATGATTTTTTAATAATTGCACTATATAATTACTCTCAATTGCTACACAATTTCTTTTGTCCATAGCCTCATGATTAAACTTCAAAGCTAAATGAATAAAATGAAAAAATTATTTTGTTCACCATTGTGAATAATAAAAAACAATATGAAATTTATATTAACAATGATCGATATAATAAAAAAAAAAATGATGTGAAATAAAAGAAATAAGTATTAATATATTGCTTCATTATCATTTTTTTTTTTTTTTTTTTTTCATATAAAATTCATTACCAGATGATAATCCAGCACGTTCGATTGCTTCCTCCGAGCTTTTGACCCAACAGGGTTCTCTGTCTGGAATTGGCATAGCTGGTTCATTAACATAAGTGTAAAAAGTTTTGGCAGCTTGCGGCCGATATCCATTTGTGCTGGTTAATGCTTTAAGCGTTCCTGTCAACTTTGTCATTTGTTTAAGTGCCGCCATTATGATCAATTATTGATATACTTTCTGAAAAAACATTTAAAATATATAAGTATATTCTATTTTCACATTCAATGAACAAAACAATTTTATATTCAAATTTTTAATTAATTATCGAATGTATTTATTTATATGTAAAATAATACGCATTTATCAAGTGGAATGAATGACACTGATGTGAAAGAAAATAATCTATTATACACACATGTAAGAATATATACACACTTACTATCTCACTTTGAATTGATCTCAATACTGATGGTCAAAGTCGAGATTTTATATCACTCACTCGCAGAGTAATATAATATATGTATTGGTTTTCTTGATTGGGAACTGCTTGGGGACTGGATGAAAACGTCGACTGGCAGTATAAACGAGTAAACGATTTTATAAGCCCCACCCCATCACCTCTTGACGATTTGGCCTTTGCAATACATATATTACACATATATACATACATGTGTTAGAAAAGCAAATTCATGTATAGTACATAAAATTCATTTTAAATTTGCCGCCATATCTTTTTACCACTATAGTCAAAATACTTTTCAAATTCCTGTTTGAAAATAAATAAATATAAATGTACATTAATTTATAAATCATAATAGATTAATATAACTGTTGAAAATATAAATTTTTCTATTGGATAAATTGAATAATGGAAATAAATTATAATTCCTTAACATAATATACATTATGTAGGTGAGGTATTGAAACACGTGATATGACAGATGATATTTATTTCACTCTACTCTGTTTTTATCTCTGTCTTTTATTTTGTCCCATGACTACTGCATGATTCGAAAAAATAATTATTATGAGAGAAATCAATTTATTAAATTGTCCTCTAACCTCTATCAAGATTAAAAAATCATTAATACCAAAAGTTTTGGGAGTGTATCCAAAAATTAATAGACTATTGACTATATTTTTATGTACCTTTATTTATTATTACTCGATTAATTTAATAATATATAACATTGTACATATGTATTATTTTTTTCCCCTCTTGCCTTTCACCTACCCTTCCTGTTTCCCTGCAATATTACATGCGAGGTGGCAGTAGCAGTCAGGCGGTCGGTTAATAAACGTCTTCTTGTCGGCGAGATTTGCTCGCTTTGTGTTTAGAAGAAGAAAAAAAAGGTGCAATAACAAACTAATAATCATGAGTCAAACTATGGGAAGTCGTCAGGCATTACAGGAACATGTTTTGGCTGTTTCAAGAGATTTTATTTCTCAACCACGACTCAGTAAGTAATAATTTTGTCATATTGTCTTCTGTATAGTTGACGATAGAGCTCAAGTGGGCGTAGCATCTGATCGATCCACAGTTAGGTCAGCTGATTTTTCATATATTCATAATTACTCAAGAATTATTTTTGTTGAACATATTTTACAAAAACATTTAATAATGCATGATATAAACGTATTTAATGATGATGTTTCAATTATAAAATTGAGGAGAAAATTATTTGACAGAATTTTCATGAGATATATTAATAATAAAATATACTTTAACGACAGTCATGTGACTGTAAGTGACGATATATGTATCATAATGGGGATCATTGAAAAAATTAAATTTATACACTTTATTTATATACTTGACAATTTTGTTTGTATTAATAATATAAAAAAATTAATACATAATTATAGCTTCCAAGTATATTTATTGCATTATTCAAAATTAATTTTATTTATAAATAATTTAATTACCAACGGGCGTAACCCTTTTTAATACTCATTCATTGATTGTTTTTCATATTTATTTTCAGCGTACAAAACAATCTCTGGTGTAAATGGACCACTAGTCATTTTAGACGAGGTGAAATTCCCTAAATTTGCGGAAATTGTTCAGCTAAAACTTGCTGATGGATCTATTCGTTCAGGAAAAGTCCTTGAGGTATCTGGATCTAAGGCTGTGGTACAAGTGTTTGAGGGAACATCTGGTATCGATGCAAAAAATACTCTTTGCGAGTTCACTGGGGATATTTTGAGAACTCCAGTTTCTGAGGATATGCTTGGGCGTGTATTCAATGGCTCAGGAAAGCCTATAGATAAAGGACCACCAATTCTTGCTGAAGATTATTTAGATATTGAGGGACAACCAATTAATCCATGGTCACGTATTTATCCCGAAGAAATGATACAAACTGGTATATCTGCTATTGATGTGATGAATTCTATTGCCAGAGGACAAAAAATTCCAATTTTTTCAGCTGCTGGTCTTCCTCACAATGAAGTAAAATATTTTTATTTATCAATTTTTTATTTATTACTCGGCTATTAATTTATTTATTCATTAAATAATTGCTATAATCTCAATAGATTGCCGCACAAATTTGTCGTCAAGCTGGTTTGGTAAAATTGCCAGGCAAATCAGTCCTCGACTCACATGAAGACAATTTCGCCATTGTATTTGCTGCCATGGGTGTAAATATGGAAACTGCGCGTTTCTTCAAGCAAGATTTCGAAGAAAATGGTTCTATGGAGAATGTGTGTTTATTTTTGAACTTGGCCAACGACCCAACCATTGAACGTATTATTACACCACGTCTTGCTCTGACTGCCGCTGAATTTTTGGCCTATCAGTGTGAAAAACACGTGTTGGTTATTTTAACTGATATGTCATCATATGCTGAAGCTCTTCGTGAAGTTTCTGCCGCTCGTGAGGAAGTACCTGGACGTCGTGGTTTCCCTGGTTATATGTACACCGATTTGGCTAATATTTATGAGCGCGCTGGACGTGTTGAAGGCCGTAACGGTTCAATCACACAAATTCCAATTTTAACTATGCCTAATGACGATATTACTCATCCAATTCCTGATTTAACTGGATATATTACTGAAGGACAGATTTATGTCGATCGTCAATTGCACAATAGGCAAATTTATCCGCCAATTAATGTGTTGCCGTCCCTATCTCGTCTTATGAAATCCGCCATTGGTGATGGTATGACACGAAAAGATCACTCTGATGTTTCTAATCAATTGGTGAGTGATGAATTAATAAATTTAAAAACTGCATTTTAATTCAGAATAATCAAAAATTAATAATGATATTTTTTTCTTTATTTTAGTACGCGTGCTATGCAATTGGTAAAGATGTTCAAGCTATGAAAGCTGTTGTTGGTGAGGAAGCTCTTACTCCTGATGATCTTCTTTATCTTGAGTTCCTCTCGAAATTCGAAAAGAATTTCATTTCACAGGGCGGTTATGAAAATCGAACAGTCTTCGAATCATTGGATATTGGCTGGCAACTTTTGCGTATTTTCCCCAAGGAAATGCTTAAACGTATTCCCGCAAGTACTCTTGCTGAATTTTATCCACGAGATTCGCGCCATTAAAAATTTCAATGAGAAAATTTAATTTAGGTTGTAAATCTAATGGTGGTATCACGCACGACTTGAATCGAAATTATGTATGCAATTTGTTTCTTTTTCATATCATTCTAAAAAGCTTTTAGAGATAAATGATGGTAGAAGAAATAAAAAGGAAATAAGATATTATTAAAGGAGGTCGTGTCGTGTAATGAAATATTGATCTTGTACAGTGTTATGATTAATGTCAAAACACAATAAGAGTGTTTGCCTGAACTAGACAATATATACCAATGTTGGTCGTGTGCGTGATTAACTCGATTGAAAATTAATGAAATAAATTATTGGTTTATCAAGTATTATACAAATGACTACAGAAAAAACATATGAAAAAAAAAGTCAAAATCATTCAATCGTTGTTATTTTCAGGAGTTTTATCATAAAAAGTAAAAGCTATTGTATAATTGTAATATATTGTTCAGTATTATCATAAGGTGAAGTAATAGCGTCCTTGCTTCCCATCAATGTTGTGCATCCTACATTCCAAAATAAAATTTGTTACGGTTTATTCGTTAAATTCTTACAAAAAAATGATGAAAAAAACTTTACATAGATTGCTAAAATTTTACGAGCCGATGAAATCGTGTGCTTATGCACAATATAGGAAGTTCATGCGTTCGCTTATGATAATACTTTTCTGAAACAAAAAAAAAATATCTTGGAAAGTTTCTACATACAAATGTATTTTTTCCTCGTTTTTTTTTTCTCGACATCTTGATCTATATTTTCAAAGAACTATATAATTTTCTGTTTAGTATTTAGAACGACATAAATGTATTATACCTGTAAAAATCTAATATCGTTAAACAACAATTAATGTTATTTTTATTACCATCATCAACTCGTCCAACAAACATGAAGAACAAGAGATAATCTCTCAGTATTTTCTTTGCTTTTTAAATACCTTTGGATGAAAATTTATAGAGGGCTCTTGAAATATATACTGCCGGTATTGTTGAGAATTTAATGCGCAATACGGAAACTTGTTGCATGTGTTCACCAATTTGATTACAATTTTTAAGTTATTTTATATTTACAAAATATAAATAAATTATCGTGCTGTTTTTCATCACGATAACATATTAATAATTATAAAAAATTGACATACAGTAAGTGCCAACATTTATTTCATTCTAATATTATAAATAAGGTTATGTTTGCAACCTTTATATATTTAATTGTAATAATTAATGTATTATCTACATTTGAAATAAGAAATTAACTTTATTGACGGTCATTTATGCATGTGCATTGCTCATGTAGTACATTGTTAGTCAATTTGCATATACATTAATATTCTGTGTACGTAAACGCATTTATTGGCACTAACACGTAATGAATATATCTGTATATAACATAAGCAATTACTCATGGATTATTGCAATCATTCAGTTTTAACATACTCATGGTAAAATTATTTTTATTTTTAATTTATAATATTAGCGTTTTTCTCTCTATAGTTGCAATATCAATGTCCCTAAAACATTATCAATATTTTTTTCACACGATAAATGGCTAATCAAGAACAAAAGACTAAAAATCCAATTATAACACTATCATAGTATTAATGATAACAGTTTTTTCTTGTTTTATTTATTGTATTTTCACTCATATATTTCAAGTTATAACATTACAGAAATTAAATAATTTGTACGTAATTTTAAATCTTGTGATGTTTGTGAGCAAAAAGAGAATTCTGATGTCGAAATAGAAAGAAAAAAAAAAGAGTAGAAATAATTGAAGGGTACAAAGGAGTACCGGAATGAGTGGAATGACCGGTCGCTACACAGGATGATGGGCTTTGTGCCAATGTCTGCATACTATAACTGCTCGTAGAATCTCTACATCATACAAAAGCTAAAAAAAAAAAAATAATCATAGTCAGTTGATAATATATAAATAATAAGTGCAGCATAAATAACAATGGAAAATTTATCTTATAAATGTAATACAACGATTTATCTATATATCTTTTGTTATTTGTTCTCCATTATAAGGTGCTTTTAATAGTGATAGGAATTGTAGTAGGGGTAAATTAATGTTGCATTTGATCGTACGACTTGAGCTTGGAATCATTTATAATACAGACACCCTTGGCAAATGCGCTTAGTGATATGTGAAATGTGGTCTTGTTGATGTGTCCTATTCTACGCACAAATAATTTCTTTCTCCAGTACATGTATAATCCAATTGTTACCAGGAATATGTAAAGTACAGCAATAAAGTGCAATTCAAGTGCATCGAATTACTTTATGTGAACAGCGATTAAAAAATTTATAACAAGGTGTAGTACAGAAAAGAAAAAAATAATAGCGAATCAACCATGACTGGATTTATCGAATTTTTTATATTTTGTGGAGTCCTCTACTACTTCTTCAATGTTAGGTATTTGATATACATACACTGAAAAAACAAATTTGCAAGCACCAAATAAATATTTGATTAATAAATTTAGTTGCTTCAACTCATTTTTTTTCTCAGTGTATTTACATTTATATATATTTTATTTATTATTACTTTGTTATCTCTTTCTCGTACTTTGTTACCAATCAAGTCCATCTGTGTAAGGAAAATGAAACTTGTGGCATACCGCACAATATGATCTGTCTTGTTTCATGTTGCAATGGAAGATGTTGCCACGTATAGATATTATAAAATTAATGAAAAGTCTCAGGTTAAATTAATAAAATTAAGTAATTTCGTATTATTGAGTTGATTTACATTTGCTATAGCCACACGTTTTGATAGATATATCCGAAGGTGGATAAATATATTTAATAAGTTGCTAATTTTTAAAGAATGTACCGCAGTAAATGTGTCAGTCGATGGGATCTTGCATGTGTACTTTAAATTTAATCAATTTAAATTTAATTGAATTAATTATTTTACAGAGCTAATAATATGGTGGACGTAGTATCCACTCGACTTCAAGAAGTTTATGCCAAATGGGAAGCTCGAACGAATGTCGATCGCAATGGAGATGATAACACACCAAGATTATCTCTTGACGGTAAAATATAATTTATTTTTCTTCAACTTTTCACTTTACTTTTATAATTGTTGTATTTTTTCTAATAATATTGCAGGATTACGACGTGCGGGACAACAAACCCAACGTAGACGCATTCAAAATCGTGAACAAGGTCGGAGGATTCGTGAAAATGCATTACTTAAAATCAAGGAAACTGAACTTTTTGTACCACCTCCAAAAGAAATGTCATCTTTTATTCTTCAATGCTGCCAAACATGTACACCTACATCGAGGGTATAGCTTACAAATTTCTTTGACGCCGTTTTAGTTGCCGCCTAAATACCATTCACTTTGCTAAAAATATATACAGTTGCTCGCTGCTATGCGTTAAGTTTTGCTCTGTACTGTCAAGAATAATTGAACTCCGTGTCTCAGAATTATTATATAAGTAGTAATGCTTTCCCAAAGAATCTAATAACCTGGAGAACATAAGTATAATATTTAGTGTTACCTTTCAATATGCAAGAATAATTTGTACGAGCAAAAAAAAAATACGCTTAAAATACAATTTAAAGTGACCAAGGAGAACGCTCTGTCATAGTATCGCTATTGCAACAACTCATTGCACAATTTTTATTTATTATTATTTTTTCGTTTTTCGTTTCCGGATTAAGATGGTAAAATCATTACACGAGCTAATTTACTGATAAATTTAAAAGTCAGAATGAATAGCGCAAACAGTATAAAAAAAGTAGATTAAGAATAATTTTTTATTTTGTTATTTTTTGTCTTTACTTTTTTTTTTCTATTATATTAATGCGTTGTATTCAAATGTATTGTTAAATTGCTGCCTAAAATAGTGTACGATGCACGACAAGCCACGCGAATTTTTTAAACGGTGGATGAAAATTATTGTGATCTGTGGATATCCAGAGAAAGTGAGTTTCTGGAATAAATTGAATGTCCAAATTCCTGAAACAATATAGAAATAATAAAGTATTTACCATGGTTTGCATTCAAGTCATGAGTAAGACAAAGGCTTTCACAACTTTCACGAGACCACCACCAATTACACCAATCCATTCTCGATAACAATAAAAAGTGTAGTGTATATTTTAATGAGTATTTTTTTTTTTTTACAGGGAACATTTGCGAGTATGGCAACAAAACAACATCAACAACTCGAAAGGAATATGTTTCAAATTGATCCAGGTCCAGGTCTTTTTTCGAAAATTTTCTCTGACGTTGCCTTCATATACAACAGAAAACATTACGACTATCCACGGGTTACGCAAACTGTAAGTTTATGCAATAATAAATGAATTTATCAATAAAATCCTAATACTTATCATAAGGCCCTGACATCGTTGATAATTATTTACATCATTTTCAAGATGCAATTATGTTGTAAGTTTGCATCATCGATGGAAAATTTATTATCATTGATGCTCATAAATATTTTATTAGGTTCTAAATGATGAACGGGTGAAGGAGGCAATTAAATTGGCTGCTGTGCAAACAGCCAAAAATGAAAAAATTCCCGAAGATAAAGCTCTAGCTGAGGCAGAAACTCGCACCAAGTCAATTCTTTCACGGATGGAGAGCTGTATAAATCATTTAGTAATAGCAATAACTGGATGGTTCACCTGCAAATTAGTCCCAATGTTTATAAAATCAATAATTGTTCAAAATTCACAAATTGAAATGATACAAAAAGCAAATGAACGAGGAGTACCGCTTATATTTTTGCCACTTCATCGAAGTCACATTGATTATATGTGCGTTGGGTATTTTCTTTTGTCAATCAACGTACGTAATTGCTTAGTAGCAGCTGGGAATAATTTGAACATTCCAATTTTCGGAAAATTATTAAGTGGTTTAGGTGCATTTTATATAAAAAGACAAATTGATCCGGTACAAGGTCGTAAAGATATTCTTTATCGTGCAATATTACATACGTATGTGATGGAGAGCTTGAGAGCTGGACATAATATGGAATTTTTTATTGAGGGTGGTCGAACAAGAACTGGAAAGCCACGATTGCCTAAAGCAGGAATTTTGAGCATAATTGTAAATGCTTACAAAGATGGAACAATTGAGGATGCATTAATTATACCAATGTCAATAAATTATGAACGATTGGTGGATGGAAATTTCGTGAAAGAACAACTTGGGCAACCAAAAATTCCTGAAACATTTGGCTCTGCTATCAAAGCAGTATGGAATACACTTCGAGGCAGCTATGGAATTGTAAAATGCGATTTTTGTGAGCCATTCTCTCTACATGAAATGATAAAGTCAATTGAAAATCAACAAATGCGATTACAAGCACATAAACTAACAGAGAAAGTACCAAAGTTCATATCAACAAAGACTATGTCAAGTTCGTCTTTGTACGGCACAGATATTGTCGATGATGAATATAGATTATTAGTTAATAACATTGCACAACATGTAATTTATGATTCTGGGAAATCCACAGCAATAATGTCAACGAATATTGTGGCATTTTTATTATTGAATAAATTTCGTGACGGTTGTACAATGGATAAACTCGTAGAAGCCTTTGATTCATTGCGACAAGAGTTGGAATACTTGAATAAAAATGTTGCATTTTACGGTGAAACGCTTGATATAATAAATCATGCTCTAGAAATATTAGGACCAGGTCTGGTCACACAACAACGACAGGAAGTTATACAAAATATACAAGGACAAGTGAAGAAAGACATTATCATTGCTATTCATCCGGTTTCTATGCTACCAAACGTGATTGAGTTATCATATTATAGTAATTCAATGACAGTTCATTATGTCATGGACAGTGTTGTCATATCAGCTTTGTATGCAGCATTAAAAACACAATTAAATGACCCACAGTCAGTTGCACAAAATGATATTACTGTGCTGCAATCGGTTTTAATTGACAAAGCATTGAAGCTCTGTGATATTCTTAAACAAGAATTTATTTTTTGTAAACCCTGCGAAGATTTAGAGCAGGTGATTATTATGACAATACAAAATCTTTCATATACAGGCATAATAACATTGTGTGAGGAATCTTATTTACAAGAAGAATTGTGGAGTAGAAGATATGCAAAAACTTTTGATAATAGTTCGGATGAAGAATATACAGCGGAAAATTCTCGAAGAAAAATTCAATATAAATTAAATTTGGATGCTGAAGCTTCAGCGCGTATGGAATTTCTACATAATATTCTCAGGCCACTAATAGACACATATACATTTAGTGCTTTTACTTTAACAAAACTTGTTGATCGATCACTTCTTGAAAGGGATTTAGTTCAAGAAATTCTCAGCGAGATTAAGACAAATATTGATAGTGGAATTGCTAGTTACGGTAAGTTATACAAAATAAAGATAATTTTTTTTTTAATCATTAAATTTTATCTTGTTATTCAATCATTTATATATTAATTTGTTTTATTTTCAGGTGAAAGTTTAAGTGTTGATCCGGTCAAGAATTCATTAAAGTTATTCGAAAAATGGCAAGTTTTAGATTGTCATGTCGAGGAAAACGTCAAAATTTATTATTTGCATGATGCATATGATGATGATGTGGCTGCAAATCGAATATATGAATCTATTGAAATTTATAAATGGACAAATAAGTTGAATTAACAACTGAGATAGAAAAGACTTAAAAGAAAAAATGTAAATAGTTCTAGTTATGAGTAAGAAGAGCTAAATGTCTTCCAAAGACGTAAAAAACGCATAAATGACTTGTGTGAAGTGAGATCTGATTGTTAATTTTATATAATAACTGTGTAATACATATAGTAACTACCGTATATTTCATAGTATCAAAATGAATTATTTTTTGATATTAATATAGATTGTTTACAAAAAATATAAAAAGCAAAATGAAGCTGAACAAAATCACTCAATTTTTTTTATATCATTCAAAATTTAATGGTAGTTTTAATTGGATAACTTCGTCGCAGTCCCATGACTTTTTCTCTGTCAATAAATAGAGCATCAACTTTTGCTTTCAAATCGCTCTCGAGATTGTTTCTTACTAATAATAATTGTTGATGATGTGCTTCACACTCTTGTAGTCTCTCATTGAAGTCATCTATCATACCTTTTATTGTGTGGACTTCGTGTACCATTCTATGTTGCGCTGTATCACAACATAGTTCTGTTTGTGGTCGGTGAGTTCGAGCTTCAAGACGAGTGTGTGCAACCTTTAATGCCGAACTCTTATCATTAACAGCCTTTTTCAACAGCTCCTCATTTCGTTTAACACTAAAAATTTCACGCTGAATCTGTAATCAATTATTTCTTATTACATTTAATTCAAATTGAAATAATTTATGATTCACCGAACTATAAAATTATTAATATTATGCAATAAATATATTTACGCTTTCTAATAAAATTAAAAGTTTATTTTTAACGGGCAGGATTTCGGCCACTCGTTTTGTTAATGCATTATTTGTATTGTTCCAAGCTCGCCATATTTCTTGAAACACTTCATTTGTCGCTTGGGCAATTTCATCTTGAAGATTACGCGAATTAATTCGTAGCATTTGGGATTTTTTGACAATGTCATTGGACGTACTAACCCCTGAATCATCTTCTATAATACTGAATAAAAAAAAAATTCATGTTCTTTATATTGATGATCAATACAATTTTCTCCTCCAAATTTTACTTACGTCGGATCATATTTTTCAATGCCACCATAATTTTCTAATCCTTTTGTTTGATTATTTATCTGATGGGCCATAGTATCAATGCCTAGCGAAGAATTTTTATTGCTTATATCCAATTCAATTTCATTTTGAACTGCTCGACCGTTTGATAACTATAAGAGATAGAAAACAGTTGACAATTTGAATTTGTAAATAATTATTACTGATGATTATTCAGTCACTTGGTCTGTGCATTTATCCGTGAATGATTCCAATTTTTTCTGACTATTTCGAACTATTTCAACTTCTTCCAGCAAAGCCTGCTCTGCTTCATCATGAATTAGTTCATTACCTAATTTAATAATCATTATAAATAACTTTACATTTGAGGTATGAATATATATTATTATACCTTTTCTAGCTTCACGATGATATAAACATTCTTGAGTAATGTGCAATGGTGCTTCTAATTCCTGAATAGCACGCTGAAGATCTTTCATACACTCTTGCATTTTTGCATTTTCAACAATAACTTTGTCTAACTCAGCTGCTAATTCACGTTCCCAGTATGTAATATCCATGATTTTATCTCGCAATAAACGAGAAGAATTTATTTGTCCTATTTTAATTTTTTCTTCAGCTTCTCTGATAAATATTATCTCAATAAACAAATTATATTATAATATTTAATATAAATTTCATATATACACGCCTTTTACCTAATTAATCGCACACTTCGGTCTCTAAGTTCATCTGAATAATGACGAGTGGCATCAACTTCATTTTGTAATCGAATTTGATTATCATGCCAATCCCATGGTGTGTATCTTGTATACAAAGCAGTGCGAGCAGCATGAGCTGGATTTCTATGAAAACCAGTAACTAAATTTGGAAATTTAAGAGGATGTGTGGCCATACCACTAGGAGTATAACAAGGATCACAAAGTTCATTCGTTACTATTTGCGATGGTCTGTAAAAGATAATATAAATTACATTAATATAAAAACAAATAGATAAATAATATAATTAATTTAATGAACAGCTTACAGGGGTTTAACTTGGATAGTTTCATAGCCCAAAGTTGGACGCCATGGATGTGGTCTTGGTGTCCTGTACATTTCTCCAACTCTTGCAGGTACAGGTGCACCTGAAACTTGTTCCATACATGGTGATGTCCCAATATTGCTCCATGGTTGAAGTTGCTGCAATATTATACAATAAATAATTTTCATATATTTTTTCATTCAACAATTATTGCATTTTTTTTTTAATATTATTTTATATTACCGAATACATCACACACTTTGAATTCATTGTGATTTGTTATATTGCTCTATAAAATTTTTTATTTGTAATAATATAAAAACTGAGCGAAAACAACGCGAAAAAATAAAAAAACAAAAATATTAAATGAATAAAATGACAGAGTCCATTGAATGAATGTGAAATTATATCAGCGACGTTTATTTAAGTAATTTCAAATAACGGAAGTAGAGGCGCTGTATACACATATTTGTCACGTGACACACAATGTCATATGACACTGGTGTGAAACGGGGCTGGTCAGGCGCGTGAGTGTCATATAACAGTTGCCAAAAGAGCTTATTACTCAAGGGATTGTCATATTAAAATTATTTCCCCTTTTGTGCAAGTTAATAAAAATTTAATAAAATGATGAACTCACAATTATTTTTAAAATGGATTATTGGATTTGTCCTCGTTATTTCTATTGTTGTACCAAATTTTGCTGATGATGTTGTCCCAGTTTTAATTTGGGGTGGCACAAACTCTGGAAAATTAAATTCCAATCCATTTGAGAAAATTTCACAAACTGATCTTAAAGATGTGGTAGAAAAAAAATTAGGTGAATCACAGCCAGCAGTATTGGTATTTGTAAAAACTAATTTTTGCACTGAGGATTTAACTCAACACAGTAAGGTTAGTCATTGTATTTGTTATTGATTGGTTTGAGTATTATAAGGCATAGGGAAATAATTAATATAAAAACACTTATATGAAATGATTTCGAATTATTTAGAGTTTGGCTCGGCTGAAGCAATATAAATCATTTGAATATATTCCTGCTGTTGATTCACCATTGACAATATTCAAGACACTTCCCTATACCAATCAATCAATGGAAGAGGAATTGGAATCCGTATCTGAAGGACAACTAGTTATAACTGAAGTTACTGATCTAGATTCTGTGGCTAAGACTTTTGATTTGATTAAAAAATCAACTCCACATTTAGTTGCTGCACTTACAGGAAATTATTGTAGTTATCGATCAGAACGTGGAAAAAGAGCAGCTGAAATGGTTGCCAGTAATAATACTGATGTGTTTTTAATTGAAACTCAAAGATTACTTTTTTATGCTGATCATACTCCAACCCTTAAGGTAATTCATATTGATTTTTCTATGGGAATAATTTTATTATGCAATGAATTATTAAATTTTATTTATTGTAGATCAATGATTCTGACCCAATTGATCTTGGCAATGTAATCACGAATGTGACTGAAACAGGAGATGCCACTGCTGCATCACCACTGATTGTTAAAATGGAATTTAATGCTGGAAATGAATCTGCACAATACAAAGCGACTTTCGATTTCGAAATTAATGTTGAGACCACTGGTTATTATACTTTGAGGCGAGTTAATATGTCACGTGATGATGAATTTGTAGCCAATTTAGAAATTAGACCTGCCATATATTGGGCAAATAATTTTTCATATCACTGTGCACAACACACAAAATTTGTTAATAAAACTCATGGTATCACATTAAGCTTTGAAAATTTACAATTGCAAATGGACACGAAAATCTTTGGTGATACTTACGATTGTGTTGGTTTTACATCAATACCAATTTGGTCTGCAATGTTTGTCACAGCAATTATAACGATTATTACACTTTGGGGTATTCTAATGATCATGGATATTCGTACCATGGATAGATTTGATGATCCAAAGGGTAAAACAATTACCATATCTGCCACAGATTAAACAGTAATAAAATTGAATAAAGTCTACTTATATCAACACATATTGTCATGTAAATAAACATCTATACGTCTTGTATATTATGAACCTGTTAACTGTTTACATTATAAGAATTATAAAAATAAAATACGTATGTTCATCGACAGATGCGATAAAAAAAAGAAAATTATTCAAAAATTATTAGATAATATTATTTGAGTGCATTGTCATACGACAATTAAATGTCGTACTCAGTATTGAATATTTAAAATAATTGTAGTGTGTGTTTAATTTATATGAGAAAACGCACAGATTTAATTAAAGTGTTGAATGAACAAATTGTTGTGATCATATATTTAACATTTTAGTTACTTCAACTTCATTCCGTTATATCTCGCCTGTAATAGATATTTATAATCAACAATTTATTCATTTTATGTGGCATATAAAATTATTGCCAATATCGTGAATGAAGTCTTGAACTACCAACAGGTATAGGACTGTATAATATATAATAATAAGAATTAAATATGTATGACGAGTTAAGAAAATAAAGTAATAGTCTTATCAAAAATATTTGGTAACTTTTATCATATCATTGCGCTTATTATGACGATCAATATTAAAATAATATATTAATAATACATATAAAAAGTAATTTAAAAAAATATAAAGCATTCATGCTGCACAAGCTTGTGCATTTGCTCCATGTAATATTATAAATGCCATTGAGAAAGGTGGCAAAACAATTATGTATGCTGGATCGATGATAATGGGTTTGAATGGCGGTAAACTTCCATCAGGATTCAATGCTAAAATATCTCCATTCAATCGTATTTCTCTGCAATTATTAAATTATATATTATTTGAATCTGAAGATAAAATTAATTATTGTCAGTTACAATATACCTGGACTTTAAATAATCCGCTGTGAGGATATACAATAGCACTTTAGAAGATTTATAGTCGTAATTTCCTCGGAGTGATATTCTTGCAGATTCGCTGTCAATATTTACTCCATAAATAGTGATAGATGGAACACGATTTATAAGAGCATTCTCAGCAGTGCAATGTGCATATAAACGGAGTGTCCCAAATTTATTGGGATTAATCAATTGCAATACTTTTTCCGAAACGAATTGCTTGAACATGACGCTAACCCACCAGTCTGGATTAGGATTTAAATCTGGACCAACCATGGCATAATAACCACCAAAAAGTGATTGTCGTATCACGACATTGACACCTGTACTTGCACTATAACCAAGTTTATCGAGCCATAAAAATCCAGCGACAAATTTATCAGAAAGTTCTGGCGCACCTCCACCATAAGCAGAACTAGTTTCTGCTAATAAAATAAAAAATAATATTCAGTATTCATTTATATTTGATTGACGATAATATTTAGATTAAATGATTCTGAAGGAAAATTAAGGCAAACATACACATCCACATTGTTATATTTTGCCCTGCTTCTTTAATCGCATTTTTTACACGATCAATTTGTGTTGGTAAACGATTAAATACTTCTGGATTGACAAAATCCTTCGTTGTCGCCTCTCGACCATTCAAATAGTATTGATGCCATGTGACATAACTAATACTATTTTTATCATTTTTTAAAAATTCTACAGCATATAATTCTCCCATTCTATTTTCATCGCCAATATGATTGACTTCAGGACCAACTAAAATACTGGACATGTATCCCAGGTTGTTTAAGAGCATACGTAAATGATTATAATCATCAGCCAATTGTTTTGCTGATACAGTTCTATTGAATACGTGTCTAAATGAATTTGGCTCTGCGAATGAAACATAATTAATTAAGTGAGCAATTTAAATCACAATTTCATAAACATACCATTGCCCATTTGCCAATCTATCATCATGTCTCGGCCCTTAGAGAAATTAATAATCTCTCTGGCATTTGTATCATCCCATTTGCCATCTGATCTTCTGATCAATACATTCAAATCAAACATCATTCGAATTCCTGCTTTATTAGTGAATTCATATATAGCCAAATAATCATCGGTAGATAATGTGAAATTATTAATATCACTGCCATCAACTGGATTTATAAGTTTTTCAAAAATAATTGGCAGAGTGCGATTGAAAAAGAGACAATCTGCAGAAGTTCCTCCCACTCGAACATACGCAGGACTCAAATGACGAGCTAGATTGATAAATCGGTTATCTCTCACCGGGAAATGTTTCATATCCCGGAGTAAAGAAGAATCAAGACCAAAAGATAAAAATCGTTTGGATATTTTGTGTATTAAAGGTGCTGCTACATTTAAAACAATTGTATGTGTCTTCGAGGGTGAATGATAATGACTCAATTGCCATATTGATATAAGCAAAACCGAGAGAATTAATCCTGTAACGATGAAATTTATAAGGGATCTGATTGCTGTATCTGAAAATGAAATACAAATAATTTATATGATATATATTCATAACTAAATAATATATTTATCAATAATAATAAATGAAAATTGTATTTTATTTTAAATATATGTACTGGATCTTTCTTTTCCTTCAATATTATGATATTGATTACGATTCCAAACGGTATTATCAAAGTATGACATCTTTTTTTATCGAGAAACAATCAAATACAGATCTAATGCATGTACGAATACATAAAACAAAACATTAAAAAATACGTATAGATATTATCCGAAACAGAGTATATAAAACATTGATACTACCACCTAGATTTTGAGGTTAGTACTAACTACAATCGAGTAGAGCTAAAAATGGCAACTGGTACGCCCATCTTTCAGTGTATATCATGTTCTTGGGTGTTATACGTTGTTTGTGGGGTATTTATATACTGTACTGCGCTGGCGCTTTACATTATCATAGAATTGAACTCTAATCGTAATGGCTGGCTGGTGTAAAGCAAGCTGTCAAGGAATTATTAATCATTGTCTCAACGTATTTATCAATTAAGCTATTAAATTTATATTTGTGAGTTCAATTAGCTCATGAATTGAGTCTATTTCTATTTACAATTCAATACATTATGTAGAACTTTATGATAAACTTCTATTATCAATAAGTGTTCAAGATTGTATTTATTGAGCTCGGTACTGTTCAGAGTGGTGCATTCAACTGAAAAGAAAAAAAAAAAAGAAAATTAATTATGTATAACAACCGGAGACGTACAAATAATTTTACGTACGTTAGTTCGTGCGTTAAATATATGATATTTATTCTCAACTTCATTTTTTGGGTTAGTATTAGCGATTCATCGTGATATTATTTCGATCAGAAATATATGTAAACAAATTAAGTATTATGACCTTTTATTTTATATATTTATTTATAGCTCTTTGGAGGATTATTAATTGGCGTTGGACTTTATGCCTTTTATGACAAATGGCAAACAACTGGATCTGTACGAGTGGAAAATGTTTATGATGTTGTGTTAAATATTTCTCTGGTTATGGTGATAGCTGGTGGAGTTGTTTTTATTGTAAGTTTTGCTGGCTGTGTCGGCGCTTTAAGAGAGAATACATGTCTTCTTAAGTTTGTAAGTAATAATTTTTAACGATTTTTTAAATGTACATTTATGTATGTATATTTGTTTATATATAATTCGGAGTTAATTATCTTGTTGATGTTGTAATTCCTTTTTTGCAGTATTCGTGGTGTTTGTTGGCATTTTTCTTATTGGAAATGGGCGTTGCAATTGTTGGCTTTGTATTCCCGCACACTTTGCAATCTTTACTTGAAGAATCTTTCACTGATAAAATTATACAAACATACAGAGAAGATCCAGATTTGCAGAATTTTATTGATTTTGGCCAACGAGAAGTGAGTTAATTAACTATTAAAATGCCATAAATATCTATTATATTTATTAATTGATGATTTTATTTCAGTTCAAATGTTGTGGCTTGAGTCAGGAAGGTTATTCAGATTGGCAGAAAAATGAATACTTCAATTGTTCCAGTCCTGGTAGAGAAAGTTGTGGTGTACCTTTCTCTTGTTGCATTAACACAACAGATATTTCGAGTGGTCTTGTCAATATTATGTGCGGTTATCAAATACAAATGCTTCCACCCTCAGAGGCAAGCAAACGTATTTGGATAAGTGGTTGTATAGAAATAGTTCGAAGTTGGGCTGAACGTAATCTTTATACAATTGCGGGCATTGCACTTGGTATAGCATTGAGTCAATTGTTTGTTATTTATCTTGCTAAAACGTTGGAGGGACAAATTGAAATGCAAAGAGCACGTTGGCGTTCCTGAGCTTGACCTCAGGCCACCTACCGCAATTTAATGGATTCTTCTGCTGTTAGGCAGGTGGCCGGTGGTCGTACAAATCGCCAAGAAACTGAAAGAAGCGCAAATAGTCGTATGGCATTTCTTGTTTTGCTTGCAATATCTCTGTATGTCTTGTGTATTTTTTCACTTATCAGACTTGGGCTATATTTCCGAAACTATTTTTACAAATATGTCGGGCACGGTTAATATAATTTAAACAAATGTCCGGTTGATATAAATGAAATTGTTGCTGATTCGTACTATTTTCGATAATTCTAGTTTGTAATATTTTTTTTTATTTCATATTTGATAGCTATTGTTAATTTTACTCTTCATCAAAGTTTCAATATTTTGAAATAATTAGAATTGTTTTAGAGTAAATTTTTTTTTAATATTTTTCAGAGATAATTCTAACGATATTCGTACGTTTATTAACGTCATACTGTCTTGTTGAATATTTTTTTTTTTGTGATCTGTGCATTTGATTATCGATTCAATCAAGTTGCAATGTTTTTTAGATTATCTATCTGACGTACAATTATTGCCATCTTGTGTTGAACTAATTAATTCTTACGGTCAAAATCATATAAAGATCCTTTCTACGATTTGAGAGGAATAATATAAAAATCTCTAAGAGTAACATGGATAGTAATCGACGTTTTTTTGTTTACTTAAAAAGCCATGTAATATGTATATCTTGAAAACATAAGTGCACTGATAAAAAAATACGCACATTCTTATATGCATTTGCGTAATAGAGTAAATACATGAATAAGCGTTTAGGGGCAGGATGAATTTATACTTGAAAATAATGATTTAGAAGCATAAAGAGTATTTAATTTGGAATTAAAAAAAAAAAAAAACCGCCGACCGAAATTGACCAATGTCTAAGATAAAACATTTATTTTTGACAAAACCATCGTAATAATTATTCATCTCAGGAGAGGAGAATGCAGTCTAACTTCCTAATATATAAATTCTCGAATATTTACTATATAATCATGTGTAGTTCAGTGCTGCTATTATTACATAATCAACAACAGTATGTGCAGCTAATATCCAAAACTTCACCAGTGTACATAAAATTCGTAATTGATACGTATAGTGAACTAATAATTGTTTATCCACATACTCTTAATACTTTCTTTTTTCATTGCTCTGCCAATTCATTTATTTATGAATCTTTAAGTTTGCGAAAAAAAAAAAAAAACGTCCAGTGCCAAAATCCATACGTTTATAAATTGCGTAATATGATATTTTATTGCTTTAATACTTAACTTTTTTTTTTTTTATAATTTGAGAGCTCTGACAATAATGTTATGTAAAATGTTTTTTTAATTATTTCCTATTTGTGGGTAAAATCACAAAAAGACGAATAAAACAAAAAGAAAAAAGAAACATTCGCATATTTTTAAATACTCAGTGATAAATTTTAAACTATTGCATAAATAGTATTATGACTTAGAACGATATATGTATACATATATTATAAATATTTACTAGTTTTTATTAAGCTATCATATTGTTGTAAAGCCAACATTATCACAGCAGTGAATAAATAATCGTATATATGTATTTGTATGGATGTAAATTTATTTTGTATGTATAGACGTATTGAATACGTAAAAAATATTTTATCGTAATTCTATTGCTATGAATGTGACACTTTGGGTCCACCCACGATATAAAATGAACCAATTACAAATTGTATATTCATAATTTATAGCCAACAATCGTCGAATCAGGCACGAGAACTCTTGATTGGGTTTATTTGTCTCAAGCAATCATCTCCCTGGGTGTTAGCCCACATGCAATTATTCGCGCGAGAGCTTGATAATTTATCGCTATCACGCGCCCGTATCGGCACTGGTGGTACCGCACCTAAACCAATATTAACTGAGCGTAGAATCGATCTCGTTAAAATCGTATCGCAAATTTGTTATATTCAACAATTGGACACATGGTGAGTGTAATTGCAATACATTTTATTTCGTCCGATCGATTGGACATAATTTGCGATTTATCAAAAACGCTTGCGATTATTATAAAAATAAACCTCACAAATAATCTGTAGATTTATATTATTAATGTTTCGTGTATGTTTACAAAATATTAATATATACCAGCCTGTAAATGATGGAGCAGTTGTATATGACAGGTAATAACGCACATTTTTAAAGTACAAACTTATTCGTGATACATCATATTAATTAAATATAAAATATTAATATTTCACCGATAAATTTTTTAATATATGTATACGTTACAGGTATTTGAATTCCACAGTTAACCACGATGATTTACGTATCCATGTCGACAGATACGAAAGGGATCTATCGTTTTCCGATACCTGCGCGTGGGTGATTGATCGAGCATGCGCTTAAGAATGTTCTAATCGTCGTTGATCGGGAGCCAACGCGCGTGGTATCTCATTAAAAAACGGTCACGATCTTTCCCCCTTTGATTCTCACATTTTATCTCAAAAAATAAATCTACATTTTTATACTCAACCACATAGAAATATATACATATATATATATATATATATATATAGCTAATAAACCACAAATAATTTCTCGTGTATAGCAGACAAAATTGTTGATTAGGGCTCGATGTGATTTAAATTAAGTATACCCAATTATGTATTGATTGACGAGTCGAAAAGGCCAGAAACTTGCTTCTCCATATTTTGACGAGATAATTACATATGTAACTTTCAAAATTATAATATATATATACATTATATGTATATAATAAATTAAAAAAAAAAAATATGAAAATTTACTTTGAAATAATATTCATGACTAGATTATTTAGGCAAATTTTTGGGTTGCATTATTCGAACATACAGTTAAACTGTCAAAAAAAAAATATATATATATATCTATATATATTAGAAGCGATTTGTTTAGACGTGGGCATAATGCTTGAACGAGGCCTGTAATCATCGCGGAATTGGGTGGGATCATGTATACATATTGTATGTATATATATATATTATGCACGAGATATAAAAAATATAAAATAAAAACGAAAATTATTATCAATGTATATATGTATATATTTATATATATACCTGTGGCGCATCTCTATATGCGAGCTGTGTTATATACATGAATAGATTTGAAAATCCAAATGGGCGGAGTTGATGGAGGAGTTTTGAGTTAATTTCAGGTTGGCTTCAGGTTTTTCGGCTACTTTGTGGCTCTCTCGTCCCCCAAGTATTCAGCAACTCATTAATAGACCACTATAAAATAATAGTCTATCCCTATATATATAAGTATATATACATATTATATATTAAAAATAACTATATAAAAAATTTCTTCTCATATTTTTCATTTCATTATAATGTCAGATTATTATATTATATCTATACAAATACATTAGTTGAAATGGGAGGGAATATAATTTTTATATCAAAGATAAATATATAAAAATGTGTTTGCTCTGTTGAATTATCCAACACGAAAGTTGAACGACTGGGAAATAAGAGAGTTGGAGATGGTTGAAAATTAAATGAATGTGCATTGGCATATAAGGGTTTTGATGGTAAATAATTGAAGCGTTGTATATCGTATCATCCTCTCTGGGCCCTCGCGGATATGATACACTGCGCCGATGTGTTGTGTTCCCGTTGCCAGTAAGACAAGCTTTGTAGCAACATATACACATATACTATTAATTTATTCCTCAACTAAAGTATGGTCTAAGTACGGTGCAAACGTGCTTGAAGGCATGAGAGATCCGAATAGCCGCGATCGGTTGGCGCGATATTGCGGCGCGGTATATAAGAGTGCAAGAGAGCTCACTATACGGATAGAGCCTGATTGCAGGGTGCCCGTAGTGGTGTTTGCTTTATAAATCGTGCGCGCGGATCGAAGGCCGATCAACGCCAGAATATAACGAATGAGAGAAATATAGGTACACTTTATATGTATACAAGTTAACAAAATGAAATAAAGAAAAAGAAGAAAAAAAAAATAAGATAATAAGAAAAAAATTAAATTAAATTAAAAAAAAAAATTACAGAGGGGCTGAATATAAAGGTATATACTGACTGTATATACTGACTGTAACTATGTGTATATATAAATGTGTAATATATATACAATTTGATTGTATCAAATCAAAATACTATGTGTATATATACATGAATTGAAAATTAACCCTCTAGCATTTCTTTCAATTGCGTCCACACAATTATATATATACCAATATAACAAGATTTCACCTCCAACTTGACTGTTGATGCCTTGAGCGTTAATTTTATTTTCTTTTCTCTCTATAGTTATTTTTTTTTTCTTATTCACTCTTAATTTTCTCGAACGTAGAGTTTGTTTTTTTCCTTCGATTCTTACAATTAGGTAATAACCCAGTGATTATATAGTCGTCTTCAGTTCGAAACTTCTTTTGCAGTTATAAATTTCTTTTCATCTTTATATCTCTTGTGCATTCACAAAGCAAACACGCCATTACACTATATATATAACCACATGTACATATATATATATATAAAAATCTACCTATATACTTATATGAACATGAAGATGACGATAATAATGATAATTAACGTAAATGATAAGTACATGTACATATAGATATCACTTGTGAATGTATTATATATCATTTGTCAACGTTAATGGATCCAAATATCTCTGTAAAAAAAAAAAAATAATATTACTAAAGCGAAAAATAAATTAAACAATAACATTATTATGAATAATAAATTGAATAAATAAACATAAATACTTACATATAATATTTACTTAGATAAATGGCGAGAAATCGCGTTTGTGTCTCGCGCCAGGGTTGACTGCCACTGGTTTGTATGGGTAACGCCCCCTTGTTTGAGAAAATACATATATAGTTGTCTCTGTTGTGCCCACACACAGGAATCTTCCTTCATTCCAAGGATTTAACGGTGCAAACACATACAAATACGCCAATATATTCCTTAAACATATATGTATAAAAGGGTATAAGAAGGATAAAATATATAAACTAAACAGAGAGAAAATATTAAATATATATGTATATATATATGAGGGATAGTCGAGGACGTTGCGGTTGCTTGCCTTTTATATATTATATATCCAGGTTGTGTGTTGGTTCCCATAAGGTGGCCGGTAGTTAGCACCCCATTACACCATGCTTGCCTATCATCAGTATGAGCCAGTTTTACTTCAGAGTATATATTTCTTTCTCTCTATCATTGCATTGACCATATACACTTTATATGTAGGTATATATCCAATTTATTCATCATATCTACTTTATTTTATATCGCAATTTCTTCATGAAATCACGAACAGAGTATTTAGCGTGAGCAAACAGAGTTATGTCTGTATATCATCAAATATGACCCAGAGGTTTGCATCCATCAATTTTGTGTGTATAATTCATAATAAGATATAGAATTAAACCCGGAAGTTGAATTGCAACTGATATAATTATTGTACAGATGATTATATTTAATTATATATATAGTGAATATATATACAATTGATAATAATTAATATTTATACTTGAACATGCACCAAAGTATAATAAATGAAAACTTTTTATTAGAGTGAATTAAATATAAAGTGTGAACATGCTTGATAAATTTGGCTAAACGATTCTTCATTTTAGGTGATTGTAAAGAGATTATATTGGATGGACTCAAGTTCGTCAGGTTTTCAAGCGAACCATCACGGATCATTAAATGCCAGCGGGTATATACCGTGTGTTTATCGAAAATTATTTTCAGTATATATATAGAAAGAAAGAAAATACACAAACGTGAGTGCGACGCGTCTGGATCATCGCATGAGAGAAGCGACGAATGGAGAATATATATACACACACATTAAAAAAAGAATAAAAAAATTGGAAAAAGAGAAGAGACGACACAATACGATCAGTGAGGAAAGAGTATAGAATATGATGAGGAGGAGAAAGGTGGGACTATATAATAAAGCCGATACGAGCAACGGTAATGGACCATAATGAGGCAACCATAAGTATAGGTAATGATCCGTGGCAGGATGGCCCCTCCGGTATACTCCCGATACTCCATTTAGTCCTGGCATATATATATATATATATATATACGCTCTTGATCGTCTTTCGCTCCTCTGGCGGTGTAGTGTGCAGCTCTCCGTGCGCACACTTATTTACTTATTTACTTATACACATTATTTACATTACTCGTTTATGCGCGACGTGATGCAGCCCTGATGCACTATATACACCGGCATATACAATATATATATATATATACACCTCTATATCTTATTTTATTTATTTATTTTATTTTTTTGCTTTTTATCTCTTTCAAACTCACTGCGCTCACACAGAGAAGGATGTATATATGCATTATATACTGCGCGCGGCTCCTCTTGAAACTTTGTGTATATTATATATATGTATACATAGTATATATATGTATGGGTATATATACTCAAAGCAGTTGCAGCGCTCGAATCAATTTAATCGTATCTCGTTTCGAGAAAATCATAGGTGTTGGCTGGTTATTTAGCTTTAAGATGCTGCGGTCCACGCGATAACGGTGGTTCTCAACTTGCACACGATTTTTATCTCTGTAAAAAATAATGAGAGTATAAAAAATAATGATAATAATGAGCGTAAAAAAAAAAAAAAAAGAAAACAAAAATGAAAGCAATAATAAATAATTAGTTAACAGCTTTGGAATATAAAATTCCATGTATATTGTGCAATTAAATTGTTGTTATACATCATGCCAATTGAATTATTTTCTTATTTATTAATATGTATGTATGTATATAATATGTTGCAGTTGTGCGGGTATATAAACCGGTGTGAATTAATCGAAGATGAATAAAGCCCGCGCCAAACAATATATATAAAGGGAACCCCAGCACGTTTTGATTCTCCCCGTCATTACACGCCTATTGCAATTGCACATGTTGGTAATTGATATACCTATATACTCTATATGTATATAATTCAAATATATATACACAATATATATGCTGGAGTTATAGGGATGATAACAATGGCGCGGCAACGTGTGGTGTTTTTAAAATATGGCCGTGGAAATCTATACAAGCGTTACGTACACGCTCTTCCGACATCAATCGCGAATAAATGGCTTGATTAAATACGCCATTTTGCGCGCAATACAATCTTTAGCATATATACTGCTCTATGTATTACTTTATAATTTTGCGCCATTGTATCTGCTGTATGTGCAGTATATATTTATATATGTCCATGGTATATATGTGCAACACCGCGTTGATCATCCGGATGAATTGTGGCTGCCTGATATGCGGCAAACTTCCCTCTTTTATAAATACACAAGATTCATCCCGTGTATTTGTATATAATATAATAGTGTTCAATTGCTAAATCACGATGAAAATTTTGTATCAATAAAAAAATATATGATGGCTAAAAAGAAGCCGTTACCTGTCGTTACTTTTTTATTTTCATCATGTGAATCCTCTCTTTGATGTTCTCGCATAGAAAAAGTAAAAAAATAAAAAAAAAATAATGAATAAAAAAATAGGACAAAAAATTGTCACAATAAATATCTAACGACAAATTTTCGTGGCTGTGGATCGTTTATATAACACACGTTGATTGTTCAATGAAATTTTTTTTTTTTTTTTGGAATATATCGATCGGTTGAAGTTTAATTCACATTGTACAAATAGTCGCATCCATGTGAGACATATCAGATTATGGGGTTGCTTTAGGTGGTTTGTGATGGGAAGCACAGGCGCTACATAATAATAAGACGATAAAGTGAGATGGTGGATTATAGAAATGATGAAAGTGCAAAGGAGAAATAAGAAATGTGAAGGAATATATAAAGTGAGAAGAGATCATGGGGAAAGCAAAGTAAAGCAAAGGCGTGCACGATGCTCGCGCATTGGTGTTCTGTTGGGGCCTATGTGTGCACAGTCGCCATGTTTGAATCCCCTCTTGAATTCCCGCGCGCGCGTGATGCTGGGGAGAAAGCACTGTATCACACAGTGAGAGCACACATCTCACCATGCGTGTGGCGCAATATACATATATAAATTTATATATACATCTGCTCTACAATGTTACGTTAATATTTGTCATACACATATATACTGAGGTGTAAATTCGCACGATGGTTAAAGATAAATTGTCAGAGATATAAAAGGGATTAAATTTAAAAAGTAAATTATAACTTGAAAGAAGGGGATGAATGTGATGGTTAAATGGAAATATCATTTTTCATGATATAAAATACACAGTTTTATGAAATTCAATATATAATCTGACTATTAATCATTTTATTATTCAATTGAATATCCGTAAAAAAAAAATTATTCAATTATTTATTTATTTTTTCAATTATTTAAATGTATTATCAATGACTATTATAATTGTTGACTCGCGTTTTTCATTGATTAATACCCCTCCAAGGACATATCGCTTATTGCGAAATTGATGAGTTGTTAGTGGTAATTATATTAAATAATTTAAATTATTGGATACAGATGATGTGTAAAATCGTGTAGGCATAATTTAGCCGTGAATTTACCTTGATGGTATGCAGATAGATATATAGGCGTGGGTCGAACAAGCCATATAAGAGCTAGGATCACATTCTGTTATATATCTCAGTGTTGGTGATTTGTATATAACACGATATACGTATAAAATCAGCGGCATCAGACATAAGATCGCTTCCATATATTTGTAATTTTTTTCCTTTAGTTGTGTATGTATATATGTTACGGATAAATATATATTATCCTCATTTACTCCTACTCCATTGTATAATCGTGCAGAGGACTTCGGTGTCCACCCGCACTGCGACAAGAAACACTCTCCAACTCCAGACATATTAATTAAACGGCTCATTTTCATCGGGGAACTAAATAAAATAAAAGAAAAAACCAATGTGAATTTAACGCCCATCGTCAACTAAATGCATTTCCCAAGTGGTGATCCCAGCATCCAGCTGGGGGTCTATTCGATCGGTTTCATCTCACTTTTTAGCCAATCATACTGGTGAATATCCACGCCCATTGGTAGCTATTTTATTTAAGCCACTCCTTTCATGGGGGGCTGATTCTTCCCCACTGTTTGCCTTCCTAATTGAGATGGCGGGGAGAGAAAAACACCACGTAGACTACCTCCAGGCAAGCTCGCGGCTCGCTAGATCCCCACTCTGTAACAACACCGACCGGCTCGTTTAGCCGGTAATTTTCTCAAACACTAGCAAGCGCTCACGCCAGCAGCATCTGTCCAGTGGGATCGCGCTTTCATTCGGGATTTTTTTTTTGCTCTCATTGAGCTATCCACCGATTTTTTAAGGATAAAGACGTGTGTGGTAAAATTCATTAGTGTTTGCATCAATTAATTATCCAATATATTCGGGATATAACTGTGTTCGTGATTGTACTGCATTTTTATATTGAGAATTGCTCAATAATTATATTGCTAAAGACAATTTGCTGGCTATTTATGTTATGTGAATTGTGATTAAGTGAAGAACTGAATTGATAGTGACGGAATCTGGTTCGTTTTTGTGATCAATTAGAGTTGAAAGACAGTTATAACTGATAATAGATAAAGAATCCGCTTCACGGTGGATGTGTCAACAATGGTGAGAGATGCAGTCTGTTTGAAATATATCATTTGTGATTGTGTCTGGATAGAAAAAGAATATATGCATAAACGCTCAGAATAGAGGATCAATTGTGTGATTGATGATAAAATAAATATAAGTGTGATCTATATTTTTACTTTGTAGATATCATTGGCGATGTCAATGAAAAGTGAAACGACACGACGACGATTGGTGACTATGCCAGTGTGAATTATCATTATTATTATTATTATTGCGGTTATTATTATTATTATTATTATTATTATTATTATCACTATTATCACTGGCCATTAATACCTCATTAAACGCCAAGTATCGCGGTGATTAACCACCAGTTGCCGTCGGGTGGACGGCGGTGTTAAAAGTATATATAGCTGAAGTAGCTGAAATAATCCAAGTAACAAAAGGATATTCAGTGTACAATGATGCCGCTCGCTCCGACGCCAATAGTCCCAGTACCCTCAAAGCCAAAAATTGGCTTTAGCATTGATTCAATTGTGGGTGGCGGGGGTCGCGAAGATAGATTACATGAAAGAGTTGAAATTGAACGTGATGGCAGTCCAATGGATGTTGTTGAGGGTTCGTCATCGCCACGGACACGACGAATAATTACTCGATCACCTGGTGCTCATTCTGAGGGTTCAGATCGTCCATTATCAAGGAGTTCGTCTGTTGAATCGTATCCAACATCGAGGCATACGCCATCGATGCATAATGGCCATTCTATGGGCAATCAACGTCATCATCATCATCATCATCACCATCACCATCTTCCTGGATTGACGAGTCATATGGATTATGGTAGGACTCAAGCGCGAAGTCACAGTGGTGGTTCAACGCCAAATAACAGTCCAAGTCCACCACACAGAATATCACACGGTGATTCACCAGTTAGTGCACATCCACAACCACCTCCAGGTGTAGTTAGACCAAGTCCAAATTATCTTGGACCACCACCTGGTGCTGCAACTGCTGCGGCCGTCGCTGCAGAACAAATAAAATCACTTTATGGTCTTCAACCTGGCCATGGTGCGGGACCACAAGCCAGTCAAACTGAATATCATACCCAACAATTTGCATTAGCAGCAAATTTAGCTGCAGCACAACATTTTCAAGCGTCTAATTTAGCTGTTGCATTGCAAGCACATCATGGTGCATCACCTCATGGCGCACCACACGGTCCTTATACACATGGAGCCGGTTCTGGTCCTCATCCACCACCACACCCTCATCAACCACCGCGCGACAGCTATCCATTGTTTCCTTGGCTTCTGTCACGGCATGGCAGACTCTTCCCCCATAGGTTTCCTGCCGGTAAGTTGTCACAAATATTATTTTCGACATTTTTATTATATTATTTTAACAGTATGTACATATAGATGTCATCATGAATGATATTTTACCGTTTATATAGTTCTTGGAAAAATTACGTAATATTTCGTAATTCAGATTTAGTAATAAGTCACGTATACAGCTGACCCTATGTTATATTCATGTGTGTGTTTGTGTGTGTATGTAAGTGTGTATCTGTCTGTCTGTATCATCAGTAGTACGCTTACAATCATCATTGCTTGATGATTTTATTTCAGGCAATTTATATCGCGTGCTGATAAAGACATTAACCCCAACAATTCTTCCGCATTCGCACATATGTATATTCAATTGATATAGATATCTTATGTACCAAGATATATACATTGAGTTCAAGTTCTTTCGTTGATGATGTGTAACGAATAAGAATAAATTGACATTATCTCAATATGATTAGGTCTAATGACTATTGAATTAATATTACTTATATGTCACCATCGTTCTCATTATGTTGTTAATGATAGTTGTTTTCCTATTTTGGGGTCAGTATCCATATAACCTAACCGAGTTTGTTCTCTTTTCCCACTAAGTAAATTCTCGAAGAAGGCCAATAAATCTAATGACTCGGCGCTCTGCATCATTGACCCAGTATGTAAGTGAAACGTTCACCAATGTATATACATACTACTGTATTTATGTATACATATATAATGTATATATATTATGAAGAAGTAAATGCACTAAGCAATATTTTTCAATCTTTCTTTAGACATACGAGATAATTGGATATGCCAATATGTCACGATAAATTCTTTAATCATATCAAGCGAATGAGTTTCTTACATTTTCATTCTTAATGTTGTGAATTTATTTGTTTGTGTTAAAATGGAGATAAAAATAAATGAAATACTAAATATAACAACAATTATATTACACCGCTATTATTACTGCTGTTATCTATGCGACTACAATGTTGAAATGACGTACAAAATGCTCACAAATTGATATATTTATGTGTTTTTGAATACGTTAGTTAACGAAATAGATACTTTAATTTTTCAAATAATGTATGTTATCTAAATAATTTTCAACGTTGGAACGACTATTAGGCATCAGTGATAAAAAGCTCAATTATTATAATGATTCACGTGTTTAAGTTCGACAATGTATGCACAATTATAGCTTATCTTAATTAATTTTCTTTAATTTACATAAAAAATATTTTACTGAAGGTCACGATTAATGTTGCTCTAATTATTATTTTTTCACTTTTAATTTAACGATATAAATACGTTATATTAACCCTTATGCTCATCCCATCATTATGAATATTATTAAAAAAAAAAACCTGTATAAAATAAGTGATGAACGTTTGTCTTATAAACATCCGATACGAGGTGTAAATAAAATGATCCTGACAAAGGCGAGTTAATCGTCATTTTCAGCGTCTCGTTTATCCATGGACACTCTCTGCAGGATGTCTATCTGGCAAAAATGATAGATTTATATATAGCAGCAGTAATAATAGTCCCATAGTAGCAACAGTAGTAACAGTCATATCTCTTCACAATTTATTTTTTTATTTTTTTTATTTCTCACCTCTTCACATGCGGCCATTGTAAAGTTGTTTCACGCGTTTTCAGTTCATATTATGATGCGTTTTATTGTCAGACAGTGAACCCCGCCTTCCATGATGTCTTTCATTCACAACCCCACCTCGAGAGTCATATTTTTCTCTCATCAAAAAAAGAAATGTTCCGGGGGGTTTGAGCTACTGAAATGATTTTTTTTTTCCTTTCATCGATGACTATTTCATTGGTTTATATATACTACTACTTTTTTCTTCTCTTCCAACATTATACATATATATATCAATGTATGTATATACATGAATATAAAAGCTTTGTCTGATTGACTGATATATCTTTATGTTCAATAATATACCTTGATTGAATTCTGAGATCAACATACGGTGTCAAGTTTCATAATCTGAATCTGCAGAAAAAATATCATGTGAAAAAAAGTATAACTGTTATCGACTTATGTATGCATAGCGTAGAAGTAAATTATTTTTCACAAAAGAACGAACGATAAAATAAATACATACCTTAATATGTGTGTTTTTATTTATGTGCACACTCTGCAATCGATCATACACTATGAGTTTATGAGTACGTCAATATATATATGTATATATATCCACATAATGTATACAATAAGTTGCACACGCGATTTTCTTTAGCAATTGACGATGGTAAATACTATATCGCCATATTTACCGCACGTTCTAAATTGCATAATAATACTAATATGATCCTGATGGGCGAGAGAATTTCTTCAAAAAGCAGTTGACTGATTCTCAGTACAGGGATTAATTAAAAATACATTAGTGCAACATGATGAAACAAAATAACCAAAAGTAAAAATGATAAATGAAAAAAAAAAAAAAAACAGAAAATAAATAAATATAAAAAAAAAATTATACCACACATGAGAATTATAAGTCGTTGGCTACTTTCCGTTATATGTGCTTGCATGAAACTCTTGCGTCCACACGGATAAATTCTCAATTTTGCGTATATATAAATATCTATATACACTCACATATTTGGACTTTTATTTATTTTTTTCTCATCTTCCTCAACATCTCCCGTTCAATGTGGAGAGGATAATTTGATACATTCACCGTTTAGTATTATTTTCGAGTAATTCCAACTCGCTTTGGGCATCTCAGCTGCGTGCGCGGCGCTCCAGCTTCCCATATAATTACTGCCCGTCATCTCATCTCTGTTTTTACTCCCTCTTTCTCTGGTCGTCTTGAAGAATTGAGTAAAACTGAAATGCAAGAATTTAAAATGTAACTTCTTGTAAATATAATAATATCCTCATATACTTTTTCATTATTTTTTGAACATACATATACACACACACACATGCATATATGTTTATGTGTATATTCATAAATTGAGAAAAAAGAAAAAAAAGAAAATAAATAAGTAATAAAATGAAATAAGAAAATGAAAAAAAGCGGGAAGTTTCTATTTGCTAAGGCTATACAAATACATGTATACATACCTTGCGCATTTATCGTCGCTCCTTTCCTTTATTACTCGCAACGTGTATCTCAAACGACTTCCGGCGTCGCTGGCGCGTGTATCGGACGATCGACAGGCGCCTTTCGAGGTAGAATACTCAATTAGGTGGTCACAATAACACGCAGGCTCTCGCGCGCTTATCTTTACGCGAGCGCGCCCGCGCTCGCCCTTTTACATATCTTAATATATAAACATATATCTGTGTATATAAACGAAACATATATTCAGTTGCAATACATTGTACGATGTTTTAATAACAAACTTATTCAGTCATGAACTGAATTTATTTACCGCTCATCCGGTGATTTATATACAGTCAAACTATATGCATTAAATATTTCACAATTTATTTAGTCTTGCACTGCACGCTGTCAATACTTTATTAGTTGCAATTTATTTATTTATGTTTAAACCAGGTCCAGACATTCCGGGGTTTCTTCTACAGCCCTTCAGGAAACCCAAGAGAATAAGGACAGCATTCAGTCCAAGTCAATTATTGAAGTTGGAACATGCCTTTGAGAAGAATCATTATGTAGTTGGTGCTGAGAGGAAACAACTCGCGCAAACGTTGTCGCTAACGGAAACGCAGGTGAGAGTTTATGAGCGTACTCATTAAAATTTCTCAACCGTGTGATAACCATCTATATAATACAACCAAGTATAATATATTTCGTCTCTGAATATACATACATCAGAGATTTCAAATTAAATATATTTTTTACATATACATATACACATATATAATACTATATATATAAAATATGGGCAATTATTTATCCAAGAATTAAGTTTACGCGTAAATAGTTTACCAAGTATAAATTGCCATTGGATAATAAAATCATGTATATAAGTAAATTTAATAAACAAAAGAGCTTAAATTGCAAAATAATATTCTTGAATAGCTATATAGTAAAACTGCAGGTGGACGCAATGAATTGAAATATTTGCTCGTATAATTATGCTCGTCACGTTTTATCTATCATCTGATTCGATATCCTATATATAATCACAGTTCAATTAGTTCTATTGTATATATTCACATGAACGAACACATAATTCATTTTACTAATCATATATTATATGCCTATGAGATATATTAATATTTAAACATGTATTTATATAAATATATACATAAATTCATATGTATATATGTATGTAATATGTATGTATATATTGTATATATATGTATGCATGTACAATAATGTTCAATTAATTAAAATAGCTAATTACACGCGAACATTGGTAGACAGAGAGTGAATGGAGAGAAATAATTTTGTGGACAGTTGCGTGATGAGGCAATTAATTAAAATTTAAATTATGACGAGGCTATATATATAACGAAGAAAAAGTGAATGAGATGCAGAGACGAATGAGATAGAAATATAAGGTGATTACACGTATTAGCAATGGCTGAACTACGGAGATAATATGTTTGGTGTGTAAATCAAGTCGCGCGAGTGTCGTCATTTCGCTTTGGTTTACGTTTATGCGAATATATATACATACACGCAGTCTTTCTTAAGTTCACGCGTACGTCACACCCACAAACATACATATGTATATACACACACGTGTATATTATTATGCCATTGGGTATATACATATAATATTTATACACTAGAGAGCATTTTGTATACCGATGCGTAAATCAACCGCTTAATCGTTTCTTATCGTTAAAAGAAAGAGAGAATGGACTCGTAGCTATAATTGCTTCTATGCCAATTATTGTATATCGTGTCGCAAATATTCTAAGCGATATGCGCACCATTGATATTTAACTATAAACATATTATATGTATTTGAATATATGTATATAACAATCTTGAAAGATATATTTGTTTGCTCTTATTATATTGCAACGAAACATATAAGGTACTAACTCACGACCTATTACGCTGCCACGTACGGTAATGGAGAAGTTTGCATATTATGCAGGACGCGTACGAGTTGCTATGCATAATGAGCCAAGTCGTTGCTCGACTGGGAAATTAAGTACGCCTGTGCCATTCATCAACCAAGAAAGTGAATATATATATATATTGTATGAGAGGAATTAAGAGAAAAAACAGATTCACTCTTGTTCCTTTTGTACTCTATTGCCATCAAGTTAATATAATTAATCCGAAAGATGGACAATATATATGTATGTACATGTGTATGTGTATATGTGTATTTATATGTATGTATACATAAATTTAATTTAATTTTGATTGAATAATTTTCAATGTCAAATAATCAATAAATAAAAGGACATTGTATTGGTAATTGAAAATAACAGCAGGCAATTACGTGCTATTATATTGGTTTATACATAGAAGTATGTATGTATTATTATACAGTTATTATTTTTCTCATCACGCTTACCGGTGTGTGTCATTCTCCGTGATTGTGTTTATATATCGTTTTTGATTACTAATTTTACTATTATTTTATATATATAACCGTATAATTTGATTGATATGCGGCATGTCAAATTCACGTGTGTTCATTGTAAATTCAAATATACATACAAAGTTGTTAAAGTTATATATTAATGTGATTAATAATAATTTTCCACACATTTATTGGTGTAGAAAATTTATTTTTCATTCGATAAAATTTAAAAAATTACATAATAATTTATAAGTACACTTGAATTTACAGTGTGTTAAATTATAATTCTTCAATATCCTCTCTGTGTTCTTATCCGCACATGGAGGAGAACAAACCCAATTTCCTGTATTAAAAATAATAATACTATATATATATATACTTGAGGGGGCGGAGACGGTATTGATGTCGTGAATTTTGTCCTAAGTAAACCTACTGGACGGTAACGTTGTGAGCGCGATAATGGCGTCACTATAAATAGGGTCGTGTATGTAATTTCGCATGAGAAACATATATACATATGTATTGCTTATGTGTATGTATGCGAGTATATAAACGAATTTTCTTTTACCTTGGCAACCCCAAGCGCGTCGTTATTAAACACGTTCAACGATGAAAAAATAATATCGACAATTTATTTAGCGTCAGGGTGGGCGAATTCGCGCCAGGGATTAAAAAGCATGTTATATATATATATATATATATGAGTATATATAATATCTCCCCGTGGGGCGTGTGACCCACGTGAATCTATAGGATTACCACGTTGATCCATGCAATCAAACTTCCCTTCAATATATCCCTATCGCCATATTGTGTGTGCTCTTGTTCAACTAGAATACAAAAAAAAAAAATTGTTATTGAAACACAAAATTTATAATGAAAATAAAATGAAAAAAAAATGTATATATGTATACATACCAATAAATTATATATAGAGAGAGAAGAAATTAATTAGCTTTTTACCAATTCAAATCACAGATGTGTGTATATATTTTTGTCGTGGACATGTCCTATTTTGGACCTCGCCCTTATGAGAAATCCCGCAATATCTTTTATCCGGCAACGTTCACACTCGCTTTACCTATAAGGTCCTCGCCTGTCACTTAGCAGTGAACAGTCGCCAGAGACGCTCTTTCAATTACGTGAAACCGCCGCCTATATACTCTCTTCTTCCACCTCTTCCTCAATACCAAAGCATTTCGTTCAACGCAACCGATGCACGATGGATGGACAGATGATATCTCCCCATCCAATACCAGCAAAAACAAACAAACAAAAAATAAATAAATAAAAAAAAAATGAATGAAAAAATCGTTCATTGACATTTGGATGTGTTGCAAAGAGTCGGCGCGTGCAAAATATGGCAGCGATGGAATAAAAAAATAAAAAAATAAAAAAGGGATTTACATCATGACAGTACGTGGTGTTGGTCGAGTTAGTCCTCGCGGGGCTGGCAGAGAGTTGTTTGAAGGGTAGCTATGATGACATGCAGCTTCCCCTGCATGAACAACGAGAACGAGATTTTAGCCAATGGCTGAAGAGCCGTCGGGGTCGTTACTATGGCGACTGTTCCGAGGGGGTGATTATCAAATGGGGGTAACTCGATTAAGGCCACGAGATTCTGGAGCTATAAACGCCGACCAAGTATATACATATATATATTTAGAGAAGGGAGAAATTGCTAAGAGCTCCGTTGGGTGTACGTGATAGGGCGTCTTCTATTTGTTCACTTAATCACCTAATAAGTGTCGTCACTCTGCGCTACTCACTCAACATTTCTTGTACACAGATATGAATCGTAAATTCAGTTGGTTGTCCCAATTTTCATCTGTAAAATAAAATATTTAAAACAACTGTTGACATGAAATAAAATAAACAAATAATTTAATTACATATAAAAATATGAAGAAAAAATAAAATAAAAAATATAACAATAATAATGATTATTGCAGTATAAATACCTTTATTTATAAACGTTTGTTGAGTTTATCCGACGTTGGGTTAATCCGGGTCTTGTCAAAACCACGTTCTGAGAGGGTGTGTTAGTCAAACAATGTCACACATAGCAAATGGCATCTAGCGTAAAAGTTTGGTGTGTATCACAATGGCGATTTGATGCATCGATAGCTTGAAAATCCAACAGTGTAGTTTAATATATGTACTAGTATATATGGCAGCAGCCCATCCTGTTTGGCTTTCACAAGAGTGTATACGCTCTCATATATGTATGCATGAATATATATATATATATAAATACACACTTGTATCAACAGAAAATATAACCCGGCAATATTTCCCCTTTTATTCGTCGAGACCGTTGGGGTAATAGCGATATACTTTGTCAATGTATCGCAGAGTCAATTCGCGGACAATAGTCTGAAAGGGGAACAAGAGTTGAATGCATATGTACATGTATATGTACATTTGTATATAATGTATACAATACAAACTTTGGATTATGTGACGCGAACGAATCATCAGCAAATTGTGAATGGATAGCGCATTTAGGGACGGCTATAGTATTTTATGGGGCGTTGAATCCCAAGGGTTGAACATCATATAAAGACTTTATATTATATATATACAGTTGCCACTTAATTTCATTGGTTCATATTCATTTCTTCTCCCTAACTATATGTATATTTCATGCTGATATATTTTGTTTGTTAAATGGTGATTGTAATTTTATAATATTTATGTTTCAGGTTAAAGTATGGTTTCAAAATCGTCGAACAAAACATAAACGTGTGCAGCAAGAGGAAGAAGCTAAAGCGCAACAACAAGCGGGCGGTGGCAATAATGCAAATGGAAATGGAAATAGTAATAATAAAAATACCCATCATGTTAGTAAATGGCAGCAAGAAACTGGTGATTATCATCATGATGATGATGAGGATGATGATGGTGAATTGATTGATCCAAAAGCTGAAGATTGTTCAAGTGGTTCTGAAGCGTAGCTGGACGTTACGTGTCTCGATTGAGACAATTAAATTATATAAATTGATTAATATTTTTTTTTTTACTTGAACATTGTGTGTCATACGTAAAGTGAACATTTTTAACTGTGCTGAGCTACAAGAGAGTGAAATATATATCTATAAGTTGTCTTGCCATAAATTCCAACAGACGAATATCTCTCATCAGGCGGAAGTTGGTGTAATGGAGCTATTGTCTGTCCAGACTCCACATTGGACAAGACGCTAAATGGCCGCGCGTGTTCCGCCGGAAGTGTGAAAAGAGGGAGAACTCATCGTCGTGGAAGAGTGATTTCAAATTGTGTATGGGGGATGAATTGTCTTCGTTCACAATGCACAAAAAAATAGTGGAAGAAAAATAGGAAACGTAAGAAATAGCATTGTTGGATGTTTATTTCCTACGCAATAAATATTGATATATATATATATTAATAATATCATATATATTCCAAAACTTGTTTCTATCGTCTTCGTTGCGTCCAATTGGAATTGATTGGCCATATAAATATTTTCAACACACGCCATATTATGTGAAGCCATGCGTACCTGTAAATAAAGAAAAAGTGACAGTGTGAAAATAAATGGTATGAGTAAAAGAAAACAGAGATAAATGACTGTAATAATAATTATATATACATTTAATTGGAGCAACGAGTGCCAAACTTGAATTTAAAAATAGGAAAAAAAAGAACTATGAAGGAGAAATTAATGATGATAATGCCGATAGTGAGATAATATAATGATACCAGTGTAACAAAAAAGAAAAACGAAAAATAGAAAATAAAAAAAAATAATCGTCAAGTGTATCTATATAAATTAGTATTGTCTCACATGGAACTAGAGCAGTATTTCCCTTTTAAATCACATGACGTCGTGTACACAAATTAAACGACAAAATTTAAATTATTTAGATGTATAAGAATCCATGAATGAAAAGTAATAAATAAATAATAAAAAAAAACCATTGTAAATATGTACGTTGTAAATATGAAATTGTGATTCTAATCGAATAGATTAATTGTCTCAACTATCAAGAAAAAAAAAAAAAAGATAATTAAGTTGGTGTTCCTGTACGATATAGCGATAAAAAAAAATAAATTATATCAAGAAATGATGAGATAAAATGACAGTATATTTTATTATTATTTTGTGTTTTTAATTCAATTGATTAGTCCCTGCTGAAGTAGCTTCACAAATATTAGTTAGTGTCTGCTGTAGTCTACGCCAATGCGTGTATGTATAAGTGTATGCAGATACAGCTCGTTGGGACTTCCCTTGGGCGTTTGAGATGCCGATATAAATAGAGAGAGGGCGAGAGTAAGAAGGAGACAGAGAGACAGATACGAAACAGCGGGAATATACATATATAAGGGCCCAAGCCAAAGCTACAGGTTCAGAACTGCTAATTATGTAAATTACTGGTGTTGCAAATTACCCTCCCAGTTTGCGATCATTCTCCACACAATCCAGACGGGCCAAGCACACACCTCATTTGGGAATTCGTCGGATTCCCTCTCATTCTCAATATATTTAATAAATAAATATATATGCAAATATACATAACTCTTTCCTTATTTACCGATAGAATTTCCCTATTTGACTATAATGCTATAAGTGTCTCTCTGTTGAACTTGAATTAAAATAAATCGAAATTTGAATAAATATAAAATTCCAATAAGATCCAAGATAAACTATTGAATAAATATTGCGTAGAATGTTTTACATTTATTATATATACATATATATTTATATATGTATATGTATATATATTTAGAGTCTTATCAATATAAAATGAGATGTGTGGTGGCGTAAAAATAAAATAGGTGATCTTGGGGCCGGTGAACAAATCGTTTAATCCCGCTCCAACGATCGAGGTAATGACGGCAATAAACTGTAACAGAGCACACAACGTCCCGGGCCCCAACAAATTGGGCCTGACAGGCGAAATGGCCAAGAGCGAATGAAACGTGGAGTGAGAAGGAGAACTTACTGCGGATGTTTACTGGTGGGAAAGAAATGAACAGAGAGAGAAGAAATGCGAGATATGAAAACGCAAGAGAAAGAGAATAAACCCGCGTGGATACACGTACACACGTGTATTATACCTGCCTTCCAAACTAGCTTTAGGATGCCATGCAGGCCTGCCCGGGGAGGAGACCCACGTTCTTGGAACCGCGCGTGTAAAACACCAGTTAAATCGTGCTTTCTAGCTGGAATGGAGAGGAAAACAATGCGGGACGGGCCCTAAAGTGCCTGACAAATGTTCCGGGCCCTCGATCGGGATCCTCGCGCCTTCTCTTGTGTTTTTTTCATTCTACGTTTTTTCTTCTTCTTTCTCAATAAGCCACACACAACCTCGCATTTATATATCTACAATATGTATACATGTATAAAATAATTTATATATGAACAACGATTCCACGGGTCGTACGCGGGAGCTTATCATTATTCGTGTCACGATCATAATATGTTTATATTCTCTACTTGAATATAAGTTCAATTAGTGCATCATATCTTTGACTTCAATTATGATAATATGTAGAAAATATGGAATTAATAACAGCGTTTTTTTTTTAACATTTTGATAAGAAATTCTTCAGTATAATTAATATAATTGGTATAATCCAGAAAATTTCTTAACTGTGATTATTTATTTTTTATTCTCATGATGGTTGCGTTGAACGAGGTGCGTCGCTGTTTAAATTTGAATAAAACATACACGGCAAAAACACGAAACCCATGAGGATATTTAGTGTAGGATACAAATTTCGCATTAAATCCACTTGATTATTTCAGACCACCAAAATTGCACATTTGTTTTCCCCAAATCGATAATTTTTTTGTCGCTACTTTTTTATAATTATACAAATTAACCAAATAAACAAATAAATTCATATAAATAATGAATCGAACATGATTAATTAAAGTATAACCAGCATGAAAACGAGAGGTCAACACAGCATATCGAATGAGGTGTCCAAACACAGAGAAAGAAAAAGAAAAATATATACAACAAAAAAAAAAATAATAATAAAAATAAAAAGAAAGTAGAATTGAGAGAATTGAATTCACTCTCATCGATGTGTGTGGGTCCCAGGTCTGGACGCGGTGTCCGATTACCAATGAAATAGTGATACCATTTTGTTTACAATATTGTCGAGGGTGTGTTTGTGTGGTTGCTTGTGAACGTGCGCGCGAGTTAACGAGGCGAAGGTGGAGATGAAAAAAAAAAATTGGAAGGTGAGTGAGAGTGGCCACTCAAAGAGTCATGCGTACATGGTCCACACGTCGACGAGACTTATATCTCCCCACCTATATACATACACATATACACATATATGCAACAGACTCCATGAGCACTTCCGGCGACAGGGTTAAGTCCCGGGTGTCCTGAGAGTATTTCTATATATCGCCAGGTGAAAATCGCGCCTTTATACATATCCCCAAACACAAATTCACGTTTATAAATGTCTATATATGTATATATTGTAAATATATATAAATGTATGTGTTCACTTGAAAAGTCCTTTAAATTCGTGACTGCTTAAGATATAGAGGCAGCACAGTTGGCATTAGCACTCGTAGAAATGTAAATTCAAGAGGTAAGACGCTATATACCCATGGCAAACATGTCATTAGCCCCCAACTGCGTTGGCCCAGGTTATGATAGGTTTGCGTGGCTGGCCCACATTAGATTGCCACTACTAGTCAAGCTGTATAACTCGGACAATCTCCAATCGTAGAAATTCTTCGGTAGATGGACACGATGCGCCATTATTAAGAGGATAGATTATTATGTATAATATCCTCATGCGCTTTTTTTTTTCCATCATTTTTTATTCTATTTTTTTTTTTTTTTTTAATATATAATAAGACTCCACCGGCCATCACTGTCGATCCGATTTTATCTTTCTTCCACTTTAAATCACTCTCCTTCACGATCATGTATACATAAATGTAGATGTGTATATATAATATATACAAACGGATACACGAATGGTGCTGCATATAAAGAAAGGAGTTTATTAAAGTGTACTATATACTGCCACCCAACACGAGTAATCACACGGGGAATTTCGCGGGTCATTCGCGTCGCTCTACGAAACACATATCGAGAACGTATAAACGTATATCGATTAAGTTTATTCGAACCCCTCATAAACTACCGCGCGCTGCTGTTATACTCGTCGATTTAACCATTCACCACGTATGTATATACACAAACATACATATACATATACACATATTTTTGCCAATTTTTTTCATTCTAACACAAGGAAAATAAACATCAATATTGATTTCATATATATTAAACTATTCTATAATGATTCTATTTTGAGTAATGTATGAAATAAAAATAGTATTCATAAAATATTGTTTCACTTTTATGTCAACGTAATTATACTTGCAGGATTAGCTTTTGCAGTGTATATTCGACATTGAAATAAAAATGAATGTGTTGAGAGAATGATGGTGCGAGCAAGTTAGAACAAGAAATAACCGTGAGTTGCGTGCATATATATATATATAGACATGTAAACATATATATAAACTTGAACGCCTATGGAGATAAGTCTCTTATTGCTTCGTAAACCGTAATGGTACAACGGCAATTTAATAATCCAAACGCGTTCGTTCGACTCGACTGACGTGAATGCGCATAATGTTATTAATGGTGGCATACCATTTATCCTGTAGGATGGGCACGTATACAACACGCACATAAATACCTTATACACATATGCTCATTTACTTCTATCGCTGTTACTATTTAGTTGAGAATTGCTGGATCACACATCACGCAACAACTATTGAAGATGATGCTTGTATAAAATATCTATATGACAGATAAAGCGACGGCAGCATGATCAGTATAAGCGTTTATTTCAACATCAAACTTATATGCGTTCATCAAATCATATGTTGATTTGTAAAAAAATTAAGTATCTCCTACTGTAAAAGAGAAAAATATGATAAAATTAAAGAAATAAATGTGAGATGTATAAATATGAAATGGGAAATACAGAAGAATGTTGAGATAAATTGAGGTCGAGAATTGAAGGAAGGGCGACATGATAGAAAAAAGAAAGAATTGAAAATGATCATTGGGGTGTAATCACATTAATGAATAGTCGTTGTGCATAATTATGGTGAAGCTACCACACAGGTACATATATACTCACAACCAAGTTCAATATTATATATGTATGTATATATTTTTCTTCTCGTGTTTTGCTTCTCTTCAGTTGATATACGTATATGTATAAAAGAGAATATAATACCACGCGCAACTCACTCAAGGATTTCACCGACAAATCTGCTTGGTTATTATCGATGCATGAACTCCACGATACTTCGTCCAGTCAACGTCAGATATTTTCTTTTGTCTCTTTTATATTATCAATCATCTCCTTCTCAGTTTAATGCATAAATACAGCTTACAAACAATCAGATGATGATATATCCACGCGATCGTATATGAAAAGTATACTCTATAAAAAAATAAAATTGAAATTATTAAAATGACATTTTTTATTATAAATAAAATAAAAATATAAACTCATTGAATAATTACCTTGGAAATTATAATAAAAATCTGCAACATAAACTGCACACTCGTCTAAAAGGATTCTTAGTTGGATTATCGCTCTCGGGTTGTTGAGACTGAACAACATGGCAATTATCAGCCATTCCTTGCAAATAGCTGATGGTTAGTGATAATTATCTACCGGGAACCACCACAAACACACACTATCATGCATGTACCGGGTGCAACCAATCGGTATCTAAAGATAAAACGATTCCATTGTTTATGTGTTGTTTAGAAAAATATACAGTGTACATATATACAGCTAATTATTTTTTTTCCCCTCATGAATCTTCGTCCCTACAATGAAACACAACAAAAAAACATACACATATATAATTGATATTTATATTTATACACTTGAAAAAAAAAAAAAAAAAATATATTAAATAAAAAAATCCATCGTGTTAATGTCAACACAATACAATAATTCATGTTTCAATGATTATTGAACTATAATTAATATTCAAATGCAAAATCACTGAAGCATGATACAATAAATAAAATGAGGAACACACATATATACATACACATATATATAAACAGCTCACGGCGTGTTAAGCACTAGCATTAGAGTAATAAGCGTGCAAAGAAAACGAGAGATGTATACATAGTATTTCTCTGCGTTTGTACATATATATACATGCACAGACATTTTTCACTGTTAATATCTGTTGAGAGAGGCCATACACTTATTTTCGCGCTCACAAACACAACCGGATGCCGTTTGCCCGCGGGAATATTGCCGCCAACGTTTTTAGACTTCATGTATATATATATGTATGAAAAATATATACATACATAGATATATATGTATGCATAGACGATATAGGGTACAGGATAAACCCCATCTTTTTACCTTTAATATGTATGTGTGTTTCTTCAGTATATACATACGCTATCTTTTGTTCTTGAGCACGTAAAACTCAACGATACCGACGAATAATTGCACACGTTATACGTGTGTATATACACTTTTTTTTTTTTTACTACTAAGTACGAGGGGCGTTTGTATATAGATATCACTACATGTATATTCTCTCAGTGGTTTCGTAAATATTACAAACAGAACTATATGGAAGAAAGACATGCGCACAATTTGTTGGTATATACATGTAGGTATAATAATAATCGTAGAAAAAAGTTGATCTTTTTCGAGGAGAGATTTTAATCATTAAAATTGTTTAAAATTGTTCTGTTAATTGGTATATATGTATATTTTATTTCTCGTGTTTTTGTTCACTCCATTTCATTATCTACTCATATACATATATATTTAATTACATACATGAATAATTATCGTTAAATTGATTCTCATCCAAGAGAAATAAAAACTTTTGACGATAATGGGGAGAAAAAAAAAATAAGAAAGAGCGAAGTATAATAATAAAAATTAATTATCTCACAATAAAATAAAAATTATGCAGTTGAAATTAATTAAATAAGTCACGAACAATGTTTGTAAATTGATTTCCCGTACGTTCTTTGCACGTCGATTTGTATAAATAAAAGAAGCAAATAAAATACTGCTGATGGACAGGACAAGGTATATACACACATACAAGCATTTATATACATATTTATACATGTGTATGTATACATAGAGCCCTCAGGGGCACTTTACCCTACCATTGCTAACCATGTCCGTCAGTGATAATGTTGATGAATCGGCTCGCTTACACTCGACTGCGAACAAGGCGTACTCGAGGCGTATACTCGCGAGGACTACAAGGAGGAGCTCCGTCCATGGATCCCTCTAACTATATACACATACATGTAAGCTCTACACCACATTAAACTGAATAATAAACATATATACATTATATACATTTGCCCAGGACAAATGCCAGAAGAACATGTATATGTAATATATATTGTCGAACTCACTCTTACATTTCATCATCTTCTTTAGTTTTATATATCTTCCAACTCACTTTTGCCTTTACTAATTCCAATTTATATATGCATGTATATTGTTTATGTATGTATATGTATAGACATATATACCTTATTTACTCCCTCTATTTGTTTGTTTCTTTATAGACGTACCTGTGTATATAGTACATATAATATAACCCCTCACACTTGTATGTCTCACCCGGTGAGCGATCACTTTTCTCTCCACCCACTGCGGCCTGACAACATAATCATCGGGTTTAACTCGCACTAAACTATAGTTAACCGCGCATTGCGGTTACAGTACCTAAAATGTGTGTTTAACACACATATATGTGTATAGTATATATACTCCTTTCATATATGATATTTTTATTCTTTAACTTTGCTGCTAACTCGTATGAGTTATTATACTATTTGACCATTATCATTGTGGGCTTTCTCGCGCTTTTTCCAGTATATCATCATGTGAATTGGCCGCAAAGTGGGCGTTACAGACAGCTAGTTTTAATAACACTAATGCACAAAGGCACATAGAAACATAAATATATATATATGTATATATTAATATACAATTTGATATGTGAGGAATATATACATATGAGAGATGGGTTTATATGTGGAGTATAAAGATGAAACGGAGGCTTGATGAATCCGCAGGTGCTTATGGGTCAAATCACTCGACGTATATATAATAATACTCACAACAAATACACTGAAAGCAACGTCTTCACTCACGAAACTCTGAAGGGCTAGTTAGCGTAATGGCCAAGTCACGGCGTCATTAAATGAGTCTAAGCGCCAATCGCCATTAATCATATTCCTTCACATATAACGTCTTCCCTTATTTGTGTTTATTCTTCCACGTCTTATTACCTCTTTCATCATTTATATATCTACAGTAAATATAATCATGCAACTCAGGTTTCTATTGAAACATCAAATTCCTTGTCATCCATCAGCATCAAATTTTAAAATTGCTTCAAGATTAAATTTTAATGTCATTTATGTATTGAATAAAAATAACCGGTAGCGCTATTTTAATATTATTATTGTTACAGTATTTTATATATGTGATTGTGAGTTGAAAAGATATATTTAAATGCGATCTATACAAATATATACGTACCCATGTATGTGTGTATATATATGCTCAATAGGGGGCAAATTGAGTTGTGATTATCCGTTGATGTGATTCAAAAATGAATCTTGGGATTTTGGTGCTCACAACGATGTTGCACGAGCAATTTATATACTGACAAACAATATATAAAAGAGCCATTGCTCGCGCAATATATAGCGAACTCTTGACAGTATGATGGCATTGAATATAGATATACTTTGAATATATTTATATATACATACATATACATGAAGAGATGCTGCAGAGAAACAAATAGCCATTGTCAGTGGCGTGGTCCGACAGTAGGGGGGCCCAAGAAGCATCTATCACCTGCTTATCACGATTATACCACTTGCGATCCTCGCCTTACCTTTTTTTTTTCCTCTCCATTTCTTGCTTCTTCTCGTTACTGATTTATTTTTTTATTTCTTTCAATTTTGTTTTTATATTCGTATATTTAATCTCTTTCCTCTTCGTTTCTGTATTTATATCTATTTCAACCTGAATATTGCACTCGAGTGAGACATCTGTAAAATATAATATCATCTATCAATGATGGAAAAAAAAGGGACAAGAAACTGTGAGGCAAACACACATAATTCGAATTTTTTCCCAAGTCTTTAGATTATAAATTTAATAAACATCCATGAATTGATAATTATATTCGATGAATTAATTTAATCGACGCTAAATGAGCGATAAATTTCTGGAATTGTATTTCTGGTTACAAAGGTCATAGATAAATATGGGAAAAATGTGTTGGATGAAAGAGAGACAGAAGGACGATACCATGAACAGAATTAAGAAGTGGGATATATAGAGTTTGTTTCTCGGTAGGTAGATTACCAGCGCAGATTCACATAAATATAATACCACTCCCAAGATAAAGATCTGGCATGGACAAGACCATTTGTTGTCGTATCCATCTCTCTTATTTTTTGTGTCTTGCTCCTTTTACTCTTTCTTATACTTTTCACTCCTCCAAATCTTTTTTACACGTGTATTTATATGTATATGTTATGTATAAATACTTACATGTATATATATGTATACATATACATCATATAAGTACTATTTATCTTCAATGTTTTGCAATGTAGTGAGCCTTTAATTACTCCGGGCAAACATAATTTGCTTTCTCAACGAGATAGACCAATCAAGAAATTCCTTCAGTTTACGATAATAGTCGGTCAATATGTTTCAGAATTTAACGATTGGATAATTTGTAACACAAGGTAAATGTACGCGAGCTTTAGTTAGCGGCGCCGCGTTTCATAGGTATATAATAGGACGGAAAAAAAATGATGATGAAATGGGAAAGAATAAGACATGAAGATGAGTGTTTTATATGTGTATATGTAAAAGCGAGAAAAAGTATTCAAGAAAGTTGTTGTGAAACAGTCTAATCAATTGACTAATTATTTCAAATTATTCGTTGGGAGAGAATGACGTAAATATATTATCGAATTATATATTCAAGTAGACTAAGTATAAAAATTGTTTCAATGAACAGGAACAATTTTCAGGCACAGAAAAATATTTCCAAATTTAATTTTCATTGATGTATACAAATGAAACAATAATATTTTCAAATATATAATTATGTGTAGATAATTCTTTGTGGATGCGATGGAATGTATTGTATAAAATGAGACTTTGATGCCAGCTCTTTCCTACACTTTTTCCCTCTTCAACATCCAGATGTCACAAACGAGATATATTTAATTCTAAGAATTTTTACTGAACTATAATATTAAAAGAAAAAGTAAGAAAGCAAAACCTAGAGACTAAACTGGATTTTTCTCGCGCTAGATTTTCTCAACTTATATATTATTCTTCTTCCTCTTCATATCCCTGGGGAAGATCTCACAATATACATATATACTGTTGCGTCGCTGTCCTCAAACATGATGACTAGTAGAGAACGTATGTATATAGTAAATACACGTGTCCATCTGATGTTGTTGTATTTTAAACCCCAAGAAAAACGTGTTTGGTGAACAAATGAGAGATTGTTCCTAGTCAACATCAACAGTTTATAGTCCAATACACCATCAGTGCGTTTTGAAAAGACTCTTGATCTATATTAAACAATATTTTTCTCTTTTTTTTTTTCTTTCTCATTTAATTCCTACCTCTTTTCCACCTATATATAACTATATCTGCACACAATCTCTACACATATGTACCTAGATTAATTATACATAGATATATAAAATTGAGACATGTGCATTCAGACAAGACTCTAAAATAAATATATATTGGTGCTATATTGGTGTCTGCCTTGTCAATCGTTTGTATGTGAAGCTCTGCAGCCTCCGGGGGCCCCCGATGAGCAAAGAAAAAGACACTACCACCATTACAAGCAACACTGAGTTAGCTCTTTCCAGTCATTATTTTTAATAAACACAGTGTCAGAGAAGATAAATGCCTTACTACTCGCCTCTCACCGGCGCATGCATCGTCCAAGCGCCCACAATGAATCTGATTATTTATTTATCCCCCGCTCGTTCGGGCCACGCTTGCGCTCTCCATTACAGACAAATACCCTGCACCTATACATATATACACACGTATATATATACATATATTTAATAATGTGTGTATATAAATATTGTATATACATAAGATACAGACTTAGGATCAGAGAGGCGCATTAGCTCCCAATTATAGGGCGTATACGAGGTATTATGTTAATGCTGCAGCAATCTTTAAAATACGACTGTTCTATCTTAAGGACTGTCACTACCATAAACAACTAATATTGCATATGAATGAAACTTGGGCAAAATAAAGATGAATAACAATT
>JAQQBS010001422.1:11764730-11890441 GCA_030347275.1 Microctonus aethiopoides
GTTGTCGGTCTGCTAACTTCCCAATGCTTAACATTACACCGTCCCTTACCTCGCTTCCTCAGTAGTGACAGTCCTTAAAAGATATATCCTTGACTCTTTTTCTCTTTTACAATATGATGATATTTTTATATATATATGTGTTGGTATGTATGTATGTATATAAAATAACCCCGTAACAATTTCACCGAGTAAAATACGCGATATCTTGAAGTAAATAGCCCTGTGTGTCCGCTTTGACTTTTAACTCTGACCAATTCTTATTGGCTTGACGTTTACTGCAGGGAAATTGGAGAAGAAGCAAGAGAGTTCCTCCCTCCTTGATTCGATTCCACACACATGCACGTTTATATGTATATATATATGTACACTGTTTCGTTTTGTGCACATAGGTATATTATACATACGCGCGGATTGCGCGCGAGTTTTGTTCTCGTGTATGTCCGAGTGGAATTTATGCGGAACGTTAAAGCGACGCCTCGTAGACGCCCACGCGCAAAACTATAGAACATAACGGTTATATATATATGTATACATATTACATATATATTTATATATGTGGATATTTCCTTTTTATGTATTTGCAGTTGACGTGAGCAATCGAGAATTAACGCGACATATATTCAACACGATAGGAGAATATCGATATTTAATTGAGCTTCTTTGATATTGTAAAAACGAATAAACACTTTTTCAATAATTTTATTTATTTACAATAAATGATATGTTATTGTAAATGTAAATGTTTTGATATTGAATAATATGTACGTCAAAGTAATAAGCTGCAGTTGGTGGATATTTATAATGAATATTATTTGGTTTGGTAAATGATCATCAGGGACGTATACAAGATAGTACGTGCGCTCACGCCACGGCCAAGTTCTCTCGTTAATATATAAAAGCTAAGATGACGGTCAACGGGGGGTCGCGCCCGTAGGCTACACTTGGTGCCCCCCTGCGGCTTTGACGGCTCTATCCTGGTAATGTTCAAGTGGCGCAAAAGGGAGATGAGACGAGGCCACGCGCGCAACACAAAAGTGAGAAAAACAATATGAGCTACTCTATAAGACTCCTAAACAGCTCCCGTCGCGCCAAATACTTTCTCACTGTTGGTCCCACACCGCATGTCATCCCATCATTCGTTTATATATAAGTATATATGTAATAAATGCGTATGCACAGGCGTTTAAAGACACCTCGTGCGTCATCCCCAAATGGTGATGCCTTTGTTTTCCCCATTCGTTCAGTATTATATATATGCCGCTTAATTTTTTTTCACACGATTATTATTTTCTTAGTGAGATATATGATGCCCACAGATACCTATATATATATATAAACTTTGTATACTACGTTTTATCCTGATAAATTTCATCGACGTGCAAACTCGTGAATATATATTATATGACAGTAGCACGCTGAAAGCAAAAGCAAAATTATATATTATGTATAAATTTGAAATGAAAAAAATATTATTGATCGTGGACTTCGTTAAAAAATTTTAAAAGAGACAAAAATTAAAAAAAAAAAATATTATATATCGTTGGGATAATTGCGTATGGTCAGATGAATCATTGAGTACATATTGTTATATGTTTTATGTGCACAAGCAGTTAAACAAATTAGTTTGTGTGTATTAAAGTAGAAATGAAATTCATTACCTCAAGTAGTTGTCAGTTATAGTAAATAATTATTTTGTCTTCCTTTTTTCGCCATTATATAAACGTTTTATATACATATACATTATACACACTCACAAAACTCTAACCAATAAGTGGATGAGTATGTGGTGTGTGAGTATTATTATTATTAAAGCGGAAATATACATATATATAAATATAAAAGAGGGAGAAAACTAATATGAAATTACCCTGGCGCGAGCGAGCGCCAAATTGCGGGTAATAAAGTTGAGCGATAAACAAATGAACTAACGTGAGTTGAAAAGAGCTGGATAGTTTAAACAGGCGCGAGCAAAATCACCCTCAGGACGCATTCTCCATGTATTTGGTTCATAATATTTATATGTATATGTACATATATTTATATATACAACATATATGTATAAACGATGAGGATAATATGGAGAGAAGAAAGATGAAAAGTAGCCTGAGGATAGCGACGATGATGCAAACAACGAAATGAGAATGAACGAGGATAAAAGAGCATAAGGAAGAAGATGAACAAGAAGAGAAGAATGAAAAAGAAGAAAAAGAAGATAAAGAAGAGGAACGATAATGGCGGAAGCGACAAAGGACTAAAACAAACTTGATGCGCTACCACATACCTTCAAAATGCATTACCATATATCCGTGTATGTCTTGCATATATGTATGTATATGTATGTATACAATGTTTATATCTACATATACGATGCAAGTGTTATACAGTGTCAAATTCTTTATATTTCATTTTGCTTATATGACTACTCTGCATTGACTCACAAGGCGATAATGAGTTCATTAATTAATTTACGCGTTAATGTGTCGTAATCGGCACGCGATGAGGATGCGAAAGAGGATGGAGAACGTGTGTAAATATATATGTATATATATACTCACATGTATAATGCCGAGCCACCAGTGGTCAGCAGTTTTAACGCGCTCATGTAGAACCAAGATGGCCGACAGCGGTCCCTCGGGGTTTCAAGTGGGGGTATAATGACTCTCATCACCGACAGTCTCTTTTACTTTTACCAACATTGCCCACTCAACTTGCAAGAGCAGACTGGCTATCTCATCTGCATCATATCCGCCACCTCCTTTTTGTCCTGAAAAAAAAAAAAATGTTTCCTCAAATGCAAACATGAGAAATGATTTTTTTTTTTTTTTTTTTTTTTTTTTTTTTTTTTTTGGAAATAATAAAAAATTATCTGTTGGGGAGAAATGGTAAAGTTTCATTATTTTAGTACTTAAACGGTGGATTTAATTTTTTTTTTTTTTTATTATTTCAATTTTTAGTTATTCATTTGTTTATTATTATTATTTTCTTTTTTCAAGGAGTTTGGATGGAGTAGAGAGAAAGAAAAGGTGGCGTACACTTTGGGTTAAGGTGATTTAAAACACTGACCGCCGCACCACGCCTCCACCAACCCACCTTTATATATATTCGAGAAGTACATATATATATGTATGTATTTTCTTCGTATGCATTCGCCCGCGTCGAAAGATCCCTGAGGCACAAGCTGAGAAGGGCGGACGCGCGAGCCCGCTCCTCTTCTTTGCGTTGTATTAAGTATATACAAGCCAGAGTGAATAAAAGAAAAATGAAAAGAAAAAAAATAAATAAATATATAAATAAGTAAATGAAATAAATAAAAAAAAAAAATTAGCAACACATTGGAGTTATATATATATATATATATTGCTGTTTGTATATACATATACACCTCAGGTAAATGAAGACGCGAGTAATCTTCAAGAGTTACCCCCCTTTCCTTCAGAAAATAATTACCTGGCTCTGGGCGAACCACCACGTGCTGTTTGTTAAAAACGTCGGCCGCCATTCAAACATGCGCCCGTGCGCGCACAGCCTTTCGCCATTTTTCTCTTTCCTCATTTATTTTTAATGCAATGAAATACCAAATTGTAATGTAAAAAAAATTCACCACATAAAATATATGGCAACTGTAGAGTTAAAGAAATAAAGAATTTTCTGATAGACTTTGAATGACTTATTAGTATAAATAATATATTTAATCTAATACGCTTTATAGATAAATATAAATACGAGTGTTTATATAAAATGTAAACCAGTAGGAGGGGCAATTGGAAAGAGGTTGCCCTCTTGCACATGTGTGCATACTCGTACATGTACCATTGTAGAGGAAGGTGCTTTATATACACACGACTTATGCATACACACGATATAAACTCACCGGCATCACTATATAAAATCCAAGCGAGTGTGTAAGTTAACGAGGGTGTGATTCATGGAGCCCTGGCGGCGCGGTTCCCTCCCGGGTTTAACGGTGCTCATGTGCCCGAAAATAGCCCGACAAATACTCGCACCAATCTCAATCAACTTTGCCGATGATAAAGTGGTGGTGTTACCACCGCACATAATCTGAACTCTTATATTTCAACGTGATAAATTTCCTCAAGAGAATACACCAAACATTTTTTATCATCATTGGTGGTGCGTGCAAATATCTGTAACCTGAAATTTTGTATAAAGAACTTTACCAAAGTAAGGATATGTATATGTATAAATTATGTAAGTTGAGAGACTCTGTGTAATATATATGAACGGAGAAAGCAAAAAAAGGTATTATTGAACTTGGTTAAAAGGAGCAGTCGTGCGTGCAATTGAAACAGGGTATGCAAAATTTTAGAGACATATTATAAATATAATCATTTGTTGGGCTATAACTTCTGTATGTGTGCATTAATCTTTAAACGATAATCTTGAAAAATGTTCAATGACAATTACAAATACTTGAATGTGATGAGAAAAAAAAAATGAATGGACCACTGGTGGAGTTTAAGAATATATAATATTTAAAGAATATTGGTTGGCAGATCGTGACCATATACTTCCTGTAGCTCAATGGATTAGCTAAATTCCAAACGTTTGGAATAACTTTGGCCACAAGGTATTAAAAAGGCATTTAAATTAAACAAGAGTTTATTCACTTGGGGAAACGAATAATATACATATACAGAAGCGCCTTGAACGATGGTCAAAGAATGTTCATCATCCTCGTCATATTCTTGTGTCATATTCTGCATCTCTTTTTTTTTTGGTCTTGCTAATGCCAGTAACGCCCACAATTTTCTCATAATCACATGGTGCATATATAGCAAAAAGAATTTACTCTCGGACAAAGTTAACTGGATAATTTTTGGATTTGTCCAGTTGTAGACATGCTGGTTCTTGTATATATACAGCTTACACACATTTACAAACTTTGGGCTTTGAGGATAAGCTGTTTGTAGTGGCTACCATTCGCGCACACGCCATCTTACAAATGATCTATGTGAATATTAAAAGAAAACGAATAGGAAAGAGAAAGAAAATGAGGGGAAAAAAAAAAGACAACATAGAGAGGATGATGATAATAAAGAGTTGAGGTTTGAGCTCACCATTTTTGTTACAACAATTGTTATAGTCACCTGCAGATTATCACTTGCCCGCCTACATGTCAAATTTTCTATTTTCTCGTCACACCCATAATTCATTTTAATTTGATGAATAGTTTTAAATTTCATTAATGCATATTTATCTTTTATAAATGTTGAGCTAAATGCATATTTATAGATAAACATACTGTGTGAATTTATATATGGTCATTGCATGAATATGCACAAAATAATTTTATCGAAGGCGCGTATATAGTTATGACGAGGCGGACAAATTCGAGCGGCTAATCAGCTTATATGAATGCTATATAATGACGAAGCGGACTCGCTACAGGAGGTCCCTACCACAGGATCTGATAATGCAAGCCGGTACGCGACCGCTTTATTTATTATGTACACTCTGAGCACGTATCAAATGCACCCGTGTCCGCGTGGACATATACTACATCTCTTTCAGCTTTATATATACATATACAACACTGATTTAATATGCTAATTCGTTGATTAACAATGCTTAAAATAAAAATATTCCATCACATCTCGATACATTCACATCTTTATTATAATATAAACAAATCATCATCATCATCATCATCATCATCATCATCATCATCTTCATCATCATTATCTCAATGTCTTGATTAAATTTATAATGAGTTTTTTAAAACAGGAAAATATGACTGGAATAGTAATGCACAGTCAATTTAAATGATCATTTGGATTTTTCATATTTTCCTCTGATGCATCCACTATATATTTATATATTTTGTTGGCGATTAGGGTAAACTTTAAGAGACAAGTGTGATTTTATCTTATAAAAAAATCCTGTATGCAACTCTGAAAATGCGTCACGCTGCGCTGTGAGCTCGATCACACCTTTAAACTCTGCGGGATGCTAAAGGTTGATTAAATTATAGAATCGTTCTACGAACTAGGATATAGCATTATATTCTTCCAATAATGAACTCATCCAGAAGAGATAAATATATATAAATACCTTATTGGAGGGAGCATTTCCGTGATGGTCTGAACGATTTGTTACACGTCTATTATCTGGACAATTTAATGAAACATGTATATTGCATCGAATGATTATATATATAAATATATATGTATGTATAAGTAGATGAAATAAAAATGTTAGCAACAGAGCTAAAGGTGCTGATCTTGAGTGAGGGGGCCAAGAGAAATATATATACGCAGTATGATGCCCGATCCTATCTTCAGTTGGCTAATATAGTTGTCGTGAATATCTTAAGGCTTGGGGCGCGCACATTCCATTGCTTCTCTCACCATCAGAACTGAGAGAAGCTTGGGAAGGATCGCACCACGGGACGTCCATTCGATCAGGGCAAAAGCATCTGCTAATTCGGAATCATGGGAATTTGATTGGGACAACTTCCAACACTTATAGCAATATAATAGTTTACAATTCATATATACCACAAGAGTGCAGCATCTTTCCATTTTCTACATTCAAGACCTTGTTTAATTATAAACGACAAATTTGTTAAGTCATAAATTATTGTGTTGAAATAACAGAAAATAAACCAGTGTATATTTATGAATGAATAAAGGAAAAAAGAAATGGAAATAAAGTAGAAGCAAACAGATTAACGATCTCAATTAATTCCCTCGACTCATTAGATCCAAACTCATTGGATAATTAAGAGTCAAAAGTTTATGTGTATATATGTGCAGAGTATTGGTTTAAATATACCTTGGTCAGATCCGTCGAGTTATCAAGGTGCTTGTGGTAATAGGCTCGTTCAACAACCGAAATTGATCTCGAATAACCAGCGAAGGTTTTAAACATCTTTCAAGTTTGATCAAATTATTTATATTCTATTTTTATTTATTATTACTATTTCCCATTAATAACTTGCAAATAAAACTTATAAAACGTCATCTTGATATTTTATTCAATATCTAATAAATCCAATCAATAAAATCATACGTAGATGAGATAATGAATGTAATTTGCTAGTATCATAAATGAAATTTAAAGACGTGAAATTAATTTATTAATAGATCAAATCAATTGATCGCTGATTATATAACATATATAAATACAAATATATGGTAACATATATAACGATGAAGTAAGCTAACGTCACACTGCGTTATAATTTCTGTCTTAGTAAGTATCTAACATTTGTATATGTACGTATATATATACATGTATCAATGTATATACACAAAAACGAATGAAAACGAAGAGGTTCACAGCAGAATAAGATCGGTGTTCAAGATATAACCCTTGCGCGCCCGACATTATTCGCATTTCACGAAACTCTAAGGACACGTGTTTGCCGACACAGGACCACGAGTTTTATTGCGATTCGTAAAACATTTTTTTTCACATGTATATATGTATACATATGTGAACGAAAATGAAGAAAAAATATAAAAGTAAAAAACAAACGAATGAAAAATTGAAAAAGACGCAAGATGAGAAATATGGATAATTATATATACTTAAATAGAATGGTCTACAGAGTCAGTGCAATATTAGCAAAGTAAAAAAAAATAAATAAATCTATATAGAAGATGAAAGAAATAATGAAAAATAATTGCAATAAAATAATCAAAACTAATAATATACATGCAATAAATATTTATATTCATGTACATTTGTCCATTGAAAGAACTATATATTTCTTATGTATAGTATATACTATATGTATATGTATCTGTGGTAAGAGTCACTGCAACATGTATAGCGCGTTAACGAGATTCAAATGCCAACTTCGCGTTCCTATAACTGATCCCATTCGTTACCGTAGTTAGGCGAAAGTAAGACCCCCTGCCAATTATACTGGTTCTCTCTCCACTGCAGCCTCAGAGAGATAATCAACACTCTCATCCGCGAGGCCAAAGTATACATATATAGATGGAGCAAGTGAGTGAAATGAAATGATAACACCATCTCATGAATGAATGCGAGAGAGCTGGTGATCGAGAAATAAAAGAATAAAATACTCAATAACGATCGGCCCATTTTTATTTAGCCTCAGGCAATCACAGGAATTATATATATATATATCTCATACATATATAAATATATACATATGCTTATACATACATATTTATCAAACTATGTATAAGGTATATAGATAACTTGAAGAAATAAAAAATTACTTAATTATCATTGAGCCGTGAAGGAAATCCTCAATAAATCTCAATACATTTTATATGCTTACGCCTCTCGACATTTGCCTAATTAATCCTTATACGTGTGCTTCGCACTCTATAGACATTATTTCCGCTCTCTCACTCTATCATCACTTTCCTATAGATATTTATAATATATATTTGTATGTATAATATTGTATATGTATGAATGTCTTTTTTTTTTTTTAACAAGACACGTCGAATGTAATTAAGTATGCAATGCACACACAATAGAGACATATAACACAACGTTTGCCATACATAATTATATACGAAAGCAATGTCAAAACGGTAAATGATTATTACTATTGTCATTCGCAATGCATTTTTGATTTCCCTATTGCAATCATCAAATAATGAACATGAATAATAATATGACAAAGTATATAATATAACAACGTTGTTTCTTCTAACAATTATGTATACAATATAATGTACTTTTAAATTGGTATATAGCAAGAACGTATATAGAATGAAAAGTAGGTAATTCGTTTAGATTTGTCTTGATACTAATAAAAAGCCTTATATTAGGTGAGGTAAACGAGCGCAAGGCACACACGATACGGGGCTTGCTAATAGACTATTAATTACGAGATAATAGGATCGAGATACCACGTACGCGGTCGTTGGACGATTTTGCACGCAACCCGATTAAACCCCCTTTCGTGTGGGTGGCTCGCGAATGTGTTCTCAATGCACTCGCTAAAATCTATTTATATATGCAGAAATATATGGATTAATGTATATGCGAGTACGTACAATTATTTATAGAAGATGGAATGACGTATATTAGTTGGTGGGCAAGGGTGATGAACAACTTTTTTTACACCTGTGTTTGTTATGCATAATATTTTTGATGAGATGCCAAGGATTTATTGGAAGTGACAGAGTTGAATGATTTTTAAAACTTTTTTATTTTATGGTAAGAAATTTTTTTTTTGGTTTATCATAGTTGGGTCAAGAAGCTCTACATATGTATGAACAAAATATGAAATAATTGATGATTAATAATAAGAGAAAATTAATAATTAAATTGGTATTTGGAATTAATATTGAGATAAATAAAGTTTTCGTATTGTTTGAGAATTTATATAAACCAAAATTCATTAGTCGAAGAATAAATAGAAACGATTTGTTGTCCATGTATAGCTTGAACTATATATAAAAATATCGAATGTTACAACATTTACAACAAATTACGAGTATTTAATTGCGGACGCATTGGTTACCCATCCAATTAAAAATTTATCATCGTGTGACATATATTATTAATTATAGTCCTCAGGGTACGTTCTCATTGTAACTTAGAAGCAATGATTTATCAATTATTTTTACACTATCTATAAGATTCCATCATTTATAAATTGTCATTAACGACCATCATTAAGACAATAATTTGATTGTACTTGATGCCCTCTGTAACAATCAGAAGATATTATTTCCAAGTAAAAAATAATGAAAATAAAACAAAAAGAAAATAATCTTTAAGCTGTCCACTCTCAATGCGCATTTTTAGTATCGAGACAGTCTCCCTTTTACAAATGGCTTATTAATCACAGGGACAATGGACTCATACACACGTGCACGCATACAAAAACCCACATACAATATTCGAAATGAGTTAGCTATCGACACGAGCTGAAAGTCCACACACGAAATTATTTCTACCTGGAAACCCGTCGATTGATCATCACAAACAGAAATATATATGTGTACATATATACCTCTCTCGTCAGCAGCATGACGATAGTTGGCGAGACTGTAAAAAGACCGAGGGGAACCCCACACACGACAATCTATACGCAGCTACCATAAATAAACGGGGCTCTTGCGCGCCAAGTTTGAAATGCGACACTTGATGGTGAAATACGGATGAGGTGTATATACGAACTCATGTTATTTCCAATATAGGCAGGACCCTGTTGCTCGTGTCGTCGGTATTTAGAAATATATGTATATTATTACACATATATATATATTTGTTTTCTACATACTTCATCTTAAAATATTATTGTTGAAATAACACATGGCAAACTTTCATCAAGAAACATTTCCTTATACTTTATATATATCCACCAACGATAATCTTTAGTTTGTCAGATAATTATTATTCACAGTCTCACTCCTATATAAAATATACATAAATATACATACATATACAAATAAATATATAATATAAATATATATACATATGATGGTCTGTTTGTATTCTTCCACGATCAGTCGCAAATGAATAATCCTTCAAGATCGTATCGTTAATTATATAGGTACACTCGCGCTCCTCTCGGTCGAGCAACAATGGTGTGTGATTGTCCCTTGCGATAGCCTTTCCTCTCTCTGTGACTTCTCGCCATTCGTGTTGGCCAGCACTCTCGTCTTTATATACCACACATTTATATAGATATATACATATAAATTACTAACAAGTATGTATATATATTTGTATACGTATTTGTATTTGTATGTATCCGAGTAGGTGAATCCACTGCTGCTGTTATAGCTTTCTCATCCATAAGATTATGCCCACGAATATGCGGGAGTAAAAGTACGAGAAGGTTATATGCTCATGTGTAATGGAGGGGGGACAGCACCAAAACTTTTTAACCAACGCCTCCACAATCAAATTACAGTCCAGGACACGGAATGGCGCATGCATTATTTATGGATGATGCCGCGTGCCTTGTACAAGGTATACATATGTCCGTATCTATGTATATTTATGTATTATATGTATGTGTATATGTTTGTATGTAATCTATTCTCTTCACATGTAACCAATATACTATTTAATGTTTGAGATTTTATGAGTCACAAAGTCTATGGAAGTTTATTAATGAATTAATATTTGAATACAGGGTGTGAAAATCACGTTAGGTATTTATTACTTTGTTTTTATTTATTTATTTATTTATTTATTTATTTTTTTAATGAATTATCCTTGAAATCCTCGGATCCATATGCAGGATCATTGTTTTATGTATAAATGTGTTAAACAGTCACGTAGCAGTGGTTACTTGGGTGGATACTTTTACTATCCAACTCTTACATGACAAGAATAATTTTTATACCATCGCAATATCATCATTGGCCATTTTATCATAAAATCATTGAACTTTGATGTATATATATATATATATATATATATTATATTTATAGATGTGTTTATTTATTTTATTTTTTATTATCAATGTGCATCAATCGTAAATTCTAAATACATATGTAATTGTGCAAAGTTAGATTCTACACAAAACGCAGTGGCGAATTATCAAGATGCAAAACGATATATCCGATGATGGTGGAGCTCGCGCATCAAAAGCGGTGAAATGCTCGTAATGCACACCGCGGTCGGTCGCGTACACATGCAGGATTCTATAAGGTGGAGTTTGAAAAGAAAAGATGCCTGCACGCACGCTTCATGCTGGCGTCATAATCAATTCATGGAAGGTGCTACTGCTGCAGTAACAACTGTATGTCATGTACATACACAGCGAGTTGTATCACGCCAACATTATACGTTTATATCTTGGAATAGTCATAATATTTTATTTTATTAATAGTATTATTATAAATAAATATGTATAAGTTATATTCAATATTTTTTGAAGTATTTATAAAATTTCAGCAGCAAATCATCAGTAAATTCTTCACACGTAATTCGCAGAATGCGACGGTATCCCGTGGCGCGTGCGGTATTGGATAATATTTTCTGGACTCCTCGAAACTGTTTGATGGGAATTTTTCACTCAGGTATATAGATACATATGTATATAAACTAAAGATCGTATGGTATAGATGACATGGAGCAAATCAGAAAATTGAATCTAAAGTTCTTTTTCTTTTATTTTTAGAAGAAACGCTTTTCTAGAGACGTGTTACATTGACAAACTCTTAACTATCCAAAGTCAAACCGCACGCATCACTTTCAGTATTATTGTCATTGCCTTATAACAAGATTATACCGAAAAGAGCCATTGACACTGACCATCCGGCCGTGTAGACGCGATCACAACGGGGAAAATAAATATTTTGAGAGTGCATTGTTATCCATTTTGAAATCAGTTGGCAGATGTATATACGATTATTATATATACATGTATGTATATATGTATATAGGCAATTGGTGTATATATATAAACTTTCAGTTATGGAATTTGTGTGTGCAGTGTGTGTATATAAAAATAATTTATCCTTTGCGGTGAATTTTCATGCTGCAGTATTTTTGCGGGATGTCACAATTGAAATGTCAAGGGCATGTCAATGTGATGTTCGATGAAGCTGAAAATACGTTGTATTGTTAACCTCTAACGCGACTTTTACGAGGACATCATGACACTTTTACTTCTATTCATTGAACTATAATTCAACATTATATGTGCATCAATTGGTTTTTGATGAAAAAAAAATAAAAAAGACGGGATTATGTATTTGTCCTGGAAGGATATGTGTTCATGTATATAATTTTGAGGCCCTCTTGACTCAGTGATCCATTGACAATTGACTGGGAATAATGTCGCAAAAAATCACTTTATTTAATGTATATGATATAAAGTATTTCACCCGCATGACACGCTTGAGTTTATAAATATATTTTCATTTATATATAATTGAAGATGAATATTTATAAATATATGAAAATATATAAGTTTGGAAATATGGAAACTGCAATTTGAATTATTTTTTTTTTCCAATTTTTAATATACTTGGTGGTCTCTAATTTCGGTATTAAATTGATTTAGATTGACGGGTCATGATGAATTTCACAGAAAAATCATTTGTGCTTAATTAATCAAATTGATAGTGTCTTATTTCAAAACATGTTCAGTATACATGTATAGAAATCGAACTGCAAAAGTGTTCCAAGAATAACTTGTGGGATTTTGAATTCTGAACGAGTCGCAAGCAAAAGATATATGTAAACAAGAGCCGCCGACCAACGTGATCTCCATGAGAGATCGATATATTGTTGTTTGCTTGAATTCAATTCAGAGAAAATTATTTTTCGCAGAAATGATTTTTAAGTGGGGGATATTATAAAATCAGATGGATAAAGTAAATTTTCTTAGCATGACAATTTAACATAAATTTATTTTTTTTTTCTAACTGCATTCATCGGATGACATTATTAAAATTCCTGCGATATAAATTTCTTTGAATTTTGAAGAAGTATATAGTGTTATATAGAAGAGGAAATATCATTGATGATGGAGGATTTAGTAAAGCATTGGCAAACGCATCTTGTTAACTTCCTGATAGGTTTTTCATCTTGGGATGATCTTTTTCAAGTGAAAAAATGAAAATAAAAAGGATAAGAAACCCTTCTCACTTGCGGCTCACTTGGTGGCTTTCAAAGTCGTTTTCTCCAACGACTTTTTACGGTCTTTCGTATACTCATAAACGTGCCGGTAGGTATAAATACAGCACTTCACTGTAAATATATATGTATATGTATATATTCTAAAAAGCTCTCCAATTTAACAATCAGCTATTATCTTCCAACATCACGCTGCTTCAAACTGATGTATTGATGGTATGATGGTAGAGAGAGAGTAATAAGACGCATCGGTAATAAATGCAAGCGAGGTCTTATGAGGATGTGGTGTGTTTTATTTATATTTTTTTGTTCAAATTCTTTACCATGAAGAGAATGTGAGAGGAGTAAAAGGAGACCGGGCAGTAAATCAGACGACGTAGCGTTTACGGGTCTTTTTGGGAATGTTGAACAAACAATTGACGACTAATAAAGCGACGGGAGGCCCACATGGGAAGGGCTCCGCGTGTCTTTAGGATTATATGGTGAGTTGGTTAGAATTTTTGTATGGCTTGAATAAAAAAAATATATTTACGTATTAACAGAAAAAAAAAATGCAATCGTAAAATCGACCAGACGAATGATCGTAAAAGTATAAATATTCGGTGTGTTCACGTAAACCATGGGATGATAATACTTGTTTTCAGTAATATATGTTTGAGATCGATAAAATAAAATTTGCTATCTAGATTCAGGACTGAAATTTGATCGTGATTAACGCTCGATATTCATGTATTTTTTCTTCATTTTTCTTTATATAGATATATTTTTTATTTTACTTATAATTTTTTTCTGGTTTATTTTGTGGTTCGCATCCCTCTTGAGAGAAGAGCGAGTGAGCGAGCACACTTGGGGTATCCCGCGGGCGTTTTAGGTGTCGGTTGAAACGATATTGAACGGCCGGTATAAAACGTCAGGTTCATTAAATGCGAGACAAGATTGTCATAATTTATAATTTAATAACGGTGTAAGAGGGCTATTAAAAGGCGGACGGTTTCCGAAATGCCGGTATATTTATTGCGACCAGTTTTGCGGAGGCGGCGCAATCGTGGAACAAAGATGAAAGATGAAAAATAAAAGAAGACAAAATACATATTGAAAGTATGGCTAATAAATATGTGAGACAAAGAAAGAGATTGGGGAATAATAAAATAAAAAAATTTATGTTCATATATACATTTATAAATATATATACGCTTATATACAATATACTATTCAGTTAATTATTTATTCAATTGAATAACAATGCAACGTAACAACTGTCTATTGTGCAATTATTATTTATTTTTTCTTTTCTTTTTTACATATGCATATACATTTAAGCACTTGTGTTTTGGCTGTCGTGTCTCGCGATAAGCTCGCGCCGGGTCCCATTAGTTGGATTATTAAATTTCTCGGTCGTTGGGGAGGCTCACGGTCGAGCCAGCAGGTTTCGCGTTTAGGCAGCCATTAGCTAGAGATTTACGACGAGCCGTAACTCATCGAACTCATTTGTTCCTTCGTACTATATACCCATTCCTCCTCTCTCTCCTCTTCTACATATTTTTCAACTCCATTCTTTCGCTCACTCTATTGGCTATGCACATATATACGCGCTTTTTCACTTCGTTTTCTTCAACATCTCTTTGCAATGAGACTGCAGTGTGTGTATATATATTAACTCTGTCCAGTTTGCCAACACCGCGCGCGCCCGAGCACGTTTTAACTTTTCTCTCCAGGCCACTAAATGTCTATAGAGTGTCTTCTTTGCAAATACCAATTTCCTTTCAGCTAAATCACATACATAAATTCAATGTTGATGCATTTGAATTATTATTTTATGTGAAATATACATATTTTTTTTTTTTCGACCAACTTATAATCTTTATTATTTTACAATACATACATACATTAGATGTATATGTTTATCCATTGCACGTTCACACATACACGCGATTCCTAATGGGTTTAAACTAATTTTACCCCGATGCCAAAGTGTGTTCGATGGAGTATATAGCGTAAACGAGCAAAGTTATATGCGGTCCCGCGAGGCTCATTCGCGATTCAACGATAAGCTTTTAGGAGTGAAAGGTGTCGAGCAAAATTAACGGGGCAGGTGCGTGTAAATAATCGTAAACTATATAACGTTTTTACGCGAGATATTTTTGGAAAATATACATATATACCTATTATGTGCGCATGCGTATATATATATATATTTGTGTATTATATATATTTTTCGTCTATTCAACAGAATTATTATCACCATGTGTATGTTGATTTTTTTATTTTTTGAGGAAAAATTTATGGTCAGAAGACTAAAGAAAATCGAAGGTGGCTCATCTATACACTTTATATGTATATGTATATAGACACAAGTGGCGAGTTTGACGGATGGCGCGTAATATCATGCCCGCAGCGAATCCGTGGGCGCTCAACAAGAGTGCGGATGGGACTTTAACATATACAGAGGTAGAGAGGTATTGCAAGAAAGTATCACTGAGGGCATCGACTCAATAGCATTCAAGCAAGCTATTATATGATATTCCAAGTATACATTAACGGAGAAAAAATATTGAGAAAAAAAAAAATAAAAAAATCAATAATTATAAAGTTGAAAATTTGAAGAAATAACTCTTTATAAATTCAAATTTAAATTCAAACCTCATAATTGATGTTTATATGCAATCACGTCATCAAGTATATATATCTTGGAAGCTCATGAAAATAATATTTGGAATTCGGTGTGTGTGTGTGTGAAAGTTTTTGCATGAAAATATTAACGTGACGTTGCTGCGAGTATTTACGTATGTAATATGTGTACTTGATTGATTTTATCTGACAAGTAACGAGATAAATATCGTTTTAATGTATCTTTGACCGCAAAACATAAATGTGAATTCAATGGAAAATTTTTCCGAGGACAAAAGTGTACATAGAATGAATAGAGTAAGAGGATGAGAAGAAATAATATATACGTATCCTCACTCGCATGAGGAAATATATCGTACATTGACTTGCTATCCCGGGGCGATATGCCACGTCATAAAGTCTATTGAAATGGATTTTTTGTTGACATTGAGGGGAAAAGGGCACACGAGTTGAATTTTGCTCGCGGGTGAGTATATTATGTGGATATATATATACATGTATAATGTATATATGGTGAGGGATGGTAGAGAAAAAGAAGGCAAAGCAAGAGGGACATATCGGCGCGCCTCTACAACCCGCGCGAGCGAGTCATACTTTATTGAGCAGAAAATTTTCCTATAAAGCTAACTTTGTTCAGGTTCATCCCTTTTGTCATGCGTGGACGCGGGCCAAGGCTTGTCGCAACGCAAAGATTTATTACAAGTACAGTTGGTCTCTCTTCCTTTTTACATATACCCATCAGGATTGATGAAATAAATTGAAAGAGAAGGAAAAGAAAAAACAGAAAATTTATTTTTGTATTGTATAAAAATACTAGTCGTTTGAAACATAAATGTATCCATCAGTTTTTCACATCTGATCAATTTCCTTTTGCGACGGTTCATTGAAACGAATAATGACACAAAATTTGAGTGAATAGATGTCACAAAAGCAAAATGTGTTCGTGGAATATCATCAAAAGATTTACATTATTATCCATATATAATAAACTTGATGGTGAATCTTAAAGAAGCAAATTTATCGTTGATTTCCTTTTATATATATATTATATATAGTAAATTTTCATCAAAAGAGGGACAAAAAATAAAAAATATACGTATATATACACATGTTTCCAAATGAATTGCTCCCGGCGTGACGTCTCAATTTTCTTAAATTCACGTTGCCACCTACTCCACGCGTGCTTCATAAAAATTAGATTCTAACGCGACATTGAATATAATATATGTACTTATATTACTATACACATGTATAGCCCATAGAAAATTTGTTTGCATTCAGAGTCCAGCACACCAGGTGACAAAAGTCCTTCAAAAGTCGCCCTCTTCGTTACCTCAAAAAAGCACCGCCTTCTTGCACATCCTTCTTCTTTTTTTTTTTTTCGTTTCTCTCTTACTTCTATATGTATCCATATACAAAATTTTTTTCTCATTCTTCATTATCATATTACACCTATATACACACATATATTTATGTATATATGTACATGCCATGGCGGTAAAAGTGTGGAAGAGAGGAAGGAAAGAGTCAACCTGCAAATTTACACGCGGTTGACTCTATTGTCATGCATCATAGTATGTCTCGAGTTTGTCCTTTTGTGTGTATATTTCACAAGAGGGGAAAAGGAGGGTTGATGTTTCTACTCTATATGTATATACACATATACCATGAACAAATTTATAATGTCCATTATTGGAATAGGGGTTTTCCACGTAGATCCCGTTGAGTATAGATTTCAGGGTCCATTGTCATAAATGTCTATACCAAAAAGTCTCTTTTAAAATTCTCCCCTACATATATATATACTTATATACTTTGATACTTAAAGCGTCTGCAACTTCACAGTCCCATTGTTAAAGTCAATCTTTGCCTCGTTAAGATCTTATTTTCGCACTTGTTCTCATATATCCTATTTATATTTTATAATATATATAAATGTATGGGACATTTAAAGTGGTTGTAAGACCATTATTATATTAACCTGCTTGTCTGTGTATAACAACTCAATACACATGATTAATATTACTAAAGTACAATGATATATTTAATAATAATAGCAGTGATCAATTGATTATATTCCCTTTTGCTTTATACTTCAGTATATATTGACAAGTTTTCAATGTATGGAAATTAATTCTTGTTTATGGTTATGATCCTCTGGCATGAATTTATAATTGCAATGGTCGTTGACGCGAGTAATTATTATAAAATATAAAATATTGCCTTAAATTAACGACGTAAAAGTATGAGCTTTCACCTGAATTTTATATAGTCAGCTCTTTCGCTCTATTTTTATTTTTTTTTCATCTCACGATCGTTTATATATTTGTATAACCGCGTGCACTCAAGAGCAAAGAAGACAACGAAAAATTATACATATATGTATATAGAATATCGAGCTAATGATATTGAAATTGATGCGAGTTATGTGTTGAGGCTCTCGTTTCGGCGGTGTATTAACCCCGTATATTATATGGTGTTGCGCGCCAGTGCTCCTCTGGGTCTCTCCTCTTGGGTCAAGTTACCTTGTTAGTTCTCGCGCTGCCTCCATTGCCAAATGCCCCAAGGGGCCTGCTGCATATATATTGTCGGACAAGAGCTAACGCACATACGTTATATTCCTATTGTATTTGTCAAGAAAGCAAAGGAAATATAAGAACAAAAATACATTCGTTCAATATTCGAAATTTTTTATTGACGCTATTAAAATATATTCATAAATATATTTATATATGTATTTAATTTTTTTCTTTTTAACGTTTCAGGTCTCAGTAAATGTCTGAAGCGCGTATGTATTATATGGTGAGACGACGTCCATCACAGAAATAAAAGAGATGAAAGAGCGTACTCGAGACGGAGAAAGAGAGAGTGGGAGCGGTGCATAATTCAAACTTCGTACCTCATTAAAGTTGACTCTCGCACGCGCGTATCGGTTAACCCTCTCTCACGTGCATACAAGGGATTAAAATGGCGAACCGGGTAACCACCGCCACCGGTCAAAATTTGTAGCCACTAAACCCGCCGATTTTATGGCCCAAAATTTACAGCATTTTCACGCTAAAATAACAAAGTAACCTGCTCTCTACTGTTGGATGGAACTATATTTATATATACACACACAATATTATGTGTATAAATACGTACATATATCTATACCCATGAATATGTTATACATATATATATTTTTTATATCGATATAAATGCCTATCTTGAGATATATAGACAGAAAAATATTTTTTATTTTTTATTTAATGTTTATGATTGGTTTGCATGTTCACTACAGCGTCAAATAAATTTCATATGATATATCCTGATGATTGAGGAGACTCATCACACACCAATAAGTTATAAAGTCCAATAACATTTATTTGATGATGCTAATGACACTGTTATTTTAAATTACCAAATTATACAGCATGTTTAAAAAGCTAATATGAATAACGCTCATTAGCACCGTCGATTTTGTCGGGAGAATTATATTTTATGAGGCAATATATGATGAAGGAATAAAAAATTGAGAGGAAAAAAAAAATAGAAATAAAAAAAAAGATGTTTGGGCAACTCAATTTAAGAACTGAAAAACGAAGATGGAAAGATGTTATAGGTATACGTTTGTATATATAGGTAAATATCTTTTGGTCTTTTCACTCACAGTCTCTTTTTCTTTTACGTTGTATAGATATGGAAGTGACTTTTGAATTCACGCGCGCCTCTCTGCCTACCGAAATCCCCGTGGCGCAATCATTCGTCATGCTTAAGTGTACTAATGCAAGCATAACGTATTAATAAACCAGCCAAGCATCATAAATATATCCGCAGGAGTATAGGCGCTGGCGCGCGCGCGCGCTTACGTTTATATCCACATACTTATGCTAATGTCGAGTGTGTATAGAGAAACGATGGAAGATGAAGATGAAGAAAGGTGTATAAGTATATTTTTTTTTCCACCTGCCAATGGTCAAGCACCATGTGAGTATCATTTCGTTTCGAATAAAACGAAAGAAAAAAATAAATAAATATTTTTTTCTCCAAATCTCCCCCTGCTGTGTGGCCGATTCCTTAATTTTATTTGTCGAATTATTATTTCTACATAATATACTTATATTGTATATAGATATATATATATATATACATGGTAAAGAAATAGGTATATGTAGGTAATATATTAATATATACATTATATATACAGAGGTATGTATTATTTAATTTGAAAATACTGGAGGTTTACAATCACATGACTCGAAAAAAAAAGTGCGAGTGTCAGTGCAAAACGAGAACACGTACAGAAGTGATAATTTTGTGATTGAATATATCCAAGTGGTTGCCCCCATGCTGGTTCAAACTTGTCTGAGGCGTGCGCGAAAAGAAGAGGCCCACAGAAATTCTATATACTTGTGTCTTATTTCTTCCTCCCTTTTGTATGTGTATATTGCATATACATAAATATATGTGTGTACATGTATTTATTTACTTCAGAAACTCGGTTCTCGATCCTGGTAAAACATACATACATATACATATATGTATGTATATATTATAACGCCATTAAAATGCCTGACGCGAGGAAGTGCGCGCACCAGAGCCCTCTCTTCTCATGGACCACTATTTTACATATATATGCACACATATATGTATACATCTACACTTGTGGTGGAAAAAACTCTTGACACATCGTTAAACGTTGTAATTTTTATGAAATATCATTTACATCCCTCTCTGTCTTTCTTTTATTTTCTCCTCTTGTCCATCGTTTAATTATTCACCGCATATTTTTATTTTCATACATTTTATTTCAATATCACCTGGATGTAAAATATAAATATGAATAAAATCGATGATGAATTTATTTCAGCGCGTTCAAGAGCAACAAAATTATATAAATATATATATAACTAAACGAACTGATAGAGATTCGTTTATTAAATATATATATATATATATATATATATATATATATATATATATATGTATATATATTATATACTCTCGCAGCCCCTGTTGCATCATTAGATTCCTTTTAGAATACGATACCTCATCTATAATGTTTACTGAACATATTTCTCATATCGGTATAAGAGGTGATAAGTATCTTCACAATATATCAACTAAGCAAACAGTTTATGCGCCAAACCCGTCTGTATAGTTTGTATGCGTGTATTTATGTTGCAGGTATATGTATATATATATGCTGCATATATATAATCAACAGTGGATATAGAGGATCGCAAGGGGTAATGGAATATATGTCTGTATGTATGCCATGGAGGGTCTGAAGAATATCTCGCACAGGGTGTGTGTATATGTATAAGTATATGTTTATATATGTATATATATATATATATAAAACGCAGAACGCACGGGGCACCGCAGAAAGCAAAACCCCACAGCATCCAAGCAGTCAGACCAGACATCCAAGGCAAGAGAGACATCCATCGCTGCCGCGGGGGGTCCCCGGAGTAATTGTCTGCCAAACACCGGCCGATTCCCGCAGGCTTCATCAGTCTCTTTCTCTCTATTTCTCTTTCCTCCTGCATATCTTTCTACTTCTTCTCTCCCACTCTATTATATATAGCCTTCAGGTTTAACGCCAAACTAAATTCCGCGGAGGTTCTCATTCGTTGAAATATATATAAGCGACCTAATTTAACTAAATCGAAATCCAAACGAAACAATCAACCACATTCAACCATCATGTATGGATATGTATATATATATTTATTAGCTGAATATAAATATAAAATACATCTATATATACAGTAATTTATATACATATATAAATATAAAGTAACAAGATAAAATCAGGCAGCTTTTAATCAATGTCTTATTATTGTATTTCCAATGCAAATTCATACAATTGCCTAGTCAAGATATGATTGACTGTTTTAATTTTTTTTTTTGTTTATATACTACTGCAAAATATATATGTATCTTTATGTACCTTTAAACATATATATAAAAATATAATTGTAGATGAGAGAATTGAATTGAGAACCAGCGAGACGAAGAGATGTTGAAGCGATCGGTCATGCGATTTAACGCGGACAAATAATATTGTAAGGTTCCTGCTAACACTAAGGAATATTACCATAAGACACGCGTTCAACAATATATATATATATATATATATATATATATACATACTTTATATTCCGTCTTTGTTTCTCTTACAGATTTGCAACATTCAACATCATAAGAACCCAGTGATATTTATGCGTTTATGTATTCACGCATGTATGATCGCTACAGTCTCCCGCCGCGTGTTAGTATTTATATGCACTGTTGTGTGTATGTATACATGTATTTGTATGTATGTATGTATATATATATAAATGAGGTGGAAGGTGGAGAGTGCAAGAGATATAAAATATAGAGAGAAAAGTGTGTATATATACTATCGTGCCCACTGGCGCACAATTAAGCCGCTATTATGCGCCATAACCAATGCGTAAAAACTTATTACTCAAGATTTATGAAATCCCGCGGTATTAATGAGGGTGATTTTTATGGCCAAATTCCAACGCTAACCAAAGTGCCTCGTATACCAGACTACCGTAAATAAATACAAATTAATACCTCACTCATGTATTCTCTCGCTGATTCTTCTTCGTTTATTATTTATTTATTTTTTCTGCTTCTTCAAACATTTATAAATGTATATTTTTAAATATTATATTCATTATATACATGTGTATTTTATATGTATATATATGTATATAATTTTTGTTTGTAGAAAAGATCATAAATCATGGAAAAACTATATAGAATATAAAGAGATTATTATAATAACCAGTGTAATAATGACTGACATAAATGTACATTTGCATGTGGGTTTTATGAAAAATGCCAAGAAGAAAAAGGCTCGCGAACGACTGTAAATAATGACAATACACATGCACAACGAAGGCTGAGAGGATTAGCCGTTAATTGTTGTTAAGGAATTGGATTTTACTCTCTTGGCAATATGCAGGGGATTCCGTTAAGCCAATCTACTGTGAGAGTAAGGAGTATCCCGCATAGACAATATTAACCTACTGAAATCGAAGAAGAGCTAAGGGCAACAAGAGAATTATGTTAACGCATCGATGAAAATGCGTTGCATTTATAAGAAATACTGCGAAGAAAATTCCCATAATAGGGTAAGCTAAAAGTTTCAATTTCAATGAAAAACCGTTTATTATTTGTGTGTTTTACCAAACAAAAGGTAGAATCTATATAATCTGTATATAAACGATAAAAAAAAAACAGGATTAAGTGCTGTGAATATATAGAATGTGGGCGCGCGCAGCGGTGAGCTACAAAGGAATACCTGCAGAAAATCTGTGACGAAAAAGGAGCTTTTGTTGACTTGTTGGAAGGTTAGAAATGACCGTCCTGGTGCATCTAATCCGCTTGATCTTTTGCGGGACAAAACGCCTGGAAGAACGGTATATAAAGGGACAAACGTACAGTAGAAAATAGTCATTATGGGAGTGTAGTCTTCAAGTATCATTTGTAGATATATATATATATATATATATATATATATGTATTCTTGGAGTTTTTCTCCAAACAAGCTTTGACACCAGTTATATATGTCTGTACCCAAACCGATCTCACGAAACTGCTTAGTCCCGATTAACTTATCGCCATGATATGATCATTGCATTGCTATACATACAGTAACAACTGTAGCAAAGTTTATATATCCTAAACCGGTTTTCCAATCCTATATACATACACACGCACACACCACAGCTGGGTCAGTTGGACACAAGCTAATTATTGAACAGGTTCTTCATGGTATATTATACTACCTCTGCCACTAAATATTTTGGCATTGTGGAATCAGCATCTTGTCATCATCCAGTTTGTATAATCGAGTGTATAGAGGTGACTAAAGCGAATTAACATCGTACAAGATAAGAAGAAAAAAAATTATAATACGTAAAACAAGAATGTTTATAAGAAGACATTGAAGTATTATGATAATTTCACTTGGTATAGGAAATAAAAAAAATAAAATAAGAAAAATTGAAATAAAAAAAAAAACCTGTGGGCATATCGATGTGTCAATCAGTTCCTTTTGGAACCGGCTAAACGGGCTAATCATCACGATGAAGAGACGCTCTGCCCAATTTTCGTTGGGACCAATTATATCATGTGTTTAAAATTAATTACCAGATCGTTCAGAGATAGGCCTGGGATATGGCCCCACAGTCCCGAGAACAGATCGAGTGACGAGGGATTCTCGGGTGGTTCTCTTCTCTCGAGAGTTATTGAACGAGAGTGAGCGAGATACAGAAACACCTTTCTATCTCATTTTATCTTTCATTGTCTTTCTCTCTTCCGCATTTGACTTTGCATCCTCATCCAATCCGTCTCATCGTGCGCCTCACTCCACCATCACGTTATCGCTTCAGCCTATCGCCGAAACGTCGATCGCCAATCATTATTATTCCCACAAATTAATCCTGGCTCTGACACGAGGCCACCTATTATACACGCCAATTCATTTTTTTTCTAGATATCAAATCTTTATTCTTGTTTCACAAAAACAAATGATTACAACAGACATAATAAATATATATATATAAATATATTTATACTTTTTTTTTTTTTAAGAATTTGTTACTGACATATATATAAGTCCTCATCGTTATAGCCATAACGTCTGGTTGTCTGGTGGATGTAAAGGACAATGTATGTATGTATGTATATGTGAATATGTTTGGTCTTTTTTTCTTCGTTGAACAACGTAGTAAATGTTGGAGGTGGAAGCGACTGGACGACAGGCGGGTAACATCACTAAAGTGTCAGTCGAAATCAGAATTCACAGGATTCTCAGCTTGTTAGTGGGGCCCCTTGGCCAGCAAAAACGAGTCGCGCGAGTGCGAATACGGAGCGAAAAAGCGCACGCCCGGTTTCGCCCGGTGAATCAAGAAGCGACACGACCCGAATGAAAGAGTGAATAGATACATATGTATATGTACATATATACAACAAAAGAAGAGGGATATATTCTGTAACTGTGAGGTTATATATATGTATAGTGAAGTAAAAGAAGTGGAAGAAGGAAACAAAAATTCGTTTCATCTCCTTCCACGTGCGCACAAAATTCGCTCTTTTTTCCTCGCTTTTCTCGTGGGACTCTCATTGCTGTGGGTTTGTATATATTGCACTCGTGTTTCGCCCCCTTACACCCAAACTGTGCGCATGTTGTATCGAATCTCGATGTGTTCGTTCAGGGTCTGTATAACCTTTTGGCTATATTCCTATACAGCCGCGCCGCTCCCGATACAAATTACATGAAAAGAGAGACGACTCACCAAGACAACAACAGCGACATCAACGACAACGACGGTATATTCCAAACGAGAATAAAACAGAGACAAAATAACCACCAACGAGAAGCGAGAGACTGATGTTATCATCAGCGTTTCGAACCGCCGTTTTTTACTCAATAATACCATTGATTTTTCTTTTACTTCTTTTATATACACATTATACTCATTTCTTTTTCATTCTCGTTCCTTTCAACATTTTGATGAATCTGGTGAAGCTATACATGGAATAATGCAATATAAGTACAATGTTTATAAAAATAAATATTGTGTATATATTTACTGGTTTATTATATAATCGGAAACATTTAATGTATTAATATAGTATACATAATTGTATATAATAATTTAATATATGATGGAAAGTAATAGCTATATCTCACGTGTGAATTTGTGAACGAATAAGAATCTCTCTGCACTTCACTATATTCCATATATACTGAAAGAACACCGCAATAACGATATAATGCCATAACTAACAACCGTTGCTAATGCTCAACGGACTGTAGCACACCATCAGCAGACACTCAACAACATTGCACCGAGTTATAACTTGAGAGAATAGCCACTATTGTATATATGTATGTAGCGGCTAGTAGCTGTCTCCTTATGGTAATTCACTGACCGCTTAATCGACTCAACTTTTCTCCAAGTTTAAAACCCGCATGTACTTCAGACACGCAACATTGAGCTAAACTAATTGGATGTACATATGCTCTTCCAAACACATACACTGCATATATAAAGATTGTTAAGAGAAATCAGATAATAAATAGTTGTCAATTGCATACCAACATCATCAGATAAATGAGAAAAATATTTATTTATTTTTTTTTTATATTATTTCTAATCATTGTCATTTAATAAATTTTTTTTTTCTCGTCCCATTAATCGTAAAAATGTTTGAAATATCTTTGGTTATCGTATACATAAATATATATTATGTATATATTTGTGGACTTTTATACATTTTCCCACCAGCAACAGATGAGGGGGATGAAATCCAAAGACGAATTCCCGGTGAATTGGTAGACGTTAAAGAGCCAATGTAAAACGAACGCCATTATCGTGAACAGCTTGGGCATACCATGTGCTGCTGCTGCTGGCTGCTGCTGCTGCAACATCACACCCGCCTTCACTGTGAGAGAGAAAGAGAAGTAGGAGAAGGTTTCGAACAAACCTTTCTCAATACCACGGAAATTCCAGGCTTTGCATATCAAGGCGCCGCCACCGTTTAGCCGCTATTACCTCGAGCGCACGTTATTCCAACATGTTCGCATCTCTCTGCAAACTTACACATATATATTTGTGTTTTATAAACGTGCGATCGTATTTCTTCGCACAATATTTCTTCATCTCCATTTACAAATAGTGTATATTCAGCCTGTAATAATTATCCATGAATTTTTTTCTGTGTTCATTTTATAATATTTACTCCAATTCCGTATTTTTTTTTTCTTCATTTAATTGTCTTATTCATTCTAAGATTGATGCAATATATAAAGATAAAAAATCAAAGATTCCATGTTGATTTATAAATATATTTACAAACATGTGTACATATACCCATGTGTGAAGGAGAAAAAAATTTGAGATCCTGGTGAGCTCGCGATACGAAGGAATGTCGAGCTCGTAACGCATTCAAATCGACGCTGTTTCGTTTTGGCGTCGCTTTCTGAACGTGGATTGACGTTGAGGGATGACGCGGCGTATATACCCACTGCTTGGCCAAAGAGTGAGAGAACAAATATATAAAACAGTATGAAAAGAATAAGAGTGAGTGAGAAAATAAATCAATATATGTATATACATATAAATGTACCAAGAAGCTATAATGTGAGAGAGCCCACGTTTCTGTTCATCGAGTCTGCACGCACAAGAATCGGGTTAGCGGGAGGAAAGGTTGGAATAAACGATGGTGAACAAGGAAAAGAGATAAAAGAGAATAGAAAAAGAAAAAAAGTGTAAAGAGTTGTGGAGAGAAATGAGACTGCCGCGACGTGAATCCAAGAATTTTTGCCGAGCCTGAGCGTTTTCGGAAGGGTTTTACGAATCGTTCGACAAACGTGCCGAGAATGATGGTCCAGATATGCTCTCTCTTTCCCTCCTCTCTCTATCTTATTTGCCACGGCTACTGTGCAACTATATATAACAACACGACATGAGGAAGAAATGATGAAAAAGAAAACAAGAATGTACGCGTAGAATTTGGTCCAGGTGCTTGCATTAAATTCTTGTGTTAACACTTTGACGAGCGTGTCAACTCAATTATTTCATCCTAAATTTTTGCTGATCTAAACATGCATAAAAAAAAATATATATATATAAATATTTTTCTGTTTTTCTTGACAAATCCAATTAATCCTTTGGCTAATATATATACTTATAAATGATATTTTATAAATTATTATAAAATAATAGTTTTCAATTTCAATTTCTTTATGTTGTTTGGAGAACAACTGAATACACGATTCTAGAAAACCAAGCATAAATGTAATCTTTATATATATATATATATATATATATATATATATATGTATTTACACATACATACTTTATGAAGAAAAAGGAGAGCAAGAAAAAGGAAGAGGACACATCAATGCGCTGATGCCAGACCCGCCGCGTCAGACCGCAAGATAGTGATGAAAGGGCGCAACTTATGCATACCGTGTAAGTGACGCACATGAATAATTCAGCCTAATAAAATAATGCAGACACACTCGCGGGCGAAATAAAGGTAAACTGGGCAAGTTGCAACTATGTGCAGTCAACGAAATAAAAAAAAAATTCAATATACGACGTTATATATACAACAAGATATCATTCAGCTTCTTGTCTTTCAACCATACATATAGGTATATGTTCTTTCATGTTTCAAGACGGGGATTTTATTCGAATGAGTCTTCCTGCAATTTATATATAGATGGGATATTATATATATCAACGATTATTGAAAAGTTTATCAGAAATTTGCTTATAGTTTATCGGACGAATTGAATGATAAAAAATGATACTCTCTTTCTTTGGGGATGAAATCCCATTTTCAAGTGTCGTCTTTTCTCACTCCACGACGACCATTCTTGCTCTTGGTGGGCCCATAAACGTTTTATTTATCCTACAATCACACAGCGAAATAGAATCGTCGCGAGTAGATTCGATTGACCTCGATCAACTGCGAGAACTCCCATCGTGATAGTCGAGGCATTTCAATTCCCGTGGACTCTCAAACAAAAGGGAAAAAAACGGAAAGAAGTGCTGCAAATTTTGAAGGGATATATATAGAGCGAAAGAAGACGATAGAAATAACGATACGATAAAGCGAGAAAACGCGTGCGGTTAAAGTAAAAAGAGGAAGTCGAAGAAAAAATAAAAAAAAAGTGTGAACGAAAACGATACTCGTCGAGGGAGACATTCAATCGCTTGGACCAAACGCTTTCCAATCCAAGATGGCGATTGTCCATGTCGTGTGTGGCTTAATCGTCCGCCAACAACTACACAATATATATATGTACATGTATATAAATATACCACACTCACATATATGTATACAGACTTCAATCTGAATTTATAGATTCCCGGGGAATTCAACACCCTGTGCGCGAAATTGTCTTGTTTATCGTTCTTTCCTTATTTTTTATTTTATTTATTTATTTATTTATTTTTTTTTCAACTTTACGATATCCTACACCCTCAAAGGTATATAAAAAAAAATTGACACACCCTCAATTTCCAAAACTTTTCATCACATCCTACGTTCAAATATGAATTTTTTTTTTATCCTCTTTTTTTTTTTCCATTGTAACATCGACAATCGTATATTCTATCCTGAAACACAGACCGCCAGCGAAAAAACGCGCGCGTGCATGACATTGCGATGATAAATCGTACGTACTTCAACGCTTATGTAAAATTCGTTGTGTGTATATATATATAAATGTCCGCGCCGCGTATCGAAAAGGACGTTTGGTATGAGTATATATGGATATAGACAATATCGTGTACGCCAGGTTGAATATATCGTTCTGCATATGGAATATATGTATATGTTGTTGGATGGTATACGCGAGGGTGGACAAAAACATAGGGAAAAGGGTAGACAGGTTATTGTTAGAGTTATTTGTCATAGCTCAAAGATCGTCGCTTCTGTCCCGAACGAAATAATCTCGACATTATCGATTGTCATGACGTTTAAGCTCCATGAATCTCTAGATAAATATATATACATACTCACATATATACATTTATAAATGTATGTGTATACCATGAGATGAGTTAAAATTATTATTGTACCACAGCTGCTATTCATCTCTTTTAAAATCTCTGTTATATCTACCTCTCAATATGTAGATCTGTCAAACGTGACATGCTACCAAGTGATTAATTTATTTTAACCTCGTATTCATCATAGAACACGTTCAATCATACGTTAAATTTATTATACACGCATTTTTTTAATGAATAAATTTGACGTAATTTTTTATCATTTGACATTTTAACTCGATAGTCATTCAATAATGTGACGTATGAATTTATAAATGATTTTCTCTTGATTGATAATTATGTATAAAATATCAGTGCATTTTATTACATTTAATTCTTACCGGCAATTCAAATATACTGAATGATTAACATTAAATCTCAATAAACACCTAGTATTCCCCCGGCACGATTCAATTTACTGGATGATCCTACCATACTCACAATATATATACATTATACATACTGTTATATCCATGTAGATAACGAGAAAATGTGTTTAGTTCGCGATGGATTTTAGGATGTATTATTATAGAAGAGAAGCAAAAAACGACAGAGCTTTCATATAGGTAAAAATATTTGTTTAGTAAATAATATAAACGAACAAATATTTTCCTACTTGTTGGTAAAATAAATACATAAATAAATAAATATAATATTTCATATACACTTTCATAGCAATATAATTATACGCTCGCAAATAAACTCATCTAATACGATAGACGGAAAAAGAGCGAGGAGTGTATACTAATAAAAGGGGACGAGAAAAAGAAGATAATAAGATGTAGGCGGAGGTTAATAATGATTCTCTGACCATAGATCATAATTCATTACCAGCATGGGTGATTTGAGGTGAGAACCATTCTCGAGTTTATGTACACACAAACACCTTCACTTCTAACTTAAGCATATTATTTTTATTTTTTTTTCTTCTTTCATTTCATTGGAGCACGTGTGTGGAGCGTTGAACGAAAAGATTTTTCTTATTAGTGCACCACACCAATCGAGTAGCACCAGACACGCTGTGCCATGGTGCGAATCCTCGCCCAGGGCGAGAGCATCAGGAGCAGAATGCACAAGAGGGTGATCACTTCTCGTGCTCATGTCTCGTTAAAATTCTACCAAGTGTGTATATATGAGTATAACAAAATGCTCGAGGGATAAATTTATTTTATATATATTTGTGGCTTTAACGGGCAAAGAAGATAACAATATTCTGATCGCTATTCTGAGTAAAATAATGGTGAAGAAGTTTACAACACCTTTATTTGAAACTCTCAATGTCGTTTAATATATAATAATATGATATTCAAATTTATTAGGTTACAACGGTTACATTTAGCATCAATGATGTGTAATAAATAATAGATTGATTAAAATATTGCATTGATATTATACAATATTTGTTTGATTATTTAACGAGTCACATCAAAGTTTCTTCCATTTTTTTTGGTCGATTCGACCCTTGAGACCTGGCGAACACATCATATACTATATATATATGATGAAGAGAAAAAAAAAATGTTGGCATAGACACACATATATATACTCATGAGCAGCTACCCTCGCAAATTTGTTCTACACCCCTCATATATCCATTGAACAATCGTGGTGTACGGATAGGGCATGAGAAAACATGAGATTTTATCGTGTGGAAGTCTTCTCTGATACGCTGTTGGCAAATTGCCTCCATATCATCTTCTACCATCAAAAATTTAATGTCCAAATCATTGTTGATCGTTGAAGTAAAGGAATTCATATTCCACCCTAAAAAAAACATTTTGTTTGACATACTCTATATATACATTTTATTATATTGAAGAGTATATAGAAAGAATTTGATATTTTTCAGGTTGTATATATATGGAGCATCCGCCATCATCACATACGTTTTACACATTTTCCCCAAGAGAGGGAAATAGACAGAGAAAAAGTGATAGTAGGGGGCATGAGGAAGTAGGGGATGATGGTTTCATAAGTTATTGATTGGCGACAGTGAGAAGGGTGGAGTTGTTCTGTTGTCGTCATGGATACGGAACCTGCGCTCTTCGGAGGGACGTTTACCTTAATGCCCGGGAATTACGCCACGTGATATCGTTCTTCTCCCACCAACCCCCAAACACATACACACATACACCCCCATACATACATAGATAAATACATTTACACATCGAATGAAGGAACATTTTAGCTGTAATGTAATTTCGCTCCTCACGTACTCATCCCTTGCCACCTCAATAATCGTTTGCTTCTGCAAACGTTTGCAGTTAATTTATCGCATCTTCCATCAACTCAAGTCGACCTGTGCATAGACACACACATACATACACGTCACATGATCTATGTATGTATTTTTTCTAATACAAGTATTGGTGTCATGTGTTGATGATGGGATAATACAATTGTGTGGATAAATTGAGGCTCGTGTGTTTGATGTCAGTGTATACGCACATATCTTTATGTACAAACGATAACTGTATATATGTATACTCACCCTTGATGGTGAAAGTCACTATGGGGCGCGCAAGACCACCCCCACGGGGGCTGTACCTCCGGAGTCCGCATTAGCTAACTGTGCCCTGATTCGCCGGCGCATTGATCCAGGAAACGGGCTAACTTTCCGGGCATTAGCCTGGCAAACTGCCGCCCTGGATTTCTTATACTCAACAACCCTCGATGCAATTTATATATATAAATTTTCGCACCCCTTTCCATTCTCTTTGATGCATTTGATGCGGGTGAGATTTAAGTGACAATTATTATCATTATCACCCATCATCATCACCGTCATTATTATGTTGTGAGGTGTAGTTTTTTTCTTTCTTTTTTTTTTTTCTTTTCTGGACATATTTATCTATATTAGCTTTATTTTGCTGTTTTTAAAAAAGGTCAAATTGGTGGAATTGCTCTTGGAGAGTATAACATATGGCTATGACACTTGATGCTAAGTATTTTTTCCACGAAAAGACATAAATAGTGATTTTAGACTGATGTGAATGTTCCACACACAGGGCGTGGTTGGAATAATTCTCTCTTTTGTATATGTGTGCGTCTGAAAAAGCCGCAATATTAAAGGCGACTCTTATACTCTCTCAAGGACCCTAGGAGCGATGGTTTTCATTTTTTTTTTTTTTTATTCTTTTTTTTTTTCGGTTGAAACGCAACTAATGGGCCCATAATGACCTACCAACTCCGAACGCCCATTCTCCAACCATCCGGAAAAAATATATTCTGACTGACAATATAACAGAGAGAGGGCAAAAGTCTGTCTTGCTTTTATTTTTTTTTATTTATCAGAAAAGACCGTGAAAAAGGTTTTGCTCACGCGCGCGTGAGCGCACATTCGTCTCTTATATACTACTGCAATGGGAATATATGTACACATTTCGACGATTTTCTCAGTGTGTTATACTTGAAAACGATTGTCTACTCATAAAAGCCGTGCGCCAAGTGTTTTTACGACTAGTTCACAGTATTACTTTATATAGGGGAGTAAAAGCAAAAGAAGATAAAAAGAAAGAGAAAAAAATGCGTTTTGAAAGTGAAGAGGTAGATTATGCTGGAGAAAAAAAAAATTAAATAACTGCTGAGAAAATTGGATCGATTTCAAGGAAACGATTTGACATCGGGCGAGGTCGTGTACGCGATTCATTCGTCGTCGTCAGTTGGAATATATAGTTGGCTATATGTAACGTCGTAAATTCATTAATAAATTATTCTCGTCTCCCTCACCCGCCCCGTCACTCTCCTCTCCACCCCGCGAGCCAATTATAATTCTGTCGAATTGCGCGGGCGGTCGCGGGGCCAATAAATCTCCAGCGAAACAACCCAAGTACGCCCGTCGCGCGTCCCCGGCGATTATTGGACCCCATAGAGTCACGCGCTCACTTCTATATATTGCTTTTACGCGCTTTTTCTTTCTCCATTGTATGTATTTATATATATATTATTCACTGAGCCTTTTTCTCTTTTGTATACTCGTATAAGAAAAAAAAAATTAAATATAAATACTTAAATAAACAAATAAATAAAACCGCAAATCATTCATATGGTATCTAAGAAAATAATAACGAAATTCAATTGCGATTCAATGTCTATATTATTATATTATTATTTCCATCATAGATTGGCATCAAGTATATATATATTGTGGCTCTGATAAAGATGTGAGTAATTGAGTGATCACACCGCAAAAGCTAAAGCTCGTTGAAAATTGACGAGAAATAACTTGCGAGGCGAGATTTTAATGATCATCTTTTATACTAACAAGGTCGAGAAAGAGACGAGTCGCGGGCATTGATGCAAAGAAATAAAGAAGGCGAGTGACTACTTTTTTTTCCAGACAGATACCACAAAAAAGCATGTATACATATATACATTAAATACACATGTATACATATGAAGAGGAAGAAGCAGAGCAAACGAGCAAACGACGAGATTCCTGACAAGTGTCGTGGGTTGTCGCTTCGTCGTTAGCCTATACCCCACCTGCTACTGGGCATTGTGTGCGTGCGATAATATATATCTATGTACATATATGTATACATAAATATATATAGAAACGGTTGAGGCCACGCGACTCGACGACCCACTCGATTCATCAGCGAGATCAATAAAGGTTAACTTCAAAACCATAATTACACAAAAATTTCAAAAACCCAAAGTAAAAATTAGAATTTTCAATTTACAACTTTGTGTAAGAATATTGTGAATAACTTTTTCTATTATATCAACCACATTTATATACAATAATACATTCTATCTATTTATATAAAGTACAACACAACGTTATTGTAAATTTATTTATAAATACACCATAAAATATGGGGATTACGATTATTTTTTTTTGGATTTTCCTCAGATGGAAAAAATTGTACTTCAAATGAATATCTCAAATAACTTTACCAAATGATTTTTATCCGCATTCCGAAACATAACTACTAAATATTATAAGATATATTTATAGGCATGTATGTATAGATATAATGGAATAAAAAATGAATCGCCCTCACTTGCAGCCAGCGTGTTGCGTAGTATATATATAATTCCATAGAATTCTAATGCATATATGGAGGTTAAGCGATTGATCTTATATATACATATATATATATTAAAAACCCGTATCATAAACGATATTTTGATTAACACACGCGTCAAAAGACGACTATAGATTTTTTTTTTCAACGGTTCCAGCCCTTTACCTGTATAACCTTTTTGGGATATCTATATAGGTATGTATGTAAATACATATGTGGATGTATATACAAGTATATATCGTTTTGAATTCTTCGAAGGGATCGAATCACCTCGACACGTTTTGGCCCGGGCATCCGTTCGCGCAACCGGAGCTTATTCGAAAGACGTCGTTTCTTTTTGCTTGAAATCAATTTGTAGTGCACAGTCAATTAATTTTTCAGGGGGCCTAACCAGGTGGCTACGAGAATATAAGTATTATGTGCCTCCGGAACTGTGTCCAACCCAAGACACACTATATATATGGTGCACAATCGGTTTTGGTAAGTTGATATATTTTTTTATTTTTTATTTTTGATATATTAATATAATATATATACATTAAATTGTGCTAAATAAAATCCATAATTTTTTTCTCTTTCAATTTCCAATCTAAAAAATGATTGTAATTTGGTAAATAAACGATTCTCATATAATAAAAGAGTGCTGTGGATTAAGTCTAAGTGGTGACTTGGAATTTTATTTTATTTTTTTTTTCATTTGATTAATATGTTAAAAAAAATGTAATATTCATAATATATTATTTAATACATAAATAACATGAAAAATCACCGAAATCCTAAAAAAGGATACATATATATATTTATATCCATATTATTTATATTTTTAAAAATATTTATTTATCATCGCTCTGGATCTTATATATATGTATAATATATATATAGATTTGAAACATAATGTTTTTGTGCGTATATATAGCGTGGGTAAAATATCCTTGGAATCTTTTATATTGTGCGCCGGAAGCCATAACTCTCAGCTGCAGTTCGACGATTTTGCACTAAAGGTTATAACGCGATCGTTACTTGAACGATTGTGGCAATGTTCAAGGATTCATTCCATCTTGCACCGTGTGGTAAAACAAGCAAATTTTACCAAGAATAAGACGAAGAAGAAAAAAAAAAATTAAAGAAAACTAGCGTGAAGATAAAAGGGGTGAAAACCAACAAGAGGAGATTACACGCGAGTAAGACGATAAGTATAAGCAGACTCTTTACTTGGGCGGAGACTTTGAGAATATATCTATACAGACAGTTGAGTCCGCTAAACAAACAGTAGTTTTGTGCGGGCACTCTCGTTATTTTCTACGGCGTTGAGAAAAGGCAATCGGCGGTTCCCGCGAGCATCAAGAGTCAAGAGAGCAAGGAACCAAGAGAGTTATATTGCGCGCCAAGAAACACTCTGCACAACACCAATGCCAGTATAATATCGCTCGGGCCCTTCTCTATGATGACGAGCAGGTGAAAATTGCCAGGTTTGTCGGGATCGTTCGCGAGAGTTTTGTGCGAGAATATACTCAGACGATACATTCTGATGGCTCACCAACCTCAGTTTTATCGAGGCAAATTGGCTTGGAAAGCCCCAAGAGAGAAAAAGAGAAAGAGAAGGCAAACTCTTAAGATGAGTCGTGTGCGCTGCAATAAGAGATATATCTTTTGAAGTTATATATTCTTTACTCATTCTCGCTCGCACTTGTTTACATTCTTCATCGCCGGTACGTACTTCAACGTATTCTGGGATATATATGGCTTTTGGTACGACGATTTTATACATCACTACTAACAATTTCTTATACATGAATGTATATCATGATAATGAGCAGTTTCAAGCGACACTTCATGAAAATTATTGCCTGCTGAGACTACAAGCAAATTTATATTTATATGCATAATATAAGCAAAGAAATATTAGCGCATTATCGTAATGGTGGATTTAATAAACTCAATTGAATAATTAATTATATCAACAAGAATATTTAATGCAAATAGACTCAACAAAAAATGGATGAATAAATTGCAGGATATATAGTTTGTTGCAAGCATAATACGAGATGTAAAATCAAAATGATGTATAAAGAAAATAAATTGTGTTGCAAAATTGAACAATGGAATTTTGATGAATAACTGCAGTGGCCTTTGTTTGAGAAACGTGAGAAAGTTTTATTGTAAAGCATCAATATAGATCTTCAACTGTATAGTCATTGTAGGAATAATCATTTAAGAGGAAAAAAAAAAACACAAAATAAATCAATGAGAGAATAAAAAAAAATAGTATGCAATATCGAATGAGTTCAAGAATCATCACGATTATAACGATGACTGATCTTGAATCACGCGGGACAATGTCGTGCTTGAATATAATTCAAGAGGATGTAATAGCAAGTTATTATGCCTTAGACGAAGGAGAGAAGGTCAAGATGCGAGCTTCCTGGCACCCAGATAGAAGAATATAGAAGAGTATATATCTATGTGCCTTGACTTTTGCTTTAGCGTGCGATAGTACACCACGATCTCTAAGCGAAAATCACACACACACACCAGGCAATTTTCCTCTGGATATCTTATCTATCTCTTTCTTCATACAGTATCGACCGCTTCCATCGGCTCTTGACATTCAATTTGCGACTATATCGAGACTCTATATACTAGTAATACTTGTGAGCGCGAATCCAGTAGGCTCTCTCGCGAATTCCTTCGTTGATGTTGATGCTCAAGGCAAGCACTTTACTTAGAATTGCTTCGATGCGAGCTGAACCCGCTCTTTATATTTTTTCATACATTTTTCTTTCCTTTTTCTTTTCATAAATCATCAAACTTCTCTGCAATAACCTCAACAAAAATAACATATCTATATACAATCCATTAAAATTTTATTGTAACTACAATAATATTCTCTACCTTATAATATTCTCAACATTTATTTTCCCGATTTTCATTAATATTTATCTAATTTATATATGCAAACATATATTATATAAATCACACTCTACTTTCTCAATCAACTTGATCAACATATAAATGAATAAAATACTAAACCTATGGCAATCATTTCGTTGCATTGATTATCGATCGAGGCGAAATAATTATTACCGATACATAAATATGCAATATCATTCCGATCAATTAATAAACATTAATTAAAATTAAATAATCAACATCGACATTATCATTCAATCAATAATTATTATATCAACCTCGAAATTTACATAGAGCAATAAATTTCAGATGCATCTACATTCATAACATAAATTTCGAATAATTAGCTTTACATATAAATACATATATTTATATACAAATATAAATGTATAAAATAAGTTGATTTGTTATTTTTGATGATTTACTCGTCTCATGACGTTAACAAAACTGATGACAATGTATTAATAGCGTTTGTGCGAGAATATATACGTACATGTGAGTATATATATTCGAAGGAAGAGCAATTGGCCGTTATCCGACCGAATGGTGATGTATCGATGTGGCTAGAAATAACAAGGGCGGGCCTGAAGCCTGGCATCAATCCTGCACCCTATGCCTATACATATAGATATATGTATATGTGTGTATTATATTATAGATGTATATATAAATGGTCATGGATATATATACCAGTGAAACGGATAGAGGGATCTCGCATTGTGTCGTGATGGTCCAACGAGCTTACACACATCTATACAAAAATGGTCTATACGCAATAGCATCAGCTCTGCACTGTGCTTTTTCCCCTTCATATATACACTTCCGATCTATATAAAATATAAACTATCATCCCTGGTAGTTAACTCAAATTGCATTAGCACGGCAATTGTGTATATATGTGTCCCGGGTGGGCGTATTGTTGTTGAGAGGGTATATAACTATTGTCAGTGAATGGTTGAATTTATCCTTGGTTACTCATCTGCTTTATTTGTTTAATGGCTCTTGTTATATTAGCTCAATGAGCCATTTCAATTTAAATTTCAATTTTCAATTGACCTTTATAGGTTACAATGCTTTTGAATTAAATCAAATTAATGTCCTGGATTATTTAGATTTATATACATATATGTATATAGGTATTTGTGAATATTATATGAATTATTAGGTAGAGGAGAGTAACCAAATATGCAGGTCTACCATTTTGTTTTTGCCTCAAAAATAAAAAACTAATAAAAAATTAACCATTTATTGACGTCAAAGTAATCACACATATACATTTTTAAAGAGCTAAGTAACAATCTTATGTTTTTAATATTATAATATATTATTAAATTGAGCATTAAACAAAATATCAAAATAGACGCTTGTTACTAGCCCATATTTAGTTACTCTCCTCTATATATTTTAATGTATATTTAATATAAATATTTATTGTTATGTACAGATTCAATAGTGTTGTTGAACTTGTAATACAAATCAAGATCGAATGGGCATTGAGAAGAAGATTTGAGGAAATTCCAAATGGAGAATCATATAAAGTAAATCGTGGCATGGAAATTCGCGCAAGAGTGGCGCTTATTCATCCTGTAAAAGTAGACGATAAAACCTTGTGTCTGATGACAAGACACGAGAAATCTTGGCTGTGGAGCATGGTCACATATATTCCTTCCTCCTCGTCGCGTTAACCACCCTTATATGTTGCCGACGAAAAATGACAGAATATAAATTGTCACACGAGAATATAAAAAATATTGTCGGCGTTGGATGGAATATGTTTTGTAGAAACTTGTATAGATTGCTGGTATAGAAACGGGCAACAGTGCGAGAAAAAGGAATATATATGAAAGAGGGAGAGTTATTTCCATGTAACCATCGCGTTCTTGTTATATAGACTCATATACGACTATATGGCGACGGAAACCTGGGGAAATCCGGAAGAGAAATCGCTCTGCATATTGCCTGAAATTGATCTCGCCCTTTATATACTTTTTTATTTTTTTTTATTATTCTTTTTAACATCTTAATTTTTTTTTTTATTTCTGTATACATATTCTGTTTTCAAAATAATATATTGCCCTGCGAAAAACGTTAGAATTTTAGTTTTAAAATGAAGCACGTCAACTCCAATAATCAAAAATAAATTTATGAGACCACACCATCATTTTTTCAAATATTTATCATGAATCCAACTATTTATAAAAAATTTTGGTGAAAAAGTCTATCTTTATCTATATATATATACGTACATATTTTTATAATCCCTACACAGACATATACACAAATACATCTATAATGTACATAAACACATAATTTCAATGATGACTTTATTTTTTCTTATTTGTCGGGCATGAAATATCATTGACGCGACAACGTGATGTCCCGTTTGCAATATAAACATGTCAATGCACTATATATCCATACCCGTGTGTTATTACAAGGGGTGTGTATATATAATCCACAAAGCTTTCATCATCATCCAGGTGCGAACAGGAATAATAAATTAAATGCGATAGAGAAAATAGGTCCATCGCATTTCTTTTTATTTTTTTTTTTCAAGCCGCATACTTTCAAAGGATCCCGCGACAACAGATGTCACCGTGCGCTTCAAGTGTGAGTGAGAAAGTTTTTTTTTTTTTCAATACATATATATACTCTCTTCTCTAAAACATTTTTTTTTCTTTCTTTAGAATTATAACGAGCGCGGCACACGAGCGCTAATTTGAAACAGACTTTTCGCGCCAGTTCTTGAACTTTTTCTCTTCCAATATCATAAATTTAACGACGTCACTCTAAATATGTAGACGCGTTTAAACAGATTCATGACACGTAGTGTTATCTCACTGCGATAACGATGAGTGTTGGTACAGATATATACAAGATATATGTACATATGCATATATATATTTGCATCTGCCGAAGCATCTCTTTCGAAAGTACATATCTTTAACCACGCCTATTATTCACAAGACATTTATGGTAGATGGAAAGCAGAAATCTTCGACCACCCTCAATGCCATTTCTTTTCCTTTTCTATATTGTTTATTATTTTTTATTTTCTCCAGTAAAGAACAACTCGAAGAAATAAGGAAATCTCGCGGGGAAGAATTGCAAGAGTTGAAAAACGAAAGATGCGTGGGGTCATCAATGAGAAACAAAAAAAAAAATAATAATGAAACACTGTGCGCACATACATTCTATATACATATACTACTCATCTTTAAAGTGCTTACTTGAATTGCGCCGACGCGCGGCCGTAAACTCTGAGACTTCTTGAAGCAGAGAGCGGTGAGGGAGGAAGTCGTCGACACGAAGTAAGTGGAAGTCTCGACACGTCGTAGCCACAGCGTGAAATGCGAAATAAAAGAGAAGCAAGATATGTCTAGAGTGCTAAAAGAAAAGAGAACTAGAGATAATGTACCACAAACTCTATAGGGACGAGCAAAGATTGCGGTTGAGTGACGGTATTTTTTCCCCCTTTCAAACATATAACCTCACTTTTTTCCCAACTAAAAACTATTCTCTCATCTATTGTTTCTTTGTTTGTTTATAGAATATATAACCAAAGAGCTTCCTCTATAACTAAACAATTTGCAGTTGGCTATTTAAATAGTGCGAGAATATATAGACAAATAATAATATACACACCTATAGGTATACCTATATAAATAATAAATATATATGTACAAATTATATAAACGCAAAACATTTATTAAGAAAATTTACTTGACATGACAAATATTTTATCACAAAACACCACCCCATATAGTTCGTCAACAAATAAAGGGTTCTAACCAGTTATAGAAACCCTGAAAAACATAATGTGGTACATGGTTTTATGAGACAAAAATATATTTCCATCTTTCTCTTTTTCCATAATCGTTAATCGTCTAACAATCGTTATTTATTATTCGTTTCTTTTTTTTGTTTCAACTTATGGTTGATCGCTTATCTGTCGAAAGCTTTTTCTCTCACCCGCAGACGAGTTTTATACATGTCGTCACATCTGTAACGCATGTATTGTATGTATATAAAGTAAACGATGAGTAAACTCAAGACAAGGCGGGTTAAAAAATCCCTTCACTATATACATATATATGTATATATTTTCTGATAAATTCTTGAATATATATACATAAGAGAGGTAGGTACTCTATCTCTACTCGCACTTTTGGTGTGCGCGAGTAAGGCGCACATACATGCACGCGAGAAAGAGATGGTTTTAACAAGGGTCTGACAGGCTCGTTCCCGTTGTTATTTATCGGTTATGTCGACGCATCTTCCATCTCGACGAGAGAGAAACGTTCCAACGCCAGTGCTAACTCTATATACTATACATTATATCTACACGTGTGTATACCCACATTTAATATATATTTATATTTATACATACATATTATATATAAATTTTAAATTGTATATAAGTATAAACATTGGAATATGACGCACTCAACGGTGGCGTAAGTATAAGTGGAAGCGAGATGATATGAAGAGGACGACGCCGCGCATTCAATGATAATGATGATGAACGCTTATAACACCGCGCACGTGTTTAAAATTCTACCACTTATTCGGGCTGATGTTGTGCCATTACTGTATATAGAGAGTCATAATCTCAACTACATCACATTTGAGATTGCGGCCGTGCTTGGTCGTTTACTTATATATTTCTTCACTCGTACACGTATGGATAATTCTAACACAAGAATTATATATATACATATATGTATAAATATCCATACAGTTTATAATAATGCTTGTAGTATATGTATATTACATATACATATACAAGCGTGCCAGTATAAACGCACCAGCTATTTATTCGAGCGTAATTGTCATGTAAGAATAGACTTACTCTCTCCTGCCTTCTTAATGGACTTTTGATTCAACTCGGTAACGCCTTTATATGTACTTTAATCTCCGGTCTATATGACTTTATATTGAGGACGTAATTCATTTTGGTAATTCTAGATTGAATGGGGATGAAGAAAAATAAATAAATAGAGAATGCAAATGGAAGGATATTTGTGTGAATAATTAAGACTTGTATATATATCGTTATAGAATTATATATGGATATAATGGGCAGGTATAGTCAAGTGATTGATATAACTACTGGCTTATCTATTTCAGAGCTCATTGCCAACTTCTTGACGTTTGTTTCTAACGTGAGATTAGCTTATCTTATTCAAGTATTTAGTTTCATGCTGTGGTCAGTATATAGCTACTGAAATTACCTCCAATTACAATACTGCAAACTGGGAAGTAACGAGTTCATCAGTGGTAAATTCAATGTGAATATTATATATAATTAAATTAGATGAAAAAAAAAAATTTTTTTTTTTTCAAATTTTGAACTGAAAAAATAAAGTTTACAAATAACCAAATGAATATTAATGAATTATAATAATCATTAATTAATTAAAACACATATTGGAAGCGGTATAATAAATTTAGTTGGTTCAAATATTTTTTTCCCTCGGTGTATATAAAAGATGGAAATTTTTTATTTATTTATTCTGAAATTTTGCAGTGGATTGTTAGTAACGACACGACTGTTAGTGCCTTTTCTTTCGTTGTCTTTTTCTTTGTCTCCCTCGACCCTCTACAAATGGCAGTTAACGCCACGAGGACAGATTTACCACGAGCAACAAACCCCAGAGACCTGTCCCCGTGACTGAGCGATCCCTTGGGCGCGCGTACGCTCATACATGCGAATCGAGAAAATTTACCAGCCCCTCTTTTAACTGATGGTTTATATACCGCGCACTCACTTTTAGCAAGCTCTATCCCGTCCGAATATTCACCATTCTCTTTCTATCTCATTCTACTCTTCATATACACACGATGACGATGTCATAACTATGTATACACATATGGAATATATACATCAGACATAACGAGCGTCCATAAGTGAGTCCTCGTTATGCTTTTAATCGTTTCATCAACTTGTTGTTATCGCGCGCACGGGACGATATTTTTGCAATGTCCAGACCATTGTATATTGCATAACACAACCTATCTTCTACACACATTTGTATGTACATAAAGTGAGGTAGAGAATATCCAATGCTGCAGCTGCTGGGAATTGCGAATAAAAATTGAGCGAGTGATTGTATAAACAAAATATAACAACCAGAAGATATATACAGATATACCTATATTGCTGTTGTATTGTTTGCTTCAATTCGCTTGGAGATTTACGTATTTTTACAATTACGATAGTATAATACTCGCGTTCTGTATGTTGATATGATTTTTTTTTTGTTTTTGTAATTTTCACAGGGGATAAATTAGTGCTGTGATAATAATCGGTGAGTTGTGATGCACGCGAGGAATGTAAAACACTGCGTTGAATGATAATATACATATATGCAAAAGAGAGAGAGAGAGAGGATGAAGGTAAATTTCCGAGAAAATTCAACAACTGAAGTTGAACATGAGAGAGAATTATTTGAATTTAAATGAAAAGAAAAAAAAAATAAAACGAAAAAATATAAGATTCTTGTAAACAAAAAATATGTATTTTTATGTATATATACATAAATAAATGTATGCATACAATACATAGAAAAGAGAAGGGTAGATTATTATCTTCTAGAATTATGTCTTTATTAGGTGGGATTTTTAACCGATGAATATAACGGTTTTTCACCCTACGTGCGATAATAAAGCCGCAGGTGTCCAATAGAATTAAGACAAAGAATCTTGAATATTTGTTTTAGTGTAAGAAAGATCGAGTGAAAGAGAGTGCAGGGTCCAGAAAAAAAAACAAAGACTCTTGACAAGGATGTATCATATATACCTTGAAATGGTTATATGTATATACAAGCAAAAGGCGAAAAATCACTCATTATTCACCTCAATATCTCCTCCCACCCTTTTTACTTGTATCTATATGTGAAATGTTGATCGGAATCTAAGAAAAAAAAATTGTTCTTGTTACCCCCGTTAGTTTTTTGTGGTCATCGCCGCAGACATTTTGTCTACCCCTCAACCTGTTTGTGACCGTAAATTTTAAAACCTTTCTTTGCACCTGTATGCAGTTATATATGTATACATATCTATATTTCTTCTTGTTTCTTCGATTTTTTTCTTACAGAATTTTTCTCAATATATTAAAGATTTAAATATTCGATAAAACTTAAACGAACTTGAAAGGTGAAAGATGAATAGTTAATTGAAAAGTTTTACAGGCCAATAATGAGTTTGAAAAATGATCTGGAACGTTCTCTCTGGATTTTTCTTTTAATTTGAACAATAGATATATTGAGAAGTGATGGTCATTGAGGAGAGAACAGTGACATGTCCTGTAATATCCTCACATCGGGGGTGCACTTGAGTTGGCCTCTAGGACACCCGTCGATAATGTCCCCGAATAACACAAACCTATATTGACTTTGTTGCATTTGTTCAGATATATACTTTATATAGTTATAAGGGTGCGGTACGATTTTAAGCCTTGCAGGAGGTCGTAGAATATATACTATTTTCTTTTTTTCTGTGACTCTCATTTGTGCATTGTTATATTTGAGTATAATAAATATTATATATTGAAAACTTGTGGCTCGTGACTACCACGCGTTATATTTAGATTGAAAATATATTATATAAGTAATTGAGAAAGCAATTTATGGGAATTTTCGAATAATAAATAACGTTTAAATTTAATGAAGTCTTTATACTCTTTCATATTATATAACTTCTACTTATACTCAATCTCAAATTCATTATTTCAATGACGAAAATGGTAATTTTAAAGTTTTATTCAAACAACAGCATATGGAATAAAGTGGTCAAAAGAGAATCCCCGTCGCGATGGCGCAGCTATTCTAAAACTTTTATGATTCCTATATTTGAGCCTCTAAATTAAAACCAGAATAATCTATGTCGAAAAATCACATTATCAGATATAAAGACCTAAAGCAAAAACGTCTAAACGAAAAATCTTGGAATAAATTTAAACACTCTGGCCAGAGATGTGTTGAAATAATAATCATTTAAATATAAAAACATATTGGGACATTAAAAAACTAATATCAAACTAATAAAAATTAAAAATGATTTTATCTATATCAAATTTTCAACATTTCTAATTTTTAGGGACTCATTTAATTGCATATAATTTAATTAAGTTCACGTATATTTTAAATATGTATTAATATATATATATATATATATATATATATAGATAAAATATTTGATCATGTAAATGAATATTAATAATCATTTGTCCAAATTGTATATAAAATACAGTAAACAACTCAAAGGGGATCATAACGTCCTGATATTTCTTAATGAAAACGATGATAACATCACCCTCTCTCTTATATACTCATACCATTGCGGATGCATGTTTATTCCTTATAAACTTCCGCATATATGTATTTTATTTTATTGTTTTTTTCACTGTTTAACACAACTTTCTCTGGTGTTAAATTGAAAAATAAAACCATGCAGTACTAATATATAAACTCACGTGCGAAATAAAGCCTGCTTCAAATTGTTCGACAAAATATATTGAAATATATGTATACAATCCAGTATATGCATTCGTTTAACAATAAACGACTTCCTTCAACATCTGAAATAAAAAAAAAAACAGAATGAACTCACACATATAAACCAGAAAATATAATTTAAATAAAATATAATCATAAACGATACATACGTCATATTATCCTATATATGCTTGTTTTATTTTCTGTATCACTTTTTCAAAGGGATGACACAGATAGGATTTATATTATGCATATAACCATGGCATTCACACCCTAATCGGAATGACGAGCGCCATTAAATTCAGGCCGCGCCTTAATAGTCGGGAACAATGTTCTGTGTGGTGATTTGTCATCCAGAAATTGAGTTGCTCTGGAAAGAGCAATGTATGTATGTATGTATGTATACATATATGTATAATATTTCATGTAAAGCGTGTAGTAGATATGTATAATAGAAAGAGAAGATGATGATGGTAGAATACCACATCTGCAGTTCTCCTATAGTTATCTATCCAACTCCAATACAATCTATGTCTCACCCCTTATTGTTGGAACAAATATATGTGTATATATATATATATATATGGGAGAGGAAGTATATAGAACCAATGGCTATATGTGTAGCGATCATGGCTGCTAATCATTAATATATGGCTAGCAAAGCCATTGTTGCGAATTAGGTAGCATTGAACAAGCTATTGTCGAGGTCAACAGGGGGGCCTTGCTCGTCTTTTTGGTTATAAAAAGGGGGCCGTCGCGTGTGCACTATTGGTTCTACTTTACACCCCTCTTCAACGTTTTCTATCATTTTTTTATACATATGTAACTCTACCGAGTTGTAATAATTCAATCAATTGATTGGAAATATTTCCAATATCCAACATATTATTCATTTCCTCATTTATAAATTTTATTAATGATAGTTAATTATTCATAATTTTCAATTTATTACTTACAAATCTTGCAATTTCTTTATACCGCAATAATCCGCAAATGGTGTAGACTGCGAATTGAACATACGTAATGTTAATGTATTCCATTGTTCTGCTGAAAATGGACGCTACGCCATCTTGTGGGAGACATATTTGAATAAATTGGCGCCAAACGGTTCAACTGACTAAGTGGTTACATGTGTCCATCTAACGAGTGAAAATTTAACTTCATAAATTTATCAACTCTTGGAAAGTAGAGTGGTTGTAGTACTTTCAGACTCGCCGAGAATATGATTTAGCGCTGCGATCGCAATGTATTGTTGCGCATAATATAGATATAATGTAGTACTGAAAAAGGACGTTAATGCATATGATAATAGTGATGTTGTTTACTAAAGTTATTTGTAAAATGTGTGTTGAACGTACTAACGTCTGTATTCTCCTGTAATAAATTATCTCTTTTTCATATATGTACAAAAAGTTACAAATAAAAATCCTTTCAAATAAATACAATAATGGCGTCTATACAAGACAGTAAGTTCATATAATTTATAAAATATATGTAATTTTGTATGAGATATCTCAATTTGTTATTTTGAGGTTAACTTGTTATTTCAAGTTTTCTCATTGAGTTAATATGCAATTTATTATAAATGAATAATGCTTGTGGTTAAATTTAAATGATTTTTGTTGTAGGATTAAAGATAAAAAGAGAATCCTGCGACACGTGGAGTACGAGAGAGCAATTGTGTTTAGCATCAAGTGTTTTGAAGGCTGGTGATCAAAACTGGATTAGCGTCTCCAGATCTCTTAAACCATTTGCTGAAAAAGAAGCTCTAAGACCGCCGGATTGGTTTTCGCAAAAATCATGTGCTGTACAATATGCCATTCTTTTAGAAAATGCCGATACACCCAAACGAAAAAAACGAGAGAGTGGCGAGACAACTGGTGAATCAATAGTTAAACGTTTGCGTCAAGAAAGAATTGCAGAACTGGGTCAAATTTTAGCTTTTCAACGAGATGAATATCAACAGTTGAAAGCCGAAGTAAATCTTTTAAAATCTGGAACGGTCACTGATGAAAAGCTCCAAAAAATGTGGATGGCAATAGAGCAAGAAGAACGTGAACAAGAACAAAAAGCACGTGCACACAGCGCTTGGTTAGCAAAACGTCAACAAAAATTGGATGTTTTATCACCGCAAATAACACCGACATCAACACCTAAGAAAGTTGTAGAAAGTAACAACGAATCTCAAGAGTCTATTGACTCGACAAACGGATCCGAGGAAGAGAAAAAGAGTCGCAGTGGTCAAACAGCTTTACTTACAAGTCTTCTAACATCCCCCAGTCCAACAACACAAATACCATTTACCACATCAACAGCGCAAGTAACATCACCGACAATTGCAAGTCTTTTGGGTTCAAATACCAAAATTCACACTACCCAACCCTCTCCCCGAATGTCTCCACAACTTCATCAACTTGTTACCTCTGCAATAGCAACAACAACAACTGAACGACCATCAGCTGGTGCTCCCACATTATCAATGCTCCTGGCATTACCTGCTAATTTGTCTAGAGGAACTTTATCATCTTTACCAACTACCACTGTCCAAACTCAGGTTACTGATGTGGCCACTACTCCAACCAGATTATCAACAAAACAAATATCTCAAAATCGTCCGATTACAACACGTTCGCCCATCGTTACTGCAACATCAGAAATTCCTGAAACTGAAAATATGGTCCAAATTATTGATCATATTGATGATGTTATTGGTAAAGATAAAATAGCTGACGTAATTGATAAGGACGAGATTAATGAAATTATTGGAGATATTGAAGAATTAATAAAGGAGGAAATTACGGGTAATCCTCAAGCGACTACGTCGACCCCATCAATTATTGAGACTCTGCCAGTGGCAATTGAGAATAAGCCTGTGCAAGTTCAAGAACGATCAGCGCCTCGTGATATTGATGAATCTGTGTCATTGTCCAGTTCATCTGAAAGTGAACTGGCAATTGAAGAGATTGATCAGAGCACATCGAGTATTGCTGAAATTATTGGTACGGCAATTGAACCACCTGAAGCAAAAGTTATTGTTGAAACTATTTCTGAGAAGGATATACCAGTTGAAAATAAAACCGAAGAAATACCTTCAGTTAAGAGTGAAGAAACAGCAAAAGTTAATGAGAATGCAGTGATGAAAATTGAGGAATCTGTTCGTGTTCCTGGAATAAATCAGAAAGAGGAAAAGGAAGAAGACAAAAAGGAAATGATTGTAGAGAATAAAGAAACTATTCATAATATTGTGGAGAGTGCAGAGAAAACTTTAGAAACTCAGAGCGAAGTCATAGATAAAATCGTTGAAGAGAAAGTGGAGAAGTCACAGCAAGAGGAAATTCCCGTGAGTAGTAAAGAGATTGAGAAAATTGAACATGAAACAAGTAAGCTAGAGGAAAACAATGATGAAGCTGTTGTAGAATCGAAGGAAAAAGAGGTAGCAGAAATTGAACAAAAAGTTGAGAATACTGAAATTGAAGAGAAATCACCAGCTGTTGAATCAATTGAAACGAAATCCAAAGTGATAGAAATGAAAGATATCCAAGATCAATCATCAATCATAACAAAAGGAGAAGAGATAATCTCTGAACAACTCAATGATTCTTCTGATAGTCAAGAATTAAAAGAAGAAATTCCCGATAATAAAGATGCTCCAGAAAAATCTGCAGATCAATCTCAAGATGAAGAGAAACCTGTAAAATCACCGGAAAAATCTGAGAATAAGAAAGAAGAGATTGAAGAGCCCGAAAGTTCCTCCAAAGAGGAAACCGATTGTAAAATTAAAGAAACAAGTGAAGTAATATCTACAGCAACAATGCCAAAAGAATCTGAAGAAGTTCCTGAAACGAAACCTGAGGAAATTACGAATCCAAAGCTTGAAATTGAAGACAAAATCGAAGATACTGAATGCAATGTTGAAAATATCTTAGTGAAGCAGGAATCGATTGAGGAGAAACCAAATGCGACTGAAGAAATGAAAGCAGAAGAAGTTACATCGGAACAGTTAATTGAAGTGAAAGAAGTGGAAGAGATTGAGGAGACAAAAGAGTTGAAGAAAACGAAAGAGGTACAGCAAATTAAAAAAGCAGAAGAAGTGAAAGAGATCGTAAACGCACCAGAAATCGTGAAAGAAATAAAAGTAAAGGAAGTTAAAGAAACGAAAGAAATCAAAGAAACCAAAGTAGAAAAACCGGAGAAAATTGAAAAATTGGAGAAAACTGAAAAAATTGGAAAAGATGATGAATCTAAGAACAAAAAAGATGAGGAGATGGTAGAAATCAAAAAAGAAGAACCAACAGCAAGTACAGCTGACGATACGGAAATGGAAGAGGAAGAATCTTCATTAACAAAACTCAGTGCTGGTCGTGCTATGAAAACTTATTCGAAGAAACAAAATATTGCTGTAGATAGTGAACCAGAAACTGAAAGCAGTGGTGAAGGTGCAGATTATCGAGCATGGAAAAAAGCTGTAATGCTTGTATACAATCGTTTAGCTACACATAAATACGCATCGGTTTTCCTTCGACCAATTACGGAAGATCAAGCGCCAGGTTATCATTCCGTTATATTTCGTCCAATGGACTTATCAACCATTAAAAAAAATATTGACAACGGAACGATTAGGTCAACGATGCACTTTCAACGTGATGTCATGCTCATGTTCCAAAATGCTATAATGTATAATAAACATGATACTTTTGTTTATCAAATGGCAGTATCGATGCAGGAAGAATGTCTGCAACATATGCAGGTGCAATATCAAATATTATTTTTAATAATATATAATTGCTATAAAAAATTATTTCTATATTATTCAATTAATTGCAGATTCTGGTGGAGGTAACAGGTGAAGGACCATTTAGGCGAGAAACAAGAACAGCTGCAAGCAGCAGTAGTGAAACGAGTGAGAGTAGTGCGATAAAAAGGAAACGTAGTCATATTACACCAAGTCCACATGACACAGAAAGTCCACGTATGAAGAAACGGAGAAAATCAGAAAATGACTGATTTAATAAGTGGACTGAAACATATTGAACTGATGTCAACACTTTTATACTGTACATACATAGATATATATACATCAATAATACTTGGACGATATAAAAATTTATTTTTCCTGTCATGCAAAAATTTTTTTATATCTCTCGTTTTTTGTTTTTATTGCCTTCGACAGTAATACGTGCTGTAAGGCCGTCAATTTGATTAGAAAATAAATTAACAAGTTTAATGTAATAGAAATAAGTTTTTTTTTTTAATGAAATAAATAAATAATAGATGCAAAATTTTTGTTTATATTTGATGACAAAATGGGCCACGATCGTGGTGATTGTATGAGTATTATTCATAGTTCTGAAGACGAAGAAGGTTATTCCAGATCAAATTTTTTTATGAAAAATCATCCTGGCATTTTTGGTGAAACTGTAAGATGATTATACCAAATGATTAAATAATTTTCATGTTAATTATTTTTTTTACTATTGAGTACTACAGATTGCATTACGAGAAATTGTCTTTGACGATACGGATCAACAATTTTGGGCAGAGGACGAGCTTAGTAGCTCTGATTCACGACCTATAGTATTCAAACACAAACGCAGACACAGTGTGGCACATAGAAATCGTACGTATCGCAGTAGATCAAGATTAAATCACACATCTAGTTCTAGTAGTTGTTTATCTAATGCGAAAACTCCACCGGTGAGACGAAGACGAAAACGTCAGGATAAATACACAATAATAATATCTAAACGTACAAACAACGGCACAAGAAGAAGTGTAATGAAAAAAATTCGATCATTTAGAAACAGAAAAAAATAAATAATTCGTATCAATTACCTTAATTATGTATAAAAATTATTGTTTTTTTGTATTATTATACTGCAATTTTTGTAACGTTAAATAATGATATGTTAGCGTAGTAAAAAAAAATACATTACATTGTCATTCATCACCAAGCATGGGAATGATTCCATATTGAATAATATTTTAAGAGTATTTCCAGTCAAATTAGCAAAGACAATAGACTCAAGTAATGTACATGGCGTAATTTTGGACGGTACGTCTATATATAATTTGGCTTTTAGATTGTCATCGTGATGAATGTATTTTATAATATGCAAAATGTTTTTATTACATATTCTTGACTTAATGATACAGCAAATTAATTGCATCTTTGTCCTTGCAAAATTATATTCACCACAACAGTCACGCTAATTTTTAAGTTGTGCGTGACTAGTCTCATATGTCCTCTCAATTTAAAAAGAATCTTATTTATTCTCATCATTCCTGTGTTCGTAATCATTCGGACTAGTTCCTACTAGTGGTATAAATCTGTAAAGTATACAAATCAGGTAATTAAATCGCATTTTTCTATTGCTATTTTTTTATTCATACGAATTAATAAATTAATATATCAATTATGATATGATATTTCAGTGAAAGCATGGCGTTAGTACAATCAATATCGCTTGAAGAGGAACTTAAACGGAATCCGGAATTAAAAAAATCTGATATTCAGATATTACAAGATTGGTGTGCAAAACAACCTCATTTACCCAAGATAGCTGATAATGAACTTGCACGCTTTCTTCACAGTAATTATTATCGGATTGAACCAACAAAAAATACTATTGACACATTTTATACAGTGCGTACTCATGTGCCAGAATTTTTCAGCAATCGTGATCCCCTCGGCAACAAAGATCTTCGTTCAATGTTTCAAACTGCGTGAGTATTACATTAATTCCATCACCAAATTAACCTAAATTAATCAAATGATAATTATTGTTAATTATTGTTAGCGCTTACATGCCATTACCAGATGAGACTCCAGAAGGCTATAAAATAATCTACGGTCGTTTAATCAATTATGATCCATCAGCGTATGTTTATAATGATGCAATGAAATATTGGAATATGGTTTGTGATCTTTGGATGACAACAGAGGGTACTATGAAGGGTCATATTATTCTTGTCGATTTAGCAGGACTTGCTTTTGGTCATACTGGTCGGCTCAGTCCGATGGGCATCAAAAAATTCCTCTATTATCTTCAAGAAGGTCTTCCTGTTCGTCTGAAGGGTCTTCACTTCACGAATTCTGTGCCAGTAATGGAAATTATATTGGGAATGATGAAACCATTTATGAAAAAGGAACTTATGGAAATTGTTAGTAACACTATATTAATCATTATCATTTTTTTCATAGAAAAAGAATATATTTTATTTTCAAATATATATTTTTAGCTTCATATTCATTCGACCCCTGAGAGTGTAGCCAAGCACATTCCATTGGATATTTTACCTTATGAATCGGGTGGTAAAGCTGGGTCACTGATGGAACTTCATGAGAAAAATATAAAATGGTTGGAAACACATCGCGCCTGGTTCCTGGAGGATGAAGCTAAAGGACGAGTAAATGAATCATTGCGACCTGGCAAAGGCAAAAGTGCTACAGATCTCTTTGGCGTTGAGGGAAGCTTCAAAAAACTTGACATTGATTAAATAAAAATCCATAAATAAAATTAAATATACGTGAATATTGATTATAATAATTACAAAGAAATATAAAAATAATTAATAAATAAAATACGAATTAATTTTATTTATGGTAATCAATATGTGATTACATCATGTCTATATGCGTTGAATGAGTCAGTGAATCGTGTATTACGTAAATATCCAGTAACAATCATGGCCAGGTTGAAATCTTTCTTATGTCGTCTGACGGTTTATTAAGGTGCTTTTTCACCAAATTTATTTATGCTCTATTATCTATATTTAAATTATTTATAAGCCAATTATATATAATGGAATTATCAATGATAGAGTATTTAATTGATTTATTCATTTTTTAATGGAATGATTATGTTGACATAATTGTTAAGAATCATCTTAATTTATTTTTTATATTGTATCGAAGTGTTAGCTAAGCGTTTATTGTTGAGAAAGTTGCTTAAGCTACACACTTGATGTCTCTGTCACATCTGACTTTCACTGAATAATATTTCCTCAGTATATCTCTTGACCGCGTGAAGGTGAAGTTGACATTCCTATTTGTATGATACATAGTAAAATATCTCAGCATGTCACTACCTGTTTTTGTGTTTGGTTTGATCTTGTTAGGAAGTTCTGGATGTTTTGGTGACGTTTCTCATTTAGTGCCCACTTATTACAATGTGGAAACTACAACAATTCTACCATCACCACCAGTGCCGTACAGTTTTCATTACAAGGCTGGACGATTTCCTGGCAATATTGACCGATTTCAATCTGAATCTGGTGATGGCTCTGGCAATGTTCATGGTATTAGATTAATTTATTTATTGAAATATCTTAATTATCGTACCATTGCAATAATTTACAGAATGATGATAATTTCATTCTCACTTTCAGGTACTTATTCTTATATTGATCCCAAGTTCAAGATCAGAACCGTGGATTATACAGCTGATAAAAATGGATTTCATCCAGTATTAAAAAATTTTGAAGATATTCAAGTGACACCTCAAGATACAGAGGCTGTAAAATTAGAAAAAGAAAGACATTATCAACTTTATCACAGAATTGCTAGTAACAATGCCAATCCTCAAACTGTAGATGAATCATTGCCCAAGGTATATAATTTGAATATTATTATGCAAAAATATTCAATTGATCTTGACATTTATACTAGATTTTTTTTCCAATTTAGGAGTCTGCGAGTGTTCTTAGAGCTAAACAAAAGCACTTTGAACTCTTTCAAAAAATTGCCCATGAACATGAAGTGATAGCTGCTCAGCGAGAAGCTGAACGGCAGGCTTTCGAGGCTACTTCATTGCCAAATGATGTCCAATATCCGACAATATATTAATAAATTCACTTAAGAGTGATTTATATTATATAACTAATTTCATGGGACTATTATTATTGGTGTTTTTTTTTCAAACTAATTAACCTGAACATGTTTAGATCTGGTAATTAACCCAAGTGCAAAAATAAAATACTTCTTCATTGTAAAAAATAATTATTTCCTGGATATATTTAAAAGTAATGATAAGATCAACGTAGCAAGTGATTGCTGAATAAATGTTATCTCAGCAACCGGAAAAAAAAAATGACGTTTCGATGAATGATAAATGAAAATAATTGTAATGAATTGCAGGACGACTTAATAAAAAGGTATGCGCAAACAGCAAAAATAAACTAGTTTTCAATTGAGTTTGATCAAGTTTGTAACAACGTTCTTTGTGTGAAATAACTTAGAAAAAATGCGACTTTTTAATATTGCTGTGGTGATTCTACTTCTCTTTAGCGTCATGGTACAATTTAATTTCTAATTATCAACAACAAATGAATGTATATATTATTCACAATCATTTTGTGTAGACTGCAGTTTGCTGTGAACATCATAATGAGGTAACAGCAATTAAACGTAGTGAAAATTGCAGGGGCAATTCAAGAGGTGGCGGTTATAACAGAGGTCGCGGAAATGGTCGAAAACAACGTCCAGATGATGGTAGTAACACTGATAATACTGCTGATGACGCTGCAGTAAATGCTGATGGTGCCGAAACAACAAATTAATAAATAAGAAATTTGATCCCGGGGCACATTTATTTTATTTAACCATTAAGTAATTACAGATATTAATCAATTGTAAAATCGGCAGTTTAATGAGCTCATCGCCGAAAAATGTTCTATTGAATTTTTAGAACTAGTAAAAATAATATAAAGATATTTATCAAGTCTAGGATTGTTCAAAGATGCAATCAAACTTCAATGTATCTGAAAGAAAGAAAAAAAAAGACAACTCGTACGGTATGAAATATTGTTGTTTACTTTCGTATATAAAGTGCTGATTATTCATCGTAGGTTAACATTGCTCATAGTGTCTTATAATTAATAATTCGTTTTCAATCTATCGGGCATAATACATTAGACCGCATGCTTTTTCTATCATATTTTCAATCCAAATATTAAAATTATTTGAGATGTAATTATTACTTTAAATATTTTATTTTTTTAATAAATGTCTCATGTCTTTATTTTGTCTCTCTAACATGATATCTGCTTTATCTGTTTTATCCATCACATTTTCAATTAAATCATTCTGAGAATCAATTTCCTCCGATAAGCCAATTGCTAAACCGCGCAACCTCGCCAATGATCCACTCATTTCATCTAAATTCATTTCTAAAATTCTTTCAACATTTTTAGTTGGCGATTCGTATTGTTGTTGATTATTCTCTTCATCATCAAGAAGCTCACGACGACGAAGAGATGGATGATTAGCTACTGCATTTGCCCTCGATTGTTCAAGGCTATTACTTAATATTGTCCGACTTGATCCTGATATTTCACTTTCTGAAAATGTGCCACAATTTGTTCCTGTTGTCGTTGGTGTCGGTGCATCAACGGATTTACCACTGAGATAATTTTTTAAACTTCCAAAGACACTTTTAATTCCTTGAATATGTTTTTGACTGAATCTCAATGTGCTATTGATATCATCCAATCTTTTTTCAGTTCTTTCAAGCTGTTCCCTTTGTCTGATTAATTCCTATACCAAATGTTGTTGATTACACAAGTCAAAGTTCAAAATTATCTACACTATTTATCAATAAACTTGTATAGTAAATTACTAACCTCAGCTGTGGCTGCCCCAATCTGTTCTGAATCTCTTAACAGTGATATTGATCTCTCAGAAGATTGAACTGTCCTTTGTTCAATAGCTTTTGTTCTTTCAATAAGTTGTTGATGTTGTCTCTCAATATTATCATCAAAATTAGTATAAGAATTATTATTAGTGACGTTTGAACGTTTGGGTGCACTTCGTAAAAAAGTGTCGTCATCAATGTCATCTTCTAATGAAAAAAATGGATTTTTTGGATCATCCAAATAATCATGACCCGCCATTTTATACAAATATTCGAGAAAAAGAAATAGCTTATTTATCACAAATTGTTTCTTAATTTAACACGATTTTCTTTAACAATAGACTTTATTCTATCTTATTTTAACCTCGTAGGGCGTTTCATAAAAAATACATGACAGAGCCACGACTGAAAGAATATACAGATTGAGGAATCATCAACTGAGTTGCGCACGCATGAAATACGTCATAGCGCGCGCAAATAATGAAAGTTCAAAATAGCATAAAGTATAGAAACATTGGAATAATAAATTTATTTGTAGTTACGTTGATTGAGTGTATAAATAAATCACCAACAGATGAATTCGTCATCGAATGACATTGAACCTATACATAATAATATAGTTCATTCCTCGAATTATTCTTCAGTTGATTTGTTGTCAAGGCACGTGTCATTTTGATTGTCACGTAGTCAATATCTTCTTATATACATAAAGACATGATGAAAAATAAAAAATCCAATCGCTAAAGGAACGAAATTACCATACAAAAGGTTATAACAATGCTATTTTTTTTTAGTTTTTTTTTATTCAAACTTATGTACCTTTTGTTATTAATGAATTAGTCACGATGATCTTGGTTTTATATTAGCAGGACAGTTAAACGAACTATTGACCCCTGTGTTCAAACAATTTTTCCACAATGTTTCATGCAATTAGACGAAACCCAGATTATTATTCGTATGGAAAAAAATATAATAACTAAATATGATCAAACTTAAAGAGATAATTTAAGTGGAATGTAATATTAAATAGATATTGGTGCATTACTTCATTTGGTGTTATCAATGATTTTCCCTTGTAAATCGACACATATCTGAATTAACTATAAAATGAATTAATCATCAAATTATTTTTTTGGTATAATTTTCATTTAGAAAGAATTTACATTAACGATTAATTTAGATGAGCATAAAAGAGCAGAGCGATTACTCGAAAAAAGCACTGACGAACGAGATTCTTAAAAATTACGCTGATTTTATATAAAATATGGTTTGTTACTATCAATATCATATTGTACAACAGAAATCCGACCATTATCTGATCGTACATTTTACATTGTAATCTTTAATCAAGATAATCATCAAATTATTCGACAAAAAATTTCATCAAATAATATTTGATAATTATAATTTCATACAAACATTCAATCAAATGATTTATATCATTCGCTTCATCATCGTATTTTATTACAAAGCCTTGTACAAATTAACGTCATTTTAATTATGATTCACGCGTTTTGTATTATTACATACAATTATTTATCGCTCTTTCATTACAACACCACGTTACGGATATAATTGTTCTTCCCATTCATTAAATGCAATATAACATAATTATCAAAGTCGCAACATGATGAAACATGTGTGTTTGTGAGTGTGGTATTTTTTACGTTTTTACGAAAAAAAAGAAAATAAAGTACTGCAAGGATTTGTTTAATCTAGTAATTTAATAATGAGTTATGTTTATGTATTATGTATATCACAATGGTGCAGGCACAGCAGAGTCAAGTACATGAAATAATAAAGTTCTGCTGGTGTTCAAATTCAATTACTCAGAAATAATATCGAAGCAAAATTAGAACTTGACCTCATTTTGAAAACAATCTCGTTGGTATATTTGTATTTTTTACCATTCTTGTTTTATGTGTATTTCTATCGTTTTACTCTCTCGCTCCCGGGGTTAAAATAAACAATAGGTACTCCATCGAGTAATGACTGGCTTAAATCGATAAGCTAAATATACAAGAAATTCATACGAGGGAGTATGTATCGTCGCAATTGAGCACTTACCTATTGCCCATGAATGCCTTGAGTGAATTTTCCTTCATTTAATTTTGTACGATTTTTTTTTGTGTTATTGGATATTTTGTATTTAAGTCGCGCAATTCAAATATAAATATGTTCATTCATTTTAAACCCACAGCTACAAATGATCAGAATTATTGGAATAAAATCATAGTTAGAATGATACGTTTTTTATGCGATTGTTGCAACTAAATTTATAAATAGAAGAAAAATGATACTGAAAAAATATAAATATTTTTTTCATTAGTTCGAATATATATTGTTGTTTGCGATAGAAAATTACAGCTCACGCATATAGGAGACAATTTTTGATGTCACAATTACATTTTTCCTCTGATGTTTTTGTTTGTGTTTGTTAAATTATTACTACATTCTTCATTATGGAACTACATACTGTTAAACCCGATTATTCGTCTTTAACTAATATTTAATATAAAAAAAAATTTTTTTTATCACCGTCGTGAACCTAAGAGAGATAAAAGAAACTAAAAAAAAATTTAATTTACAAATGATTTCTTTCAATAACATAAATGTGGCGAAATAGGTACATATATGAAAAATTAATATGCTGGTAAAATTATTTTATACTTATTACAATCACGTTTTGGACGTTTTCATATTAACATTTTGTTCGTTCTTGTATTTATGCTCATATTTTTCTGGAAATATTTGTTTTCATATATTTTTTCGGGAGAACATCACACATATACAAATTAACAGCCATATCATCATAAATGGAGCAAGATTTAATGTTTTTTTTTTTTTTAATAAAACAGGTTTTAAAACAGAAAAAAAAAATGAAGACTTAGGTCTGATAATTTGAAATTTTAATCTATGAATAACAAAATTCAACGAGTTATTTTATTCTGTATTCAATTTTTTCGAAAACATTAAAAAAAAATTTTATACGAATTTACCAGACCTCGATTTATTGAGTTGCTAAAAGATGACGATGTTTTCATTGAGTGAAAATCAGCCGTCCGAAATACCCTTAGACGTGGCGTGTAAAAATGAATGACGATGATCGTGTGCGATTCGGGAAAAAACAATGGAAAAAAGAAAAATATATATACATATATATGTACACATCTAATGAAGGATTGATATAATTTTCATTATTGCAGTATGACTGCAATAAACTCAAAGCGTTCACGAGGCCTGAATCACTGATTTTTACTGCGTCAAAAAAGAAAAAAAAATCGAAAAACAAGTTAAAAAGACTCAATAAAAGTTAAAAAATTTTGATGACTCGGGGTATCATAACTCCGATGTTAGAGACGCACATTTGCACGACCAAATTCAATTGCGCCCACTAGTATATCTAATTTTATTCTCTTATTTTTCTCTTGTTTCATTTTGATTTTCATTATTTTTTTTTAATGGTGCACAAGTTACGACGATGCATTAAAAATTATATATCTTTTTTTTACTCATTCCAGTTTCCCGTTCTATTAATTCCACATGCATATATTTGATATATATATGCCAGTGGAAATTATTTTCCAGTACAAGTTGTGTGCGCGCTTTATGTGGATTGAGATATATACCTAATTTTCCACATCTCATATTTAAGTCAGTCAACTGCGATGACTTTTGTCCATTCGCGAAAAGGCAGCCGGACACTCATAGCTTTACGGCATTAACGCTCAGTGTCGTACGCCACACTCACGTCAATATGTAGCGTTGAATAATCTGTAGAAAAAAAAAAAAGAATAATTAATGAGAAAATTAATATAATTTTTCATTAAATACTTTCGCAAAAACAAAACCAACATTACCTGCACACAAATGTGCTAGAGTTTGTCTTGGAAGAGGAATAGATTGTTCGTGGCTGCAACAGCAACAACATTTTCTGATGGATGCCAAGCTGTATGTAAAATTTTTTTGTTAAAGTCCAAACAATCGACACTAATCTCATCTTTTTTACGTTTACCACCTGTGCAAACCTGTAGGATAATAATAAATTATACACATTAAAACGAATAAAACAAAAGAAAAACAAATGAGAAACACATTTGAATACTTCAAATTAAAATTGTTTGGAGTTATTTATTTTTTATTAGTAGTACTAATTTATTTACTAACCTTACGCGGCTTTAGGAGCGTTTTTGGCTTGGCAATATCACGTGCTGCCTCTAATGTTAAATCGCGCTTTGTTGTTCGATCAAAGACTCGGAAAAAATTATTATAAGATCCCGTCATTATGGCGGAATCATTTCCACTCCAGCAGCACTCGAATTTATCGAAAATACAATCATTTTCGTATAATGAGCATAACTTTGACCTCAAGTATTCATGGACCTATGAAACAAAAATAAAATATGATAATTGAATTTAAAAAAGAAAATAATGGTGAAATAAAACATGTATACATGTATACGTAAATTCTTACAGGGTAACACTCAATTGGTTTAGTCTCCATGTGTAAATCCCACACTTTAACACTGAGGTAGTCTCTGCTAATCATGTAACGGCCGGAATTGCTTAATTTGACATCGCTTACACTAGAAATGATTTCTGAGAAAAAGCTACGATTTGTTGGATCTTCCGGTTCCTCAAAGAGTTTACTATGACGATCACACAGCGCTGCTGATCTCATGTCGCATAGTCTTATTGTTCCCTTGCTACTGCTGTAAACCAATAAATTACACTCGACAGGATGAAATTCAGCTGCTGTAATAACTTCAGTAAGTTCCTCCATATTAGCTGGCTTAATGTCTACAATGTTAAAACTCTGATCCGTGATCTCTAGGTGCCAAAGATTAATTCTAAGATCATCAGCACTGAGGTATGTCTCTTGATCGCTGTTGACACTTATACTGTTTATATGGTATGTATGTGCATTGGCAAATATTCGCCTAGGTGACGCCTCAACCATTAGCTCCATTGGTTTAATGGTGGGTACCCTCAAGGCAGTGATACAAGCAGGATCGCGTATTGCTCCGCTTTCCTCCTTTGTATTATAACCCTCAACTCTCTTATCACGTTCACTCACTTTCCATAATTTAATTGTTTTATCATTAGTTGATAATAAAAAGTGAGCTGGATTTTTACGTTTTAACCATCTTATTTTATTTATTTTTTCCTCGATTTCCAGTGATTTTAAGTAATCAAATTCTGGCTCGTGACTTTGAAACGTACTGTAGACATTATATTCGCCACGTCGTGGTATACTATTTTTACTCTGAATTCAACGAAACAGAGAGAACAAAAATGAAATATTAATTTATTATTAAATTATTCTTAACTTTGTTGCAGATTGTATAAACTAATTTGTTCATACGTACAATTGGATCACGTTGAAAAATAACAACTCGCCCGCCTTTGTCTCCTGTCGCGAGAAGATCTCCATCATGATTAAATTCCACACACGAAATAATATCAGCTGCAAAAAAAATATTATCTTCGCTTACATTGTTTATTTTCAAATATTTTCTAATTTCTTAAAACTAATATGCATACTACTAAAATAATTAACAGTTCACGACACAAATTCTGTGTGATTCAACGTTAAACTAAGACTAAAGTCAACACATGGAAGGCCACATGTATTATTTTAGTAGACAGTTTGCATGATAAGATATCAGAGGAATATCTTGAACACATATTTGAGGTACAAAAAAAAAGGGATAAAGCAAATTAAATGCTGCCTTACCATCGGTGACATCGTCTTCTAGGGTTCCCTTCACTTGAGAGAAACACCATTGTATGTCACCATTACCTGCAACAAATTGATTCACAATTACTCAAAAATGAAGACAAATATTACAACTGTCCGACAATACCGCAAAAAATTAATATTGTAATTAACAAAAAAAAAATTGAATGAAAAATTGTAATGATATTTATAATAATGAAAAATATTAAAAGGGATTGTGAAAATATAAGAGGGCCAGAAACGCAGAGCGGCGCGTGGTCGCAAAAATGAGGGTTAAACGTGTGTTAAAGCGTCGAAAATTGCTCGAAAAAAAATGATTTGTAAGTTCAAATAAATCCACAAAACTATATATCCAGTACACACATTATGAAGAAAAATTACTTTTCTCAACTAAATAATCATGAATTCAGTAATGAATATTTAATAATAATGAAGAAAAAAAAAATATTAAAGATGTACATATCGTCATGGTGTTGATGGAAAACGGAACGTTGGATATTGGATGGCATAGACAGACAAATTAGCGTCTCTTTCAAACTACACATTCTCGAAAACAAAAAGAAAAATAAAAGATTGGTTATGGTGAAGCCTACTTGAAGTTTCGCCGCAATCCATCGTGTGTTATTAGGCCGTCGCCACCGTCGTCGTCGTCGTTGTCTTCGTCGTGGTCGTGGTCGACGTCGTCGACGAACACATCTGCACCCGCGTACGCGTGATGGCGGAGGGATGGTAGACTATAGAGGGAAACGGAAGGGGAGTCAAACGAGAAGGAGACGCAGATGGAGACTGTGCCAAAGAGAAAAGGAGTGCGAGAAAGATAGTAAAGACAAAGAGCAAGATGGAGTACAAGTGAAAGAGAAAGAGAGTATCGTGAGCTATATATTTGGTTCATATATATGTATATATATATATATATAGGGAACAACGTTTGCCGATAGAATAAGAAAATTCTCCACGTATTCGAGAAATATTTGGTGGAAAATTTGCGTTAACCTTCGTGTCAACTGGGCCAAGGTATTGCGCATATAAGTTTTAACTACAAGATATGCGGGCAAGGTGGTTGCTCTCTCTCTCTTTTAGAATATCGTAGCACTGCCACTGATGACAACGTGGGAGTAACCACGTCTATTAAAGAGAGATAAAGAGATAATTGAAATAATGAGCATGTACTAAAGGAAAAGTATAGGCTTTTAAATTAAATTATATTCTCAATTTTTTTTTTTTTTCATCAATTCTTGTCTCACAATTTACGCCAAATGCCCCAAACTTACTTACCGGCCATGTTTTTTTTTTTTTTTTAAATATTTTCAAATATGTATATTCATATATTTTTCCCCCTCTCTTTCACTCGTTGATTATGTTTTTTGTTATTATATATTTCAATATATTTTGTTGTTTTGTGCAGGAAAAGAGGAATTAATGATAATATATGGGAGAATAGTCGCAGGAATAAAGAGAATATATATAAATTGAGTGCGCCGGTTATGTTTTCGTACTCCTTTTTCTTCACTGAGTAATTGAAGAATTGTCAGATTGTTTTGACAATGCAGATTTTATAATCCAAGAGTTTTATGTAATAATAATGTAGAATTCAATAGTAACACACTTATCTAATTATATATACAGCACGCACACACTCACACACAAAGGTGTATTATTGTAACGCGTGTCACATATTCACGGGCATAATAATTAAAATCCTCCGTGTCAGTATGATTTGATGATACTACGATCACGCGTGTCCAACCACCACAACAACCACTATCAAATATATGTATATATATATGTACTAATGTAACTTTCTTCCCTTAATGTCACTCTATAATTATTTCGGGTTTATTACTGTAAGATTTGTTTTAGTCAAACTCGTATTAACTCTTATTGTATGTTAATTATAATGACAATAGATATTATAAATTAATTCAAACTCGGATGTTCCTTGTGTGACGTCAAACAAAAAGAATCAATTTGTATGCTTGAAACGTGTGTATAGCAAATATAAATGGCAATAGTGTACATCGAATTCGATGAATTTAGTAGCCCGCCATGTTGGTTCGTCTGCCGCGCCGGTTTGCACGCCCTCTACATTTCATTATTCCATTCTTTATTTCTATTGGTTGGAGAATATGAAGAATGCGCGCGCACGTTGCCGCATGCCGGATGTCGTGTGTGTATAATAAAATTTTCGCCCTCTATCAGATTATGTTTGAACTTGTGAAATATTCAGAAATTTTATTATCCGAAAAGACACGATTAGATGATTGCGTAGCCGATCAACTCCGAAATATTTTCGCGGGAATATTTAAAATTACATTCAGTTTCATGGAATAATCGATATTAATTATGATTTGTATGAGAGAATATATACTGTTTATTGTATATTTTCATTACAAGTGAATAAAGTATAACGGGGAAATGAAATGGGCGTTATATTTTGAACAATCAAAAATACACTTGCTTAATTGTAAAGCGGATGAATAGAATAGATAAAAATCAGGTTGAATACAAAAGGTGTACAATGGCAGGAAGAGCAGGTGTCTATCACTAATAACACAATAGTATAAAGAGAGTAGCTAAAAACATTCACCAAACGGTTTTATACACTTTCAATTCACACTTATTTTTTATGTTTTGTTTGTTTAATCATTAATAACACTATTTCATTAATTTACTATTTCTTCAAACAAATAAAAAAAAAATTTTCTAACCTCATTAAATTATTATATTTCGATATAAATATTTGCGAAATTAATCAATATACAAATTCCTTCATCAACGCCTGTCACAATCGCATCACAAAATTGATACGTCGCCTATGTAATTACCCAGAAGCTCGTTAAGCTTATCACGTAATTCCTCGAGGGAAGAGAAAAGGGGTCCACGTTCCCTCAGTTGCCGTGGGGTGAAGCGCCGATTGGACGAACGATGAGATCTCGGGGAAATTGGTAGTGATGCAAACTCGTTTGTGTCCATCGTAAAAATAATAATGTAACGAAATGCAATTGTATATGATATAAACTATATTTTCAGTTCACACATATATTAATGAGCATATGTATATAATTTTTTTTTTTTTTTCAAGTAATTTGAAGAAGTCGTTTAGAACAGTTTGCCAGCACAATGTCGAGTCTACTTATTATATTCTTTGCCTTCAATCTTTCGACAATATACTGATGAGAATGCGACTGAAAACGATGAACGATTGAAAAAGTTAACGATGGCAAAAGAGGGGAAGTATATAAGTGAGTATGTATACATCGAAGACAGTCCGTTGAGCATATTAGATGATGCACGCTAATCAACTCTACTTTGCGCCATTACTAACGAGAGATGTGTAGCAATACAATTTTGTTCTTCACATGTATTTGTATTTATGTATCGATGTTTATATGGGTATATATATGTATATGTATGTATATAGAGCATGCGAAAGAGAGAAAATGTTTTATATCGTATTTGGGCCATCTAGTAAATAAAGATAGATCGATTTCTTGTTGATCTTTCAATATATTTAAATGCACAAGTTTAACCTAAATATTAATATTTATTTTTATTTTATTTTTTCATTTGAAATTATTTTACTTACAGTACCAGTCTTCTTCATTCTCATCTTCGTCATAGAATTTTATTACAGTATGACTGTGTAAATCGAACCAGCCTTTGGTAGTCTGTTTGGAATTTTTCAATGATCTTTTTGCACAATATATCGCACGCATTATTGTTAAATGCCAGGTAGAATTAAAACGTGAATAATGGATATAAAGTAAAGCGAAACTATATTGGAAATTTGAAAATTAAATGTTTAAACCCGCTGGTGCTTAACGCCAGTAATGATAACAAGTGACTAGTGTAACGTATATTATTTTAATTTTACAGTGTCTCGACTGGTGAAAATAAATGTTTATTTACTTTTTTTTTCTCAAAATTATTTAGGTAATACTCAACCAAAGCCAATATAGACTATGTAATTTAAATTCTTGAAGCTCTATAGTGTGAGTAAATGAAGCGAAGAAAAATTCTTAACTGTAAAACTTTTCTGGTGCCTTGAAAATATGTTTTCTTCTGTGGTATTTCATAATTTCCCTCGTATATTTGATGTACATATTATGGAAAAAAATTACAAGTCGAGATGGTACCAGGTAGGTGTGCACAAGAATTTAATCTTCTTTTTTGCATTAAAAAAAATTTCAAAGGCATATTAGAATATGCAGTCATCATCATAGATAAGTGCGTGATGATACTGAAAATACTAAGGCAATTGAAAACGAAAAAAAAATAAATAAATAAATCTACAGATGATAAAATTATTTTTAGAATAAATTACCCATATGCATTTCTCAATCATATATTTATTTTCAAATGATTCTTCCTGTCTGCATATATGTTTGTACATTGCCTATATGTGTGTTACAGGTCACATCATTTAAATGCCATCAGAATGCTGAAGACAATACATAATATATCCTGGCCAGCTGAAGCGTGAAATTATCAAAAAAAAAAAAAAAAAGAGAAATATGAATTTCTTATTGTAAATCCACGAGGATACAAAATCTAATGACGCTCTCCACTCATTTCATGATCATTAATTTATCGAAAGAGGTACATATAATTATTTCCAGTGTTGAATCGACATGAATATTCAATGATCTAAATGGATAAACGAGAGTATCTATAATTCTATACATAACAATTGTGAAGTGATATAACGATCGCAGACAATGATAATGAGACTTGGTAATCTCCCGCTTATGAATTCCTTCCAACCATCCAACATCCCCTCACGTCTCATATCCTCATCGCCCCCGCACGTGCCCGCCCATGTGGAATTAAGCCCAAGGTCGGAATTTTGTGTATAGTGTAAAAGCGACGGAAGGGTGACCTATCCGGCTTGAACGTTGTTGCACGTCATGCGCGTACACGTTGCTAGAAATTATTCAGGACGTTTCTGATGCACTCAACAGCATCAGCAACAACAGCAGTGAAATGCCACCACTTTATCACTCGAGATATTTCATATTACATGAGATCCAAATTCTCTTTTCAATAACTCAATGATACGCTTTGACGTAAATTGCTTTTTTAACGTTTTATTTTTATTTATGTTACCAGTATATATAAATTATTCAAGAGGGATATGCATAACTTACCGGCTCTTTTATTAACAGCAGTATTAATCATGGAACCAAGCTTGGTGAGGCTGGATTGCCTCATTATTCCAGAGGGACTCTTCATTTGTTTTGCCCCGTGAATTGTTGTTGCAGAACTCGATATGGGCGATCTTGAAGGTAATGTTCCAATTGTTCGTCCCAAGATACCAGTAGATTTTCCCCAACAATTTACGCTGTGATGAGTTGAAATGCAGCAGGGGGTCGTCCGCTCATGTGGCGGAGCCCCCCATAGACCCACCACTCCCGCGTGACGCGTCGTGAAGATTTATCAGGGCTTTTATTTTTTATTTTTCACTGATTTCACTTTGTGCATTAATGAGTGTTTTTTATTTCCTTGCAAAAGAACTTGTTGACTTTTCCCACCTTCCGAGGCTGCTCTTCACCGCTATAACAGAGCAATGTTTGTGAAATTAAATTTCAAATAATATATCTATTTGTTATATATCAAAAAATGCTTTCATTATTCTAAAAAAAAAAAAGATTAATTATTTGATAAAATTTTTATGTTTTTAATGTTTTCCGAATTTCAGGTATATCAAAAATTATTTCTTATGATGTCATGACTAGGCCATCATCTCTATACTTTGGATGAATCCATATTCGCCCTCGAATCAGATTATTTATGGCTTCAAAAGGCTATATGAGAATAGAATCTATTCAGAATTCATAGTAATTATGATTACTGGGCTCGTTAATTAAGAAGAATTGTTTCACTGAATAATTGTCATGCTGGTGATATGTGACATCAGTTGCTATTGTAATGAAAAGGTTGTAAAAACAGATTAAATATATGAAACCAGATGGGAAAATGAAGTTTTATTAATTTTCAGTGATTGGAGGCCATATAACAATTGTGTTATAATACGTTTAGAATGAGGAAATAGACAAAGAACAGAAGAAAATCCTCTCATGAGTATGTATAAAAAAAGATATATTATAATCATACTTAAATACGTCAACAGTGATTATAAATATACATAGATTAGAATCGAGATGAATTTGTGCATCAATAAAAATTTTTTTGGCATGTTCATTGTTTCAGAAGGTTTGAAAATCATCTGATTCTTCAGTGGTATAATTGATACATACATCTGTTGAATTTATTGCAGTCTGTCGAGGGAAGGGCGCGAGCAACTGGTAAATGAATATATGAACATAGCGTCGACACGTGAAACCAGTTGAATTTGGATCCAGTATAAACGAGTAATGCACATCGCAGTAGATAGAATTGTGAGTCAACATTATCATGTATACAATCATAAAGTTAGATATTAGCAAATATTGATTCAAGAAAAACGTTTAGAGAGATACATTTGCTCAAGGTGAATGATATGTTCATCAGATTTATATTTACGTATTATACTTTTCAATCTCATAGTTGATCTATCTCCACTTCGCTCGAGTTTTTCTATATTTTTCATTATTTAAATAGATTTATAAATGTAACAAAAATCGCACACGCTATCCGAAATATTGAACGTTCTTAATTTTTTTTCCTTTTGCATGGCTTCTTTATTCAAGGTCTCGTTAGTGAATGTATATATACGTCTTTCGCAATGGCCCGTGTGTTCCATGTGTGTCCTCACTGGGACTCAAATTGACTTTGATGCGTGTATTGTTCACGTATCACGTACAATTAGGTCATGTGAGTGAGTGCGCGCGTGCCACTGTGAAAGATTAACGGGTTTTTTTTTCTTTTTTTTTTCTCGTCATTTTTCACATTCATCGATTCTCCCTGTTCCGTTATTTTTAACACACACAGTTGTCCTCTTGAAAAATATTGCGTGCAGACGTATTGCAGACGAAAATGATTGTAGATTTAATCAATTCGATTTTAGTTAAATGTCGAATTTAGTTAAAAACTCTCGATTTAATTAAAATTCACAGTTCTTGCACTTACAAGTATTCTCTAAATCATGTGATTTTTTTTTCTTCACATAGTTTCTTTACATAGTATTCAATTAAGATATGTTATTATTACGTAAGAATTTTTAGATTAGTTACTACTCCAAAAAAATATCTTGAAACAATAAATTTAATGTGACTGCAAAGGGGATTAAGTTTTATGTTTAATATTGCAATTTTGATCACGTACACTTCTGCTTCAATATACTTCTTCTATATATACTGCTACGTGTCTGATTGCAAGTGCAGGATGCGCTTATACATGATGAGATGCAAATATATATTTAAAAATGTTAACCCATGGTTTATAATTATATTATTTCATTTTCAATTTTATATTTTGTAGACTTTTATTCACAAACAAATTGCTATTAAATTCCAATAAATATTGTGAATATTTTTCAAATATAAAAGAATATTTATCAAGTGCCAATTTTTATTTTTAGATAGATGACTTAGCGCCACGCGCAAAATCACCAAGGGGACTTTGAATATTATTTCAAGCCTGATCATCTGGAAAGAACCTTGTTGATGCCTTGATGAAGAATATTGATGCAAAAATATAAATCACATCGATTTATATATAACAAAAATGAGAAAAAAAATTGGTGGTACACATATAAACAAATACTCAAAGATAAAACATGCCCCTTCGGGATGGAACTATACTATGTCCATTGTTTTCGATTATTCTTTCACTCTCTCACTTTTTTTTTCTTCTTATTCTCTTTTTCCATTTCACCCTCGTCGATGAGCTCAAGAGTTGACTTTTGTGATCTTAGTCATTTGGTTTTGTGGCGCACCTACATGGTCTACCCTTCGACTAATTGCGTTGTTCTTTCTACCTCGACCAAATTGACGGTAAGGATCACCTTTTATGTCGTTACTAAATTACTCAAAATGAATCATGATTTAAAAGCCAGAAAATAATTAAATAAATAAATAAAATTGCCCCAATGAAATTTAATTTTGTCCTCAATTCTTTTTATTACAAATATTTCAATGTAATGATTATAATTGAATTATTTGTAATATATTATTATTTTGTTTTTCAGATAATAAATGAAAAATTAATTTTGTAGTCTCTGTGCATCTGGTGGATGATGCTTTTGTTTTTTGTGAATAAAATGGAAACGGAGTAAGCAGTCATACCGGTCATGTTTCACTTTCAGTAGAAAAAACAACACAAACAGTGCAACGAAATTTAAGCGACATTTATCAATGTCGCGCACAGTAGACGTAAATAAAAATATGAATAATGAAGAAAAAAAGATGATATTCTACAGAGGAAAACAAATCGAAAATAACGTGAGTGATTTCTTAAACATATTTTAACATAAAATGAGTTGATATAACTTGCACATTTTATTCTTGAAAAACCCGAGTAATGTCTTGGTACTTCTATTAATTTTTTTTTTTATTCTGTCTTGGTAGATTAGTCGATAGAAACAATAAAAAAGATATATTCAAGAAGGAAAATCATTGAGCTGTGACGACAGGTTGCTATACGCAGAGAGAACACTCCTTGTATATATTTCTCTATTCTCCACGTTCATCACTTGCTTTATTATCTCTATTCCTCCCTTATGTATATGTATATATGCATGTATGGATGTATGTTACCGGTGGAGAGAGGATGGATTGGACAATATTATTGAACGAAAATGAGAGTAAGTAAGATACAGATATATTTAATGTAATGAGATAGAACGAGAAACTAGATGCAACGTCATGGCACGTTGGCAGCATGTGAGACCTCAGGAGCATGTATATCTCAGCTTGAAAGCCGGTGTAATTACGATTCATTTATTTATCTACAATATTACCGTAATATAAAAAATATAATAAAAACTCATTACGTCCGGCATTTTTTTGATGCGTATAATTGCAGGACTTTATCATATCTAATACTCACCACAGTTGTAATGGATGAAAAATCGTAATTCACGATTGAATGCACTGACAGATGAGCGAAAGTAACAATAGACAATAAAAATAATTGATTGAAATAGAAAATTAAATTGTGTTATGATAAAAATAAAATTTCTCTGATGTTACACTTGAAAATTGTACTTCACAACTGATAATCAGAAACACATTTTATCTCTTAAGAGATGAAAATAATTGTTTGATCACCAGTTAACTGGTAAACACACACCAGAAATATTTACACAAATAATGAATGTCATTTACTTTTTGTTACCAAAAGCATTTCACAATAGTTGATATAATTGTCATAATGTAATAACGATTATTAATTATGTCTTTATGTATATCGAAAATTTATAATTGAATTTCTTGGCATAGTTCAACTTTAAGTCGTGATCATAGTTGATGGGATTTAGGTATTACTAATATCGTTGTATCTTTATTGCTTCAACGATGAAGCACGAAAAAATTAAAAATAGTGAAGCAGTACAGAGGTACAATATCACGATTAAGCTCACGGCTGTGCCTGCACCACAGCCAGAATGAAATGTCAGACAAGCGGCTAGCACACACTGGGAGACAAAATGCGAAGCCCGAGATTCACCGATGACAACCGAGTATATCCCTGACGCGCGTAAGCGCAACAGTTGCTCGAATTCACTCGAAATTTAGACTTACGCGGCCTCCATCTCGCCTGCTTTGCTATGTATTCATACATATAATTGAGATATTGGAGTGCAATGTAATGAAAAGGACTCGACACATGAAAGAGCGAAAATGAGATTTTTTTTTGGTAAATACTTTCAATCAAAATTATATAATGCATAAACAAATGATGAAGCAAATGTGTATCAGGTACAAAATTTATTATTTATTTTATTTTGAACATTTCCATTTTTTTTTTACGGTTTTGCGATGTGACTCCGATCGATACTGTGATGTGTCATATTTTTTACACATATCCACATCATTATTTGTCGACAAAACGTCCGCATAATAACTCTCAACTAAACAAACTTCTTCGTATAGTTCCTCGACATTCATTTCCACAATTTGCGCACATTCGTGCAATAACCAACGAAAATTTATTGGGAAATCACGCTGGAGCAAACGAAAATGATTTGGTGCAAGGTGAGAAAAATGAACACATCGAAACATCCAAAATTGTTTATATGGTCGAAAGAGGGTTAAAATTTCAGGTTTTTTCGTCGTTGAGTCTTTTACTATACTTGAAGCTTGTCTGGAGTCTATACTCTCACTTAAAATCGATATTTCGTCTGGGTCTGAGTCGTATATCTCCGGTTCATGTTCCAATATTTCCCTCATTATTATTGGGTCGTTATCAACATCACCTTCAGCGCGTACATCATCGTCAATTAACATTATTTCCTTTTGAATTTGAGTTTGCGTGTCATTATCATCATTTTTGCAACTCACCAGGTCGTTGTTAATCACTTCACTTGCTTTAATAAATTTACCATTATGTCGTATATTGTATCGCGGCTTTTTATGTTTTTCCCAAGGATTATTGATAGAATTAAGCATTGTCTGCCTCTCAAAAGAAGAAAGAATCAATTTATAATCTTCTTTTATCTTTACTGACTGTGGATTTTCATCTTCAGACTCATCATCACTGTTGGGTATTTTCAATTTACCACTTGAATGCACTTGATCAAATCCAAAATCATTTGTACTATTATTCTCACGACCTTTTATTGAGTTTTGTGATTTATTGTAAAGTCTCTGTTTTTTTGAATCAATCACAATTTTCCCTGGATGTTTACGATGTAAATATTCCGATGGATCATCTGATTGTTTAGTCATTGGTATTTTGTCAAGATTAGATGTAATTACACGGGTTAATTTATTGTGATCATTTGATTTTCTTTGAATAGTAAAACTCGGTGGTTCAAATGTTTCGACAATTTTTTCCATGAAGTGTGCTGATGCAGTGATAACGTGAAGCTCGATGTCACACTGTGCTGCTAATTGTTCAAGTCTGAAATATTTTTTTTATTCTCATTTTTTACATTTACACATATTTTATTATAGTTTTCTTAACTTTATACTTACGATTCAGGTTTGAGCATGTAGCCAACTTTTGTTGTCGAAAAATCCTGTCGAAGAATGCTCGGTAAGTCTTTGTCAGGATCTGCAAGTAATTGTTGGAGATAATCGTGCTGAGATGTCAACGATGGCGGAAAAACAACAACATTCTTGCCCAACGGCATATTATCATTCAATCGTTCAACGCTCTGTTTCATTATATTTGCCAAATCCTCCGAGATTAAATTTTTAAATTTAGTCGGCTTAGGCTCATCACCCTCATTTTTCGATTGTATTGATTGTATAAAATTAATGTAGAGGTGACTGGACCCAGATGAATATGGGTCACGTCTTAGTTTCGTTGGGAAGTGTTCTTTAACAAGGATGCAACGTCGACACTCAATATATCGCTGCCATTCGCAAAAATTGAAGAGTCTTGACTCAAGTTCACCGCGTTCTTGTCCTACCCTGAAATAAACAATTTGTATAACATAAATTTATTGTAATAATGTGTGTTAATAAAAAGCTTGAGAAGGTAAAATAGTTAAACAGTAAAATAAAACGGGAGTGAAAAATATATCGCAAAATCAAGATATAATTTACAGAATTTATTACTGGCGAGCACAAGTTTATCCTGTATCAGACTCGCAATATTTTTTACAGCGTCTGTCATCAATTTTCCATCCAAATGTAATCCATTTATCTTTAACGACTGCATACGGCATCAACATTGTCGTAAAATAAACTACATAGCAACCATTTGCTTGTAATGCTATTTCGCCGGCAGCCGCGTTATATTGCTTCAACATGTCATTTAAATAATATTCCAAAGTTGTTTCGGGACACAATTTACTTTCAGATAAATTCCCAACAATATTTCAGGCAAGTGAAAAATTTACAATTGATTCTCCATGACCAAAGAGGGTACACGCTGATGTTTTATAGTTGCAAAATTCCCACTACACATAACATCAGCCACACTAATTCCTTTGATAATATTTTCCAATCCATTTGCCATCGTTCATTCATTTTCACTTTTTCTTCAGAATTAAGCACCAATCCGTAGCCACAATTAAATAATTCATCATTCTCTATCTACCACAAAGCATTAACTACAGTATTTTTGTTCATCAATCTTTCATATCCCCGACAAGAAGTTTTTACAGTTTGAAACTTTTTTTTTAGTTTTTTCCATAATGTATGGATCGTTTTCCGATGAAAGATTACCACATACAACATTGCATAGAAACTTAATAATGGAATAATTGAAATAATAGGATAAGTACTTACGTATTAATTTTGTCAATAACTCGACTAATTTCATATTCAGTTATTCCATCTAAGCCGAATAAAATTTTCATAGCAACAATTATGAATGCCATAGCTCTGCCTTCATAATTTGGTAATAAGTGGCTTTTCATATTAAATTCCATGTTAGGTGGTGATCGTGCCATCATTCTTTCTGCATACACAAGAATTCCATCTACAATGATATAGGTAAAATTAATTGATGGTTAAAAAAAAAAATACTATGAGAAGAATGATGAGATGGACTTTATAAAAATTATTTCATACTCGGCAACTGTAATTCAGTAACATATCGTTGCATTAGAGATAATAAATTCGGATGGGGTAGTTGAAAAACTCTGAGAAAATTTGCTAACTTTGCAAATATTCGTCGCAGACCCTTGTGACTAATTTCTTTTACAGGATTTAGATTATTGATCTCAGCTTTGTTTAGAGTAACTTCAGGTGGGAGAAGATGCTCTACTCTGTAATAAGATATATGGCCTTCTCTGCTATACCTGTGAAAAAATAAATTCACAACTATTCCACACATGATATAACAATTTACTCGATATAATATTATTGAATCATGAGTATTTTAATGTCATGGATACCGTAGCATATCAGATAAATGTATTTTATCGTCATTGATCCGTAAAGCAAGATAAACAAGGCCCCAAATTTTTGCCATTGTAATTATTTGAGGACCGGCAGAATAAGATGCAGTAACATGCTTTTCCTTGAATTTTTTTCTTTTTGTTTTCGACATTGATTTTGCCATTATTTTCACCTTTTTCGCTTCTTGTCGAGCATATTTATTGAATTTTATCCTAGATAATGCAAAAATTATTTTTATTAAGTCATTAATATTTAGAAAAAAAATGTATTTGATTACGCACTTTTCACCACCTCTAATTGATGTATCGCTTCCACTTGATGCAATACTGGTTGAACTCTGATTGGTCATACTGTGTGCATCAGTATCACTATTTTGAGATTGCATATATTTGTCATATTCAGAAGTTATCAATTTTTTCTACAAATTAAGTGATTTTTAAAATTAATTCATCTATATAATTATAATTGTCAATTAGTATTATTGAAATAAATATGATAAACACACCTTTTGCTTACCCATTTCGGCTCTCGAGCTACCGCCACTCACAAAACTAGAGACCATTGATGAAGCACTAACCACACTACTACCACTTTTGGATCTTTTTTTCTTTTTTTTTTGTCTTAATCTACCATAAATAATTTCCGCGTCCCTATAAAAATAAATTATTAAAGACCATCCAAAATGGTTAATAAATATTCCATGATTTTACTTTTTATTAAATCGTCTAGCAAGTCTTGGCATTATTTTTTTATTCATTGATGTGAATGCAACTTCTAATTTTCCCAAATAAGTAGCCCAAAGTTGCAATAAAGTCATCTTAGTATCCATACTGGCACCCAATTCAATTAATTCATTAGCTAATCCTATCAAAATGAAGTTATACTGCTCCCATGAAGTCCATCCAACAATTTGCTCTGTAAATGAATAACATAGATGGTGAATATTCCTCAAGATATTTTGTATGATGTAAATTCAAGTAGATTTTTCAATAAAATTAATTCTCGAACCTTCACCAGAGCTGGATTTATCTTTACGAATTCTTGTTCTTCGAAGTCGGGTTGTTGGATCTATACGGAAATCTGCTACTTCCTCTCTTTTTCCCTGTAATATGAATAATATAAATAATTATTATTTACAATTATGACAATCAAATAAATAGAGATAGATAAGTATTTTATTTTAATTTCCAAATTTACCTCATGTTTCGTTTGACACTCTGTACAAAAATAGTATCCTGCTTCCAAATAAAATTCGAGACCACCACATAATACACATGCATCCATTTTAAGTTATGCTAAGCAACTAAAAAACGAAAAGAAATTATATAGAATGTGAATAAATGTTGAATAACAATATCAATGAATTCTCACATGGTTGTAATGTTTTTTTTTTTGTTTCAATACCCTCTCAATATAGGTTAGGTAAAATGTGCTTTCTACTATTTCTTATGGCAATGTAGAATTGACTTCTTTTTCCATTCTATTTCTTTCATATGTATTATTTGTTCGATTTTCTGAACCTTTTATTGACAATGTCAACAATTTGATGGCAACAATTGAATTTTTATTTAGGAAGTTCGGTCAATATTATACATATAACTGAGTATAGATGATTCAAAATGGCGCCAAACTATCAGCCATTCGCGAATGAGATTGTTTGAAAAGAGCGCTGGGATTGGATGAAAAAAAATATACAGTGCAAATCTGAAAATTATAATTTGAGTTATAATAACCAATCGCATTGTACAATATTAGATTCAAATTTATTCTTCATCCATGTCTAATCCACCCATTATATGGCCATACTTACCCAGTTTTATTGTCCTTCATAATAATGTATCAAATAAAATTGCACTAATTAATTTTGTTAAACTACTATCAACACAGTTATATAAGTTTTACGCTCGACACATATTTTATTTATCACATGAAATTAACATGGCAGTACGTACATATTTACAGTAAATAAAAACACATTTCTATACCGGAATAAAAATAATGAAAAATCATGTATGTATATTTATATAATTAATCTCAAATACGCCACGATTTATCTAAGCGAATATATAAAATAAAAAATTGTTCCCTTAATATAAATCTTGTGATATATAGTTTTGTTAATGATAAATAAAAATTTTCCAGATTAATAAATAAAGGTTAATGAATGAAGCTGGAAGAGGCGGTTGGAGTTTAAATTGTGAGTACTATTTGGAAAATAAACGATAACAATTACTTTATATATGAAAAGATTGGAAATTTGTCGTTATATGTAAATCGTTCACTTATTATATATTGAATTCTTGTTTTTTATTGAGTTCCATCTAGAAATCATGTTGAGATTCGTATCATCACATAGTAAATGTACGTTTACAATACGTGTACAGCCAAAAAGTCTATTAAATCTAGATGTCTAGAAAATGCATGAAAATAACATTTCTGTAATTATTATAATATATAACTATTGGATTACAATAATTCGTCGTAACACATACGCGAGAGAGATATGCAGGGGGAGAAATATGGAGTAGTCTCGGTAATACCCAAATGACATCTCCTAATATTAATGAGGACTAGTTATTTTTATCATTTTTTTTCTCATATTATTTTTGTTTTATGTGTTAAGGACTCGCATACATGTATATATTGTCTTTACAGGGTCCGTTTTACAAACTTTGCATCATCCTCGCATCTTATTATCTATTGCAAAAAATGCAAAAATTGTTCACTTCTCACGAGCACACCATTTTTTATAATTGCATTGTGATAATTCGCATGAGAATAATTCGGCAGCCTACTGATATCTCACTTATCTATCAAATGAAACACAACAATCTCATTAATTAATTAAACATTATTTAATAAAATCTATGAAAATACTCTAAAAAAAAAAATGAAACGATATCATTTTCGTTTCTAATCTCCAACATTTCACATAATGCATTGAATCATCTAAATAATAATTATTTTATTATCACTATGTTTTATAAATGGTCATTGAACTTAAAAATCATTCTCTACTTGAACTTGAGTAGAAAAAAAAAATAATAAAAAATAGTTCACTAATAATGGTGCAAAATAATAAATGAGATAATAAGCATAAAAACAAAAAAATTAACAAATTTTCATTTATCGCGAGACTCTGAGACGGCTCTTCGTGAAGAATCAATTTGCCTTAGTCTGGTGGGTTAATATATGTACAATTGGGATCAATTATTTAATTTTGTTTTTTTTTTGTTATCATTCGTTAAGGCAAAGATCTAAGTTTATCAATTTGAAGAAATCGCATATTAATCTGATAAAGTGTCGTTTTTTCTATAGTCATTAATTAGATTATGCTTTGAAATGTTTCACAAGGAACAATGGGGTTTTTTTTTGCTGAGCATCTACTCACAAGGCGAATCTGGTATGACTTGATTTACTATCGATAGTTCTTCCTATTTTATTTATTCATTTGTTCAGTGGATTTGTAATGAATGCAGGAATCTCGTTTTTTTTTTCTGTTCGTTATCATTGCGCTATTAATTTTTTTCCGCTTCCGAAATGGTAAAAAGAGCGTGTGTATACAGAATCCATGACTGTATATAATAATCCATTATACATGTATGAAGAATATTCTGTCATTTTGATTCTCACTGACGCATAGTATGCGCGCGTTATACATTTATGTCCTAATGAAGTAAAATCTTTTGTATAAAAATTATAATGTAGTTCGCATCACTTTTGTACGCACCTACTTTTTTCTTTCTTGAATCTGTTAGTGTTTTATATTTGAAAAAAATTTGGAAAAAATTAAAAAAAAAATTTTTTTTTTTTCACTAAATGGACGCAATTAATCGCGATTTATACTTAACATACATTTGTTTTTTGTTGCTCATAATTTCAATCGGTATATATTGCTCATTTGCTCAATAGCATCAGTAAGCGATGACAAATGCTACCTCTCCTATCACGATGACAATTAAAATCTCAAAAAGATATGAGTCAATAGGTGAGATTCTAATAATTTAGAATGTCAAGGGGAATTGTATGATAGATATGATGGCCCACAATGTATTTGTGATTTTGAGTGCGTAGTTGTATATATGTGGCACTTAGTGAGATAGAGCTTATGAGGAAAAAAAAATCCAACACAAAATGAGTCATGACGAAGAAGTGACGCGAATGAAAAAATGAAAGAAATTTGTACATATGTATATGAGAAACCACGAGCATATTCAAAATAAATCATTTGCCCTTGGTCGCTCGTATTGCGTTACATATTTCAATCCACGGATGTCCATACATACTACAAATTTCACATACACTCGGTGAACTGCTCGAGGACGGCTGACTAGCGAGCGGAGCGCCAGTATTGCTCGGTGACATTTTACTCTCATCCTTCTTTACTAATTTACTCGACATAGTTGATGGAGATGATAAATGAAGAAAGTCAATAGACGTTGGTAATGAAGCGGGTTCGCGTATTTTAGGCGGCATTGGAAGTGTTGATGAATTATATGATGAACTTATTGATGGTACAATCGAGGGTGATCGTCCGAGGGACGGTGACTTTGGCGCGACGATTGTGCGAGTAGTCGGTGACAAGGAGAGGCGCAGACACCGCAAAAGGTTGAGTCAATCATTGATTAAACCTTGATTAACGATAAATAGCTGTTCCTTCAATACACGAAATGATGGTCGTACTTCGGGACAGTGTGCCCAACATTTTCTCATTACCTGAAAGTGAAAAAAAAAATAAATAAATTGAACATATTTTTCTTTTTTATTATCGTATAAATAAAAGAAATTTTTTGAATATATTTATATACCTCATACACTTCTTTGAAGCATGCCTTGGGCTTTTCAAGAATAATTCCACGCTGTACTCTTTCGACAACTTCAGTATTCTTCAATCGACCGTATGGCATTTTACCACAAGTAAACACTTCCCACATAAGAACACCATAAGCCCATACATCGGATTTCGAACTGAAGCGTGTGTAGTTTAGAACTTCTGGTGGCGCCCATTTAATTGGAAATTTTGTTCCACCACTGCTCGTATATTGATCATCCAACACATACCTTGCTAAACCAAAATCTGCTACCTTTACAACATTCTCAGAGCCAACGAGACAATTACGTGCTGCTAGATCTCTGTGAATATAGTTATGCCTCTCGAGGTATGCCATACCCTTGCAAACCTTCAAGAAACAATTCCACAATACGAATTAAATTTAATTAAACGCTATTTAAGCTTGTCGCGAAATCAAGTCAGTATAAATTTACCTGTATACACATGTCCAGTAAAAGGCCAACATTAGCAGACAGCGAGGCTTCATGTCGACGGAGGTAATTAAGAAGAGATCCATGTCGCATATACTCTGTGACTATATAAATAGGACGATCTTTACTGCAAACCCCGTAGAGTTGAACTAAATTTTGGTGCTGCAGTTTTCTATTTTATAACACAGTTGAAAAAATACATTAAAAATAATGAAACTAATTTATTTCATTAATTAATGTTTTTTTTTTTTGTAAAGAAAGTAATTTACGTCATGACTTTAGCTTCTTCAATAAAATCATCCTCAGACATTGTACCCTCTTTCATCATTTTAACGGCAACGTCAATGGAACCGCGCCATTTTCCACGGCGAACAACGCCAAATTGTCCTGAGCCAAGTTCTTCAAGCAAATGAAGCTCCGCCGGATCAATTTCCCATTTATCTTTAACGTGCAATGAAATAATATAATTATTAATATTTGTTCATGACGGTTTTTTGTACTGTAATAAAAAACGACGTATTGTCGAATGCTCACCATGACTCAATCCAGCTGTTGGTGGTACTGGCCGATCGCACGGACTGGTTTTCAACCGACTGGCTAAACCACCACTATTGTGACGATGATAATTTACCAAATCAGGTATGGAGCCACAGCAATGCTTTTCCGACAGATAGAATTCACCCCTCGTATTTTGTTTTATGTGGTAGTGCTTGACATGTGGATGGGGCCTGAAAATGAAGAAGAGTAATAAATAAAAAGAAAAAATATGAAAATAATGATGAAAACCAGCTCGAAAAAAAAATAACAAAACAAAACAGGAGTAGAATAATATAAAAAACTCAGCAATGAGTTTGAAACACATGATGTTTCGACTGCTCGTTTATTCTTTTCTAGTATTGGTGTACTACTGTATGAATGATCATGTATGTATTTATTTTATATGTCTGTATGAATGTATGTATATCTGACTATGTGTTTGTGCATCTATTTGTTTATATGCCACTAGCAACTCTCGTAAAAGCATGATAAATATTTCACAGCATCCGCAGTCCCTTGGCTGCGGTAATAAACACTAAGTTCGTCGAAAAACTAACGTGAAGCTTTTTTTTTTTTTTGGAATAAATGAAAAAGTGAAAAAAAAAAATGTGCGGAGTGATGAAAAAAACGCAAGCGTAGCGAATGTACTCACACTTTAGTATATAGCGAGAGTGTGTAGAGGCCCTTGGTAGATGAGTTGCGAACGACGAAGCAGCCCTCTTTGTCCTCTTGCTTGAGTAGAGACTCAGCCCGTTGTCTCGACATATCCCCCACGTACCACCTGCGATAAATTCCCAAGAGATTACTCCCTATTTTTCTATATCGAGCTATTGAATATCAGACTGTACACTGAGAATGAAGTATCTTCTTCTAACTTTCCACATTAAACTGATATGGTTTTTCTTGAAAAGGATAACAAATAATGAAAATAAAATAGAAATGAAAGCGAAACTGTACACCAAAGGATCCCACTTGTATAAAATTGCATTGGTGATAGTGAGGTATCAAAGGTATCAAAGCCGATTTCACATTAAATAAAAAATAATTTCAATTCATCATCTTTTAAAGCTTTTTGATATATTTGCCCATTATGACTGAGCTCAATTGTCCTCATTTTCGTTTGATAAATGTGAACTTTATTGAGATCAAATCAAAGAATATTATACTTACTCATATTTTTGAAGACCCAACAGTTCCTTTTCTTTGACATAATTGCTTGGTATATAACCAATAGAACTGAAAAAAAGCATCAAAAGGAATATATTCATATATATTTAGAACAATAAAAAACTGGACCATAACTAGAGCATATTTTTTATAGAAACTAAATTTGTTTCTTACCCGTGTTCGTCCTTGACCTTCCACCAATGTTCCTGCGAGTCGTCAAGCACCTCGTATTCGGCACCCTAAAAAATTAAACACCAGTTTTAAGCTGCATGGTTTACATTCATAGAGTATATGATGTTTACTTTGACGTCTCAATCATAGATGATGTTGCCTCTTATATTTTCTACATTTTTCCCTGCACTCCCATGAGACTCTTTCAATGCTGATATTACACGTGCAATGCTATCACTTTATGAGACTTTTATTTACCTTCTCCAATGACAAGTCACCTCCTTCGATCGCTCGAAATGGATATAGCGCCACGACCACTTTTGTCCTCAGCATCAATTTCTCCTGAAAGATATTTCCCCAATATTATTTTTATTTTACTAATATAATATACAATAATAATAAAAATTGAATGGAATGAAAATTCCGATATCTATATTTTTTATTAATTTTCTGGAAATATTAAATTGCCAATGTGTTCTCTCATAGGCCAACCGAATAATTGAATGCAAGCACGGGTGTATAGTATGAAAACTGTAATATCAAGTTTTGTTCCCTCGAGGCGAGAATTCAGTTGTTGGAAGGGAAATTGGCAATGGAGGTTTACCTTAGCTTTTGAGGATGGCGTTCCCGGTGCTCCGCCAGGCATTATTGGTGTCGAGGGCGTTCCTGTAACAATAAAGTACAGAGAAAAAAATTAAATGAAAATAAATCGAGTGAATTTATTTTTTTTTCATCAACAGACGATGAACGAATATAAATTAATTTGGGATATAATAAATTGCACCATAAAAATGTCTATTATAATATTGTGGAAGATGATATGGTATATAGCGGCTCTAGGTTGTGTTTCCAAGCTCTATTTTACTTTGATAATATATATATATATAAAATAGCAGGAAAAACTTTTGAAAGGGAGTTTCCTATCCGCCCACGATGCTGGTGGTAGTGATGATGCGCGCGGGCGGGTGACCTAACAAGACAAAGTAGTAGTAGTAGTAGTAGTAGTAGTAGTAGTAGTAGTAAAGAAAAAGGAACATTGCGGAAGTGCAGGATGGGAATCGCCGGCAGCTATGACGGAAGCGACGGAAAGACGCGCGCGCGCTCAGCTCAGCTTGAAAGAAGCTCCGGGTTTGTGATTGTGTCATATCATCTGCAAAAAATAAACAGCAATGTCGATAACCATAATAGGAGGAAGGAAAGGGAAGAGAGGATGCTGTGACAAAGAAAAAAAAAACAGGAAATATGATAACGAGATTATTTCAACATTCACCAGAGGGATTTTTCATCAATATCTTTTTTTTTTCTTCTTATTCTCTCATCTCTTCTATTACTGTAAAAAAAATTCACAATCCTTAAATTTTATTTCGTCTTAATAATTAGTATTTCACCAATTATTCCAATGGATCGATTAAGTAACAACAAAACCATAATATTCGTCGCAATGAATGGATCGTTTTGTTCATTAATAAAATTATAGCCACAGGTCTATTTAATCAATCATTTGCAATTCAACTGGTTGGACTAACAATAGGTGTGTGTATATACGTATGTAATTATATACATACATATATATGTGTATTTGATATGTACATGTTTTACTCAACTTACTCTCAAGTACTAAATAATTTTTAACCACTCCATATTAAGATGTCTATATCTTTGTGCTTGCTTTCAAGACATTTCTGATGAATTCATCATGAAAGTGTCATAACTTGAAAATCCCCATTTGTCTGTTCTCTCCCTGTATCATTTGTCCTCCCAATTTTTTTTTTTTTACATCACAATGCTATGGGGTTGAACAAAATTTAACTATATCAAATAGTACAATGTTGAATGTCGAGTTAAATGCTCTTGAAAATTGCACAATCAACGATTTAAACTGATGAAAAACTGTCGAGGCGCGTGCGGGCGTATCCTATGTGGAACTACCGGCGTCGTCGGGCGTCGGATGAAGCAAACACTGATGGTGGTGGCGCGCGAGAGAACGAAGCGACGGGACGTTGGTTGTGTGCTAGTCTCCACCCTGTCTAGACAAAATCAATGCAACCTCAACTACCCGCTACTCTGCCGCTTGGTCCCTCACTCGTTTCTATCTTGCTTCCTTTCTCCAGTTTTCTCCTTCTTCTCACTCTCTCATTTTATAATAGCTGACTTACTCGTACACTTGCATTCCATAAGGTATCGTCTCACTGGACCCATTGCAGAATTTTTCTAAAGACCTCATAAAAAGTACTTCACATACACATCATACACTCACATTAATGTCTCAATGCAACAATGCCCATTTTTTTTCTCTTTTCAACTCACTTCAATTGCATTTTAGTTCCATCATAAATTTACACTAATTATGATTTAGTCACATAAATCAACAAGGGCTGTCATATAATAAATTATCAAATAACGTTTGAAATAGAGAATTTTTATTGAAAGAATTATTTAATAATTCATTCTAATTGGATTGGATTAAATTAATTACGTTTTATTGAAGTGCTTCGCGTGTCAAGACATGACACTATACACAATGTGACAGTACCATCACCACGAGGAAACATATATATATATATATATATGAGTACATTGGATTTCGGCAAATAGATGAGATAAGGAGAACCAATTGGTTCAGTTTGAACTATACATGTACATTTAGGTTAGGAACTTTGTGGATCCCTGCCTCCGGTTGGGTTATCACCAGTGACCATCAGGATCCGCTGCAAATACTATATACACGGGATTACGGTTAATTGGTTGCAACGGGTTGGCTTGGAAGTGGTGCGGAATATATAGGAGAATGGACAAGCCCAACGGCATGAGGCCGAACCACAGTATTATATATACCAGCCATGCCTAGTTGTGTTTAACCCGCACCTTCACCATCATCACCACCAATACTAAGTGCATGCATCGATTCCAGAAATGGCCAATCCAGAGCAAGCAATAATTAATTGATGCATTAAAACACTCACATACTTCTTCTATTACTTCATTCATGCACATATGTGCTTATATATGTACGTTCGCAGGGTCGCAGTGCCAATCTAAGAGGAAAGTTGACAGATCTACCCCCATGTAATTGAAATTTAATCTAATTATATTATTTAGATTTTGCATATGAATTATTTTAGATGAGAAAAATATAATATTTAAAACTCAAAATTATTCACAATAATACACTGCATGAATTGTTCTCTTGTTTGAAATATATTTATTAATTACGTGCATAGAGTGATTCGCATTATTTTAACTTTTCAAAGCAGCATTATTTTTTAAATAATTACGCAGTACGAGAAAAAATTAAAATTAACTGTCGGAAACAGAGAGACTGTAAGCCGATTAATTTCTCTCCTTGTTACATTTTAGCTCAGCTGTGCTGACTTTTATTTTTCGCACGTATATATATATATATATATATATACTTTTACATATGTATGTATAATACTTTAGAATAAAATAAGTACTAGAATAACTGTATTAGCTAACGTATGGTTAAAACCTGCAGTTGGGAACGTTCCAGTGAATTTAAAATCGTTTATTGAACTAATTTTTGTAAACGTGCGGACAGATACTAAAATGAAGTTTTTGATGTGCCACGCGTTAAATCGATTGTTCTATCACACTATCACACTTGTAGGGAGAAATGATGAAGCATTGTGAGGAATCGACGATGTGCTATTCGTTTATATTTGTAATCATCGTTTCCCATCTCGTAAAAAGTTATCAGAAAAAATAAAAAAAATAAAACTTATGAGAAATCTTGAAGGAATCGTGAGAAAACGAAGTAAAATAAAATAGAAAATATATAAAAAAGTAAAAAGGCGAACATTGATGTGTTTCATGTATTTATATATGTATGTACTCAACCATTATTGCAACTCAACATTTGAACGTTGCACACTCCTGACGATGGACGAAGTTTTATTGACAAAGTTCGTCGAATTGTAAAAGCTAGTTCGTGACATATTATTTTCACTCTCTTCCATTTTACTTTTTCACTTGGCTGATTGTTTAATTATTGTTCACAGGAGAATCCTATAATTTCTTCTATTCCAAATATAGAAATATGGAAATTGGAATACGATAAAAAAAAAAAAAATTAAAATCTTTGAGAAAGAATAAAATGAAGTGTGGAGTTGACAAATATGTATATAGGGAGTATTATGTAGAAGTGCAAGAGTTATTCTTGCCGACCCAACTCCAATATGACAAACTGCCATGAGACGAAGAATAATCCAAGATTTTCGTTCGATCGAAAATCGCGATCGACGAAATAGTTTTGATGGAATGGGAGGAAAATAAATTGCAAAGTCACGTTTCGTGTGGGAGTAGGACGACGTCAGTTGGAGACTTCCTGTTCTGTCAGGGGACCACTTCCTGGACTGCTTCCAAGTCCTCGGAAACTTGTATTACTATGCGAATTAACTTTCCTGACATTGGCATGAAACATCTTCTGCTTGGATATTAAACATTTTGTTAAATTAAACTTGAAACATATTGTCGAAATTTTCCATCAATTAGTCCAAATTAAAAACAAATAATGAACAATCATTGTATGAAGTGAAATTTGACTATTTAATTGCGGAAATAGTTAAGCTCTCTTTAAATTCTTCATACAATGTACTTTTATTTCAAACTCGTATATCTAAGGAAACGCCGATTAACAACTTGAAAGGTACAATGCAGTGCGAAAATTAAATAAGAACTCTCAATTGGATTTACGGTGCAGCGGCAAAGTCCTAAAGTATTGCAAGAAGAGAAGGAGTTTCGTCGGTTCTCTAAGTGGATATGCAGGTCATTGGGCAATTGGGAGTGCAATACGATTTTTAGATGTACAGGAGAAGAATGAAAGCAATAGGAAATGGAGCAAGGAGGTTGATTTGGCATGGCACCTTGCATATAAATATGTTTGAAGACTGTCCTTTATAGCAATTTCAGCTGGCACTTTTCACTATATACCGTTAGATTCTGTATAATTACAAATCTTCATTTCATCAAAGGACGCTCGATGAAAACGCCTCAGGGAAGTATAAAAATATAAAACTCAGACGCCTTTCATTTTCTTAACATGGCAGATGATGCTGTATATATGCAAGCAAAATATTAATTATACATATTATATTCTTATATCAATTTCGGTATGTCTTCTAGATTTTAATATCATTTCGTAATCATTGAATGAAGATGAAATGAAAACCAAACAAATAATTTGAATGTATAAACACAGAGTAATTATTTTCATTTGTATAATATTTTGCCACGTTTATAATTATTTCCACGACGCAATATCATTATACCCAGTTTGATAATTAAAAGTTTTCTACACGATATTATTTCATGAAAGTCAGTCGTCAATATTGCACTTTAAAAATTTTTTTTTTTCAAATTCTCGACAAACGTCAGAGTTTGCAATATGCAAAGCAGTATGATTGTACATGAGTAACTAACTCCGCAATTATTTATTTATTTATTTGTTTTCAATCAAACGGTTTTTTAGTTATTTACAAGTACAGGCAATCCGCAGGTTCGAACGTTTCGTTTATTTGAGTAAACATGCGAGTACATAGAGAGGTAGAAACATATAAAAAAAATAAAAAAAGAAAGAGTAAGAAAAAACAAAGTTTTTGTAACTAGAAGGAATGAGAACGAAATAGAGATGTGGAGTAAAAAGAAAACGAGAGAGGCAACTGGTGAAATGCGAGGATGAAATGGAAGCGATGCTTTTAGCAGTGGCAATAAAAGCACGAAGCATACCTATACGAAATACTATATACTGAAGACGTGAACCGGTGCCTCGTCGACAGTACTACAACTTGTGATTAAAAATGCTTGCTGTAAAACAATGATGAACGTGGGAGAGCTATGAAAAAAACTAAAAAAGTAAGACTGAGATTTCCTAGAGTTCTTATCATCAATAGTAAGAAATGACAAGCAAGTTAAAAGCCCAGTGATAATTCTTTTTAGATTATCAATAAACAAAAGACAATTACAGTAAAAACAATTGTCACTATTATTAAATATTCTCATAAATCAAAGTAAATAAAATCAAATATGTTTTTATTATCATTTTTTATCTCAGGTTGAAATAGAGCAAGATAGTTATTTGTATACAGTTTTTTTTTCTCGCCATAACTATTATTCTAACCTTTAATCGATAATATGAAATGATGGTACAGCAAGATAACAAGCAAACGCTGAAGAATGAATCTGAAAGTAAAAGGAAATACTTTGTAGACTTGCAATTAACTGACTAGTGTTATTTGGTAAATCGCAAAATCCGCTGAAATTCAACCGATGAATATCAGGTGCGTGGTTGCAGAACATTGCACACTCGAGTTTAAGAGAATTTCCGTAGAGGATGTGAATAAATGTGAAACGATGCGGCAATAGGGTTGGAGAACATGGCAGTTGCATGTGCAAAATGAAATGTATAGTAGTATAAGTTTAAAGTGTATATTGAAGCCAACAAAGTATAGTGTGCAGCAATGATCAGGGTGTATAGCACGATTGAACGAATTTTGTCGAATATCCGCCAACTCGTCTGTGGAAAGAGACGGTGAAAATGCAGTTATTTACACGATATCACGGATCAAAGTGAGGGTGAGAGAAAAAGAGTGAGAGAAGGGGTAATCGATCTGTAAACAAACGAATAAATTCGATCACTTTGTCATTATTGGAATACAATTTGGGACTCGATAAGTGACCAAGAGCAATTGAAAACATTGAATAATGTTAATTTTATTGATATTCCTAAACTACACAACAATCAATACTCTTTACTTCATTGACTTGTTATTTTCCTTCATAAGATTTTTTCTCTCTATTTTTTTTCTTACAATTGTTGTATAAAGAAAATTCATTGAATATTTTATCGATTGAATAATTACGTTTTGATATCTATTCCAAAGAATACGATTTGGCACAACTTCGTATAAGTCTCTATTTGTTTCTCCTTCTGTCTTTTGCTCTTCGCTACAGTATTTTCTCCATTCGTATATAGACATACCCGTTTTTGAATAATTCAACGGATGAATATATCAGCTCACCCGGAAAGATAGAAAGAATGCCTGAGCCGAGTGCAACTTCATATCATATACAACAGAAAATTCCTACAGGAGTTTTTCTCTCTAGCACACATGTATCAATATAGTTTTCTTGCTTATTGCACATTAATATTGTTTTCATGAGGAAAATAGCGAGTAGGACAGAGGTGAGGGTGAGAAAAAGACTGAGGAATAGTATATAGAATATTGCTCTCACACAAGGATTGGGCAAAATGCTTTTAACCAACGGTCGTTTTTCAAGAGCTTCCCAAAAAGTCGTCTTTTATTTTTAAATTCACTTCGATTTCTATTGAATTTAAAAATTCTCTCAACCTATAAAATACCGAGATATTCAATATGAATAAAAGAAAAAAATTTTATATTCGATCCATATTAATATGTCTTCGAATACTCTAACATATAAATATATTCTCATTCACGTAAGGTGATTTGTCAAAAGAATTGAAGATGTCTTAAAAAATGATGATTCATCTGATGTTTCATTAACCATTCAATAAAAAAAAAAAACTTTCAGTTGTCAAAAAAGGCAATGAGCTCCAATGTAAATTTAAAAGTACAATATGACAACAAATGGCTTATGGCCAACTGTCAATATTCGTGGTTATAAAAAAAAAAAATCCAACGTACCTATACATAAATACTGATAACTTGTATATACTTTCCCTCTCTATTATTAATTTTTTTTTCTCTCTGTGAGATAGTGGCACATCATCACCCACCCGACAATATGAAAAAAAAAGTGGTTACAAAAAGGAGCATCAAGCACAGTAACGCAGGGCCAAGTCTTTTTTTTCTCCCGATGGGTTTTATAATAGACAAAGTCTTTGGCGTCAAGCCAGAAGAATCGATCGAGCCTATAATATATAATCGCACTCTGGAGACATTATTTCTCTCTTTCTCTCTCCCTCTCTTTCTGCACTTCCATTATCTGGATTCTCAAATGGGCCAAAAGTGCGATAACAATCAAGATGCTGAGTTAACATTTTATTTATTTTTAATATTCACGCTTATTTTTTACTTATTTGTTTCTGTTTTCGTAATTATAGATGAAGATATAAAAAGTGTTATTTTATCAGGAAATAAAAAATAAAAATAGCGAGAATTAAAAATGATTATAATGATTATGCGGATGGTATAATGATGATGTTAGCTTCTCTCTTTCTCGCTGTGCATCATATATACTTATAAAACGTTTATTGAAACGTGGAAATGTTTTTGTTGTAAACGCCTACATGCAGATATAATCGTTTGGGTGATTATACGGACAGCAATTCAACGACGCGCGTATCCGCCACGAGAGAAGCATCAGCGCCAACCAATGGCCTCCAGCAATAAAAAGCAGAGACCTATTGGAACTATGGAGTCCTTGTAATGAATATTGGCCAGTGCATAATGATGATGAAGCTTCTCCTTGAAGAACAAGAATATAAATTGATGAACTATTTAGGATCATTGACATGATCTAGCAATGGTCTCTTAAGCTAGATAAAACAGTGATCACTGTATTTTATGAACGATTAAGGCCAAGATATATTTATAATTCACTTCGTTTCATATGAATATTGAATTAATATTCTTCAGGCATGCATTCTATATTTTTTTCTGATATTATGTATGTGTATGTGTGAATTGTTTGCATATTTAATTGAGTATATATATAGAAATTTAAAACAATATATTATCAGATTGCATCATGTTGATATTTTAATTTAATGTTTTTTTTTCTTTTATAATTTCAATTATTTTTCTTTCCTCATTTTTATGGCGATTATTAATTACTGTAATTCATGAATGATTATTTTATAAATTGCCGCTGATTGCGAAAAATGAGGAAACAACTTATGTTTCTTTTTTTATTAGACATTTTAAATTGTTCATCATTTTTTTTTCTTATCGTTCATCTTGTATTTTACTGCTGCTTAAAGAAAATACATTTCTACGCTTTGCTTCACATCTTATAAATCATTTTTGTCTTTTTATTTTTACAAGAGTTTAGTATTGAACTTTCAACAATTGTTATAAATATAAGAAGGGTTATTTATATTAGTTTGTATATGATACAAAAAAAACAAAAGAAAACGAACAATTAAGAAGAAAAAAAAAACAGAATGGAAGTGGTACTAATAGTTATTTCCCAAGTGACATGGTCTCTTACAGGCTTCTCGGAAGAAACAAACGGCATTAAATAGGAATAGAGAAGAAAAAGTAGCAAGGCAACCAAGCAAGAAAGTAGAGAATTATACCAACTTCCACGACAACCACAAGGAAGAAGAGGACAAGTTCGACGACTATCGGCCTTGCCTCCACTGAGTTTTACCGTTATATCACCCCATACACATGCGAAGACATCTACTATAGTTACATATACATACATATGTATATTCAATATTGCAGACATGGGTGAGCCCCAAGTCACTGAGGCGTAACCGATATAAATTACAATCCAAGTCGCGTTGGTAAAACACAATTGCTATCAGGTGTATTGTTCAACATTCTAATCGAGACCTTGCATTCGGTAAAAATAATAAATTTAGATGCACTTTGTGTTCATTTGGCCTTGGAATGCCGACAATATTATTCAAGAAAAAAAAAAAATCTACCAAAAACTAATACAATTTTAAAATATCAACTGATGGAATTGGCAAAGATAAATTAATCATGAGAAATTGCGAACACGTTAAAACAAATATAATTTGCATTACCATTTGAATTTTACTCATGGTAAAATGTCAAAAGTATTCAACTAGAGTTTGCCCTTCCACTTCTTCTATTCTCTATTACTTTTCTCGTGGTCTCTTCCATGAAAGTTGTCGAATTTTACATACACACACACACACATATCTCACACCCATGCGCACGCGAGGTTGCAAGATTGTTGCTTGCGCAAGGCATTTTGCCCCCGCCGTTCATAAAAGTATGTATAACTCAAGTGTAGTCGAGAAAGGAGATGGATCGTCTATACATTTTAACTCTTTTGCTACCGGCGGTTAATGATTAACGAGTACCAAATGAGCGCGCTTGGATAGATGAATATATACATATATATTAGGCAAAGGTATACATACATGTATACTATAGGATATATTGTACACCTGAGTATGGAACGTGAACGCGTGCCATGGAGTTGAGTTTTGTTCGTGAAGCTCGTGTATGAAATTTTTTCTCTTTCTTCACCTTCATGTATTAGTAACGTGTAATTATTTTAGTACGATGTCAGAACCGCGTTCGTTATTAGAGCGCGGAAGAGGCAATAAATCGGTCATTGTACTATTGCGCGCATGGGTCTTGAACACAGCATAATAAAATCAAAATAATATAGTGCTCCAAATGTATTTTGATATAAATTATTTTATCATGATGATGATAATAATAATGTGAATGTAAATAGTTGCATCATAACCAACTAAAATTATTTATAATCTGTGTACACACTCACCACACATATATATAATAATAATAATAATAATAATAATAATAATATAGTTAGTTTTGGAAATTTTATTACTTTACGTTAAAGAAATTAACTTTCGTAACAGCATGTGACATTTCGTGATTGCAACGTGAAGCGAACGGTTTCACTCACTCTGATCATTTCCACACAATATATATATATATATATATATACATATCTATATGTGTATCTATGGGCCGTGAAAGATCGATAGAAAGACGAAGAGAAATGTTGGATTCATCCCAGTTGAATTAGTTTTGTTACTCGGGCAGATATAACGATGCGAATGCGCGCAAACGCCACAGCACAAACAGTACATACGATTCATATTGAATCGATTATATTTTGCTTTGTCGTGTCATATGCGGCAGGACAACGGGGATAAATTATTAAATATGCAAGCAAGCCAGTGTGTACATTCAACTAACAATGTAAAGGAAACAATGTGTAATACACGAGTGCAATTCTTGTAAAATGTTGAAAGTTGAATAAATGACTGAGACAGGTGTTTTTAATATAGCATTTAAAAGAGTTCTTGTCGCTTCTATATGTACACATTTTATGCTTTTATCAGAAATGATAATATATAAAAATAAATAAAAGAATGAACACAATATTGATAGTGAAAACACTATTGAGAGCATTGAATGAATATAATTTAAACAATTTTACTTCACAAATGCGTGCAAAATAATTATAAATATGAAAAAAAAAATTTTTTTTTTTAACATAGAGAGCTATTCATTGGTGAGAGAAAGAGAATATAAGTTACAAATAAAATTTATAAATTACTAGAATAGCCATAAAATGCAACACGTATTTTAAAATCAGTGAAATGAAAGAATTGCTCAAGAGATACTTTGAAAGTTCTCAAAATAAAAATACGAAATAAAAAATAAATAAATACACAAAATAAAATTATTGAATAAATGTGAAGCATGAAAAAAAAAAAAAAAAGTTCTGTTATAATGTACACGTACATGAACAGTCTCTTTGCGTGCAATTGAGTAGTTTCAGTTATATTTCTTTCTCTTTCTATTTTTCATCGTCGCTCGAATGCCTCTGACAGGTTGAGGATTGAAAGATAAACGTGTGGTAAATGTGTATACATATATACATGTGATCATACAACATACAACATACCGGAAGTGACGTGGCCATGAGCAGAACCGGTAGCGGAATGCACGGCATTGGTCGCAGCATTGGCAACTTGCTTTAATGCACTTATAACCATCATATTTATTGTTATATCGATTTCCACATCGACACATACACACAATAAATCTCTGATTCAAAATATAATTGGCCGCAATATAGGTATCATTCATCCGAAAGTTTTGAAACTAATTCGATTATAAGAATATATAGGTTTTCTCAAAGAGTCACGGTATTCCAGTTCATTTTCAATCTTCCGCCCGAATACAAATTGTCAACGAACTCAATCAACAATATAATGATGAAGCATATATATTCACCACTCCCACGATTAACTGGCGTGCTCGCAAGCGTTGTCTAGGAGCGACTAGTTTGCCCACCACCAACGCAAAGCCGAGCGACAGGCTTCACCTCCTTCTCCGCATACACACACACACAGTTCCAACTCTCGCTCCATATCACTGTCTCTTTTTTTTTCTTCATCCACTCTCGTTTGCCGCGTTGTCGTTTTCACCTTTCTACAATGAATTTTAATATTTAATCATGAATTTGTACATAGCAATTGGTTATTAATCGCAAAATGGATTTATTAAATTTTATAAATTTCTATGAAAAAAAAAAAAAAAACTGTTTATGTACATTCAATATTTGAAATTTACCAACGATTATACAATGCAATTAGGTAACTATATATGTAGTAATTGAAATTTATCTTACAGATAATAAACGTTGAAAAAAAAAAATTGATTGTAAGGCGAAAAAAAAAATAAATGGAAAACTAAATATATTGAAAGAATTGTTGGGATTACTTGGTTAAATAGTCAAAGATGTAAGCGTTCTACTTTCAAACAGTTAGCGGAAGAAAATCTATAGTTTGAGAATCTAGTTGGAATTCAAGAGGTGCTAAAAAGCTCAAAGATCAGATAGAAATTAAAAAGTGAATAGATAAATGAATAAATAAATAAATAAATAAATAAGTAAGCAAATAAATAATAAAATAGATGATATCTCATTTTGCCATTCTTGAGACTGGAGAATTTTCATTATTCTCATTCACCTCGTTTCATCCAGTGGTAAATGTCGAAAGAACGATTATGTTTAACATAGTATCTATATGCCAGAGAGAAGAGAAAGGTTTATGAACGCTAAAGATTGGTATCCGTTTGTCTCTCTTTTCGTCCGCCCGGCTCTTATGTGAGCGGGGAAATGAAATGCGAGGAGAAGCCTCGGGAGAATAAAGTCGTGACTGATTCTCCTAGCCAAGGCGCAGCTGCCTTAGCTAACATACATTCATAGAGATATGTTCAAGAATAAATGGGGGAAAAAAAAGAGACAACAATCACAAAGGTAACTAATGGTTAACTGAGACAGTGCAATATCAAAGAGAATGAATAAATATATATAAAAAGAATCATTATAAACAATTTAAAACCCACTCGGTGAAGTTTCACCTTCTCATATTTCTCTTGCGATGATTTCGCTTGGATTTACTGTACGAAATTGTCATTTCAATAGATTAATCTCATGGACCGAGAGACCTTTTTCATCATATAACACTCCTCCCACCCACTTTCTTCATCAATTTCCCGTCAACGGATCCGCCTTCGTTTATGAAGAAACAAAACCACAATACTCAAATGCAGAAGAGCGAAAAAAGAATAATGCTATTTTACTCCTAAAGTGTTTGACAATCATGAATAAGGAAGGATATACAGTTGCGAGTCTCTACTACTCAGTTGGATCATCTTTCTTTTTCTTCTCTCTCATGCTTTCAACGTAATATATTTCTCCGTTGAAAAATCGACAACGGACGACATCGTGTGTATGCCATCATCAATCATGAACGAAAGTAACGCGTGAGCGTACATCGCTTTAACGCTTCTTTCGAAGGCGTCCTCGAATTAAGGTCGAAATATAATATATACTTTGACGCACGTTGTACATACACATGTGAAAACACACGTTTATGGTGCGAAATAACATTGATTCAATGAGTTTGTAATGAATCTCAAAATTCCGCTCACGACCTTACATATTCAGAATTTTTCAACTCATGTGATGTCTTTCCAACAGAATATATTGCAAGTATACATCGTGGAAAAAAAGAACTATTGACATACACATGCATGAGTGTACATAACCCAGAATGCATTAGTTAGAATATAAACGGAATAAAAAATGCAATGAAAGAGCTAGAAAAATATAAAAATGAGCGGAATAAAATTTAATGAAAACTATATTTTTGATGAATGGAAATACGATTGGTGGATATAATCCATATGCAATAATATTATTTGAAATCGAATAGATTTTTTTATCAATGATGTAAATTTCATATTAACATTCATCTATACATCGGGATATTAAGCTATCCTGCAATGCTGCAAGCAAATAAATAAATAAATAAATAAATAAATAAATAAATATATATTCGCACATAACAATGAACGGCATAAAGATCGATTAGATTTTGATAACCAAATACTATTCCATTATCCCTAGCCAGGCCAACGCATGTCACTTCCCCATTTCATTTTCATTAAATACCACTCAATCTACATTTGGACAATTTACCAATTGTCCATATAAAATATATATGGACACATACTCTCTCTCTCAATCTGAACAATTTTAATATTTAAATATATTCAATCCTGATTGTATACCGTTACAGTAATTCATAAAATTTTAACCAGTTCTTGACAGAACAATGGTTCAGTTGCCACTCGGCAGACGTTGATGAGAAGCTTGTGTGAATCCTGGATGCTTTATGCCAGTGTTCCCTCTTTCGTCATTCTCAAGTGCAGAGATGCAATGGGCATGAACGCGGTGAGGCGCGAAACGCGGATAAGGCTTTAGAGAAGGTAGTATGTGTAGACACATACATACATATTTACAAGTACATACATTTACACAATATAGTTATGTGTACAGTGAAACAGGGCTGATGTATCTGCAGTTGCAGCGCTGAGCTGCCAGCAGTGGGCTTGCCTAGCTCATTATCTCCTCTACAACGACGAAACGAACAGAGTTATATAGATGCAAAACATCAGGCAAACATAACAACTTGTTTGGTCGTTGCTACAACACCGAAACAACAATCTTGTTGCATTTTAACTTTAATTCGCTGTTTGCCTCGCATACTCTTATATTTACCCACTCTTTCTCCCTATCTCCTTCTTTTCCTCTTTCATAATTTTTCTTCTTCCTCATTTGATGACTTTCCAGAACTTCAGACTGTGTAAATAAAAAAAAACTGTTATTTAAATTGATCCAGCGACGTCAAGATTGCTTGAGATAAAAAAAAAAGTGTCGTCAACTTGTTGGATATGAGTGTTGAAGTTTTTTGATATACAAACTCAATGATGAAAAATCGCGAGAAAAACATGACGAAATAAGAAATGAATTGCTTATTGATAATTCAACACACGGTGGATGATAACAACTATATAGTGTATGATATGCCAGAGCACGTCACGGTACAGTGAAGGACCATAAGAAATTCAGCAAACTGTTCCAAAGGTTGAGTTTGACAATTTCTTGTAAGGAGAATTACACCCGAGGGGGATACGAGATATGGAAGATGAGTTGTGTGATGATATATAAAACGGTTTACCAGAAAAAAAAGGTATGTCCAACCCTAGTCTATATATGTATCCAACGATTATCTCGTAAGGTTTTTCATGTTTGCCATGTCCTTTAATCGGCAAGGGTGTCTCAAGAGAAATGAAATAAAAAAAAAAACGAGGGCGAGGTCGTTCATAATGTTTGACAGATGCGCGTGCGCGCAGGAAAATTAAGCATGAATACTTGGATGGTATTTACGATGATTCTTTGGACCCAACGGAAGTTTTATAGATTTTAAATTGTTAAACGAGCTCGAGTACCCGAGTTGCATTATGGCGAGAAAATGAGTTACTGAAATAAATCAGTTTTTATGACCACATTTATATTCTATTACATCAGTTGTACTTACATTTCATGCTTGATAAAATAACATTTCCTTCATCAGGCATGATATAATATAATATAAAATATGTACAATCAAAAACAAATTTTTAAAATAATTATTAATGTGTTGAATGATATATATCGTATGAAAGTTAATTAACTATCGAATAATTTATATTTAAATATCGTCGTGTAAATTTTCACCTAAAACTGCGTACAATATATGAACGGAAAGGGTTAAATGAAATTCAATAGTCGTGGCACGACCACCAGCTCGCTAGCGAGGCTCGTTCTAGCGATAAATTGGTAGCTTGCGTTTTGGAGATCAAATCATCTATACATATAGGTGTGTTGCACGTATAGTTTAGTAGTATTAGGGGTGGCTGGACGATATAGAAAACGATAAAACGTCGAAACACGATAGGACCACTTTAATAAATCGCTTATGACATCAGTACTTTATGCGCGTTTTTATATTTTTCATTTTTTCACCTCCGTTTACCATGGTTAAATTATTTTTTTATTACGCAGTTATATATTTTTATTATTCTGGTACAATACCTCTACGAAATTGAAAAAAAAAAGAATACTATTCGGTTATTATAAATGAAATAAGAGTGAACTAAAATAATTTTATATATAATAAAAATTCATTGCAATACTTTTAATCAATTTTCACAAATTTGCATCATGCGTGCCACTGTCTATGTCCTCCTTTTTCTTTACACCAAACTTCATGGACTATAATAATATCAGGTTGGAGAGTGCCGTACGGCATATCAAGTCAGGACAGGGAAACCACTCAAGTTGGAGAGAGGCCTGAGGCTTATACAGGAAAATGGCGTATGCATGAACATCGAGCATAGCATTTGAGCCGATGGGGAAGTGAGAAAGATGAAAATAAACGAGCGAGCGAGAGTGAGATGTTGCGGTCATCGTGCGCGACCAAAACACAAGGCCGGAAACTGGCACACCATAGTTGATCATTTGTTTATACACGTACACATAACCCAATTGCTTCATCGTTATAACTATTCTCTTTGCTCTTCCACTCCAATCGATTTCATCTCTCGTTCTCATTCGCTCTCTTTCTCTATCTCTATTTTAATGTTGCATATATACACACGTGCATATTTAAAGTGGAAGCAGTCAAATGAAACTACCTGATAATTGTAACTTCGAACAATTGATGCGGTTTTAGAAGACCGGAAAGCTCATCCAATAATCGATCATTATCAAGCAAATCCACGCCTGGATTGTGCACTCAATATCCTCAGTTTCCGATTATTGCCTGTATAATTGTACACATATATGTATGTGTATATAATCAATATACAAGGAGAAGAATGCTCGGTGAAACATGGCAGACACATACACATTATAAAAATATGAAGAAAAAAAATTTGTTTTTGAAAAACTATTGGGAAGAATAAAAAATATTGAATTAAATTTTTTTTTCCCTTATATTCGGAAGCTCATGGGAGATCAGAATTACACAGACATACACACCTACTCGCATATAAATTGAAACTGATATCTATGCATTCAGGTAGTAAAAAAACATCGTTGATAAAAAAAAAAAAAAAAAAAAAAATTCGTTGTCGAGTAATTCATACATATATGAGCATTGAAACAGCAGTCACAACTCAATTTTCCAAATCCAATATCATATATTTTTTATCCGTCAATTCTCCAAGAGGAATAATAAAGTGACAAAATTTATGTTTGAAAATAAAGCAAAAAATAATAAAAAGTAAAATCAACAACTGGAATTTGATGATGATTACCTGATGCCAAACCCATGGCAAAATTCCAGAAGGACCAACGGCAACCAAATAGCTTCATCATCTCTCGCTCTTCTGGACGTCGTTCCTTCATCCTCCAAAAAATATATTACACTCAATCTGAATAAATCCGGATATATCTATACAAAAATATATACATATCCGTATGTATATACATATATAAATTATTCAGGATGGTCAAAATGTAACACTTTATCCATTCACATTTGAAAGCAATATCGCGACACAAATATTAGCATCACATACTCAATGACATTATTAATCCGTGGGTAATCGTCCGAAGTAATCCAAGCATTATTTCTGTCCACATCACTAGTAAACTCAACTTCCATCGTGCCAGGTGAGAGCACACACCACGAGTACGTACATAGAACTCTGGGCTTGATCGTTTCTGATCTCTCCTCTAGCAAAGAGCAACTCAATGAATATGTGTGCGCCAATGTGTGCGTATATATTTGTATTTAGAGAGGGGAGATTGGAAAGTCTCCCTCTCATTCTATAATATCGCTGTCTTACTTGTGGCTATTGACACGATGGTAAGATGAGGAGTGAGACAGAATCGCCAAGAACGCGACCACTACTCTCTTTGGCATCGCAACGTGGCACACATTGCTTGTACGAGAAAGCCCCGCTTAACATTGAAATTACATCGTGGCTTTTACTTCACTTCCATAAACCTGTACATGAAACATTCATGCATGGATGAACTCGCGATCTGTTTATATATATAATAAAATATATATGGATTTATGCAATGTTTTTCTCCTGATTTGCCTGAAACAATTTCAATCGTTTTATGAGAATCAATATGAAAAATAAAATGATATAAATTTACATTAAACCATGATAACTCCTGGTAAAATTTATATAAATATCGTGAATATCTTGAAATCGAATATCCAATTTTTATCGATATCTATACCACATGTGCACATTCACTCAGTTCAATATCTTTTTTCCTCCTGCATTCTTTTGTGCTCAGTTTCTGATGCTGCAGAATAAAACTCTTCAAAAGTAAATCTGGATTTCTATCTATCTCATAGCTCTATTCAAGCAAAGCAATCTCAAAACTAAAAAGAGAATTTTATGCGGATAATCCGTTATATAGATTCATCAAGCAACTTTCTACATATTGTTTTCTGTTTCTGTCTTTGAATTAGTTTGATGTCAGCAAAAAAAAAAAAAAGAAAAAAGTATTGTAAATAAAGTTGCAACAAACTTTTTTTTTGTCCTCATATATATTTTGTAATTCAACATGTGCATTGGATGTTATTATATACCGCAACAGAATAAGTAAGGAATGTGACGAGTAAGGTAACAAGAGTTATGCGGTGTAACCTTGGATGTTGAAGTAGTGTCTCCCAGAGTTCCGGGCACAAAATACGCACGCGTTCATCTATGTATTTATATACATCATACACAAATTTGTATACGTGTATATACTTCCTCACTTCCTGACATTCAGCAACTGGAATCAAAACTTTAGCTTAACCATGGAGTTTGAAACAACTTCTCCATATAAACCAAGCTACATATAGAGAATTAGATGTACAGAGATGTGAAGGAGATGCAGATGCTCATGTTAATTCAGAGTTAGTGTCTGACACGTTGAGAAACTATACATGAGAGTTTCGGCATGTTTTATTCAATTGACGAAATTTTACATCAACCAAAATCCTATTAATAACTTTATTCAATTGTTCATGGTTCATTTTTTTTAAATTAATGATGAAAAAAAAAAAAATTCACGCAGAAAAACATCAGTGTGAGAAGATTCAAATTTCACTGGAATTATTATTATGTATAGAGTCAATGACTTTGTTGAATTTAAAGAAAAAAAATAAAACGATCGTGTGCGGTAGCAGAAAACAAGAGTGTGGGATTTTTTTTGTGTGGAGAAACCGGTAGAGTTGGAGGTTGGCTTGTGAAAAAAACCTGTTACTCTCTTACTCTCTTGGCCCTTGGGTTTTGGGACCTTGGAAACCATTCTCAAATATAATTGAAGAATGCAGACCGTGGTCTGGTGCGAAGTCATTGCGTAAATCAAAAGAAAAAACTGCATGTTATTTTTTAACTAACAACTTTGAAAATTGTATGTATCATTGTTGAAAAGGAATAAATATTATTATTCAAATATGTAAATATTGAAATCACTATAGAAGTCTAATTGGTTCGGGAAACTAAATGTAACTATCATGTTGGTCGAACCAGGAATATTGAAATGTTTTCTATCAAAGCAAGGCGAACAAGAGAATGAAATACAGTGAAATACAGAGTATAGGAAATGGTAATAATACAAGTTCTGACAAGCAAGCACAGAATTACTGTTGTAGACTCCCATTCAAGTCTTTCATACAATTTCATCCTGGCTATATATTCTATTTCTTTGGTAAATAAAATAAACTACTGACATATTTAATTTCATTACCAACAAGAAACTTGATGAAATAGTTTGCTGAATTTTCTGATTCAACAGCTTTACATTATGAATAGACTTTAAATCCTCATCATAAATAACACTTTTCCCAAGGCTTTTGTTTTATTATATTTGTTGAAAAGTAAAAATAATAAGTTTATCTGACAATTGACCCTAAATTCAGGAAAATGAATTGACTTCACTAAGTATTAAATTCTTAAAACTCGATTGTACTATACGTTCATATGAAGATTATTCATAAGGAGACATTTACAGACACACATAATATGTAAAAATGGATGTCACGTACAAGAAATTGAAACTCATAGATGGTGTCAAGAGGGTATCATCACTTCCGTCAAGCCGCTGATGGAACGTTTCATACGTGCAACGTACTTATATAGTAGTACACATTTACACACGTAACTTGAGACATTTAATTTTATTCACTGCACTTTAAAAGTGGTTTAAAGAGGTCGATAACCACTGTGCACTAATCCCGATCAATATAGAAGTCTTTCCATGCTATCATTTATCAGCAAAAATTGTTCTTCTTGACTTTGTCTTTGAAAATCCACTTTTATGAGAAGCAATAAAAATAAACTTATGTTATTTCACCCTTAGAAGTTTATTTCGCTCAAGTAGAGTATTGAAAATGTGCTTGTGGTTTTTCGTACAATTTTGTACGTGAGATGAAAATCCCAAAAATACTGAATGCCGGTACATTTTTCTGTTGTTTACCAGTATTATCCATGAGCCTTTGGCCAAGACAAGAGAGAACAACGTTTGATAAATCCCTTCTAAGCTATGTTTGTATACCTATATCACATATATGAAAAAAAAAGACACAACAACAACGACGACAATGACAGGAACGTAATATATACGTTCATATAGATATAGTTCCCCGGGGCTGAGCTTATTCTTTAACCTCGCTTTTCACCCAACAAAATAATAGTGTAAGTATATATACATATATAAACTAGGAGTAGCTTATTAAATCCTCGAGTGTGCAACAACGTTGCAGTTATTCTTATATTTAGTGAAGCATGTTGAATACTTGAAACGACCGACGTCATTAAAAATTCCATCCACTATATGCTTTAAATAAATTAAAACTAAAATAAAAATAAAACGTTTCTACGTTATAGTTTTTTTTTATTGATGAAATAAAAAATAAATTTATTTATATAAGTAATTAAATTTTTTATCCACAAATTGTGGCGAGGACAATTCAATTTTAATTCTCATATAAAATTGGAGAGACATCTTATTTTTCCTTGGATAATTAGATGCAAGTGAAAGATAAAAAAAATACAAAGTAGCTGAAAATTTTTCATAAAGAACACACGTTGCTCAATGATGTCTTTTGCCTGAGGGTAGCTCAGTCTCGATTAAAGAAATGAAATAGTAAAAAACAGAGAGAATATATATTCATGTATATTACATGTAAAAGGAAAGAAGATAGTAGGCTCCTGTACATCAGATGTAGTGACGGAAAGCAACTTCGAGAGTGGAGTATATACACCAAGTTTTAACGAGGTCTAAGAGCAACGAAGATGGAGAGTACAGTACGTATGGCTGAGAGGATACTTTGTGGATACAAAGCGGCTACCTATATCAGACACATGAAGATACGAAATTTATTCAAAGAGCATAAATATATATTTGTACATGTGAGTCATGTCGCAGTGATTGCTTCATGTTCATCTATATAAATTAATCATGATACATATTTAGTGCTATATAATGAAATTAATTATAATTAACATGGGAAATGGAATCAAAGCCCTCATGAGTGTCTTTGATCGCTCTCCTCATTTGCAAACAAATGACAACATGTTGGTACTATCAAGTATCAACATCGAGCCAAGCAATAATCGCTTTACATCAAGATGATATTGCAGTGATCAATTACTGTGAATCTCAAAGCTAATGGTGATGTGACCATTTCTGTCGCAACATGCTCTCATCTTCTTGATAAACTTGTCCCAATTTATATCTTTGATGATGGTTACGTATTCAAATTGAATATTTCATTAATTTAAATTCGTTGCTCTCACGAGACACACATGTTCTATAAGTGAAATTCTAATATCACCCGTGGAAAATCCATCAAGGTAATCGCACCGTAATTGGGTCAGACTTATTTAAATTTCAGTTTACCTCATTTCTCCTTTTTCTCTTGTCTTTATTTTATTTGTTTTCTTATTCATTTTCTCAATGTGGTTTTGAAGAAATTTCTTCGTGGTGATTCGTAATTATTTGAATATTAAAAACTTTTTCTCACTTGCATTCTTGATGAAAACTTCTTCTTCGTGAATATGAAAGCATAGATAATTATTGGAAATAATCTTTATGATGATTCAAGTATTACTGAGAGAACTTGTGGTAATTTATCAGGTGACTTCATGAAAAATGTCCTAATGTTATCTGTATATAGATATGCGAGAATAACTTCTCAACCGTGTCTTGAGTGACATTCGGAGATTATTCATGAATAATCGCCCGGGTAGAAACACATTGGGGTTCGGTGCTTAGTCGATGTCATCTTTTCTGGGCTTTGAGAAGATGGATCGATTCGATGTTGAGACATTGTCGAAGCGTCTACTAGTTAGTCTATACAGTTGGAATGTCTCATCATACTTTTTTCCAGAAATTTCTTGTTACTTATTTTCCGGAGAAAATTAAGTCGCGTCGTCGTCTTGGAAGACGCCGTTATTCTTTGCATTCTGTATTCCCGTTACGAAACTAAGGCACAATCGGACGTCGGTGCTTTTTTTTCTTTTTCATTTTAGGCTTTTTCATGAAAAGAGAGAATCCCTCAGGAACTTCGAATTGGATTTTACCCAGAGATTACTTCCTCCATAGTAGCAGAATAGAAACTCGTCGCCCTGAATTTTTTGAATAAAAATAACACAAGGAAAAAAAAGTAAAAGAAAATATAGAGTTGGTCGTCAGACGAATTTGAAGTGTTTATTCCACCATGAATTAATATCTCGTCATTTTTTAATTCATTTCCGCAATTTCATCATGATATATTTTATCCCATAAAGCTTGATATTTATGAAGTGGATTATGTAATTATTATTCACATTCTGTAAGTTAGTTATCGATATTTTTTTCCATCTTTTTGTTGTTTAATGTAGGGTGTAATTTTGTTCTTTTATTTTCTTCCCTTATTTTTACATAATAGTGAAGTCATCAATATAATTCATTAAAATGTCGATATTAACAGTCGTTCTCTATTTTTTAGTTCTAAGTAACTTATTTCCTTCATATCTATACTTACATTTTGGTATTCGGCTGAATATTCGAATTCTCGATGAGAACTTTTGAAATTTGTTCTCTCAATCGAGACTCTATGGAGTACTATCGCTATCTATATTCATTCTTTTGTGCTTTTTTTTTTCTTCCTGTCTTCCGCTCACTCAGTGCGACAAAGTCATCACGATGGATGAAAACTCCAGTCGCATTGCCAAGTTTTTTTCAGCCAATCTTTTCGTGCACGTCTGCTTGGCATCTAGAAAGTGGGCGAAAGGTTTCAACCGTCATGATTTTATTTCCGGTATTCTTTCACTGAATGCGAGAATAAAACCTGAATAAGAAGTAATTAAATGAATAAAAAAACTATTGAAAGAATATGTATGAAGAATAATAAAGTCCGGTGAATAGCAGCTGACGGATACTTTATAGAGACAATTACACGTGATTGACTAAATGCTTGTGATGTAGAAAAGCTGAATAATAGTTTCTACAAAGAAAAAAAATCCCCCAGGAGCCTTAGCTTTCATTTTAACATTTGGATACCTTTAAAATTAGTGGCAATAAAAAAGTCAGTAGAAAAATAGGAAACGTCTGATGATCAAGGTAGCATTGATGATGTTATCAGAGTTGCACTCTTTCTTTACATGTGTTGGTATGTATAGATGAAAGGACCATACGTAACGATGAAAATCCTCTTCATGGTTGCTATATATGATCAACATATTTTCAGGTCAGCGCTTTCACAACACCTTCGGGAATTTTCAACGTTAGGAATTTGCCCATGGAACATGTACTAACCCAATTCATTGACAATGTGCCGTTTGTGAGATAAAAAATTGTGGGCTTTTAATATACGTGACAACATAAATCAAAGAGCCCCCTCCTCTGCTATATTCATCAAAATTCATTTTGATTATTGGCAACGTTTAGATTCAACATTGAAGAATGACGATAAAAAAAAAATAATGAATATAAAATGAGAAAGAAAAATAAAAAAATAAAATATATGCCTACATAACCCACGCACGTTTCACCAAATCGTCAATGGTATGCTATCTACAGACAATATATAACTTTGCAACAATGTTTTTTACATTCATAAACCATCAATCATGAAAAAATCAATGGTGTGATTTATCGTGACGTAGTAACAAACTGCTTTGCTCTGTCATTTTTTATATGGATATATGGATTTCAAAACACTAACCACTGGCTAAACTCTTTCGTTTTTCATTTTCTTCATTGTCTTCTGTTAACTTATTGTTTCTATTTATTTTTGTTCGTTATATCCTTAATTTCTTTCGTTGAGTCATAAAACAATTTTTTTTATTTTATAAAAATACATGATTTCAATTTATAAATACCAGACAGTTATTTTCCATTGGTACAGGAAAACATTCAAACGTCCGGTTTTATATAAACTGTATCGCTTCACCTTTTTTTTTTTTATTTATCCCCATTCGCATGATGCTTTTTATTTATTCCGTTATTTCAACTTCAAGAAATAACAAGCGAAAATATTTTTCTCGTTTAGTTCTTTTGAGAATGGTATTTAGTTATTGTTATTTTTAACGAGTGAAAAAACACAAAAAAACTGACAAAGAAGCTCAAATTCGATTATTCACATTGCAGCGATGAGTTGAAAGTATCTAGGTAAACTTTACATCACACACCCAAGTATACAAATGATCTGTATATATATAATTGTATATAATACAAAAAAGTACAATATTCGTGGAATGCGAGCAGAAGAGAAAAAAAAAGCTGAAATTCTCTTCTACTTAGTACTTACTAAATCGCTTTAGTATTTTACGAGGTAAAGTTAAATGGAGAATGCATCTGTAATTCTTCGTGCTCTCACAAGCTCTCGCCTCATCACAATTAGACGCCCTCCATGTATTTCCCGTGGGGGTGGCAGCATAGCGAACGTAGTCAAGGTGACTCCCCAGGTGTCTCTTTCTCTCTTGGTTTCCTTCTTCCTACACAGTAAGGGAATAAACATCGCTCTATTCCATGTTTTACACACTCCTACACACAACAAATAACGATCGTATCGATATCGTTATTGCTTGAGTGCATCATCAGCTAATTGACTCGCTATTTATCCTGTGTACATCAATTCCCTTTGGTGATTGTAAATTTACCGATGGATTCGGGCCAACGTAAGACATGCCAAGAAACCGATTGGAATTAGGGCATTATATATTATATCGTATAATAATGTGGAACATCGTTGCTGAATAGTTTATTTCCAATTAATATTTTATTTATCTACACATTATATTAATCAGCTTTTTTGGAATTTTCTGTGCAAAAGAGTTTCTATCAGCCACAGATATGGTGTCTCGTCATTTACAACTTCGTGCTTTGATCCTTGATGCAAATAACTCATATCAGTGAATATTTGCATTCTGACACTTCTCATACAAAAAAATTTTCACATACAATTTTTTTTTTATATCGACATCACGCGCAATTTATCGACCGGATTACAGACGATAATCCACGCTCATGAGCACAGCATTATTCATCACTAATATATATATGTCGCTATGAATATACGCATATATGCTTTGGTCTCTGCGCTAGTTAAATAGATATTTAATGAAGTGGAGTTATCAGTTAATTAGCGTATTATATATAGTGCATATCGACTGTACGTTTCACATACGGAGCACATTATTGCCATACGTGCATTCACCTTCAGAACATGACAGTAGGTTTACTTGTTCCATTATTGGATCATCATTATGATGAAAATTATTATTATTATCACTTGGGTTCAACTTCAACGAGTTATGTACACTCTTTTTTTGCCATTTAATTTTCTATTCCATTTCTTCATTAATCAATTCTCTTCTCACTTGATTGCACAAACACTCGATTGATTGGCGACTTTAATTAACGACGCACCAAGTTTTAGAAAAAAAAGTTAATAAATTTTACAGCACAGCGCGCAAAACAAAGCTGTAAAATATTGCAGTAGAAAAACGACCGAATGAGAAATAATATGTATAATAAAAACAAATGAATACGCATCTGAAAGAATAAAATGTGTAAAATTAATTGAACTGTGTACGCACCGATTGTTAAACGTGTTTGTGACTGTATGACAGGATTGTTATTTGTTTCAGCTGCACTGCTAGTTGTCGTAGTAGATGTTATTGTAGTGGCGGATGTCGTTAACTGCTGTTGCTGTTGAATTCGCCTGTCGTGTTCACTTCCAGAGGCGTTCGTTATGGTGTTAATAGCCAGTGAAGGACTTGAGGAATTTGTCGTGGGGTTGGTTGTAAGTGGCTTTGACGATGACCACGAGCTGCAGGTGTCGCAGCCCTCAGCGTTGCGGGTGGACAGACGACAGCACGACCAACGTTTTCCACTCCACAAACCGGCGTGATAGCGCCCAGAGAGGCCAGGATTATCGCTGCACACTAGAATTAATTAATATTATTGATTTTTAACAGGATTATTTAATTTTTTGCACTTTAACATAAACTTAACACAAAGTTCTATTTTATAAATAAAATAAAAGTTAATTTTTTCTGCTATAATATTAATTCTATACTTTTAGTAATAAATTATAAACGCAAAATTTTATTCTGTGCATCATAAATTAAAAAAAAAAATAGAAAAACGGTTTTTCAGTGAAAAAACTCGTGAATAAGTTTCAAATGCGAGAAATAATTTTTCCATTTGGAAAAACACATGTAGTAAGATAATTTTCAATGCATTATTCATATTTTTTCACTTTAATTTAGATCACATGTATTTATTTTTCTTATTTTTCGTTTCATTAATGAACTCCGCCCTCTTTTATCCCTTAAAGTAATAATATATCAAGGTCTCTTAAGTTCACTTCTCCAAACTAAATAACCGCGTTTTTTTTCCTCGTATTTCACTCGGTGTTCAATTGTAACAACCACTCGGGTTGCATTAAATTCATTTTAGTCTCATTAAAAGCGCGTGAAAATACATGAATATGAGTTGACTATTCAAGTGATACAAATGCGTACATAAATAGAAGAAACGACAGAAAATATATTTCTTTTATAGCTATGTATCGTCGCGCACTCGATGTTTTATATAAAAAAAAAAATCCTTGACGTACTTTTAGAAATAAAATGTTCATACTCAGTAGTACATGGTGAAAAACAAAGTTTTCAAGCATGTGCTGCCATTAGACTATTTTTTTAGGTTGCATGTAGAATATTTCTTATTTTCTCGCTTTTCATTCCTCTTTCGGGTAGCTTTTCACTAGTCTTCTCGCGCTTTACCGCCGTCCAAGGACGCCATCGACCATTATATTCGTAGTGGGTCGGCGGCATTTATCATTAGCGTGTTCGTCGACCTGATAACTGTGCAAAAGCACACAGTGAAGAAGCATTATTTCCAGGTAGTTTTCACTCGTTTTTCATCATTATCCTCTTTGCTTCCAATCATTTGTTATTTATCTATTTGACACTTTCATTATTATAAGATGGATAAAAAAATTTATTGTTCCATTATAATTGTTAAGTATTATGTTGGAAATTATGTTCAAAGTTATTTAGACAGTTCACGCCTTGGACAATTTAGGAATATTTTGAAGTTCAATTACAAAATACTTGCGGGTAACCAAACTCAAAACCATTCATCCTCACTTGCTTTAAACTGCTGTTGATGTATCAAAGTCGTTTCTCGACGCTATATGCTTCATCACATCCGACCACAATGTCAATACATCGTATAGATGAAAGATAGGCTTCGATACAGAATGACAGTATCTCCGATGGCGGCTGTCGTGTTTTAGTATTTGTCTGGATTTTACCGTTATTTTTTGAAAAAATAAAAAATAAAATGTAACGCCATATTTTATACCTGTTTTTTTATTCATCTCGACGAAATAGTCAATCAAACGTGTCTAAGGGTAGAAATTTATATATATAGGGATTTTAAACTTTATTCACCTTTTTAATTTTTCTATTCTAAAGTTAATTTCATCTGTTCTTTTCTTTTCAATTAAAGTTTTGCCTAGAAATGAAATTGAATCTTTGATCAGTTACGCTGAAGTTCGTGAAACTCTTAATGCCTGCGGATTTAATTTATTAATATATCATCTTTGAAGTTTGTCGTCATTGAATGAAACAACCCAATCGCCTAGATTAATTTCTTTTCAACTCTATCGCCATATGATGGAACACAGAGAATACTTTCACATATCGGAGTTTCGTTTTTATTATTTTCATATAGCAACCATATTTCTTCTTCCTCTTACACTTCCAGTACATATCCGCCGGCTATGAGTTCTTCTCCCCAACGATTTCCTAATTATACTGGCATTTTTTTTCACTCAATGTTTTTTATTCACTGTTTTGTTCCTCTTTTTTTTTATGCTTTCAGACGCTATTCTCTCAACGATAAGCCAACGGCGTTTACCTTCATTTGTGATTTTTTCAATCTAATCTGGCAGTCTAATTAACTTTATAATTACTTTCCATAAATAATGAAATTCTCGGACAAACCTAATGCACTAGTTGAAATTGCAGATGCGGTAAATGACAGCATTCACGACACGCCTCAGATGTCTATGCACTACATTGAACCGCGTCCGGTGAATTTTTTATTCACATACTATCTAGATATTGAAATGGACTATCACCAGTCCGCAACTATCAGCTAAAAATAAATGGAAATAAGAAGGAACAACGCATACGAAGATGAATAATCATCGAGCAATTTCCTTAATCCTTTTTATCCATTTTCCTTTTATTTTTCCAACGTAAGTGTCTACTAAATCAAATCTTACATCCGCTTTGGAATAAAATCAAACCCCGCAGCTGGGAAAATTCACTCATCAAATTGACGTGTAATATTCAGTCGACTTTTGGTTTTTATTCCCACTTGTTTTTTTTTCTTCTATTTTTCATCTTTTTTACTTTTCATTATTTTTTTATGCATCCGTTCCTGGATCTACTTTTTCCTTTTCCGTATAAATATCAATTCAAACCTTAACTTCAACTATGAAAATAATTTTTCAGTATTCACTTGAACAAAACAATGGACCATAGCCATTAAATGTATGTTGATGTACTAAATTACAGTCGATACACATGTGAATAATCGGATAATGTATACAATGATAACTGTGTATCATGTTTATACTGATAAACGAGATTATTTATGCCATCATAATACATTGAAATAGAGAGAAAATATAAAAAATGAATTGGAATAAATATAAATGTGGTATATTAAAATTAAGTAGTCTTTGCCACATTCATGTTTGCACGGAAATATTCTTGACTAAAAGTTGGAGACAATTCACCTTCTCTATACTCTATAATTCACCGTGACGCATTTCTCATCCGGAAATTCAAGCTGTGCTACACAACAAGTAACCACCTCATGCACGTCATCAAACGAAACTCCATTATTTAGACTTGCTAAGGGAAAATGACGCGGTAGGGAGGATTACATGTACCATACTATTCATGTAAATATATGTCATAGATAGGAGAGTGCTAAAATTAAAAATTAAAAAAGAAGAATAAATAAATAGATAAATAAATGAATAAAAAAGAAAGAAGCAAGAACAAAAACTGGGAGAGTGTTTGAATATATGCGCTCACAAGAGTGATATAAAATCTCTCAACATAGATCCACTAAATTTATATTTATTTGGAACATTTTCGATGCCATGATATACTACCCTATTTTTTTTACATATATTTTCATTTCCATCACTCTTTTATCATGTAGCAAAGACCATCAATGAAAAATACTCTATAAATTTTATGACGCATAAATTGATGAAAAGTCCTTGTGATAATTTTTTTGTATTATCTCTATCCCTAAATGGAATTTCATAAAGTCGAACGTAAAAAATCAATCAATGATTAAATGCATTTTACCTGCGCGGAGAGCACGAATCCACTCAGTTCGATCCTGCTCCCGCGCTGCCAAAAGATAGAGCGTATACTCTTGTCCCGCTTCGCGATATCCAACTTGGAACGGTAGACCTGGGGGTATTCCACCCCCGCCGCCGCCACCTGATCCAGCTTCGCTTCCGGCAGCCACGTCGCTGCCGTTTCCAGCACCAAGAGTAGCCGTTTCCACCACGTGGACACTCTCGATAGCGATCCTTCCTCGTTCCTTGCGCCGCTAAAAAAAATACATAAATAATACCATAACATGAAAGCGAAATTTATCCATTAAGAGATTAATAAATTTTAGTATCGTATATAAAATTGAAAAAAATTAAACTAATGCATCAAAAGTTTATTAATTATACGAGAACGTTGGCAATTTCAATGTTGAATAATTATGGGTTTACGCTAATGGGTCTGAAAGTAAATACTGCATCAATCGTTCAAAGTTATCAAACTTATAACCGCAACATGTACTCTTATACAGTCATAAAAAACCATTGACGTCACTGGAAATTGTATCCATTGATAACAAATTTTGATATGGTATGCGTGTTGTTAAGCAAGCATTTTTTTTTTTTTTTTTTTTTTTTTTTGAAAAAATCACGTTAAACGGGTCAGTCGGAGCGATTTTCGTGGCAATATAACGGATATAGAGGTAAGCGCGACGGCGCGTGTCCTGGTTCACTAGCATTTTTCTTTCATATGTCTGTATTGCTTGCTCAATGGAACGAAGATATATGTACTTTTTACATTCAGGTTTATTATGTTAGTTCATATGCTAAATCGCCTTTGAAATGTCGATTTACGCCATCGGTCAATTTTTGATTGGCTCATTTATATTTTAGATAAATGTCAGACACGCATTATTATGATCAAGTGAAATTCAGTATTTATGAAAAAATTCGAAGTAATAAATTTAGGAGACATGCAAACACATTGTTAAATATATTATTCCTACACAAAATAAATATGAGAGTACAGACAGAATATTTTATAACATTATATATACTACTAAAAGGTTGACTTGTTGGTTGACCTAAAGATCGACTGGGTAGCATCAGGGTTCTCTGACAAAAAAATCCTTTAATATAACTGAGTATCTTTCTCTCAATTGTTTTTTTTTCTTTCATCATTTTTCTACTTCATTTTGATACCTTTTCATCTTCCATACAAACACACAAGGACTTTTTGCGCTATTCCATTATTAACAGAAAGAAAAAAAAAAGCATGAAATTTCTGTGTAACTACACAACGCAAAGTAAACTCGACCCACTGCAGTTGGATGAGAGGGATAAAAAAAAAAACTAAAAATGAAAGAAAAATGAATAAAAAAAGAGCGTATGCAAAGAATTTTTATTGCATTTGTTCGCTTACCTTCACGTTGTCTTTAGTACAACTCCAGGAAATACTATTAAATTTTTGTTTTAAATCCTGTTTTACGTCAAATTCGACAACACCACAGCCAATCAATTATTTCTCAATATTCCACGTGGAATCGCGCTTTGAAAAACTTTATAGCTTTATCTCTTTTTCTTTCTTTCCGACTTGATCCTTCTTTACTCCGTTATTTATCTGCGTCTCCACTTGTTATTCTCGTTATACGTTATCCACCCGTAAGTTCAAGTACTTTTGAATATAAATAACAAACTTGTATCTTTTCGGCTCTTATGTTTCAGTATACACCGTCCGTTCGGGTGGTACAATGAAAATATCCGTTAGATATTTACTCCGAAATAACAAGGAAACTTGCGTATTTCTCAATAAAGTCAGTGATCAAATACAAGATATGTATATTTATAGATTTGCCAAAAAATTCTGTTAATACTGAACGACTATTGCTATTGCAATGGCCCAACTGTGTCCGGGACCAAGTTTGTCATGAGAGTAGAGTAACCAGAATCGCCCGTAGATCGATTGAGAATAACGCGCCCGCGCGTCTGCTAACACTTTGATTTATATTTCTATTCCTTTATGTTATTTAATATTAAATTATCGGCACATTGTCTTGAATATTCAAGTGTGTGCAGGCAAAACATAAACTTGAATATCAAAACTATCCAGAATGACGCCGATTATAAGGAGTACAAACAATGATGATCTATTTGAAGAATCAACCATCAATGTGTCTCCACAATATTTACTTATAATTATGTCCAAATAGGTATTATATTCATTTTATTGATTAATGAAACAACAAATGAATTATATATATTCTTGTGATAGTGCTCCTGAATAGAGAATATTGAAATAAGTAAGAGAAAAAAAGATTGATAGAAGTAGAGCCACTCGATTCAGTGGCAGCTTCGGCTACCAACTGAACCGCCGATTCCAAGATATGTCAGGATGTGCAGAGCGTAGGAGGAGTATTTGATGGTAGTGAACGAAGAAAGAGGTGGTGGAGGCGGATTTGAGAAAGGTGCGCTTGCGCCACACTATCACGGGCTTTGTAATGCGCCCCGAGAATTGCTCACGACATTGCCTTGTTTGCTCTTTGGTACATATAGTCGAGGTATTCTATAGTTGATATTTAAGCTTCTTCCACTTGCAATTGGGTTAAGTGTTGATGTATTGTTGGCTTGGTGAGTTTAGATGGTGGTAAAAAACAGATATTCACTGCACATAGTTCTCCAGGTGGCAATTCATTTTGTCCATCAAGTTTATAATATATCCATGCGGAATAAGATGCTTCACGTGAATTATTTCGTTAGATTATTGGAAAATAAATAGAGAAAGGCATTAATCTGCGATGGAAATGAAAAAGAAAAAAATAAAATAAAAGAAAGTCTGTTAGTTGGGAGTTTATTAAATGATGAGTATTATACAAGGAGAAGGGATGATAGAAATCCTATGTATATGTATATAAGCACTCTGATACAATTCAACTTGTTCCGTTCAATTAAATTGTATTTATAGTTCATTGGCACAACAACGTTGATTGAAGATTAAGATATAATAAAAGATAGGAATTACGTATCAATCGTTCACTCAACGACAGATTCATTGAAACCATTATATGTTCCATACATTGCTACTTTCTTAATTGTTTTTTAAATATTGGATTTGTATATACTTCTCTTCTATATACATTAATTCTATATAATGTGAAATGTACAATATAATTACCATAATCAGTAAAATTGGGCCATTAGGTAAATTTAACGATATAGAATTGTGATGAATATGTAGGATTATTTACCGCATACAATACTGTTATGATAATAAATATTAATTGATTTATTCAAACGTACTTTTCTGAGTTGAGACTATTTGAATATATTATTAAGCCATTGCTTTGCCTTTAGATCGTGACTATTATCGCTTTCTATTTATTTCTCATTCCTTTACTTATAGTAGCTATTTCGGAATAGAATATTAATTCATTGCAATAATTGAAAATAATAATAGATTATTGATGTTATACAATGTGAGAAATAATATGAACTCACCTCACTATCACTGTCATAGTAAACAAGATAATTTCTTGTTAAAACAAACCATCTCTGTTTGTAATTTATTGGCGTAAATCTCTTTTTGTTTTGAGATCTTTTGATCATAAATCCTTGTCTCACGATATCGCGTTTGGATTCCACCTTCCCGTCCTTGCCAACCATCCTGAGGGAGACGCGGCCTGTGTGACAATGAAATTCCATCAAGATTAAACATATGCATGTGACTATCAATAATGAAAATAATTCATAAAGGTTACCAATAATATCACCAAATTTCAAGAAATTTCATAGGTAAACTTTATAATCTAACGGTTAAATTTTATAATTTATATTATAATAATTACAGACTATAAGATGAAAGTGTAGGAACCGTTTGCTTTTTATGTTTTTTGTTTTAATATACCTTCTGTTCTCAAAAATTGTGCACAAACCGGCATTGTTGTTGTAATTGAGCAGATTAATTTTTTTGAGGTTGTAATTCAACCAGTTGAATATCACACATTTCCGAGCAACTGATGACAATACTAATGAGCTCTGAGGCACAAGCACATCACAAATGAGTAAACAAGACGTGAAATAGTTTGTGGTTATCCTGACGTTTATCATCATTTCCGTTAAAATGATAAACACGTTTTTGTATGAATCGTCTGTGGGGGAATGAGCATATACACAGTGACGATGATGATGATGATGATGACGATGAGACAAAACCGCGGCAAAATCATTCCAAAATGGCGATACTACCGAAATGCTTACCATACACCCCAGTTTTGTTACAACTTGATGACCACAATTATTGTCAAAAACATCACCGGTTCACTGGAACAACAAAAAAATCACGTGGAATGAAGGCGCGCGCGCGCGCGCGCAACTCCAATCTGTCAAACGTAAAAGGCGTCGGAAATTCATGAGATTGCAGGAAATGCCACACTACGTAACTCGGAATTCCAATCGGTGACTTGTTATTCATATTTATACAAATTCAATTATCTATTTTATATTATATTTAAATAATAATGAATTTTTAAATATCATTCAACATTCTTTTTTTTTTAAATAAAGCTACAATTATACATGATAAAATTTTATTTTTAGCAGTGCTTTGACTTCCATTGTTCTCATGAAATGTTGGAAAAGATGGCGGCCAGATGTCTACACACGGCAAGTCGATCCAGTGGTTTTCTATCAATTCTACAAATAATTTGGCTTGTTTGATGCTCAGCAAGTTTCAGAATAGACGGTATGAATTTCACAGAGTGAATTTATTTTAGTAATTCTTCAATTGTTCCTGCTGATAATTTTATATATGTAACAAGGAAAATTTTCATCACGGAGAAATAAAATAGTGGGGGAATCTGTATTAATGCATATATATATATATATACACATATAAATGGCGTCATTTAAACTCAAGGTCTGTAATGAAATGGAATCGAATAGTGACCACAGGAGAATAATCTCTATTCTTTACTGTTCTCCACTATGATGAGTCATTTATACAAACTATTATATTTGTGAATTTGTCCTATGTTATTATCATTATTGCTTATCATGAAAGTACATTAATTTTCTATTATATTTTTGCCAATGCCTAGTTAGAATTTTGAAACCGCCTTTAGACTCTGTTGCTTTAGTTCGATTCCGTTCTTTCAACAGATCTTGCCTAAAAAAATATTCCATCATTCTCGTTACAAATATATATACATGCAATATTTTTAGTAAGGAACTTGGTTATTTTTATGCATCGCTAAAGAGTACAGTATAAACAAACAGTTATTGGCTACAGCACACCGCCATCTTTAGTCATCTACGTGTATTTCACCAATGAAATATTTTCTTTTAAGGCAGTACTTTTGAAATAGAAAATAAAATTTCATTTCAACGTTCCGTATTAATTCCATCCTCGTATTTAATATACTTATGTTACATAGTGTTTTAAATATAATATTATTTTATATTGAGAAAAATTTTTTTTTTTAATATTTATACATTGTTTATTATATATATAGCGTAAACGAAGACAGATTATGAATATGGGAGTCACTTCCCTTCAACGCCATCTGCGTCGCGATCATCAATTCCAGAATATAAGGTAGGACCTATAGAAGATAATAAAGATTTTTTTTTACCTTGCATATACTTTTTGGTACCATTAGATGTAAAAGTTACTTTATCGACAGTAGTAGAAAGTGGTAGATCAGGAATTCACTAAAAATGGGCGAAATTCATTAGTATGTACCAGACACTGATCTCTCTACTAAAAGTGATGGTATAAATATCAGTAATATAGTAATAAGAAAGAAATATACGTATGGCGCTGTAAATAATAATATGGACTGAAAAATAATAACAGCTGAAACAGCAGTATGGCCGTTCTCAGGTTTCTATTTGATTATTTATGTATTTATTAACTTGGTTATGTGAACCATTGAGGTGTTCAGACCTAAAAGAAAAAAAATAAGAAAGTTCTTTGTTGAAATATTCTCGGATCAAATTTACTTGGATAGCGATTGATTATTTCCGTTGTATCATTTGAATACGTCTGGCGGCTCAGAATTTAAGTTTAATCTGTGGATCTTATTTCTGTGACAGTATTTGGATGTTATCTTTGAATATTTGGTAAATGAATTAGTTATATATCGTACAATGATTCATTATTCTGGCTTGAATATATGCCAATTACAACTTGTAAATGGCCATGAAAAATGTCGAATTTTTGACAATTTTTTACAAACAAAAATTGATAATATTTCTGACCTGACAATTGGATGGAATTATTTTTTGGCATGGAAAGACACAAATGTATTTTTATATGGAATAATTGATGGTGTAGAAAAAAAACAATTGTTGACTATTCCTGAAACTGTTTTAACTCGGTGAGATGTCATAAGAATTAAACTGCAATCGATTATTTATTTTTCATCGAATTTTATATAAAGAAATAAAATATGATACATCCAATCAAGGTTCAGCTGTGGAACTGCTGGAAAAACTGTTATTACTCTCCTCACAGTTGATCATGAAATATGGCAATATAAATTATATGAAAATATTTGGACCAAAATAGATAATTTTATTCCAAGTAATGATGATGCCATCAAGGAATATGTTATTAAAATAGTAGAAAACCGTACAATAGTTGCTTTAACAAATTTAGGTCAGTTATATTACAATAATTTATTAACTCAAAATATTATATAATATCTTTTTACATTAATTATTTCTATAGGAAGAGTTTTCAATATACCTACGTTAGTTGAAATGCCAAAAAGAGTCAAATATGTGGACGTAGTATGTGGCTTTGAACACACATTACTATTGGCTGATAATGGAGATATTTATTCAATGGGGATTGGGAGGTTGGTTTTATTTCATTATTAATTCAGAAATGAAAATTATATTTATTAATTATTGTAGTAGAGGACAATTGGGGCATGGTGATTTAGAGGATTATAATGAACCTAAGTTAATTGAGGCATTAGCTGGACTTCAAGTTGTACAAATAGCAGCGGCTGGATGGCATAATGCAGTAGTCACTTCTGATGTAAAAATTTTGTTTTTTCTCATTAATTTATTGTCTAGGATAGTTGAATTTCAAATGACTGGTATATTCCACAGGGGGATCTTTATACTTGGGGTTGGAATACAAATGGCGAACTTGGTGTAATAGACGAACAAAAAGTAATTGCCATTCCTACAATTATAAACTTTTCAAATGAGTTGAATGATACGTGCGATGTGAAGATAAAAAAAGTACAATGTGGAAATGCATTTACTATTTGTATTACAGGTATTTAATAATATTTATAATCAGCTCTTCGATGTAGAATCCAATTCGTGAGTTAATTTCTTTGTGTATTATATTAGATGATCAATCAATCTGGGGATGTGGTTCAAATAAATATGGTCAATTGGGTCAAAATCCTTCGAATTTTTTACGTCTAGAAAAATTTGTAAAGTTAGAAGTTAATTTAAACGAAATTATTGATATTAAATGTCAAGAATGGGGTACCATAATAAAATCAAGCTGATCCAGACAATAATTAGACTTGATATTTTATTTATCTTCTTTATGATTCATATTACGCTTTTTTTTTTCTTCAAACTTGAATTCACACTGACAAGGAAAATATGGTAGATGTAACTATAAATCCTCAATTATTTACTATATTTATTCGTCTTAATTTAGATTTGTACTATGGTATATAGTTGAGGTCTTTTACCATATTTCAATTTCTTATATCACTTACTATTTGTTTATTCGATGCAAGGGTATCTAAACGAAAATAATAGAATGATTATGATAAATATTTGATGTAATAGAATAAGTTCAACTGGTTTGGTTTTTATTTATTGATTTTATTAATTTTTTTTTCCACATTTTGTTCAATATTTTCAGAAAATAACACTCCAAAGCGAAAAACCGTATATTCTCGACAATCTCAATGTATATATAATATATGTATATTATACCTTTATTTTTTATATATTAATTATGTAGAGTAGCGCACACTTTTGACTGTCATGTATTGATACCTTTATAAGTTTACTCATAAGTTACAAATATTGAAAAACATGAAACAGTTGCAAGCTGGTTGACGAACGATTAACAAATTTTTGTTACCGATACATTTTTGCTCATCAAAAACAATTTGTTGGGTCGATGGTTTTGTACTGGACATTAATTTGTATTCGAGTTCATAGGCTTGTCTCTCGAACTTGAACTTTACATTATATCCATTAAAAATTGAATAAAAAAAAAAAGATTATTGTATTGGAAAAGGATATGAATCACAGATCAGTAATAAGGAGTCTCAAGTTCGAGATCAATTCGATTAATTAATTGAATTATATGAATTGTCGTAATTCAATCAATTATTATTACAATCAATTTTGACATCAGATAACATTAACAAAAATTTGCGATCGCCCGAGCCTGCCGGATATACATATTATATTTTCACACCAAAGTCAAAATGGCAATACGGAGTATGAACTTACCTATTAGTACTTGTGTATATTGTGTGTAATACGCGTGTGGATTGCTGAATAACGCTCTTTCAAATTTGTTCATTCGTTTCTTCGATTCAAGATTTTTTTTTTTATCTTTCATTTATAATAAAACTTTAAAAGTAGTTTTATTTTTATGGCAATAACATTCTTCAGGGCAAATTGGACTGTGAATTTTCATGGTAAACAATTGAATAGGTACAGACATTTTATAAGAAAATTTATCAAGTAAATAGCAATAGAATTCGAAAAAATTTTCCCATACGTTAATATAATTTCTCATTCTCACTTTCATACATATTTTGAAATTTTATTTTTTGATTTTTTATGCTACATCAATGATCCATGTAGTAAAAAGTGATGTCAGTCATGGATGAAAATAATAAATTTCGTATTTAAAAATTACGTCAATCGTCATATTTAATAAAATGCAATTTCATGTATTTTTGTATAAACAGATTCAGAATAAGAGAAACAAATTTTAAATAAATAAGAATTGATGCTAATGTTATGATGATTGACATGTAAGTTCGATTTTGGAAGCCCATACACACGATAAATGTGAAAAAAAAGAAAGAAATAAAAAGTGAAGCATGAAAAAAAATTAATATTTTCAGTTGATTTTTATTGAAAATAATACAACAAAATGTTCATAATGATAATAATAGTAATTAAAAATAATTAATATTTATATAGATACGTACTGTTCTATTTGATACCTATAGATAATGGTGTCTTAAATTGGGCATTTAAATAATATGATCGTCATTAATAATCGTAATAAAACAATGATAATAGAAATAGTGATATTAAAATTAATAATAAATGGTTATATCCTAAGTATTCGCAAACCATTTTCTCATCGTCATCGTCCTCGACTACTATCAATGAATTCTTTGTCTAAAAATTAATCATGGATAGTTAATTAATTAATTAATTTATCAATTAATTGATTAATTAATTGAATTACACAATGGTTGGATATGCACATAGAGATATAAAGTCGTTTTTGGTCCCACCTAACTGCAAACATTATATTCATACATTTTTATTTTTATTTTCTGCTTGAAATGTTTGAAAGGATGTAAAATCGTATGTACGCGTTGGTTCAACTATTGTTTAATTATCGTAAAATGGTGCTATCAATTTCTTGTTATTTTCTTGTTTTATATAACTGTATTAAGTTATAAAAAACATGTTATGTGATTCGCAAAATCTTTAAGTATTTTGTTGTGACAGTATATTATTAAAAATTTTATGTTTTCACTACGTACTCGGCGATTCGCTGAAATTTCCTACGTTCATTCGTTCTATTAGACTTTGTTTCAATTTTTATTTTTTCCACATTAATTTGCATTTTAGTATTCTCTATCATCATATTTATTTATGATAAATGATTTCTCCACCATTTTCGCTGCTCCAATCACTGGAAACAGTTTTATGTTAATCAATATTACTCCTTTTCATCTACAACTGGCATTCATTTTTCTTTTATCAATGATTACATTAAGTTTAGCTACTAAAATTATATACTCTCACTATCTTTATGCACTTGAGATAACATGTTGTCGTGTATTATTTCATTTTATGAATGAAATAATTTAGACATACATTTACCTCTGGTTTGTGCCCAATAATTAACAGCCAATTGAGAAAATTTTGTTATAATGCCGGTCCAAAAGCCCTGGCAGATAAATGTAATCTAATTAAGGCTAGTTCAATTTTTCACGTTAATATTTATTTCTTTATTTTTCACAAATACTGGTAAATCAGTCTCATTTTCGTTAGTCCCACGGCTCACAGAGACAGTTTTAATCACTTTCGTCCGTAGAACGAAAGAAAAATCACGTGGAACTGAATCCTTGTTTAATGCCAGTTGTATGTTTTTATTTATTTTATTATTTATTTATGATTTATTTTTTCATAAAAACGCGAGGGTATCCGAATTGTCTTTTTTTTTGTTTATTTTTTCCTCAATTTTATGGATTAAATAAATTCAATTTTTTTTCTCTTATTTTATGAATAAACAAAAATAAAATAAAAAGCATTTTCAACATCCCCCGCGTTTTTCTTTTTCAGCGAACACATTATTCACGCGAATCTCTCAAGAATATCCCGTGAAATTCGCGTGCATTCTCATTGTCAACATACTTCAAAAGCTATATAACCTCACAACCATTTTAACAACAATCAACTTTTTCTAACAAAATGGGCGTGTTACTTGTAAAAAGAAAATTTAAAAAATGCGCGACCGTCAACTGAAGGCATGCATTTTTTTTTTGTATTCCCAAACAACGCCGTAATTATCACATGTACAAAATCGTGAACCATACTTATGTATTTTCGCTCCGATGTCATTCTTACCTTCGTATATGCAATAGTTAAATTATTCGTACAATAAACAAATTGTCGCGTAACAGTCAATTTGTCTTTTTTTTTTTTTTTTTTTTTTTTTTTTTTTTTTTTTTTTCATTCATTGTTTTTTTTTCATGCAGATAAATTGTCTGTGATGATTAAGTTATTTTTGCATTACTGACAACTACACATTTCCCTGTTGCGTAATTGTGTTCCAAAAACAACTTATTACAAAATTAAATTTACACATTCAGCGCCGCATTTTAGATTTTAATTAGATAACAAATTTGCTTCATTTAATTTTTGAAGATAATCGTATACCTTTATGTGAATATTTATTATCATTTGTTTAAAAGAATGAGAAATGCGTCAACGAAAGTATGTAATGATTATCTAGAAATTAAACTCTACAATTCATTACCATATTTAATTCTATCGATGTTTGTCATTCTGTACAATTTTTCTTCGGTCATTCTCTTTATTTCACTTCAATGATTTGTGTATATGGATATGCAAGTTATTGGAAAAAAAAAAAAATAATATAAATTGTACATCAAGTTTGTATGATTTCAATCAGCAAAATGTATCAATATATTAATTTGCAATTATTTTGGTCTAATGTGTACCTTTGTGTATGTGAATAAGTCGGCAGACAATGTATATTTTTTGTATCATTACAATGTCTCACATGGATTTATTTGCGAACTTAATGACAATCTGTCGCTAATCTGTAGAGTTAACTTATGTAGAGTTCGTATGCATCTCATTCATTTCAATACGTTGATTACAATACGTATTTATATCTCACTGGGTCATGGGGCACCACAGAACAAAATCAAATTGATGTTTTATCAATCAGTTTCATAAAAATAATAATAATAGTAATAATAATAATTATAAGAATAGTACTAATAATAATAAAAATAGTAATAATAAAATAACATGAAATAAAAATAATAATAAAATAGAAAAAGACCTTCATCTTTTTTGTTTTAATGGTTGCCATGTACTCATATATCTAGAAATAGTACGTTCAAAAATTGCCTCCAATATTGTAACTAACAATCGCTTATCGGTGGCATGAACTATAATTAATTACAATTAATATAGATAATTATAATGACATCAATGATAATCGTAAACTAAATAACTTAATTTAACTGTTGATCTCGTTACATTATTCCCATTAAATAATATCTGTAAATTCATATAGAATATAAAAAATATTTCTCGACGCGCTCTAACTACCTACATGTACACGTATAAAACATTAGTGTGTGACTGCAAATTTATGTCGCGTATAATTTAATAATGCGTCAATATATATTTGCAGTCAGTTAAAAACTTACGTATGATGTTCCTTGACGGGTAAATTATGAACAAATCAAAAAATAATTAATGTCTATGATGGGCGGTGGGGTAAATTGAAGGATCAAAGATGATAAGATTTGCTTCGGCATATTGAGGGTTGGCTAATTCATTTGAATGTGGGTATATTGCGCGCCCTCTGCAGAGTACTTTGTTGAAGCAAATTTACAGACATCTTGAAATTAATAAAAAACAAAAAATTAAACAAGTGCAAAAAAAAAAAAAAATAATCTGAAAATATAAATGCAATTTTCAGATTGAATATTAATAAAAGGTTTGCAGGCAATAGCACGTGATCAATTAGGGCTAATTCATACATGTAGTTTGTCTTGTCTGTTGTCTTTATGGGATTAACAAATAAAAAATTAATTAATGATTAATGATAAACAAGTGTTGTGACGGAATCAGAAGAAAAATTATATAATTTACATGAATAATTAAATAAATTCTAATTGTGAAATAAACACAAATTTGTCATTACACAAAAAAAAACATTTAATTAATTAGTATATTAATTAATTAATTGATGGAAAGTTTGGGTTTGCGAAAAAAAAATAAATATAATAATTAGTGCGCGCTCACTTGAATTATTTTTAATTATGTAATACCACAATGACTGAGATATAATTCTTGTGAGAATTCCGTGAGGCAATTCTAAAAAGTTTAACAAACTTTTGGAATGAGTACGGTCGCGCGAATTCTCAATTGCACCCTTTCGGCCATGTTATATTGTATTTTTGCAAGGGATATATGAATAAATTTTCTATACAAATAATCATAGTGAAATTCGGGGAGAAAAACGCAAGCGTGTATCTGGAATGAATATGGAATGAATTTTCATTTTCATGTTG
>JAQQBS010001422.1:11890670-11920233 GCA_030347275.1 Microctonus aethiopoides
ACATAGCAGAAGTAATTATTATGTAACCACTCTCAAAATAAAAATATAATGGAGATCGAAAAGAAATTTCGGGAACATAATAAATAGTAAATATTTTACGAAAATGAAACAGTTATAAGAAAGCGATAATTTAGTTGCAAAAAGAAAAAATTAATATATCCATAATAATTATTAAAATTAATCCTATAAATTGCACAATTGGTCTATATTTTATTATTAAAAGACATTAATAGAAATAAAAACCAACAAACAACTAAACGAAAATTAATAATGAGTTTTTTTACACTTTATCGTGTCATACCCATGCGATTTAAACATAATAATAAAAAAATAATAATAAAAAAAAAAAATCGTAAAGATTGCATTAGCAAACAGATCTTTCGAGACAATGTGTACGAGTAAATAGTAAGTAAATAGGCGCACGCTTTTCTTTCCTCTTCACATTTAACGTTCCACGTACGTATGTTGTATGTTAGCCGTCAAGTCATTTCGTTTTGTTTTATGTTTATTTGTCCATTTGCCATGTTTTTGTTCATGTGAAAGTGTGTTGAGTAATAAATGCTTCTTAGACCTATATGTTATACAATATAGAGCATCATCATGTAATCATCACACATTGCCATCATTCTCATCCACGTATACATACTTATATACTTTGTTGTTTTTTTATTTTTATTTAATTAATCACTTATTTAGTTATTTAGTATTATTTTTTTAATTGTTGGAAATCACACGAATGTATGTGTATTATTGTTGGTATACATAACTATTTGAACGCGTCTTAATATTTTACTGATGAATGTTTTGGTGCACCGATTTTTTTTCCTTTTTCAAACAGAAATTTTTCTCAAAGTTTTGTGTCAATACTCAATTAAGTGTTCATATTATTTTTTTTTTATGGTGTCAAGGGAAGTGGAGGAAGAGGGATGATGGTAGTTTAATATCTGGACAGTAATACACATAACTTTATCACCTTCTGTATCGATTGTTTTACATACTCAATTAATTCCTAAAAAATTCGCATTATTCCGCACATTGTTACAATAATAATTAGTCACTCGTGCCACTTCTGTTATTTAGTTATCCATGATCGGAGTGGTAATTTAATTATACGCAATAATGAACCAGTATTGTTAGTGAATTTTTTACTTACATCTATCATACTTCATTTTACGATAATAAGTATGAAATAATAAAGATAATAATTCGTAAATTATAATGATTCTTCAATAATAACGATGATGAAAAGAACCATTATTTAATTTTTTTTTAATATATATCCGTTGTCATTTTTTTTTTGTTATTTTCGGCTTTTTTATTATTTCTTTGTTTGGTTTTTCCCCGTTTTATTTATTCATTCAGTTTATATGTTGAAAAACTTTATAAATAGTTATACATTTTGTCGTTGAAAACAACCTGAATGATGAAGGATAATGTTAAGGATGCGGGCTCACTACGAATCGGTTATTTATGGGTATATGAGTTACATTTGTTTGTAACTCAAAATTGTGTATTTACTGTATAAATTCCATCTTAATCAATCTTTAAATGCATATTAACTGTTAACGCTCGAACTTGTGAATTGGTAATGCCCTCGCTTCCGTATTACTATAAATTTATCCTACAAATTCATCCTACATCGGCCTTGCAGAGAAATAAACGAAAAAAAATTCTATACATCGTATACGAAATGAACAACGGAAATATTATGAATATATTTTCTTCTCGTCACGTTTCAAAGTACAAAAAACACTATAAACAATTACAATCGCCATTTCTTATATATAGTGTGACGCCATTGTTCAATTTGGAATATTAATATGAATGTGAAAACTATTTAATTATTTAATTATTCATTTTTTTTCTTGCTTTATTTTTGGTTGTGACGATATCCGAAACTGTTTTCATCTATAGATATATACGAATGGAATAATTGTGTAGTATAGGGGGAATGTATTTTTCTTTCACTGAAATCCGGAACAATAATAACGTTCCTATAGATAATATATGTGAATAGCACAAACGAGAAGAGAAGAGTATATTGTATTAATATTTTTTATAAGCGGGAGGATAAAATAAAAATTACTTTCAAAGCAGTTGATCATTTTTAGTGCGGAATTTTTCACGTTTGAAAACTTCATTCAATCCTATAGGTAAATACATCCTCCCGCAATTATTATTTTGAACATATATATATATATTTTTTTTTTTCTTCACTCGATTACTAGGATACAAAAATTTTAAAGTGTTACAGAATTCATTTAATTTTTACTATATGTTTCTCCCTCTTTCTCGCTTTGCTCTTATTATTCGACGATTACGAGAATTGTAGTATTATAATTATTATTTTTTTTTTTGTTACTTTTCAAGAGAATATAAAAAATCGTGTGGCACATTGACGGTTGGAATGTTACTTTGTTTCATTTTCACTTTTTTTTTTTTTATTTTTTGTTAAATTCAATAATAAGTCTAATAATATAGTACTTCTTCTCGTTATTAATAATATACTTTTTTTTTTTTTTATTTTTTTCTTCAATATGTTAATGTATGTTCATATAATATGTATAATATAATATATATATTTATATACCTTTCTGTATATTTTATCGGTAATTTGTTTTTTTTTTTCTGCACACTTATTGTTTACTCTGTGTGTTAACTGCAGGTTTTGATTTGGGGGAATATTCGCTCACTATCATACGATTACTAACACAGATCACTGTATTATATATGAATAATTCATTGAAAATGCGTATATAATAGCGTTGAAACTGAACGATCTGCGGTTTGTTTTATTTTATTGTATAATTTTTCTGTTTATTTTATACTTAAAAATTTTTTCTATGCTCAGTCGATGCTGACTGTGACATTTTTTGTTTGTACATATGTTTTGTATATGGTATGTTTTTATTTTGTTATTTTTATTTCACAACTCGACAATGCGTTGCGTATAACATTGCATTTAATATGCTTTTGTCATAATTGTCCACATGTCGGTTGTTGACTATTGTTTAGTATATGTTAATGCCGGTTTATTTTTTACTTTTGTTTTTATTATGATTATTGATTGTTGTTGTATTATAACGCCGATGAGTGTACAATCGACGTTAGAATTATTGAAACATTGTCGTGTTAACTTGGGACGCTACGAGAAATTATAAGCGAGCAAATATATTTGCCAATTGGTCATTGAAATTTACTGATTTCCCTGTATTTATTTATACACTACTGATTTTTAGTGATATGCACTTCTCATTGGTCGTATTTTACGTGGAAATTCAATATTTAACGGTTACCTCAATTGTATTTTAAATGACCACATACATCATTTTACGTTTTTCTTTCTCTAATGACGTGTTTATATTTTACTATTGGCTTGTAGCGTCCTGTTAGCAACGAATTCACTGTTTTAACTGTAAGGAGACGACCTAATATCTGGATATTGTATTTGATAAAATACAAACTGTAGAGAGCAGACTGCTGTTGTATGTGTTACTTTTTAAATGTGTATTATTAATGAGTGTTTGATGCCAGTTATGTTGTTTTCTATTGCATGTGTCAGTATGAAATCATGTGAGCTTATTTGTGTTTTCTTGTTTAAACTGTTGGGAGCAATTGCGCATTGGATGTATTATTAAATGTGATGTAGCATGTGATTGATGAGATTTTTTTTATTTCATCTTTTGCCAAATAGATAGGAAATGGAATTTTTTGGTACGGCAAGGATAGTTTTGGTATTTGGATATTTATTACAATATTCTAGCTAACTTTGTTCGAGCGGTTATATTATCTTTTTTTTTTTGTAAATGTGGTGAGTCCAGCCCCTTCGTTTAATAATGTAGAAATAATTCATTCCCATTTGACAAGAGATTCATTAATTCATTAATCCAAATTTTAGTTTCAAATTTCAAGAATATTATTATTAGATAATAATTATAAAATCTTTGAATTACTATTTTTCGTACGGAACACAAGAAAGGGAATTTAATACGTTAGTACATATATATGCTGTATAAAATATTTACATGTTTTTATCATATTTTTCATTAAAATAATCAATGCAATAGTTTGCGAAAAAAAATGATTTCCAATTTTTCATTTTTATTATTAATTTCTTTGCTTTTACTAGCACCCAATCTACCGAGATTTTTGGTCCGCTGCATTTTATTATAAGTTTGGTGCACCAATAGTCCATAGTGAAAGATTTATATACTTATACACATGTAGTATTTGTTTCTCATATGGTCAATAATAATAAACGTCGGAGCTGGACTGATATAGTGACAGTATAGAAAAACACGATATATAAACAACTAATGCACCACGCTATTATTATACTACATGTCGCTAATTGTGTAGCATTAGCGCCCTCTTATTTATCATTTTTCTTTCAACACCTAATGCTAACATAGTTAAAGTAGGCTTGGCCACTGCAGCTTAGCTTTCCACCGGGTCGAGTGATTTCATCATTTACAAAAATTTTAAATTCAGTTGACAATAAAATTTTAATAGACATATTACATAACACAACTTGCCCGTTGTTTTTTGTTCTGTGTGTATACTCAGTTTTTAGATAATCAAACATTGCTGCTTATATTTATAAATGAAGATTTGTGATTTATTGAAGAAGCGAAAAAATGATTTTAAAATTTAATAGAATTATTGAGATTGATTTATTTACGATTTAACATAATTTTTTCTTTTTACGTAAGAACTCGGTGGAGACGCTTGCATACTAGTGATTTGTTTGCATAATAGTGTTGTTATTCTCGCGCTCAAATATCATGACATGCTCGATATCAATTCATCTTTATATCTCATGTTTTCACTTTGGGATTTAATTATTCTTAATTTGATAATCCCTCAATCGATATCGGTCGTTGCAGCGTATACATATTCGAGCGAATTGCGTCTTTTAGAGTCATTGTATGACTAGAGAACTTAGTGTACGAATTAAAGCCAATTGGAAGGTACGAGGACTACGACCACCGGGTGAGGAATTTTACAATCCCAAAATAGTATTCAAAATTTTGAATAAATTTGCTATAAATTACTCGATGATTTGCGTGCAGGAATGTTTCAATTTTTTCATGTTACTATAATTTATTTAATAACAATGTGATAAAAATTTTTTGGAATTTCTTTGTTTAATCACGCAAAAATATTGGAATGCTTAAGTATAAAAAATGAAATTAAAGATTGAATAGCATGTAATTAAATATATGAAAAAATTCAAACATGGCAAAATTAGCGAGAATTGAGATATTTGATGAATTGAAATCGAGAATGGGCCAACAATGCTCTTACTTCGTAGCTTCCATCATGGTCTGTATTTTTTTAAGTATGGACGACAGGCCAGCACTTCGTTGATCACGAAAATTCCAACATTCAAAAATGCATAAAATTGAAAATAGAATTTTTAAAAAACGATAACCTAGCGTGTAACAATTTCATTTCATTTCATTTTTCATTTTTTTCTTTGATTTTTTTTCTCATTTTTCATTAACTAATTATGATACAAATGTATCCGAAAATCGTCCGGACGATCTTCTCGACGTGTTTGTGTTGTTTCTGTGTACCTAATTGCACTTATTCGATATAACGAAACGTAAATAAGAACACAAGATGGCGGCCGGTTAGTTGGGGGCCCTCAAAACGCGGGAGGTATTATTTTGTTTCATTTATCTTCACTTCCTCGGACTTCTATACATATTTTGCATTCCATTCTTTGTCTCAATCCACGTTGCATTTAATTATTATTTTTTATTTGTTTTTTTTTTTTTTTTCATTCTTATAGTATATTGTCGTTGGAACTAAATGTTTTGTGTCTACATCATTATATAGTTTACTGCATGTTTGATCGTAAAAATGTAACTTCAAAACTTAGGCACAATTTGGAACTGCTTAGACCATTCTCATACCCCCTAATCTTCTTTATCGCGAGTTCGTTCAAGTTGTCAATGATGATCTTTGGGAAATCACATATTCGACATAGTTTTAAGTGCAAATGATTAATCTGAATAAGATATGATTTTGATGTACCTCCACAATAGTCGAGAATAATTTATTTAGGAAAATAATGATTGAGCAGTAAATTTTAATATTTATAGACATAGCTGTTTAAATCTCATTCAGAAACTTCAGATCATATTGATTCTTGAACGTCATGCTTGAACCATACCAAACGTGACAATATTGTGAGGTAGCTGACATTGAGCCGTTTTAGGGCCAATCAAATAAAATATTCCCGTTTATTTCCAAAGTACATTAATTTCCAACACTATACTTAAATTTGTTGAATTTATTTTTTTAATATGTTTGTAAATTAAAATCAAAATTTAAATTTGTTTTGATCTAATTATTTTACCATACTCAACATTTTTTGAATGTTGAACGGGAATTTTTGTATCTGATTTTCCGGTTTTTATCCGCCATCTTGGTCCCAACCGACCACCGGCGTAAACGTCGCAGTTGTTTCAATTATTTCTTTTTTTTTTTTTCTTTCTCGCAATGTAATTATACAATATAGTATATTGTTAATCTTATACATATACACTAGCAGATTATATCATGTTTGTGAAAAATATACATCAAAATTTTGTTACTTTTTTACATCACAGATATTTTAATATAATATATCTTTATTTAATCTTAAAAGTTTGCCCTTCACATCACCTAATTAATCATGCCGGATTATTGGCGTCGCATTTGCGATTAACAGGAGAGATGTCTTGGCCACTTGTGAAAAAATATGTACAATAAATATTTTTTTAATGAAAGAGAAAAAGTGGCCAATTTTTCAATAATCAAATGGACAAAATAAGTAATTTTGAGATTGCAACATGAATCTCAATCAAATTCTCGTAATTTATTTGATCCCATCATTACCGTATCTCTTTACTTAATTTTAATCGTATAACTCTTTTTGGCCTCAATTATTTATAATGAAACACTACTTTATTAATTTTAAATAAATTCATTAAAGATGTAATTTATTGGGGTAGAAATTTATTCCTGGAAAATCAAAATGAGGTAAATAATTCAGGTGGCAATGGCATCTCTCCAGTAAACCGATAATCGATTGCGATTCGCTGCTGGCGCTTCTGCATTTACTGAAAATTTATTTTGCAGTTGAAAAAATTCCGAGTAATTACTTTCTTTTGTTTTTCCATTTTTTTTTTCTTATTATTCCAAATATACATGATTGAAGCACCAGCAAAAATTAAATTTCAAATACATGCCGACAGTCAAAAAATTCACATCAGCTTTGCTTAATAAACACTTGCACTGATCGGCGCAATGAAATGCATTGATAATTTATAACGACAATCATAATAGAGCAATATATCGTTCATGTAATAATATAGATTTCACATCTATAACGATAAATTTATTTTTTTCCAAAGCTCGAGCTTGGAATATTATTTTTAATGAAACTGAATTTAATTTGGGAAGAGACCAGTGATAAGAATTGAGATTGATGAGAAGTAAAGATTAATTTTTCATTTTTTCCAACGCGCGGTTCATGAACGTTCGAAATGCAAAGGTTTATTCCTTTCCTTTACAGTAATTCATAACTTTAGACAATTCATAATTTTTTTCCCCGATCGCACTCATTCAAACATGGAGTAAATGTTTTGAGAATGAATATTGTTTTGGCTGAACGAGAGTAAAGAACTTTGTGATTACGTTTGCACACAATCAAGATTAGAGCTTGTTATTTTCCTTTGCTGCTTCAATTTAATCCTAAAGAGACCTTAACGTTTATACTCGATAACTTGATTTATTTATTTATTTATTTTTTTTGGTTTTTTTTTTTTATATTTTTTTTCGTTTGGTTTAAATACGTAAATTTAGTTTAGATCCAAAACACCGAGATAGAATTAGCCTTGTTTAATATGCATTTTTTTTTTTCATATTATAATTTTTTTCGTTAATAAGGAATTTTTTATTTTTATTTTTTTCAACACCAAACATATGCATGCCTTACGTTATATACAGCCTAAAATTTCAGTCGTATAAGGATTATATTGGGTGCGTGAATAAATTTTTATACCTTTTTTTTTTTTTTTTTTTTTTTTTTTTCGTTTGATGTTTATGAAAAAAAAAAAAATGGTATTTTCATTGAGTTGATCGCGCTCATTCAATTTAAATGCCTGATGTGCTTTACATCGAATGTATAACTGGTTACTACAATTTTTGTATTCCCGCATTTATATTTTTTGTTGATCCGAACATCTTAAGATATTTTGATTTTTATCAGAATTTGCCACGTATACATGCTTGAATATGAATACGTGCTTTTATTTAATTTAAGTTTCTATTCGTACTTTCTTTCGTATCCCTCATCATCTTGATTTTATTTCAGTGTTGGCAATAATTATAACTCAAATGCGCGTGCGTAATCAAGAAAACGTGTAGTTCATGTATAAATTTGAATTCATAGGAGGTGGGATGATTTAGAATAATTAGTGTGTAAGATCTTTATTTATTATTATTCTCATCGTTCGTATTGCGCAAAAAATTTTAAAGCAAGTTTGTTCATCTTTTTTCCTTCAAGATTTAAACTATAACCAATATTAAATTTATCGGGCTCCCATGTACTTCTCATCAGTCGCCTGCAACTCCATCTTCAATAATTATATGATTCAGAACACACAAAATCTGTCTGATAGATCATATTGATCTCAGACGATTAAGATTATTTTTACAGGCGCTTTGTCTATCTACCGATTTTTCCAACTATATGGATAAAGAGATCAGTAAAAAGCTATCTATCTGTTACAGTCGTTTCCACTTATTCCAACAAATCTTCCGACAATAAGAAGAATTTTTAATCCATCGCAGTACCCTACGTTTTCATCTATCGTATAAAATTGTCTTCTCGTATCAAAAAGTCGAATAAATAGAAATTGCCCAGAGAAGATTCACCCGAAGTGTGTATACTTCTAACTCATTTTTTTTTTATTTTACATAAATATTTTATTTCACCGATTCATCATTTCAATTTTATATTTCATTATTTCAAGATCTGTCTATCGATCACGCCCCCCAACACGATTAACAATACAATTAATCGTTGGATAAAATACCGACATACAGGAAAACCCAGTGTTATGTTATTTCTTCCATAATTTTGTCGTTGAATTAAAATAAATTTTATACAAATGATTTTTTTAATTAATAATTGAATTTTTCATTTGACATTATATTTTATATGCACCTTGGTATTCATAACGATTTTTTGTTAAATTTTGATTTCAATTAGTATAGATTATTTTTAAATAAATCCAGTTTTAATCGAACGATTAATTGATAATATGAAGCAATAAAATAGCAATATGAAAATTTTGATTTCACTATAAAGTTATCTTTTTAAGAAAACTCAGTTGATTTTATATTCCTAAAGAATATTGGCCCGAAACAACTCAGATTTTAGTGAATATTGTCGTTTTGTGGAAACGCCTTTATTTTTAATATTTGCCATACATCTTTCACTCGTTTTCTGCTCTTTACCAATCTTGCCATTTAGCTCTCTACTTTTTTGTATTTCCCAATTGCGCGTGCCAATAAAAGTCTTGGCTATTTTTTTTTTTCACTCATCACATACCTCGTAATGATCAAAAATATATATATGTATATATATATAATATATTATTCTTATATAATTATATAATTATGTGTTGCCTTTTAATAGTTAATTAATATTAATAGTAGGTAAGAATGTTTTAGGTTGATTTACACAGATAGAGGAAAAAAATACGTTGTGTCAATTTGTTTTTTTTTTTTTTTCACCTGCCCTTAGTAGTATTTAATGAACCATTGGATGTGATGCCAAGTTCATTTTAGTGTTTATATTTAATATGAATGAGTGTGCGGGTGATGGGTATGGTGCGCGCTTTTGTTTTTTTATTTCATCTTAAATGTTTCATTATGTTACTTGTGTTATGTTTATGTTTTTTGTCTGCAAAGCTTGAGGCTGTCTCTGTACGTGTAAATAAATGAGATTTGTCTCTCTCATATGTATTTGTGTGTAATGGTGTAATTAGGTTCACGGCTAAATCGTATCATGGTCTTCCATACATTCTTCAAATTATCATATAGTCAAAAGAGTCTTGTTACGTACGGGCGAGTTGATTGGTGTCACAAATGGACTCCGAATTCGCAGACCGTACGGGACATATTTACTGTGGGGATCGCATCAGGTTTATAGGATTGTCGCTAGATGCAATTAATAATTGCGCTCTTTATTTGCCCTTTATTTTTTATCATATTTGTTTTCTTTTACCATTGCATGCTTTTTATTTGCTCTAATGTCGCACGCTCCTCGTTTCATCTATAGAGCGGGAGAATGTTACTTTCCACGCGTGAGGGATAGCGATGAATGAGTTTTTGGGTCAGGAAATAGATTTGATATTATACGTGGGGGTTTGAGATTATGTGATTAAGAAATTGTGATAATATATGATTAACTTTGAAGATTAAAAGATGTTCCAAATCTTGGTATGATTATTTGATTTAGTTTTGTGGGAGAGCAGCGCAATGCTGACACTGGATCAGAAGTTTGAATTGTTACTTGTTGGGCTAATGGGGTTCCACTCTGGGCAGGGGCGGAACATAGGGTTTTGTAGGTACTTCATGATTACTGTACTTGAATTGTATATTCATTTGTTTGTGTAATTTTCAATTTTTTTTTCTTTTTTTTCTTTTCTTTTTCTTTTTTTTTTCTTTCTTTTTTTTATTTATTTTTTGTTTTTCTTTTTTTGTTTTTTTTTTGTTTTTTGATAACGAGAAGATACTGACTTTTCATCTACTGCTCTACGGAGTCTTCCATGGTAAGCACAGCGTTGCGTGGCTCCTGGACAGGATGAGACGTTGGCTGAGAGTTGTTCTGTTGATTGTGCTCGGCCGCCCTGGTGGTTGAACCGGTATAGCCTCTCTGTAATTGTACGACCAGTTGTGGCTGCTGCTGTTGCTGCTGAGTCTTCTGGCTCAAATGATCTACTATAAGCTTACTATCACAGGCACTTTTTTTGTCAGTTGATACAGAATAGAGATTATGTACGTCTGGATAATGGTTTAGCTGCTGTTGCAAGCCAATTGTCTTTTTTGAGTCGCGATCATCTTGACTACCATTGAGAATTTCACGTTCCCGACTATCTCGATCATTTTTAGAATCTCGTGTGTCTTCGTCCCTACTGCCCGTTCTTTGAATTGACGATGGAGTGGGTGGTGAAGTTAAACGATCACTGCTATGTTCATCAATTCTTGCTGTTCGATCTGTACGGTCAGGTCGATCAGTTGGCGATGGACTGAGATCAACTGTTGGAACACGTTCAGGTCTTTCAGGTAACGATTTAGTTGATGGTCCACGATAACTTTCATCCTCACTGCTGTCGTGAATGATTCTTGTGATAGGTGTACTTCTTGGATTTCGACAAAGTTGATCTATTAAAGCTTTGCTGCCCATTGTTTCTGGATGATGTTGTCCAGATGCTGTAGATTGCTGACACCTTCCATCTGCCATTGCTCGATCTCTAGGAATACCAGTTTCGAGACTTGATCTAATTAGATTATCTAGAAAGCTTCCATTGGCCCCACTACCATCATAAAGGCTTTCAGCTATTTCCCTAGTTGTTTTTACAATAGACGAGCCACGAGAATTCGATGTTCCTGGCTCGACACTACTATCAATATTATCCCTTTCTCTTTGCTGTTGCTGTTGTTGTTGTTGTTGTTGTTGAGCTATCGCACTTCTCTGTTGTTCTTGCAAACCGCGCATTCTTTGAGTAGCAAAATATTGCTCTGAGAGTATTGGCGGAACGTTGGACGCGCCTGCTATGAATGGAGATGGCATGAATGGCGCTGGACTCCAGAAATTGAAAGGATGTGGAAATGGCAGGTGTGGCATGCCTTCAAGAAAAGACGGCATTTTGAGACCATTTGGTCCAGGAATACCACCTGGACCTGGTGTAAATGTTTTTTGTGTTTTTAATGATGGTTTTTTCTCTTGAATACTTGGTCGCATTGTTGCAACATTGGTTGCGGATTCTTTTGCTTTATCTTCTGTAGGCTTTTGGTCCCTGTTTGGAAAAATTGAAATCACATAAATTAATTTACTGATGAAATTGAGTAACAAACTTTTTTTTTTTTTAAACTAGTATATTATATTCAATCGCTTGCCTTTTTCGCGGTCTCATAAGATGCCGCTCCTTAACCTTGTACTCAAGAGTGGAATGTGGTACACCATAGTAACTTCCTGCTCTGTGAACACTCATTTCTCCTCGTTGTACAGCTCTTACAGCTTCAACAAGACTGTCGCGATCATAATTGCGATACTTTCCACGTTTTGGTCTCGTCCCCTTTCCACCACTTCCTGGCTTAGATTTATTATCCAGCGCTTGTGATTTTGTTTGTTGTTGCTGCTGTTGCTGGGATTGTAATGTTTGTGGTGGTGTATAACGACCTCTTTTAAATGGATTTGTATCGCTTAATATTGATGCTGGGGATTGACCAGAGACGGCAACTTGGCCTGAAAGACCAGCTTGGCCTTCTTGAAATTTTGAACTTATACTTTTGGCAATAACGTCGCGAAAATTAACGCCAACGGTTTTGCCTGCAAGAGAATTAGTAGGACTACTTGCGCCTGAAAATGCCGGACTGGCACGCTCCAATAGTCCAGGACTACCCGCAACATTTGACACCACAGCAAAACTCTGGGCAAATGAGTTTGGTTCACCATTATTTTTGCTAGAGCCCGGTGTATTTGCCGGTTTATAGGACGGAATTTTGAGTATAGCTCTACCCTGACCACTGTCACTTGCCTCCTCTTCAATATTTGGATTGAAATCATCGTTTGACATCGGCACTCTTTGTTGTTGCGTTTGTTGTGATATTTGTTGTGACTGCTGAGACGTCTGATGATGATGATGATGATGATGATGGTGTAAATGCGAATGCTGATCTCCATTAACATCATTATTTAATCGTTTGTCCTCACTCATTAGTCGTCGCATAACTTCTGGTATCCGATAATCTTGAGTTTCCAAACCTAAATGTGCATAAAGAAAAATAAATAATTGAAATAAATGTGGTCGACAATATAGTGTATCAAATGTAAGATTATCGGGCCAATGAGCTGCTGGCTTCTATCGATTCTCGAAGACTTAGAAGGCATACAGTGTGGTGCCTTGATAGTTATCGTCTGGTATGAAATGGCGCACGAAAATCCAAGGCAACTATCAAAGAGATATAGTAATATGGGTACGACGACCTATATCCAAGGAAACTACCCTTGTCAAATGCAATTTTGCACGTCGTTCACATGTGTACAGTGTATGTATTCAAGATGCATTGAAATAACTCACCTTTGAATGGTGCAGCAGCGGCGAGCATTTTTTGGATGTAGGGTCCAATGTTAGCGTGTTCAAAACCTGGCCATTCAGTACCTGTCTCCTGTCCCCGTTGAAGTAGAGTTCTCAGTGAATCGCCACCTCCGCCCTCGAGTGCCGAAAACCGCACCAAGTCCTCGAGTGATAGTAAAGGTTTCAGAAGAGCTTTCTCTACTTCTTTCTCTTCTTCCGCACCGGATAGTTCTTTGTCATCCACCTGTTGAATATTTCAAATTCTAATTTCTATTCATTCTCCTTACTATTCATCACTAAAATACTTTTATTTTATGTCGAAAATGCGTACTGCTATAATACTAAATACATACATTTATTTTATATGTATTCGTTTATGGCAGATTGAATAATGAAAAATTTACAAAAATATATAAAGTTGAAAAATTTTGTATTATCGTTTGATACGTGTAATTTGTTTCATCATGAGTAGATATTTATGTACATAGATATGCCGACGTCATATTCATGTAGGTGTATCGACTGGCCTAGTTTTGGTTGCACATTAAATAAAGCGACATGCTAGGACTTTTCTAAGATAGAGTAAGTTCGTTGAAATGCTCAATGGTGATACCATCATATAGAGTCGTTAAAAAACAAAGTAAACAAATGATACTTATGCCGATAATATCGACCGCAATTGTCGTCATTGCGTTGAATAGAAAACCACTATTTAAATAAAAATATTTTTACTAATATTCATATGCCAAAAGGAGGAAAATTTTGTCAATTGTTTTTTTTTTTAAATTAAATTAAAGAATTTAGAAAAATAAAAAAAATAAAAACGGAATATTTATCTGATACGTATTTCAATTAAGACATGAGTAAAAGAGTAATTAAAGCTTTGAACGATCTTCCCAAAAACTTACCTCAATAATCGCAACTTCGCGAGCGTTGAAAGACCAAGTGTTTGACTACAAATATATAGTGAATAATGATAATAAGAGAATTAAACAGCTCATGCAAGACACATTTGTCAAACTACTGAGGTGTTATACGATAATCAAACAGTATCTGCGTATTTACTGAGGGTCTTAATTTATTCGTTTACATCTCATATGACAGAATATTTGAATCATTTGTCATATATGGAAAAAAAAAAATTATCTCAAATCTACTCGGTCATTTTAATCGTCATGCCAGAGGTATGTTTTGGGGAAGCTCTATTTTTCTCCTAATTAAAACTACATATAAAATATTGTTCAAATCGCGATCATCATTGAATAATTTGAATATAAAGAAAATTTTTCTTACACTCTCTATTATTTAAAATTTCATTAATGTGATTAAAAATATTTAATGGCAATTAAATGAATTATACCGAAGCTGATCTTACATTATATTTGTTACCTATTACATAACTTTTTTGTTACCTTTCTTTCTACGCATATTATATAATTATAATCCTCTTTTTCACTATATACTTTTTTTAACTTCTTTATAAGCGCGATGAAAATTATATTCTCTATGATGAAACGGAAAGAATGAAAAGAATAAAAAATAAATATCACGGTCTTTCGTATCCCCAAAACCTACCTCATCCATTTGCGGGGGCGGTGTGGTTGCAGTGGCATTTTGGGTCGTATTTGATGGTGTTGTTGTTGTTGTAGTTGTTGTTGTTGTTGCAGATGTTATTGTTGTTGTGGTAGTTGTGGTGATGTTGGTGGTGGAAGCTGTGGCACCGGACTCTTGGGTATGTGAGTGAGTGCTTGTCAGGGATGCGTCCCTTTCGCGTTCCATAGCGAGTTTGTAGACCTTGTTCCGCAGTGTACTCCTTGGTATTCCATAGATGACAGCTGCTCTTCTGGTGCCTAATTTTCCGCTCTGAATGTCTCTGAGTGCAGCCTGTAACTCTTCCTCGGTATAGGTTCGCCTTCCGCCACCTACTACGGGTACACCGCCAACGCCAACCGGACCTGTTAATCGTGGTTTCGCTCGATACGTCGATCTGCCAAATGAACCAAATAATATCAACTCAATTAATTTGTTTCACTGCAATATATGCTTTCAATAATTTTATGGCACACTAATATGTATAATAATTAAGATGAATATCATCGATATGTTGTTAAATTTTTGTTTGGCATTCATAGAGGGGTAAAGAGAAGGGCGAGTGAGGACAAAGCAGCGATAAGATTAGGCGCGTGAATGACCGCGGGCCAGTCTGCCAATCTCTCGTCATCCTTTTTCAGTGGCGTGAGCTATTGAATATTACATGCGTATACGCGAGTACGCAAGAGGAAGGGAGAAAGAAAAAGAGTGAGAGAGACTATAGTTCATCGTCCTCAATGGCGTGTCGTTGTCCGACTCCAAATCCATGCTGATAAAAGTGCATTTCGTTCGTTTGGTAAACTTTGCATTTCGCTTCAAGATATCAAAACACAAACCGACTATGTGTATATGATCAATTGCCGAGTGAATGAACTGCCGAGCGTTTTTGTCGACACATATATGTATTTATTTATTTTATTTTGTATCGTGGTATTATTTGTAGATTTGTATGTAATATATATGCAAACAAATGCGATAGGATACGCGGGAATTGAACTCTTTTCGAATGGGTCTTTGGCAAATTTCGAGGTGAAAACCCTCTTCTGTTACAATCTTATCGGCGTTGTGTGCGTGCGTGGCACGGATTTAAGCTAAGCTGCAGTTTGCATTTTTTTTTTTTTTATTTTTTTTATTGGCCAAATGCCATATAATGTTTTGTTCGTTTGTTTTGACCGATTGGAAGGTAGAGATTACAGTCCAACTAATAATAGACTACATGATAAAAAATCTGCCACGCAAAATACTGTATATGAATGAAAATAGCTGCGAAAAACATGAGGGCAATGGACGCCAGTATGTATGATTGAAATTTATTTTTCTTCTCTTTATAAATTATATTTTTACACTATTTGACACCGTTCAAGAATTAAACGATGCACTATTCTCCGTTAAAAGATAATGACCATCAGCGTGCGTTTAATTTGTAGTTGGAAAAATTGAGGTCGAGGACATTGCTCTGACAACATGTATCATTGTGTTCACTTCAACCCCCTTTTTTTTATAATTATGATTCTCATGTCAACGTGATTTGCGAATGTGTCTTGTTGCGATATTTTATCATTGAATGAAAAATAAATTGTTAGACAAAAAAGAAACAAGTAAGAAGTGTATATAGCATGAAGATTACGTGTAATACACAAATATATGCATATTTTTAACTGAATTCAAAATATATGAAATATTTAGATTTCAAAATTGAAAGTGTCCATAATTCAATACTTACGAAAAAATGCATTTAGGATCTATCCCCGTCGGCATTCTCAAAGGTATTTTTTGTTGTTCCAACATGGATATATTGTTGTCCTGATCAGCGATAAAAAAAAAAAAGATTAATTATCGAAAATGAGTATTATTGAAAATTAAAAAATTATGAAAAGAATAATAATAAACCTGAGAGTTTTTAGGTTTGGCAGAGAGGTCGAGAGGTTGATCAGCCAAGTGGCCGGTCTCCTGATGTGTTTGAATTCCACCGAGGGATGTTTCTCTCGGTGGTAGACACCATTGTGGTAATAGAGTTGGGTATGTTCCACTGAGTGCGGCAGCAACGACCGAAGCCGCCATTGGGTCAACTTGCACCGACATTGGTGACTCTGCAGATCGTGAACTGCTGCTACTCTCACTTTGTGGGCTCTGTGATGTAAATCGAAGAAAAATATATTTTTATCTATCAATAAATACATTAATTTCTTCTGATGAATTATTGATAAAATCTGATAATTATGAGAGTGGGATTTAATATAGCCTTAATTTCAGTTAAATATAGGCTACATTTATATTTCATTATAGAATTAAATTACTATATTTTGTAACTCACAAGTGGTGGTTGATCGTCGTGAGGCAGTTTTCCATCGAGACAGAAGTAACACTTCTCCAATGGCTTCCAATCTTCTGGTGGTGGACTCGTAAGGCGATTCACAATAATAGGTAACGTCGGGTGTGCAATTGTTCCTGGCTGTTTATCACTGATGAATGTTGATATATTTATTTCAGGATTTGTTGATATCGCACTTCTCGTCGTATCACCACTACAATTATTTTTTTTCGGCAACTCTTGTAATTCTGCTTCCTTCTTCACTCTTAATAGACCTGGTGTCACTTGTATCGGGTCTGGAATGACTTCTAATAATTGTTCCTAAAATCACAATTGAAAATAAATGATATGTAAATATTCATTATTAATAAATATTTCAATATTCCAAATTATCAACTTATGAATAAAAAAAATACATTACCTTGGTTTCTTCCTCGGTATCTATCGCCTCGTTTTTTATATAATTTTCGTTTTCCCTGAGTGGACTGATGGCTGCTGTTCTTTGTAACGCGTCCTCGTCGAGTTTCAATCTCTTCTCGTGGCTTTCGCGATCGTTCTCGCAATTCGTTTCTTCGTCGACCTCGTCTCCTTCTCGTTGCCTCGAATGTTGTCTCACACTTGTTGTCAGTACCTCTCCGTGCTGCAATAATTCTAAGCGCGCACCCCCGTTTTCCTCGTTTGCTGCCTCGACCTTGATGTCTGCCACTGACTTTAAACAACTGTGATCGTTGTCGTTGACGCTTTTGATATTTGTTAAATTTCTTAATTGAAGTTTGTTGGTAATTGTTGATTCGGATGTTGTTGTAACCGCTGTTAGTGGTGGAGTTGTTGGTGTTGTTGCTGATTGATTCGCGTTTTGGCCAACAACTCCTGGTGATGGATGACAATGGCCAATCCCTTGGTTGACACTTCCGGCACCCAAACTGCACGTAGTTGAGAGCGCCGGATGAAGCCGATGATGCGGCTGATTTGCTGATTCGCTCCGGGTGCTGCTGTACAGGGTGTCCTGATATTGCTTCCATCTCCTACGGCCCATCAACTCTTCTGCTACTCGTTCCAGACCTGCAAAATTACAACAAATGTATTAAACAATGTTGAGGGTATTAATAATTTGTGATTGTAACAATTTTACATTTCATTCACGAGAATAATATTGTTTGCTTTTTTAAAATCGAATGTATAACTTATATTGTATATGATGATAAGCTAGTGTGCTTGATCACATATTGTATATATATATATACATATAACATATTGCTATGCAGCTGGTGTTTATACACGTATAGAGATAGTGTAAAGCGAGAATTTTTTTTATTTCAATATTTTTTCACTCCTTTATTTATTCAAAGGCCGAATAGTTAGTGGTTTATCATTGGCGTTTGTGGCATGTTGTTGCTTTTACTGGCATGCTCATCAGGTATCTGATTTACCAACACATATTCACCCGTAAATGTACATGATGAACATATATACGTAAATATATGAAAAAATATCAATATATATGCGAGTGCATGCGAAAATACTGGGAAATATTGCAAACATGCATTATTGTTGTTGCTGCACGTAACGAGATAATGTTTGACAGTTTCCTTTTTGAAGACAAAAAATATTTATGCATTGATATTTAATTTAGAATGGACACTCCCGATAGCGGGAAAAAAATATTAAGTATTATTATTTTTTTTTAATCGCAAAATCCGTTGCATAGTCAGGTAAAAAAGTCACGCCAACTTCTAGTTGTCTACCTGCGTGCAATACCTGAATTTGTTTCTCTATGTACAATACATCAGAGTGATATATTTTGTTGTTGGTCGTACCTAATATTTATTATATCCACCACACCATTGATATTATCGCTGATATACATGTATGTATGTATGTTGTATATGAATTAGTAACATCATACATAGATATGTACATACGTTTCGCGAGAAGGTGGTCGTTATTTTACGTCTCGGAATCCACAAATTAAATTGCACTATTGAATCGATTACGATGTACACACGTACATATTTATATCTATATATGTACATATGGTGCGAATTGACCGGAGAATATTGCATCGTTAGAACGCACAGAAGTATAAGGGGAAGAGTGTGAGAAAGCTTTGGAGATGATGGTATATGGGAATAACCCCCTTGCGTCGTAGGAGTACATTAGCCACCCCAAGCATTCCAACAACACAATGACGTTCTGTAGAGGTCAATTAAATAATTCTCAGACGTTTTCTTTGAGTTCATATTTTTTTCATCATAAAGGCATTGGGATCAAAGAATAAATGCAATATCACTCGATGGTGAATAGTTGTAGTGGATGCAAAAAATGCAGTGTGAAAAGTGCTCTTATAGTAATGGGTGCAAGTATGATAACATGAAACGGGAAAAAAAAAAAAATCAAAAAAATATTTATCCTCATATTATGTACTGTGACAAAATTGTGAAAACTCTGTGGATATTATATTGTCTTTTATGATGTTCACGTAATGATAGAATAGTTTTCATATATTATTATAGCTCCGTGAAGTATTTTTATTACGAAATCGTTAATTGTTAAAATAAATTATCCGGATTGATGGAGAAATGGGAGAGGGGTCATGAGGGTAGACGGGGCGTTTGTTAAGGTTAAGTTGAGCAGTTGCTGTTATCAGCCTGGTAAATAAAAAGAATTAAAATTCTCGAATCTGATAAGCAATCGTGTGTATGATGCAATGAAATGAAAATGTTGGGAAAAAAGAACACGAAGCCTCATGATTAATATTGTATAAATTCACCCGATATAATTTCATTGTATATTCTTGGATTGGACAATGGAAAATATAATAAGAGTTAAAGTCGATAATTTAGTGGAAGTACGCAGCTATATACATATAAAATGAAACTTGCAAGGCTAAACATGAACGTCAATTCTTCCGTGCAAATAATCCACTAGTGACTCGTGTGAAAACATCTGAATAAATTATTATTGTTTGCCAAATGCTTTTCGATGTATGTATGTGTGTATGCGTCTAAAGAATGGAGTTTGTTGCATTGTATCTATAATAAAAAGTGAGAATATATGTTAATGCTAATTTATGTGTGCTTGTCATAATTATTTCAATACTCTATTTATTATCCTCGAAATACAGAAAACTATTAAATTTTAAAAATTATTAATTGTACTATCACATAATTTTTATCGTTGCAAATGACTTTCTGGTGTGTCGGTACTTATAGAATAATACATATATGAACAGATGTTTTTATCACAAACTAATGTGTGTTTCATAAATATTTTTGTTTCGCTTTATCAACGTAATTTTTCATCGTCTAATCGGTCTAACACTCTTCATCTATCATTATCGAATGCTCTAGACCCATTTTTTAATAAACAATTCATTAGATTATTTTAACAATTTATGAGTAATAAATTGTAAATAAATTTATCAATGTTTATGCAGTATTCTCAATGAGTAAAAATTATGCTGGAATTTATCGTTTTATTTTCTGTGTAAATTCACAGTTAGATATTATATATAAACTACAATGTAAAATTGCTTTATAAATTGTTAGTTGTTTGCATTGAAAGCAGGGTCAATAAAAACAAAGATATATTCATTTGATGATTGGTTAGTTAGAAAAAAATTCATGTATCATTTGGTAGTTTGAATCTGGTGATAATTTCATACAACTCTAGCTCAAACGCGTCATCTATTTTCTATGTGCAGTTTAAGTTGGTGTATGTAAACTCCAAGGTTGTGATGGTAAAGTATATATGAGTCACTTAAAAATTGCGGTAGACACATATTCACTCATATATGTACGTGATTGCTGACTGATTATATCTCTCTCGAAAATTAATTGGTCATATTTTTTTTTTCATTTATTTCGTTTCACACAATATAAATAAATAATAAATTCACATTATTTCTTGCGTTTATTGCTATTTTTTTTTTCTTCATGCGCCGATAATTTCTTAGTAGTATGTACTCATATGTCATCTATTTGGTTTCTGTGTCGTATTTATCAATATATGTAACTGTGGTTTATTTTCATTGTTCCAGACAATGCATACACGAGAGTGGCATCCATTTTACATATAGATATATACATACCTACATAGTCAGTATGATAACGATAATACCGAAATAAGAACGTGCAAAAGCAACAGAAAAGAAATCGCTCAAGGACATGAGTGTTTTCTTTTTATGTTCATGTATCAAAACTTTTTTGATGACGCACAAATTAATTACAGACGTCACAAAGATAAATTGACTTGATATTTATATTGATAAAAAAAAATGAGAAAATAATATTTAGCAAAGAAATATTTATACAATAGCTTAACGACACAAATTCATTATACAAAATCTCCAACACTATAGTTGTTTAATTTGAATCAAGAATTCTTTGCCATTCTTCCTAGTTTTCTGTTGCTCCTATAATACTATTTTATTTGCTAGACTGATCATTTTAATATTCATACAACGTGCAAAGTCCGTTCGTCTAAGTAATTTTAAAAACGTTTAGATGCCAGCGTCTTCTCACACCAGGCGCCACATATTGACTGTCTATATATTTGTCGTTGTTCTTTCTCTCACTTTGCACTAGTAAAACTTCACTCAGGAATATAAGTAAGAAAGTGACTGTAACAATAATAAATGTAATCCGTAGTTGAACATGTATGGGAATAATACATATATAAGTTACATGCGAATATACATTGTTAGAAAAAAAAAGAAAAAAAATAATTCAACATAACATTGAATTGTGTTATGGAGAAAGGAAACAAAATGATCATAACTATGACGCGTAATGATGTGATAGATGAAGAATAATATAGGAGGAGAAACTAGCCACGCCCGCTTACAGCTTTAATAACGTCGCAAAAAGTTATCAAGGACGGTCCAAGCGTCATACTAAAATGAGCAATGGCTTTAAGATTAAATTCAAGCTAATATTTATTTGCAACGTCTTTCAACCAAAATTGAAGAATAATAATTTAATAATATTCAAATTATGAGAATCATGAGGGATAACCAACAAAATACTTTCAGAAAAATTTATTTGATATGTTATTACATAATTGTGAACGCCAAAAAAAAAAAATTTTAATATAACAAAATGACACTATAATGGAAAAAGAAAAAATTTGCCATTATTCAATTTAAAATCGAATAACTCAGTGTGACTATAATTTGATGTACATTTCGTGCAATTGCGGTCACACAATATTCAGTCGAGAGAATATATGCCGCTCTATCTCCGCCATAATAATATATATAATTCATTTGCTAGATTGTTGGTCCCCCATGTTGTATGGCCCATGTAGTTTTGAAGGAATCTAATCGGCCGGGTGTTTTAACCAATCGTGATTCAGTTTAGACGAGAGTATAATGGGAAGGTTAGGAAATGGGATGTATTGCGACACGCCACACTATGTCGAGTGATGGTTATGTTGACGATGGTGGGGTCCATTGAGTGAGCCGACACGAACACGAGCGAGTGAAAAAGATGAGTGGTAGGCACAGGGGAGGGCAGGGAGAAGAGAGCGGGAGGGGAATACAAGGCTATCCTTTGTCCGAAACTCGCGTGCATGCCTGATGCGACTGGTCTGTACATTGGGAAATTTCGCTCTCTCTTAATATCGGTAGAACCACATTAAAGATCAGTGAAAAAAGCCAAAGAATATTTAATCAGCCGATTGAATAAAAATTTTAAATTTAGGAATATTTTTTTTTTTTTTTTTTTGATATTTGATCTGTTCATTAAATTAATTCTTATAATTTTTTTCCCCCATTCTTCGTGGCTCATTGTTCTTATATTTCTCATTATGCACACTTCACTTTTTAATAATCATGTCCATAATCAATACAAGTCTCTGGGAGTACAATAACATACGATATATAAGTATGGATAGACAGATATGTATGGGTATACATATTTGTATATACACACATATTGTATTGACCATATGTCTTTCAATCTTGTGTCGACAGACTATAGTGCATTGAGTTGACAATCAAATCTATTGATCGCCATTATTTTGACAAGCTGATGAAAAAATTGAATTGAATTAAACAAAAGTATTAACAGTATAATAGAATTTTCAATTAGATTAATGTTAATCGAGTGAGAATTTTATTTCTCGAATTTAGTGTTTGTATATATAGTGTTTTATTGCTGTATGTATAAAATATATATGTATATCTCACTTCGAAGTATTGCGAGTTTTCGCGTCGACTGTTCGGCATCTCTCGCGCACTCTTTTACGTTATTGTTTTTGTGCACTCATTTACTCTTTGTGTCTTATAGCGTTGTCAAGTAACGCTAGTAATCGGATATTAGACGGCATATGACGATGGCAACGACAACGATGATGGTGCCCCATTTATCGCATTTATCACTTGCAAGCGTGTACTATTACCCCGCGGGAACGGTAATGCTGATGACATTGTTATATACATTAAGACATTATAATTTCGTGAGCGGTGCACGTTTTATCGATCGATTCTTTCGCGCTGTGTTATGTCAGGCAATCAACATTGTCATAACATTTTCAACTTTATATTCCTACCATAAATTGTCAATTTTTACGCCTTGTCTCATGATTAAATTATCAAAGAGAATAAAACTGATTAAAAATTGAAAAAAATAAAATTTGATTGCCATGTCAGAATATAATCTAATAAATGCAATTTATCTTTTGAATGACTGACCTGCGTTATTTATTGAACGAATTTTTGTTTAGTGTATTCGAGTGATTTTTGATATCTAAAATTCATGATATTTATTTACCGTTTACTTTCGTATATACATCTACATCTATTGTATATTTTTTTTTTATATGTATGCTCATTTTCGATGGTATTTAAAATATTTATTTATATTTCTGTATGAACGTTTATATGTATGACTTTATATTTTTATCAGTGTATTTTTTTCATCACGTTGAATGCTGAATTTGTTTTCGTATGTCATTATTTGTGGATTCTCCGTGGATATTTGAAAATTCATCAATTTTTATGGAATCAATTCAATTCCGTTGAAGCAATTATTATAGTATGTATTTACTTTTCATCACGTTGTGATGAAAAATCATTCGCATATTGTAATCATGTGAAATTTAAAAATTTATTTCAAACCACTTTTTTATTTTTCTTATCATTGTGAACTTTTAAATTAATGATACAAATGTAAGCATTGGTTCGTGTATCACATTTATGGCTGAAATTACTTTTTATGAAACTAGATATATACATTTAGATAATTTAAAAAATTATACAACAACTATAACGCCATAAAAAAAATTTTACATTTAGTTCTATATATTTATTCATTATATTTGTTGCATATTTGATTTAAAATTTTCTGATATATAATCATGCTTTTCTAATCTATAAATTCGTTTTGATTAATTCAATATTTTTATATTTGTACATTTTCCGAGTTTGTTCAAGCAAGAAACATATAAGTTATTTTATCCCTAATTGTGCTATGTCATACGTATTCATTTCTCCTTTTCTCCTTCATTTAATCGATTTGAGGCGAGGTCATCCAACGGATGTCAAGATAAACTCCCCAATTAATTCCAATATCATCCCCTTTATTGTCTCAACGACCTACATACTTTACTCAAAAAAATACATATATGAAGTGTCTCATTTAAAGTTAATCAGTCATATAAGTTAGAAAAATGAAATTTCATAAAAAAATGCTCCAGACAAAAATTCTATGATTTCAAAGCAAAATCCAAGCAATCGCAGTACTAAATTTATCAAAAATGTAATTTAATCCATCTTCTTTTCTTTCCCTTTTTATTTTTGTATATATTGTATATTTAACTAATGCACCCTAACTCATGGGGATTTTTATTTAAAATTTAAAATCTACTACAGTCACTCAATATCCTGAGAGGAAATTTGTACGGGTTTTGTCAAAATTCCTATTGCCTAAATTATTAATAATTATTCATAGTCTTACTGGTCAGAATTAATAGTCAAGAAACTGACCAGACACTGGACAGAGAAAGCTTAACCTAAAAAAGTGTAGTTCACACTGTCCCAGATCTGAGCAGTGAAACTAAACAAATACTAATTTACAACAGCGCTATATACTAATGCCTCTAGTAGTAAGTGTATGGCTTAAAACAGACAAGATTAAACGATACATTTTTCACTAGTTACTTGCCCAGATTCCAATAAAATTAATTTCAACACAATCTATCTCAGCTATAATTATGCATCCCCTTTTCATGATGACGCTAGTCCACCGTCAATATTCTAATTTTACTTTTTATTTTTTTCGCCTATTATGCTTTTATTTCCTCATATTCGTTTTTTTACGTATGGGTGTGTGTGATATTTTTTTTTCTTTCCACTATAGTTACATTTTTCCCTTCCTACTTCACTCGTATGTTATAAAGGCAACGTTTCGCTCGAGTCTATCACTTTTTCCAATGTCCTCTGGTCTACAATAACAATAACAGCAGCAACAACGACGGCGACACCGACAACGATGACGACGGCGACGACGACGAAGCACGAAGCACGAAGGCTCACGAATTTTTATTGTTGCCATTCGCGTTACCTCTTTTATGCGCCTTTTAACGATCACCCTTGGCGCAGCTGCACACCCGCACTCACCTCATGGAGTACGGAGGATTGAGGACCCCCAGGCGATAAACTGAAAGAGAAGAAAAATTCGCCCCGAACATAAAGACGTCTCTCTTTTATACTCCGGCATTTTCTTTTTTATTTATCGATGTTTTACACTTATTCTTCGTTTTACTTTTTTTTTTTTTTTTTTTTTTTTTTTTTTTTTTTTTTATCTATCACCGTGTTATAATATATATGTATATATTCTAAATAACGAATTTATATTTGATGATATTTTTTTCTTTTTATATTAGAGGATTACAATAGAAATAAAGATACAGAATAAATATGGAAAAATAATTTGCTTGCACCTGAATTCATTGATCATTTATTTCCACATTGTCCGCAATTAATTTACGGGAATAATATACGTGGTTGCATAAACATTTGGGTGAGTGAATTCTAAAAGATATATACATAAAAGATATGTACACGCAACTAACATGATCAAGCGAGTGCGCGGCGCGCGCAGACCAAAATTATAACGGCCACGTTTCGCACGCGACACGATAACACATGCTGCAAGTGGAAATGGAATAGCGAACGAGGGTGATTGTGTAAAATAAGCGAAAGAAAGAAAAAAGGCTTGCAATGTGGTTTCCGAAATTCTGACTTCCGGCAAGTGTTGCACCATAATTCGTTAAATACATATAGTTTGATGTGCACCATATTTTTTCTTTTATTTATTATATCATAATTGCACTTATTGAAATAAAAGAAAAAATAATAAGAAACAGAACATGCTTGATTATGATAAATATAATCAATCGACATACTGGAGGATGCGACTTTTATTTATTATCAAGATATAATTTGTATAATAATCCCAATATTCGCGAATATCTTTTTTTTTTTTTGTATTTCAAGCATGTAGTGAATATATATCAATGTATGTGCGTGTGTATGTGTGTATAGGTTTCTCTTTTCATTTAGGTGTATGTAGTAATGTTATATTACTGAGTCGCTGTGTTCAATCAGCATCATATTTTTTTCCACTCGCCTTTCTTTCTATCTGTCTTGTTACGGCATGTGTTCCAGAGTAACTCGGTAACTTAATCACGATTACGTCTTCAGGCGCATGAACTACACTGGCGACTGAGCGCCGTGACCGTGATGGCCCTATTCTCGATATAACAGAGTTCCATATATATATATATTCTCGATCACATAATTACAAAATGTTATCAGACAACACAGCACGACTAATTAAGCAACCTTGGTGATCCCAATGATTGCAGAATGAATAAATTGTTTTTCATAAGCAATTGATCATATCTATATTATATTCTTGAACTTATTATCACTTCTATAAATTAATATCACGAATTATACTCTAATTTATCATCAATAATAAAATTTATTATTATGTATTCCGTTCAATTTATCATCAATCGCGCACAATTTTTATTGTTTCATTATATGTGTTCTTTTTATATCTTTTATCATATTTATTTTATACTTTCAATATATGTATATATATCGATGCTCGCTTCCTGTTGCTGCCGATTGACTATATATGGTCGCATCCCTCGCGCACGAGTATTCTCCTTCAATTCTCAAACACTCTATACAGTCTCACATATTTTCCTACACTGTATCATATTTTCTTCTTATTCATATGCACACAAAACATTCACAAAATATTTACATTAATAATTGTATACACATTCCTTGAGAACTGATTAATTTGCTTCAATATTTATTTTTGAAATAGTAATTAAATTTTTAAAGTATTTATGAAAATTAATACAGTTAATTTGTTACACTTGATAACTTACAAATCTATATGAAAATTTTTATATTCTAATCAGTATTTTTTTTTTTATATAATCACTAACACTACAATTAATATCAATCCCAAATTATATAAACTTCGATGATTATTTTTTATTTAAATATTGATAAACACTCAGTTGATTTTGACACTTTAATAACGATTAGCTTGACGAAAACCGAAACGTGCTGCATCGAGAGAAAATGTAGTGTCGTCGAGGTGAGAATAAAAGAGACGCTCGGTGCAGGGCGGTGTGTACGCGGGGGTGCCGAGAGATTGCCAGCGGAGCAAACGGAGAGAGAAGAGAGGAGAAAATAGGATGTTGTAGTGGGGATAGTGTCGACGCAGGAAGGGATGTAAGGCCGTTAGTGGGTAGGTAAGGGTGCATCTTGAAGCCGAAGAACTATATACATCTAAAGAGGGGCATAGAATTCGGTAGAGGGGTAGGCAACAGATATAGACTCGCTAAGGTGGAAGAAAAGCTTTTGGGCGGCGGCTTGTCTGTGGTCAAGGCATCACTGATGCGGTTTGCGCAGTATTTTTACTTATATCTCTGGCTCCCGATAAAAATTTTTTTCCAATACGAGCTGCGATAAATTTTATCATACAAAAATTAATTATTAATTTTTGCACTGATGATTATTTGTAAATGACAAATTAATATTAAATTCATGTCTTTCAAATTCTTTTGGATATCACTAATTTTCTTATTTTAAGATTTTTCATCTATATTGTATGAATAATACAATACAAAAATAAAAAATTAATAATAATAAGATAATAATGTTCTATATGGAAAAATAAAATTATTGAAGTCCCGGCATTTAGAATCTGACCTTCTCCAACACGCTTAGAGGGGTTGTGGAGTTAGGGGTTAAGGGTTAGGTATAGTCAGCCGGTGAGCATTTGGCGTTTTCAACTCGCAACAGGTCTCTTTCTGCCGACTCGGCCGCTTCAATCCATTCTACTAGTATCCAGGGATGGAGAGAGTAGAGAGGAATGAGAAATGGAGGAGACGTACGGAGTGAGAGAAAGAGTCATACCCATACATATATATACAACAGCATGCTCATGCATATATCTATATATACACAGAATTCATGTATCTAAACTCCATATGGAAACGAATTCAACTATTCAATCTTCTATTTACATAAGTACACGTGATATAACGACTATTTTATATACACGAATACCTATGTTGGGGAAAAAATAGACCAAATATTTTTTTCAAATATTTAACATCGATTTTAAAAAATCAATATTTATCTGAAACGAATATTAATTATTTGATGTGTGTTTTTTTTTTTTTTAGTATGGTAAATATTCAAAGGGATAATAATATTATACAATGAACAAATTGATGAATAATTTTTTTTTTTAATTTCTATGTGAAGACAATTTTTATTTAATTGTTTTATACACTTACCGACTACGAAAACCATATTCTTTGTCCATCGTAGTAATTCCCTCCTAATGTGTCTGCGTTCCTGTATGCAACGGGCATAGGGGCAATCCGCCATTTTTAAAATCACATCTTAATAATGTATATTTTTGTTCGCCGCGCGTGATGTATGTACATTCAATATTTTCATTTGTTCCTGCGCTCGATACTAATTTGATGACTGTCGCCAGGTCCGTAATAAATATTTGGCCTCGCCACTTTACCTCCAGATGTATTAACACGTGCCTCGTTACAATATTGTTTTTTTTTTCCCTTTGCTTTGTTTTGTTTTATTTTGTGGACGTCCGGTTGCACGCGTGATCCTGCAGGCGCACGTCGGTCTCTGATTTCTAATTTTCGTTTTTCAGCTTATTTTATCGTTTTTTGTTCCTTATTTAGTTTCTTTGCGTTTCTATTATCTTGTTTTGTTTCGTATTTTTTTTTTTTT
>JAQQBS010001422.1:11920284-12174813 GCA_030347275.1 Microctonus aethiopoides
TTTTTTTTTTTTTAATTTTTCAAGGCATTTGTGGATAACTTTGGTGGTAGCGCGGGAAGAGAAAACTCTGTGATTATCAATTGAACAATTAATTAAACACTAATTTTCCTATCAATCGATTGTTTCTGTATGTTTGTCTCAAGTTGCGATATGTATTATCTTATTTATGTCACGCAACTTTCTTTTATACACGAAATAATAAGTTTCCTACATTAATGTGCATATACTACGTGTTCCCTCTCCCGCGCGCCATTTGATCGTGAACTCGGTCACTTTGATGATCCTCCTTCGGTCTTTTCTCCACCTTCCTCGTCTTCTCCGCCGTCTTATCGCTGTGGTTGTCCCTCTCGCCGTCGTTGCCGCTAGCACCGTCGAACTCGTTGATGAATATGACTTATTCGTCCTTTCTCGCCACTTCTACTTTGTCGTTCACTGTTTTCTAATTGTGCGTGCGCAACTTCACAATTGCCACTTTATTTATGAGGTCAACGAAGGATGTTGCGATCACCTAAAAATAAAGAACAAAACTGCTGTTAATTTTCAAACGAATATTGATTAGACGAAATATAGATTATAAAAATATAAATATCCAATAAATATTATTTTTGGACGTGCATATTTTTAAAAATAATATTTTTAGGAATTGCTATTTCCATCACCGGCAGTTTTATATCCAGGGGCGAATTTATGTTTGAGAAAAGAGCAAACTCAATTTCTATAGAACATATGCACAATGAATTTTATTTTTTATGACAAAATTTATTATTATATTTCTATTAGATTTAAGCATATTGTAAAAACACTATCCGCTATATTGTAAAGGAAGAAAATGGTGACAATCGTGAATCAAAAAAATATAATGAGTTCAAGCATCAAGATAGAGCACTCGCTCTAAAAATACGTATAGGGGGCGTATTCGCGTTGTCGAGTTGGAGCACCAGAGGGGTAGAGGAGTTGGGTGCACCTAATATGCAACAAGAGAAAAAGAATTGACGATCAATAGGTAGTAGCTGGTAAGCGTCCTTTCATCCATCCCCGCTAGCCTCACCCTGCTATACCTCTTCTCTCCTACCTACAATCCCCCTCCGTCCTTTCCACCTGCGCGCTTCTCCCTTCCATATCTCGTCGCGAGACTCCCGCCGCCTTGGTTCGTGACCAGCGGGACAGTCATCCGAATCCTTTCAACTATATATATATATGCATATATGTTAAATAGTTTTAGTATTTTTATTTTTATAATAAGCTACTTTTTCTCACAATTGCACTTTACAGCCTATAATGAGTCTTTTGGCTTAATAAACTTGTTACAATGTTAATTATGCTGATCATATATTTTATAAATAATTTCCATACATTATGAAATGCCGTTGGAAAACAGGAAAGCATAACCATCAAGAGATATATGTGTACAATCTTGAGTCTGAACGAAAATAAAAATTTGAAACTTAATATATTTTTATTTGAAATAAAAAAAAAATGGAAAATAAATTAATAGAATTCATTTGAATCAATACACTATTGTAAGCAAAAGTATGTTTATCATTAATGTCTCCAGTTTTAAATTTCATCATAAAGTGTCGATATTTTGAATGTGTGCCAATATTGTAGTTAATTAAATTGTATTGACTTCATGTTAAATATTCTCCTTGAATTTTGCGTAAGGTTTTAACAGAAGACTATTGTGTTAAGTCAACCGAGAAATTTGAATGGACTGGTTGAAATATGTGAAATGTGGTATTTATAACGGAACATTTTCAACTGTGTATTATTTCATGTACCTCTTAATAACTACTCACAATTTCGAGAATGCCTTATAACAATTGTGGTAGCATTTACACACATATGTATACTATTATCAAAAAATAGTTGCACACCCTTTTAAACCAACTTTAGGTATATAATAAGCGAACTTTTCAGCAGACGTGATATATGTATATATATATACATAATGTACTCAGATAAAACTTTATCTGTCATATTATATCTTTTGTTTAAAACGTGAATGTGACATTTAGGGAATTAAATAATAATTGATATTATATTTTAATAAAATAAGCTTTGTATTTTTTGATTGATAAAATAAAATTGTTGAACTCATGTCTTTGTTGGCAAAATATAAATAAAGAATAAAATGATGCAGCAGTAAAGGAGGTAAAAGTTTAGGATTGCGAAGAAAATAAACATCTCCATACTCGAAAAACTACTAAACAAATTGATACTGTATCCAATCGGAAATGTGTCTAGTATTTGAACGTCTAAATTTTGGATATAGTTAAATGAGTTATATATATTTCTTAAATTTCGATATATTGGTCTAAAAGTTCTCGAAAAAATCTTGCTTATAAAATCCAATGTTTTAGATAAAGTAGTTAAGCGTTTTCCAAATTTTAGGCTCGAATTTCATTGATATTTCCAAAGCAAATTAATAATATTGCATTTAAAATGTGCAATAAAATATATGATAATATAATAATGTGCGATGATAATTGAAATAAAACAATAAAAAATATTGATATAATGTATAAAACAAATCTAATTTTTCGTCAGTGCTTAGGTCGCCACATTAGAAAAATTATTTCAATGTGATATTGTGGATTAACAATACGTGACTCTTTTTTTTTTACCTCTCCAAACGTGTCTGTGGTAAATTCATAATACTGTATATGAATAAAACTTTCTATACATGTTTGTCGATATGAGGTTTCAATTGATGAATTTATAGAAAAAAAAAAAATATTGACGCGTGTAACATTTACGTGTGGTTGAATTGCAGTAACTTTTTTGCCTTCGATTGATTTTGAACGTTATGATAAAATATATTGATATATTACTATCAAACAAATTCCATTTACCATATTTCACGTTAATATAATTCCAAAGTTATAAAATTATTATGATATTAATGTGATAACATTCTTAATCAAATTTTTTTTTTCAAAAATAATTCCTGTCAATATTTTTTAGTCACAATGGAAGTGTTAATTTGTTCTCCAGACTATTTATAACGAATAAGATATTCACAATTATTGTCATAAATAAAGTGACTGTATAATTTCAAATAATAATTTGAAATTATTTTCCTCCATAACTCATGGATGTACCAGGAGATGTATCTGTGCCAGTATATCGATTAACATATTTTCGGCTTGCATAAACAACAATGCTCGTACACACATACGCGCGTAAAAGCGTTAGCGTGAATGAATTTATCAGCCAGAGTCCTTCTCTCTCTATTTCTCTCTATTTCTATTTCTACTTTTTAGTTTGCGGACTCTGATCAATTCGTTTATGCAAATGAATAATAATATATTATTAATATGTTATATACCTCAGAATCAGACGATTTTGAGACAATAGGTCTATATGATATATATATATTTATCCCTCAAAACAAAGATTGGAAGTAGAAAAAAGGTTGATGATGGAATCATAGATCCAATCACCTTTTCAAGATTAAATGTTAGAGTCGAACCTCATCATAATACACTTTTATAAAGTATACCTTTTGTTATACTAAACTTTTCTATCTTCCATTTAGGTTATCATCGGCCAATCATGTGTCCGATAATTGGTTTGTCTTTTAAAATTGGATTTTTTGCTGATTTTGCTGATGATTACGAATATTTGTTGCGTGAAGCTGGAAAGAGTGAGGATGAGAGTTCATTATATAAGGGTGCGTCCGTCCCGAGTATTTCTCGATTATGTGGTTTGACTGTAATAAGGTTATAACATACGTAGGTGGTATACAAAAATTGTAACACAAATAAGTGAATGACGCAGTACGTATAGTGCTCCTGATTACTAAACATAAGGGTCTTAAATACTGGTTGATTAATTCAATGTTTGATTGATAGATAAAATAATTCATCAGTAATATTTAATCAATTTGAACAAAATTAATAAACTGCAAAGAGAAATATCGATAAGAGGGGATATCGTAAATTTCTCCAAAATAGTTCGATATAAAATATTCTTTTTATAGTTATATTTCTCTGTATAAATATTTTCTCATTTCATTTTTTATTAGTTACATTTCATGAATGAATTATGTATAATATGTAAGACATAATGGGCAGGATTTATATGTATAAAACACATATACCCTTGGACATTTCTACATTTGTCCCCTCATAAATAGTTTATTACTTGACAGCGCTCATATATGAATGCTACAATAGCAATAGCGTAACGTCAAATTTCAACGATTCGAGATCAAAGTCATTTCAGTATCCACAAGCGTGTGATGCTCTCACCCCAACTGACTATTCCATACCTACTTGCGTTCACACATCGATTTTCTCATTACGTGAATCTACAGTATGCCCGATACTATCCGTTTGCGAAACGTTTCTACATACCATCTCTCTCTTCAACCTTCCTGCACATTGCGACAAAGTATGAAGTTTTCCCTTAACGGTGTCGTATCTTGCAACTTGCATTTCCGTTATCGTCAAATTTCCATTTCCTTCATCTTTTTTGATTCACCATCTCCTTTATATTCTGTCGCTTCCGTCATCGACCGGTCTTTCACTCCCTGTTCTGTTATTTCGCTCACTGTTCCGAACGAATTTCGTCATAGAAATATTAACTTTGAGCAAAATAAAAAAAATTAAGAAAAAAATTATAAGAACGGCAGGTTGTCTTATTACAATCATAACAAAGATAAGAACGTGAGGAAAAGACTTTGGAAGAATTGTAATAACATGTACATATAATATAGATATACGATCGGATAAATATGATGAAGCGGCGAAATCGAGTGAGGACGAAAGTGGAAAAGAGACTGTAAGAGACAAAAGATAAAGAACAAACATGAATATAAAAAAAATTTAACAAAGCTCTCTATTGGCGTTAGTGAATGTTTGGAACTAGTAGAGGAGAAAAAAATATGAGAGAAGGAGACAGGATGGTCGAACCAATGGTCCGCGGGGCTTCGTGCCAAACGTGCCCTTTGTTACAGCCGCTCAGCTAAAAGAAAAAGGAAAGCTATTCTCTCACATAACTATATGGATGTGTATGTGTGTGTTTGTGTATGTATTTATACATAGTTTTTCGGTAGGCAAGCATGCAGAAACATGGCTAAAGAGTAAGAGACTGAGGCGAAAGATAGGAAGAGAGAATGAACAAGAGTGAGGAAAAGGGAGCGGAAAAAAGAGGGCATAGTTCGGGCAGGAATATTTTTCAGAGGTGCAAGGATCCTATCGTAAATGCTTGCAAGTGAACTAGTATGTTATATGATGTATATGTATATACACACATACACGATCACACCATATATACATATATAGATAAGATGGTAAACGAGAATAAGGAATAAAAAACGACGCACAAAGGGTGGGGCAAGGAGAAAGAGCGGTGCGATAGTGAGGTAACCAGGAAGAGTAGTGGCGAAGAGAGGTAGGAAGTTGGTGGGGTAGATCGCGCACTCCGTTTTTTTCCCTGCCGGGTGCGAGAGGCAAGGGTGCGTTGGATTCGGTTACTTGGTCTCACCCCTTGGACTTGCGTGCTATATATCGCTCTCACTTGCACTCTCATGTCCTCTTATTCTCTCTTGCTCTGGCACCTCCCTTCTTCGCGCACCGCAGCGCCGCGATGCTTCTCGTATTTTTTTTCTTCTCTTTCTCTTCCACTTCTTTTTTATTTTTTTTCATTTTATTTTATTTTTTTTTAACGAAGGATCCGCTCAATACTTCGGCTGTCATAACCTCCCGGTGGTGAACCCCGCACACCCTCCAGTCACCTCCTCATCTCAACGCCATGGTATCCGCCCATGGCTCTCGTCTCGTCTCTTCTCAACCCCCTTTCTCTTTTATACTCATTTTTCTCTTCCCAGTTTTTAACGTTTCGTTCGACGTTTTCCTTGCGCGTCTCGCATCGTAGTTGTTCTCAGAGAAGGGGATGGGTCACGTCGTAGAGAAGGAGAGTAAAGCGGGAAGTAAAGAGAAAGAGAGAGAAAGGGAAATGGGAATGAGGAGACGCCGAGTGAAACCGAATGCAGACGAAACTGGGCGAGCTAGTGCATTTCGTCGTTACTTTGTTTTATGTTCGTTCTTTTACGAACGCCCTGCGAGATCGCTCGTCGTATGTATCCATCCCCTCTCCATTGCACATCCGCACCCTTTTTCATCCCCTTACATATATATACCGCTTCGAGCTGAGACCCGGGCGCGTTCTCGCACTTTTTCTTTATTTTCGTCACATTTTTTACCCTTCCTCAATTTATTATCTATCTTTACTTTGTCCATTTTTATACTCAGCTCCATACTACTACTACATTCACAAACAATGTATAAATGGCAGTGTCAATTTTTTCGTCTACTCTTCACTATTCATATCCATCAATTTGTTTATTTTATTATTAGAAAATATTATATTATAGTTATATTCTACATGTACATCGTAATTTGAATTCTTGAAAGATACTTGTTCTTGTACTACTATTTTCTTATTGCAATTTTATTCATATATATTTATCCATAAATATATTTAAGAAGTGTATAGATATATGTGGTGCCGTGGGTATGAATGAAAATGGACTTTTGGGATACGATGCACAGACATGAAACATTTAAATTCAGTTTGTAGGCGTTGGTGAAATTCCGTGTTAGACTTTGACTCGCAACGTAGCGAGGTTATTTTATACTATATCTATATCTTTTACTCTGCATTCTCACTCATTTCACGATAAGAAGCAACAGTTCGCTCCCCTTTTACCACCCGTTGGCACATAGCCTTCCACCCACCACATTGGCTCCTTTAGCACATATATACATACATACATACATACATACATACATACATACATATATAGATGTATGTATATATTTCTTTTGGCACTCTCCGTTTACTCTGACTAGCTGCCAAAGCGCCAGTTTCCTCTTGGGTGTCTACTAAATTTAGGCACTTTCCCTCTTTCTCAACTTCTCCAGTTGTATATCTATATATCGTATACAGTCGTCTTTCGGTACAATGTGTACGTATACTTTGGGGTCAAAGCGACCTGCGTCTGTACCGTCTCAGACCCTTGTGTTATACATAGAGGGGATATACAGCCCTTACACTTCAGACGCCACTTGTCTCAAAACCCTTTACAAAACTCTACGCGCAAACAAATCAAAATTGTTCGTTAAATTAAAAGTTGGGGAAAATTTTGTTTTTTCAATTTTTTATAATTTTTATTAGCTAGAATCAGATAAAAACATCAAGCCATGAATCACGGAAGTATCATTCACTGATCTTTCAATTTAATAGAAGATATACATATATAGTTTATTGAATTTATTGGAATCACATTTTATGTGAATTGAATGAATATTGGTGAAATAAAACAAATAACTCGTAATCCCCAACATGCTGATAATGGATTGAAAGTTACCGCGATATACAACCATTTATGTTTGCTCATATACGGTAGTTATATCTATATATCGAAAACACAGTCATTGTAAAAAATAAATTCAGGGCGAAAATTCAGATGAAATAATATGAGAGTGATAATTTTATTATTAAATAGAAAAATACTATAATAAAATCTCAATATAAACAATTTAACTAACTCAATAATTTTTATCGTATCGACAAAAATATGATGTATTTTTCAAAAGCTGTCCAACGTTTATATGTATATATACTCATACGGTAAATGAACATATGTACATGTGGAACTTAGATGAGGTCCAACGGTTTTCCACTGAATTTAACCCCTACCGAGTCAAATATATCTATTTATTTATTGAGGCTACGCAATTTTACAAAAGACCAAAAAAGCGTGTTAGCTTAAAGAGATTGCGATAACTGGGTTAAAAATAATAAATGTATACATGTACTTATAAATATTAAACAAACGTAAGAAATATCCCGAACATTTTACAAAATTATTCTCTCCGTATCATTCAACAATTAACAAATTTAAATTACATGCACAAATTCGGTTTACAAATTAAAAATTAAAATCATCCTACAAATTATTATGGATACATTTTTTTTTCTTTCAATTCATGACATTCATTCCATATTTTCATTTATTATGTTTCAGTTTCACTTTAAACTTCAAATTTAATTTTTCTTGGATATGCCGCACCATAACGATTCGACATGAATATTACGTTCTATTCCTTTCAAGGTATTTACTTCACATAAGCATCATATCTATACATACATATATACATATATGAAGTCCAAATAATATTATCATCATCATTAATAATAATAATAATAATAATAATAATAATAATAATAATATCGATCTGACTGTATTACATGTCTCAATTATAAAACGCATCGTAACATACGACCCTTCCAAAGACGACATACAGGGGAACCTTGCATAAAAGGTGTCGCGTATATATATATATACATATGTATGTACATATGTACGCGACGTGTGCTGGTGATACTACGAGGGAAAACGAGAGAGTGTAAGAGAGAAGAGGAGAATGAAAGAGTGAAGAAGGGTGAATTTTCGTACGTGCCGCGGTGTTCACAAAAATAAAAATAAAGAGACCGTCTAGTGTGCCCGCCAAAGACCACGCGTCCGCTCTATTGTATATACGTACATGCATATTATATATGCATTCATGCACAAATTTTTTTTTATTTTTCTCCTGTACTTTATATATTTTTCTCTCCCTTCCATCGTTTTCAAGCGCTTTTGGCTTTGACGTTTTCTTGTATACATATTATATCTCTCTTTCTCTCAGCTATTTCAGAAGTTAAGACGAATAAAAATATCTTTGGGATTGTTGTTTATGCTCTTTTGTTCTTTCAATTTCAGAAAGAATTTTTGAAAATTAAACGTCACTCTTATACATATATAAAAAAGGAAATAAACAAAATATATATGCGTGAAAAAAAATAAATAAATAAAAGCTTAGAAATTGATATCGTTCAATGTTGGGGAAAAATTTGTAGAGGACATTTGTCGAAGGCTGTCGATACTTTTTAATTAGGAATTGATGATGAAGTAGTAAAAAACAAAAACTATGAAATGGCATATAGATACTATACTACAGAGCAGTGGAGTTTGAGGAAGGACGAGAGAAAAATAGGCAAAAGATGAAAGGGAGAGCGAGAAAGAGAAAGACGGGGATCGTTAATTATTTCTCGCAGTCCAAAGGCGATGATTAATTGGCGCGAAGTCGCCATGACAGTTCCAATGGTATTCGTCGCATTTCTCCTTTACTTCCCCTCATAGATATGTACATATACGTATATATATACATATATTTGCAACGACCTCAATGCTCCCTCTCCTATCTACCACGCCCGTGGACAGTCTCTTTTCTTTCCCCACTTACCTTTCATTCGTATTGATCGAATATTTGAAAATTTTTTAATACAAATGAAACTATAGCCTGTGGTTATAGTCCGAGTACTGAGGGAGATCAGGAACAAGTAGTAGGAAGCAGTGAAAATGGTGGAAAATAACGGAGAAAAATAAGTGGGATAGGGTGGGGTGAACGACGATGTTGCATCAACCGACTTGAAGGGAGGAGAAAAAAAAATATTTTACGAAGGTATATCTACCATAGCCCCATCTCCTTCATATGCAAAAGAATCTTTGGGATTATATTTCGTTTTAAAATAATCTCAAAATTTATTTATATGCATTTTAAAAAAAAATTAATTCAAATTCAAACTTCATATAAATTTTCGAGTGTATAATAATAAGTAAATATTATTTGCTTCAGAAATGAATATAGTAAAATGAGAAGTTAGGGATTAGAATAAATCTATTTTCCAACATATTTTGTAACGTTGATGATAGAAAATATGTTCGGAATTATTATTCCTAAAAAGCTTTATTACGGTATACAGCAGCTGTATTGAGATATGACATTGACTATGAATCATGTTATCGCATAGAATTTAGTAACATAAACCGAAGTGTATATTTCTTCAGACTATCCGTAGGACAGTTATGGGGACCCTATCTCTATTATATATACGTATGATACATCCATTTTGGTTACTCTGATTGCTAAATTTATATAACTAGAGATGTACAAACATGTCAGTGTCACATACTGATAGATGTGTTATATAAAGGTCTATTGAAATTGTTCGATTTATACATTAGTGAAAAAAAAAACTTATCAAATTAATAAAATTAATGAGTAAATGAATTTAAAAAGATAATTTGAATTTTTTTGCATAATGCTGAAATTAATAATTATCAAAATTATTCAATAACTTAATTTACTAACTGTATTCTAATATACTATATGAGCGGCCTTATCCATGAACTCACAAGTGACGACGAGTCTCGTTAATTAACGGCATCTCAAGGAATCTGGGGCAGGATTGAGTATATAAGCGTATAAGTTAACGCGAGAACACGGTCGTACTCGTCTCAGTAAGATCTACAGTTCTAGCTCTTGCTTCAGTTTGATTATTCATATCTTATGCGTGCACTTGATAATTTGACAAATTATTAGATATTTCAACACATCAAGTACGATGTGAGATGGTGACTATAAGTGAAATATAAATATGGATATCCTAGAGCCAGACGGTATTGTCATATAAAAAACCTATGAATGAGCTGAGTACTTACTTATATATTTTAAATATTCTGATTGGACTAGGAATTTTTCTTGTTCTCTGATAGAATAAAGCGGGTAAAAACCGTTCTGCACCTCGTTTGTAGTGACCAGCACGGTAATTTTTACTGAATTTTTCTCTCCGTGTAAAGATCAGTAAACTAACACAGATGCAACAGCTGCTGCGTTCGTAAAATGTGGAGAGGGAAATGATTCTAAATTATTTCATTTTCATTACATTATGAAAATTTGAGATTTCTCATTCATAGTAAATAGTCTTAAAGATAGAATATAAGCTTTTAATTGAGTTTGAAAATTTTCGATGAAAATTACTTTTTGAAAAGAAAATTAAATAGAAAGTTATATAACTTTAATTAATACGTGATATCACATATTAATCTGGCAACTTTGAAGATATATCTCAGCCTTAAACATGGCAAACAAGATTTGTTTATGGAACGGATCTATATAAGTATATGTTCCATTATAATGTTTAATCTATTGACGGCAAAGAAGTTCACTTCTACAGCGCGTAAAGGTTACACATAGTGATTTTTTCGAGTGGCTTCGTTGGATAGTGCATTTAAATATTTAACAAATCAAAGACTATAAATATACAGACCGAATTTTGAAGAGTATAAATTTTTAATAAAAGCAAGACTGTTACTAACAGTACTTTTTCCTGAATTAACATAGGCACATCAATTCTAATCCAACTACATGATCATAATTTTTGTTTAAAAAAATTATCTGATGATTAACTTTAACTCAGGTGATAAAAAATTCAATTTATATTTCTTATTGGCTTTCGTTAAGATTTTATAAATTTAAATCTAGTTACATTCAAAACTATTAATTGTGACTAGGTCTAATTTGTTCTTTTATGATCACCTTGAAAGGCCGGTTGAAATTAAGTAAACTTACATCTGCATCGTCTGAACAACATACATGCACATAGATGCTCATCATTACAGTTACTGAAGTGGGTGAAGGCACATATATACGCGAAGATAAAATAAGTGATGCCGTAACGAGTGAATGCGCTGTGGATGAGGTGCATATATGCACGCGATAGGGAAACGGGGTGAGATTCAATTAATGTATTCCTCAAGTTGGTTATAATTATAATTTGTGTACATCATGTATAGGATTATGTATTTGAATACTGAATATAATAGAATATATACTTCATTGATTTTTGCCATTTCATTATAATTATAAACTCCGCATGATATAAATAGTGATGCATTATTTATATTATAACTTCATAGAATGCCAAAATTACGACATGATCTCAATTTATTATAAGAATTATTTATATTTTAGGGTATAATCTTAAATGTAAAAGTGTAAATTGAGGTAAAAATTAAATTGAGGTTGCGAAGCGATGACAAGAAATCGACGAAGACATCACCGGGCCGTGTTCGCCATGAGGATAGTTGCATAACTCTAAATCTGTCGGCCATTTTGCTAACTCGCGTCTGGCGCCCGCCTTGACCCCCGTACTCGTCCAACCTTCCCCCTCTTTTATCGCAGACTTTGCACAATACTTTGAATATCACTGGAGTTAAGTATGATATTGATATTTAAACACTGTATGTAAAAATTTTGCATATATTAAAAATTATAATTCAACATCAGTTGATTTACTCCAATAACAATTCAATTAGGATATTATACATTCACTGAATATGAAATGTAATGCCATGAGTGAGATATAAAAAATTACAACGTTTTGACTATGTGTGCATATGAGTAATGAACAAAGTAAGACTTTGGCGCTCTAATGCGTTTATATGAATTGAGGTCATACCAAATTTTCTACTTTAACCTACTGAATACCGGGCGAATTTAGCTTTCTAAAGCGACGAGTACTTACGGTCAATGACCACACGTATATAAGTATGGAAGCGTGTAATAAAGTGTCAGTTTGACGCTTGGGAGTATATCCTCCTCACCACGAATCACGGCTACGAAATTAGCCTTAGCTGCCTTGTGTATCTTATCTACCAATCCCATAGGAGCCATAAAATAACCTCGAGCTTTCCTCCAACTTTCATCTCAAATCACCTCACTAATTACCATTAGGATCAGGGCCTTGAATCACGTAATGTTTATTAATTTGTCGCATCGTTTGATTACATGTATTTTACTACATATTATTCATTTAAATATTGTTAAATTTATACCCCATTTTTAGATTCTAATAAAGATACTCTTATAGAGGTGCGAAACTGCGAATACTTGAGATCTTTTTTGAACCTTCAAATACTTATATAGTGAATCTTTTTTTTTTAGTGTCCTTCAAACAGCAACGATGTTTAACGCAATCGGTAATTGCTATATACAGGAATAAAAAAAAACATAAATAAAGTATCACAAGAAATCTATTCGTATATAAATAGATATAATGTTTCATTTATGTAGTTTCATATAGATCAGAAAAAAGAAAAAAATTAGAAGTAGGTTACAACACACATGCGAGCTTAAATCTGTATATTAGATTCACAATTTTGAATTCTTTCTAGTTAAATTCGAATTATCATTTGTTATTATATATTTGATATTTTAATCGTTTTTAATTTTGCATATAAAAAAATGGGTTAGTTGTGATTATTATTTCAATATACCATCCCCGCAAGTTTAGCTGTTGTCTCATATGATTGACGAGAAAATATTCTATCATAAGAGTATAGAGTATAGATACATATTCTTTAATGTTATTCATGAAATATATATTTTTATTTTTCATTATTATTATATATGCTAAATATATAATTATGATACATATTCGATACATAAATTTTGATGTTATAAAATAGCTATGAAGTTCAATTCTTTACCAGGCTTCAACTAAGCCTTACCAATGCTTGGTTAGAGCTTGATGGAGCCAATTTGATGAGGCTCGAAACAATATGGGGCTACCAAGGCTTGAGTAATTTGCCAGACAAGGCTTGAATCTTGATAACGAATGCATGACCAATTATTGCAAACCAATGATCGCTTATTGTTGGTTTTAATTTTGTAAATAATCAAAAATAGGTGTTAAATATTTTTGCTCGATTTTTGTATAAGGGTTTAACAACTGACTATTTCAAACATGCAAAACATATTATTTCCAATACAAAACTTTTCAATTGTCTATATACATATATGAAGACCTAACGTGTTCCTGTTGCGCACGTGGCTCGACTAGTGGCCTGCGTCATATACTCATAAAAATATATATATATATATATATATATATACTGGAAGTCCTATTTTAAGTTCAACATTCGTACGTCTCGCAAAAATATTTCAGGCAAAAATTCATAGCTTTTAAAAAAAATGTTTGATAATGCTATTGTATTTTTTTTTGTGAAAGAAAAAAAAATATATATATATGTATATGCTTTATTTTATTCAAAATTCATTTTTTCTCCAACACTTCTCGTATTTACAGTTCATTTGAAGTGACAAAAAAATATTCTTGCTATTTTTTGACAAGTTCTGTAGTCAGATTTATTTTTCATGTTTGAAAATGTATGTGTGTGCGCATGCGAATGTATATACATAATATACATTGACGTAAAACTTGTATTTATATGTACAAGTCACAACAAAGGAACGAAAATTTCACCTATATTCCATAAATACCCTCGTCATATATACACCACATGTATTATTGCTAAAATAATGACGCGATCGAAACAAAACAGAATAAATATAACACGCATGTCACACACATGTCAATATAGTTTCTCGATATTTTCGTGTTTGGACGTTTGAATATATTGTGACTGTATTCAAACTATCATCAGCTTGACACTTTCAATTGAATCAAGTGATCCTCAAACTTGAAACTAAATCATATGCTACATTTATTTGTTAAAAGTATACAATATATAGTGTGAAAGCGCTATATTGCGCCAAAATAAAATAATAATTGACAACGCGACTTATATACATCCATATACATACATACATACATGCATACAAATAAAATTCTTCATAATGCGGGCGATATAATAATGTTATATGACGTCAATATAATGGCATAGCTGAAATAGACATCGTACTATGCCTGACAGAAGTAAATGAATATGCAAGACACTATCGAGAATAAATTTTTAGTATAATATAAGTTGAATAATCATGATCAAAGAATGAAAAACACTGTAAATTTAAGTTATCTCACAGAGGTTAATAAAAGATAAAACGGAGATGGAAGTGAGATATGATAAATAGCAAGTAACATGAAGTGAAGATAAGAAAAAAAAAATACTGCAAATGAGTGCAATTACTCAGAGTGGAAAAGTGGCAACGTTCGAATGACAATCTTGAAGTACTCTTTTCGGCCATTTTGGTGTCCAAGAGTCTGATGTACCGCGTCAATGATGTTTAGAGCCGGCGCGTCATTCGCTTTCTCTCCTTCTAACTTGTGTATTTTCCATTCAACTGCTTCTCCCACTTTACTCATCTTTAAACCCCCTCCCAATCTCATTCTCTCTTTCTTTCCCTCCCTTCTGATATGGCTGTCTCATTCTCTCTATCTTTCGTTCTTAGAACTATTTACACTCTATGTTGGTTGCTTTGAAAGATTCATTCTTTATGCACTTCTTATGTATCAGAGGCAGGCACGTGTATATTCTAACACATGTCTTCTACAGAGGATTTGTAATCGAGCAATATATCCATTCATTCTCTTTCTTTTGGAGTCCGTTATATATATTGAGGAGTATACAGTAATACAAAATGAAAAAAATAAATTATTTAATAAATTGGTATTGTGATTATATTGAAAAGTTCGAGTAATGGATAAATACTATTATAAGTGTAGATGGGTACTATATATATAATGTATGTACTCACTGATTTATTACAGCTTCGATGGCGCAAAACGAGAACCGAAATAAATTGCTTCGTCCAGATCTCTTGTTGGCTATTTCTTTTAACTTTATAATGGTATAACGAACAGTTACGAACAGTTTTGCATTTTTTTTTTCGTCTTTCTTTATCGTGTGTCAAAATGTACTAGTACAGCATGAGCGAGCGGGAAACGCTATTGCTGTCGGTGTTATGTGACAATCCTTATTGTAATTGTATCAACTTGAATATTTATTGTCGCCCCTACTTCTCCTTAATTTCACTCTTGTTAATATCATTAAACGTCAATATATACTTTTTTATTTTTTAATTTTTTTTTTTATACTTTTGGCAATTCTATTACAGAAATATAAATTCATTTGCGTCTTCATTCCAATTTTCGATGCACATAAATTTATTTTTGTTTCATTAATTCTTCTTCTTTTAAATTTTGCATTTTTTTTTTTATTTATGAGAGAATTTTTTTAATTTTCATTCACTTTTTACTGTCTGGCTAATTTTAGAAAAAATTAAATTATTTTACTTCAGAACTGCAGCCGTCCACGTAGTTAATTATAGATATATTATCTGACATAGAACTTGAGTGCACGTTATGACACGCTTTTATTTGTCTTCTTTAATCATTAAGTGTTATTCATCTTCACGTAAATTAACTGCATAGCGATTTCAATAAGAAGTTGGAAATCAAGAAAAAAAATAAACATAACTGACTCAATCACTGGTTATCTTTTATTTATTTATTAATTTTTTTCGGTATAGCTCGGCAATGATTTTCAGTTTCTTGACTCACTTCGCTATGTATTTCCGGTTGACACTATATGTACTGTTGGTCTGAAACGAGAACGATGGCGTGTTTATGTTGCTTCTCTCTCCCTTTCTTCCTCGTCCTCCCTTTCTCCTGCCGTCGGAAGAGCGGCAAGAAAAGCGCGAGCGCAGACTCACTGACACGACAAAGGCGAAGAGGAGAACGCGGTTGTTAGTTGTCGGCGAGCGCGGGCATCATCACCTGGGCGGTCTCGTATCCCCTCACATCATCACAACCTTTAGTAAATAAATATACTTTTATGTATATATGTCTACATGTGTACGTATAAATATATATATACATACATACATGTGTATAAAAGTAAGAAAAAATAAAAGTTGGTAGAAAGGGAGAAAAATAAAAAACATGAAAAAAAGAACGTGCGGTCACACAATTATCGATGTCATTTATTTTGCGTTTTAACAAGACGTTTATAAATGAACTTGAACCACATCAGGACGAGGACAAAATACAGTGATGACGTTTGAACATTGATTGAACATAAAGGAGATGGAGCGAGATCGCCCATGTGTATATGTGTATTAATGGATGTTTAAATGTGTAAAAAAAGAAAAAAAAAAATGTCAACTAAGAATAATTTTATGATTTTGTCTACTCTCTTTTCCACTGAATTAAAAATTACCTTTCGCGATTCATCTCTAAATTCATTTTAATATCATTTTTTATCCCTTTTTTTTTTGTTTATTCAATTTCTCATTTTACACCAAACACTTGATATCACCTAAATTATTTTACAATTCTGTCCCCACTCTGTTTCTTTATTATCTCGTTTTTTTTTCTCCCTTTATTTTCTCTCTCTCTCTCTTCCTCCCTCGCTTATTTTCTACTCTTCACTTTGATGCGCGGGTTATGTGTTATCTCTTTACTTTATTGAATTTTTTCTTTGTCTCTTTACTCCGTTATGCCATTTACACGACGTCGACGAATGTAATTTTGATATAATTCAACTCGACGCGTCTACAAGGAGAGAGAGAGAGAGAGCACCCCAGGGTTCTTCCGACTGCTCCGCGTCTAGATATGCGTTAGCGAGTTGCGTTGGGTCGCGCTGCGCTCCCGTAACTGCATCCGCGTCCACCAGCGCGGCTTGCGCGCTAGGAGCGCCGCCATCCAAGCAACCCCACCACCGAGCGTCCTCCTCGTGTACCACCAACCACTACCATTACTACTGCCACCACCACCACCACCATCGTCACCACTACCACTACCATCGTCGTCACTGCCACTACCGCCATCATCACTACACATGCAACTATATCATGATCAGACACACTCACTATTACTACTGTGATATAATGCTACACAAGCGCCCTCCAACTCAGCTATAGTTTGTTCATTCCCTGTTGCATTTTCGTTTGCCACATGTACATATATATATACAACTGCCACTACTACTTGTAGCGTTTCGCCTTCCGGTGTTTGTGATAGAAGTACTGGTAGGCATCATCACCACTATATACTGACTATACTCAGTATAGCCAGAATTGTTGAGACGCCACTTTCGGGGTAATACACATGCATCGATCTTGTGCATACATTGATATTCTGTATGGATAAATATATTTATGTCAACGTATGTGAGCGCCTATATCACCAATTGGAAATGTATGATTGGACGAAAAATTTCTTTGCAGGCGGATATGTTAGTTATAGAAAAATATCAATTCAATTTATACTCTATAGTTTTTTGCGTAAATGTTTCTGGACGAGTGCACTATAATGATGATGATGATGATGATAAACCCGGAACAATTTTTTATTAATGCAATTGCTGATGTATCCATTGATGGCATAAAAAAAAAAGTTTTCTTGTAATTTAAAAATATCTACGAATAAATAAGAATTTTTAATTTCTCTGAATTTATTCCAAGGATAATATTATAAGTTGGTGTACGGTTTGCGTGTTATATGTATACAAGCACAGTTTTTTCTCCCTCATTTCGTGTTCTATTTTTTACTTTTCCAAAGTGGTCTACACACATGGATATACAGTCCTATGTTTTCCTTTTCGTTTCGTAAACATTCTAATTTGTGATTTTGAATTTAAAAAATTTTTAAAAATCTTAAATCATATAACAATGATGCAAAAAAATTTTAAAGCGATATAAACATTGAATACTAATATTTCACGGGTTGATTTACGCTCCAATTTCATCTCTGTATGTGTATTTATTTTGAGGAGGGAAATGTGGGCATATTGAATATAAGAAGGGGGGTAATGGCAATGAACAAGAAAAAGTACACAATGTGTAATTACATACGAAATAAATAATTATTTTCCTTGAATGAGGATAATTGTTCAATTATCGTGAAATATGATTTCTCAATCAGTAATCAGAAACATATATGCATACATATAAATATAAGCTGCAGGAATTTTTGTTGAGTAATATTCTTATACAGAGTTTTGGTAGAAGGCACTTGGATATTCAAAATGGCAGTTATACTCAACTTGAAAAGTGCAAGAGGGGGAGACGAAAACAAGAGGGAGAGAGAAAGAAAGATAGATTAGATATCGCAGCTCGGTACCTCCCGACGCCTCCACACCGCACGTTGTTGCCTCTGGGTGTTTGTTACGCAACTTGAAGCTAAATTAATGTCTTTTCCAGAAAAACGGGACGTGACGGAGTTTGCGCCATTGGCTATCGCTTCAACAGAAAATACCGATTCCCTATACTTGACATTAAATTCCAACGTGGCCTTCTAAGCATACCTCTTCCACTCCTCATGTTTCTCATTTGTCTATAAGCTGAGCGCAGCGTCGAGTGCTAGAGCTCGAGCCTTTCTCTTCTCGCATTTGAGTGAACCAATAATGTTTAAGCCACGTACGTCCCGAAAAATGTCCGCCCACAGTGATTAAACACAACTATATGTAGATTTTAACGTTTGTCTGTAATAGGAATTGTCGAGTTGTATATAATAAATATACTTTGAAAAATTATAATTTTACCACCAAAATTCTCATGAAAATTAATTGAAAAAAAAAAAAATTTTTTTTCCCGTAAAATATCTCAACATATACACCAGTAAAGATGAAAAAATCCATTTTTTTTTTTCATGCATGACCTAAATAATTGTCTTCTCTGAATCCGTACTCAAGTACTCCAATCATCGAATTTTCAATTATTTCTTTTTTACATTTGTTTAGTCAATACTTTAGTGTCATAAATATATTATGAACATAAATTTTATTATAACACCTAACAAAAAAAAAATTATGGAAATGCAATCATATAATGATTGATAATTATTACAATGTATAGATATATAATGCCAGTAGTTGAGAGTAATGAATAAAAATTGATGGAAGGTTTTTATGTCCGCAACAAAAGAGGCAACGATGTAAACGTGATCGGACGACTTTATGCATGTGCAAGATATCGCGATGAGGTTCTACAGCTGTGTACCGTCACAGTCTGGTCATGGATGTCTATATATACATGTATATGGGTGCGTTCATGAGAACCACGGTACGTGGTAAGTGAGGTAGTGAGGTGCGGGTGATGAGGGAACCCGCGGGAAGGGGGAAAGCTTCATTGGCCCTGTGTGTGAATGTGTTTGCTTTTGGCTTGCGTGAGCAACACTCGGTCAGCTTCGCGCATTATTTCAGACTCACAAATACATGTGTGCGCGTATACAACATGTATAACGTCGCGGCAGTGCGTGCGACGGTGCCACGTGACGTCTAAATTCAGTCGGCCATTTTGGAGCATGATTCATTTGTTTAGAATGGGTCGGATAGAAATAAGAGGCGGAGTCTCACAAAATCTTTCCGGGCGGTATATAGATATTTTACCGAAACACGATACTCCCCGTGTTCCCATTCTCCATTTTTAAAAATATAATTACTATATTGGCATGTACATGTATCGATACTATGTTGGAAATGTAACGTCGGAAGAGTAGCCACTTGATTAGAGCGAAAACTCGTGAATTTATTACGACAAAAAATATTATTGGAAATTTGACAATTGAAAAAATTGAAATGAAATTATTTTTGTTTGTATAAGGTCAGTATTTTGTCTCAAGGCCGTGTGTACACTGGCAATTTGAATGTTATTAATACAACAATACAATATATATTCAGAGGAAAAGAATATATATATTATCCTCGATTCACAAAAAAAATTACATAAATAAATAAATAAATGAAAATATTATATTCTAACAATTCCCATGGATTTTTTGACATTCTCAATTCTTATATCTTCGCGCTTTTGTATACTCCCTTTTGCTCTCTTGTCTCAAGGCCGTGTGTGCCTAGTGGGTCAGGCGAACTGTATCAGTCAACACTCTTGCGGCTCCCCTTTAGAGTTATTTCAATATATAGTCTTGAGTGTGAGTCTAATTATTGCCACCAAAAATTATCCATGTTGCCTTTTTATTTTTTTCCACTTTGTCGTTCATGATATTCTCAACATTAATATGATATCATTAACATGTCCCATTCTCTCGAGTACGCTAATGTAAAAGTCTGAATGTATATGCTATATTACGTATATATACAAAGTGGTCGGTGGCGCATTGTAGTAGTATCTGGTGTGTCGGAAAGGGAACGGACGCCGCCTGCAAGGAGGCCTTGACCGTATCTCCGCTTATCGCATCAGCCGCGGTTGCACTCCGACAACGTCATTGCGCGTCACATACCACGGACTATATGTGTCGTGCGAACAAACCAATTGATTACATAGACAGAAAAAAAATGAAAATTTTGGAGTTGCAAAAAAAAAAAAAAAAAAAAAAAAAAAAAAAAAAAAAAAAATCATGTAGGTACATTGTCATATTTCAATGAATTTCACATAAAATACTTTTATTTACGTATTAATTAATAATTGAAACGACTCATGCATATTCCATTCATGAATGTCGTGAAATAATTTATTTAAAATTAATTTCAGTTATTCAGCCAGATTCAATCGTCATAAATTTAACTTCATACATATATCTGTTTATATACATATATAAGTAGATATGAATGATATACTAAATATATGTACACTGAATAATCTTTTTATTCCACTTCAATATACATACAATTTGGAACATATCCAAAATCTCGTGGGAATGCAGGTCAACTTGTTGCTGAAAGCTGCAAGAGGGAGACGGAATAAGAGTAAAAAAATCTGTAAAAGAGAAAGAGAGAAGCGAACAAGATAGAAAAATTTTTAAAATACAAAATTGCCTTTAATCAAACTTAAATAAAATTTATTAATAAAATGAAAAGTTAATTGGATAAATTAATAATTAAAAAAAATTCTAAAGTAGCAATCAAAATATATATTTCATCATATATAAAAATAGTATATATAAATCTTTTAAAAAAATATTTAAATATCACTTTAAAACAAATGATATATTATCGTAGTTTGACATAGAGATGTGTACACAAATCTATTGCAATAATACATAGTTGGCTTGCGTCCTCGTGCATGTACACAATGGCACACATTGCGCGCTGGAGCTGGCAGCCGCCGTGGTATGAAAGTCGTTACTACTTGTTGCTTGCCGGTCCTAGAAACAAGTCTACCTGCTCTATCGTTCTACAAACGACAGTGGGGAGGAATAAGAGGCCAAAGTGTATAGAGGAAGCGCTATGAAGTGAGAGAGATAGACAGGGATAAGGGTGGAAAAGGGGTTGGGAGTGTGGCATGATAGAGCAACAAGGCCGAGAAGGGGAGAGTATACAGTTAGGGGGTATATAGTGAGAGTAGTGGCGCACACTTGGCATCGTTTTTCCTGTTTTCCAATGGCTCTATGCCAACCACTCTCACGTTCATCTTGGCGTTCGAAGATTAAAGCTATAAAGCGCGGGGTGAAAAAGAAATGCATGCTTGAACACACCCTCGATCTGGGCATTTCAGTGCGATTATGTATATGCCATAAGAATATATTATTAATGTGCTATTAAATCATTGAGAATGAGATAATGGGTAAAATAAGTAAAGAATTTAAATTTGGACTTGATTCATATAAATTTTATATAAAAGAGTGTATAGCAGGTTGAAAAAGCTTTCTTCGATGATTTTATATATTTTATTTAATATTACTTTCATGTTTGAAACTTTCGTAGGTATCGCTATACTTTACTATATTAAGTGCATTTTGTAAATCAATTGGATACGAGGAGTATTGTTAAATAAACAATGAGCCACGAACATTGAATGCTTCACAAAATTTAACTTTAGAAGAAAAGAGAAATGTTTTCGTTTGATATTTTGTTATTGATCAATTTAATCTTTATCTGTATTTTTTCAGTTGTATAAATTCATGATGAATGAAGATAAATATATTTTGGTGCATGCGGTCACGGACAATGCCCCCGAGATTATGTTATATACGTGCATGATGTTAATTTAATGCATTCATATTCACATGAATATACACATATGTCCAAGTACTTTTGGCATCGAATGAATATACGTATGCATACATATACATACGTATATACATCCGTGCATACACACATAAAGTATAAATGCGCAGATGCGAAGTGGGAAGGGCAGAGAGAGAGGTTGGAGGCACATCGAGTTTGTGTAGGTGGAATGTATATGCTGACGCAACAATTCCAGAACTCCACCATCCACGTATTTATATTACCATACCTTCCTACACTTGTATACATGTGGAACATATTCGCTTTCAATGGGTCACTCTCGCTCTTCCTCGTCAGTGAGAGGGAAATTCGGCAGCTGTTTTAACCCAGTTTACTGACAAATTTTCTCTTCCACTCATGCTCTCTTTCACTCTTTCAGCCAACTATATATAGTGAGTCTCTTTCTCTTTTTTTGGTCGCTTGTAAATATAACAACCCTTTCAGCGGTGGACGTCACTCTTCCATTCTCATCTTTTCACTTTCGCCCAACTCTGAATACTCTCATTTTTAACCAGTGTATTTTACAAATTTAAAAATAAAATATTCATTTTCATTTCTCATATAATGATCTGTGAATTATACATATAATATAATATTTTGAATAATCAATTATGATTTGCAATATATTTATGTATAGGTATATGACTATACATGTAAATATATTTTTATACAATAATCGAAACACACGTGACAATAATGCATTATGCACGTGCATGAGTTGCGAGTTTGTCGGTTTGGCAGCGGATGCAATACTCCCACTGCGCCAACTCTCCCTCTCTCTTTTTCTTTGTCTTTCTTCCTTTCCATCTCCCTTCTTCTCCCGCCATATCGGCACACTCGAAAACTTCACATAACACACACACACACACACACACACACACACACACTCGTCTGTTTCAGTCCTTTTCTCTCTCACTCACTCTCTATCTCCCTCTCTGTATAATATAATATATACATATGCGTGTGCATTCTTACTATATCTTCCTCTCTCGCTTATTGCGCTTGACGACGACGCATCGAGCGAAACCGGTCGTCGCTCTCTCCGCTATTTTTTTTTTCTTTTTGTTCTTTTTAGTTTCCCATCCACTGTTCTCATACGCTGACCTGGGTTAACTCCATGTGTGCAGCGACGAATATAAAACGGTCGGTACCACTGACACCCTCTTGAAACCTTTAATAAAACTACGTCCACATATACATATATATGTGAACGTGGTTTATAAACTTCTACCAATAAGCGTTTAGGCCATTGACTATATACATATATACATATATATATCCCGATGCCAAACCATTGATTGTAAAACAGACACGGGATACACATGCATATAATGCACATGCACGTACATATTCGATGTACTTGAACATGTATGCGTGTTTAAATTTCTGATGTTACAAGGCAACATGAACTGAGGGCTATATAACCTTGCTAAAAGTAAATGCACTGGCTCTCCATACATGTGACTTATTTAAATATATACCTATATATACATATATATACATATTATTGTTGTTATCATATATTATCATTCATATACATTGAATCTTTTATTTTAATGATATTTATTTTCATAGTAAAACGTTTATATTGATAATTTACGTAAGTGGTATTTTATTTATTTTATTTTATTTTTTTAATTTTTTTTTCTATATTCATTTTTCTCTTGAATAACTCTGTTATCAATTGTACGATCAATGAAGATCAATTTTCATTGGGGAATCAACGCGCGATACGAAGTAAATGATCAGTGAGTGTATACGTATACATATATAATTTATATGATACGCGACTCGTCAGTGATTATACGTGCTCGAAGCACTCGTGAAACAAAGCGGCTTCTGTGTCCTCCGAGCACGAACGTACCACGACCTATCCCTACGCGTTTGCACACGCTTCTCCCCGTGCACCCATTTCTCTTGTTATACATACATATACTCACTGTATACCCTATTTATATCTATAAATATATATGCGTATATCTATTATATATTTATATATACATGTATGTGTATGTGTGTATGCATGTACCTATGCGTATAGTTGCGTATTTCATAAACGAAGCAACCCCCCATTATTTGCGCTCGAACGAATCGGACCACGCGAGCGCATGAAAACGACGGACGAGCAAACGTTGGCAAAAAAAAAAAAAATCGAGTATATATGACTTGCTTTCAAACTAATCCCTCCGTGTTTTTTTCGTTCTTTATCTATATGAGGATATATATCCTCTCATAAGTTTTTTTAGTCCCCCTTCCTTTAGTATGGTGAACATTCATTACACCCGCACTTGAAAAAAAAAAAAAAAATCTGAATCAATAGCCACCTCTTTGCGTAATGACTAATGAGGGGAGTGACAGTGTTTCCATATAGACATGTATACCACAAATAAAAATTTAAAAAAAAAAATTTTGTTTTAGTTTTTTAACTATATATATATATGTAATATGTATACATTGAAATATGCGTCCATTGCCATTGTGCGGCTGTATGAGTTGAATTTGTTTACTTAATATTAAAGGTGAAAGGCAATAGCAAAATAGCAAATAGGAAAAATTGTAAATTAACACTCACCAAACAATTGGATGTTAATGTTAAAATAATTCTTGAAATTGGCGAATTTTTATATCCTTCTCTTGCTCTCTCTTATTTGAAAAAAGCGAGAAGTATTCACACACTCACATTGCACTCGACACTGCACTGGCACTAGTGTCACATGAAAATTGTTCTTCCTACTCATCAGAATTCGTCTCCCTCCTTCTTCAATCTTGCTCCCTCCCTCTTTCTCGCTCGTTCTCTCTATCTCACTGGAAAGACACAAATACGTATACACACACGCACTTTGTCTTTCTTTCTTTTCCTCTCTGATATTCGTTTTTTTTAACACTTTGAAATATGATTTGTCCGGACGAATTTGAAGCCCGGATGTGGAGAATGCGCAACTACATTATGTCCAACACGTGCACTGAATAATTTTCACTTTTCAATGATTTTGTTTAAATGTTCAAATATTTTTCACAATAATATTTTTGTGTAGGAAAAATTTATATTCATTTCCTATCACTTTTAAGGGTATCCTTTACCAATACAGCGATTTGTTTTTTAATTGAATCGAAGCAAACATTCTCCTCTACACCAGTTCACGTCTGTATGTACTATGCATATGCAGATAACACGCCAGCGCCAATTCACTAACCTACCTCACATACAACAACGAGCGACGAATGAATGCGCGAGTATGTACAGGACGATGCAAAGCGACTTGTCGGAGCCGCACACGGCGGACCCGTCGCATTGCTTCCCCCACTTATATTGCTGTTTCCTTCAACTGACGTTAGTATATACATTGGCTGTCTCCCTTTCTCTCTTTTTTCTCTCTCTTTCTATTGCTTATTTCTGCACTTTTCCTCTCCTCAGTGGAGGTGCGTGAGAACTGTGTGATTGTACCCTTTCCACTTTACCATAGCTAAATTAAATCATAGTAAACACAAAAAAATTGCAAATTATTTAACATATAAATACGAAATTCGCTTGTCTAATGTGGTTGATAATGTGGAAACACATGTGTATCTGCACATACATACACATAATATTGTTGTAATGTAATAGTAGACAAGTATTTTGTTAATTTGAAAATGAATCAAGTTTTCTGGGTATTAGGAAATAAAAAAATATAATACACATGATATTTCGCTCATATAATTTTTTTGTTTTATTTTCATTTAATAAATCGTTTACTGACGCCGTCGAAAATACAGCTGTGTTCATTGTCGTCTATTGCTGTATATATATATAGTGTTGATTATATTTCAACGTGCAAATTAAATTCGTATCTGTGGCCATATGTTGACAGTAGATTAATCAAATTCCACAAGAGATTTTATTAAAATGAGAGACTGAATGCATCTATAAATTTATATATTGTTGCTTGTATATACGCATGTGATTACCAATTATACATATAAGATATATATTGTACATATATGTGATTGGTATAGTTCATATCATCGACTAAGAAACATACGAGGTGAACGTCCAGGAGTGTTTGCATGTATGATAATGCAATAATGCAAATTTTTATCTGTCTGATATGAATTTGGTGACACAAGGGATTAAATACTATGATATTATTTTCAATAATAAAATTTTTCGAACGCACAATGATATAAATTATTCAGAATCCTCAAGAGTATACTGATATTATATTCGTAATGAGATATTAAAATAACTTTTATTATTATATTTACAATCATTCATGTATGTCAATGTCGTATATTACTGTTTTATATTTTCCTTTATTTTTTTTTCTTACTTTATCTTGCTGGTACGATTAGGCCACAGCAGCGAAATCGACCGATAGCACGAGTGTGCCATATAAGAGTGAGGTAAATGGCCTGCTTCATTCTCCTCATACAACCGAATCGCAGTTGGAGGAATAAAAAGTGACGACAAACGCGCGCGCAGGGAAGAGAGAGGGTGAAAAAAAAATAAAAAGAACAAAAGATATATCTGGCGATAAGCTTGCTCGGGCAAATGTGCGGACGTATTCGGGTGCAGAAAATGCAAAGACAAAGAAGTAAAAAAGGAGTGCCAGGGAATGTAGTAGATAAAACTGTGTAGGAATAAGTATGAAAAACAAATTGTAAAAGGTATACTATAAAGCTATATTATAGATATACTAACTATGGGCGAGGGTAAAAAATAAATTTGTTCCTTCATATATACAGATTACATTTCATGGCAAATACTTTGCATTTGAATACTGCACTTTGGCGTCACAAAGCTTGGATGTGTATATATGACGATCGCAACAGTCGTTATCGATTGACTTTAGCCTGTTATACTTTTTATATTTATATATGTACATGTATGTAAGGTCGCACGATGGATTTTATATTTTTATATATACTTGGTGTTATAGTCCCTGCGCGCGGCTTGCTTCGCTTTCTTTCTCACTCACACTATATTATTGCAGTTTTTTTTTCACCGGCACACAATCAAGCAGGTGGTATGTAATGTCCATAATTGCGTACCGACCTGCGCCGCACGTTCGTCATATCAGACTGAACGATCGCCAACGCCCGATGATCACTTATATTGTATTTCGTGCAAAAGTGCATTTTGATGGCACTTGGTATAATAATCTTAGTATACTCATAGTTCATTTTATATATACATAAAGATGCGTTAAATATTTCAATTCGATATTTTCTAATGAGAAATTCACGTGTTTTTATGTAGTCATTTTCATTTTTATTCGTATATATATGTATGTGTGTATAAACATACATAAAGTAGGGAAAAATAAATGAAAGTTAAACATAAATATAATGATGACGATGAAGTCTTGATTGATGCATGTTCCAGAATTAAATTTAACATGCTAGAATTTCAACTCGAATCTGCCTTGACTAATCCATAACTTATATATATGCATTTATATTTCCAAGAGGAATTATTTTACATGTATGATATTATATTTACTATAGTGAGATCTAGCACAGTCATTCAGGTTAACGTGTCATGAAGATCCCCAAAGTGATTATGATCGTAAATTAGAATTTTATTTCTGTTGATCATATTTTTTTTCAAAATTCACACTTTATTTGCAAGTAATAAAAAAATTGAGTTTTGGATTTTTTATAGTTATGATTGTCGAATGCATTATGTGTGTGTGTGTGTGTGAAGGAAAATATAATGAAGACGGAGGTACCCAAAGCACACTCTAGGGATGGCAACTGCAGCTGCTTGCTTGTGCTCTGTCTTATGAGAAGAAGGCCCATGGAGTATAGATACTCTCTTTGTATTGTATATGAACCTTTTTCTCACTCATTTAGTGTTTCTCTTACTTCCGTGCGCGCGCGCATGTATCCCTTCCTTGGTGAGCGTGACTTCCGTCCCTTGGCATATTTTAATATCTTTTTCTAACACGCATTACTTCATAGTTTTGTTACTTACCATCATGAGAATGAAGTGTTCACTTTGATCTAGCGATTTATTTCAATATTTACGTAAACTAATTTTAAGGATAAGATACCGACAAAAGATTTGTTACATCATTGAATAATTTATAACAATACTTTTTATCATAATTCTCTCCCTGGATTTAGTCAAAATCGAACTCTTTATGGATACGCAAGAGCTTCTCAGAATAAAATTAATTTTTCCTTCAGTATGGTTGAAAAAAAATTAACGGAAGTTATGCCTTCACTTGCTTCTATATGGTTTTTCCTTGAAAATAAATTCATAGATTCAGTTCAATTTGCGCCTACCAGTCTCCATTTATGTCCTAATGGGAAACACTTTGTGGCTTTCAGTTACAAATAGTCAAGAATTTCAGTTTATACTGTAAAATATGAAAATGAGACGTTCTTGATATGATCACTGACTTCTCAATGTAGTACTTCGCTAATGATATTATTTTTATTGATGTATTTATTTCAAATACGATTTTTTAATTCAAATTCGAAAATATTTTCAAACTTAATTCAACCGAATTTTTCGAAAATCACTTGATGAATTTTTGGTTAGAGCCGAAAGGTTTTTAAATCTCACAAAAATATTTAAACTGTTAGAAAGGACTAATACATAAATATAAGATAATAAATCGAAATGAAGCAAATAAAATTGACATAATTGATAAAGACAATTATGAATATGAAGAGGAAAAAGATGAAGGAGTAGAATAAAAAAAAAATACTTCAACTCTGAAGAGAGGACAATAGGGTGCAGAGATAACCCGAATACAGGTTTTCTGCGGATAGAGTTGCGCTGTGACGCCGATAAAAATGGTAGGGGGTATACCGGTAGAGATGCTAATGTCGGCCTTGTGCCACATACCCATGTACACATGCTCCTGGCGCACGCTCGTGTGCATATACCAAGTAGATATATACATATGTACATACCCACCTATATATATACGTGTATCTATATGCATAATATTTATGAATGTATGTGAAATACAAGTAAAATACATTGCAAAAACAATCTGTTGTAAATTTACAAACATGTATAGGAAGTTTTATTCACATACAATATTAGAAATTTCCCACTCAGGTTAGGGATTTCAAATACTTAAGCATGATTAGTATTATTGCAAAAGTAGTATCGCAAATATATACATTGTTTTTGGGAAGTAAAAATATATAATTACGTAAATTTAAAATACTGTAATTCAATAGATTTGTTAATGAAGCAATATGAGAAAATATTATATAGGGGATATAGTTAATATTTTCTATAATTTTTTTTTTTTTCATATTTTTATTTCATGTCGAATTTTATTTTAATTATTACCCATTTATCGCATGTTAATTTAATTGATTTTATATTAATCAACTGAAGAATTCGGTATTTTCTAACGGGTTTTAAACCTAGATGGCATTTGGGAGCCTCGTCAATTAGTAAACGTGAATATTGTACATTCAATTATTTTTACTAGAATGTATTTAAAACTCTTATTTGAATTAAATCTTACAATTTTTTTTTTTTTGCAAAACTCATAAACCAGACGAAGATAATATAAAATTAATTGAAACGTGAATGCATCAAATAAAAAATATTTTTAAATCAGCAAACAAATGCTCTGAGAAAAAATGAAGTGTGAATATGAAGAAACAATAAAAAAAAATGTATTAAAGTCTCATTATAGTAATAGTTGAGTTAAACAATGAACTGGTATGAGAACATTTTTTAGGATATTTGAAATATTAGGTCGATTGCCAATTTCAAACGTATCGAGAACGTATGAAAGAAATCTGAGCATATACTACGTACGTTTGATCTCAAGTCTATTCGCGACTTAAATCCAAGATCCGTGAAAAAGTGTGAAAAACTTGTTGTCCTAGAAATGGAATAGCAACTGTGTATATAATATAATATTAAACATACCATGCATATGTACATATGAATATATCTGTATGCGTGTGTGTGTGCGCGCGCACGCGTATATATTTTTTTTTATGCTCATCTTTACAGCTTCCTATTTCACTAACTACTATTTAACCAATCAAATATATTTCTATTTTCATTATATTTCATTTGAGCTGATTTTATAATTAACAATAACTGGCTAAATACTTTTTTTTTTTTTAAACAATCCGTCATTTTTCATTTATATTCTTCATTACTAATGAATTTAAGAGACAGTTAAATGGGCATGACGTGATATTATTTAGTAATAATCGATGCATCATTAAAAATATAAATTCTTTTTTATGTATCCATCATGTATGTATGTATGTATGTATGTATCATGTATTTATATACACATAGAATATATGTATATTCAATATTATATTCATGATATTCATATACGAGTATGTATATTTTTGTCATTTTGAGTTTCGCGCTGCGATCAATAATTCGTTGCGTTCAATTGACGCCGATCAGATGTAAACAGTTTATAGCGTGTATACGCGATTATTATGGATGCCTGAGGATCACGAGGCTGCGCTAAGTAATAATCTTTGAGCGTTCTAATGCGACTTGGAACTGGGCGGCCTCCAAGTTGAAATAACTCGATGCTGGTCTCTCCATTGCGCCCCTTCCCCACTCTCCCACCATTATTTGTCTCTTTTACCACCCGATACTTCGGCATGTTGGTCCCACAATGTAAGAGCGAAAAACAGAGAGTCTGGGGGAGAGTGAGAGTGAGAGATTGATTTAGAGAGAGGGAGGGGGGATAGAGGGAGAGAGATCGAGTAAAAGAGGAAGCGCGGAAAGGGGTGCACTGCACATTGCAATCGCCAACGAGAACCTCCGGCCAAACTACGCCATGACAAAGAGCAAACCAACTGCACGTTAGTGAAACCATCGCTGACAGTGTATATGAGTTCTTTATGCAACTTTGTATATAGATAATAATGCGTTCTAACACACTCTCTCTTCGTCACCCCGTGCCTCTCTATTTTATCGTGACGAAAACAAGGACGATCGGTGAATGTTTGAAAAGACATTCGGTTACAATATATTCATGTCGTTTCAATACCAATCACCGTATGAATATTCCTTTTTTTTTACCAATAGATTTTTGTACGATAATTTTAACGGTTTTTATTTTATTTTTCATTTATTTAGTTTCAAGTTTATATATATTTTGGAATGGGAACGTGAAATAGGAAGTTCACACGCGTTAAAAGTATGTATTTAAATAATACTATTGTGGATCAAGACGGATATGAAAATATATAATCAAAATGAACAATTGATTCTTCATTTTGATTATATATTAAATTTAGAGCAATAATTCATGCATATATAATATTTGGGTAAAACATTCTCGGTGCTCATCATACTTTTTGTTAAACAATCCTTCATTTCAGGTTCATTATTATTATTATTATTATTATTATTATTGTTGTTATTATTATCCATTGATGTATTTGAAATGGCAAAAATTCAGTCATTGTATAGATATGTGCATGATATATGTTTATATATAAGTATTAATTATCGGGACTGCGATATATTTCTCTTTAAATCTTTGTGTTTAATCGTGAACAAGGCGATGCGAAACCAGATATGTTTGTAAATATATTGATTCTGAAAATTTTAAGGCATCATTGAACAATAGCAGTTTTTTTTCTTATTGACTAACTATGATCAATATTATAATGGGTTGAAAGATGATCGGTCGCGTTCTTGCAACTGTTTTTGGGTCGCTTATTTTTTTTCTAATACTTTGTCATTTATTTATTTGTTGGCAACAAATAATATCGATATTATATTTAATATTATAGGTATACTCCATGCAGCGTTGGTACAATAACCTTTAATAGATAAATAATTATGTTTTTGTATGAACAATGCATATGCATTATTTCCGAATTTTATTAACTTTAATGTTAAATGAATATATGTATATATTTATTCATCTAGAATACAATGACCAGAAGTGCGGGTGTGTTGTCGCAAATCACACATTGCAAGGCGAAGTGAAAGTGTGCAGTTTTCCGCGCGGTCTGCAAGAGGGGGGTTAGATATATACAGTATTGCAGTGTGACTCTGTGCTCAGTGTCTTGACTCAGAGGCCTCTGACCTTGTCCCAAATACAACGATTCACTGACTCTTTCTCTTTTTTTCTCTTTCCTCCTCCCTCTCTCTGTCTCTCTCCCTCTCCCTCTCTCTTTCATTTGTATGTTGGATCTGCACTTTTGTTCAAATGCATTTGGTGAAAATTTTATTTGTAATTCAACAATATTTTTCGCTAGTGTATTAATAATCCATGTTTTAGAAATATAATTTTTTTCAATTCAAAACGAAATCTGATTTTAGAAGAAAAATGAAAATAAACTTTTTTATGAAGAATCATTATGGTTTTAAGATATTATGAAGTCATAATATCTGAAATCGCACTTCTTTGTATTTTCTTCTAGTGATAATTTGGAATTTGGAATGGGGTAAGTTTTTAGATGCGATGCATAAATTTAAATATTTTCATTCCTATACCAAATTTTTGATGCGTCTATTATGGAAAAACTGATTCATATAACCTACACATATCTTAAGTGTGAATAGTAAATAAAGAAATTGCATGTAAAAATGTGGAATAGTTGAGGATTAGTTATATGAAGTATAATAGTCATAATAATGGATGAACAGCCATTATTTTTATATATACAACGTTCAAAATAGTATGGTTGGAAATGCCACACTACTCCTTACATCTCTGCTATTCGCCTCCTATTTCTCCTCCTCCTCGACTCCAAGTTTATTTCATGGCGATAGTAAAAAACACGGCCTTGGCTTCTGAATCGACAGGCCCATGACGTCACGCCCTTTTCGACAGGAGGAGCTCTTTCTAAACATGGCCGAAGATTTAGGAGCTGAATTGTATTACGGCAAGTAAAGTTTCTCGTCGCCATTAAACTTTGATTTTAAATTTGTAAATATTAAAATTAAATAAAATGCATATTCTATATTGTCATGGAAACTGAAAGCAGCAGAGCTATGTACCTATATTAACACGTCAACATTCAATATTTTGAATAGTGCATACAGATATATGTCAAAGTTGTCGGAAATAAAATGGCGGAGTAGAACAGGTGATCCTGATAGGCTTGTATTTAGATTCATATCTATAAACATTTATCTGTCCTGTTATATTTATCTATTTCTATATTCATGTAGATGTATAATATATATACGTTCATATATGTGTAAGGAGAGATGGTGTTTTTATACATAGATATAAAAATACTGCATGTGTGAATACAAATGGTTGCTAGGTGTCGGTTATAGATGAATATAAGCTTCCTTCGATTCTATTCGTTTCGCTACCCTCCAATAACTCCGCACCCCTGTATGCAGCCATTTCCCCATAGTGCTTTCCCATTCTTCCTTCGCGATTGTGTGCTCGTTGAGAGGAAATCTACCTGGTACGACTGAGTATTGGGGCGTCTGAATAGTCGTCTTTTTGCACATATGACTCATGAGCATATAGGTACGATATTTGTTCGATTACATTATATATTACATCAACATCATGAAATTATACGTTGAGCATAGTAGTATTGCTATACATATAATATTATAGGTACATAGAAGTCAGGAAGAATGAAGGTGAATGCATCAATTTTTGTATCTTGTACTAATCGATATACTCATGTGTTTTGAAGACTAAATTAATGTGAATTTGAATTTTATTACGAGAGAAATAATTAATTTTGTTCATTTATCATCATCTTTTTCAAATTGCATAACTATGCTAGAACAGAAGATATAGGGATTGAAGAGTAAAAATTATCTTACAATGTAAGACATAATTTCCCGAATCACACTTTTATTGTCACGCTCATGAGTGTATATATTTAATAATGATAAAAATGGAATTGAACGCACCCTCCCGGAGCTAATTCGTCCCTGAACCCCAACCTCATTCCATAGTAGTTGGCTCATGATGGTGAGATAAAACTTATCCCTCACCATGAACTCATCATTAGCTAAATTTCACTAGTTTGTGTGTGCTAGCAGTCTCATGATCAGCTCGCCAATGGCTCATAAATCTTATTTATCGCTTGTCTAAACTTTTATAAATTATGTGGAAAAAAGTGAGGTTATGTTATCATAATAAAAAATAATTTTCAAAGATTTACAAAACGGCAACGAAAATATCTGCGAAAATTTTTTTTTTGCTTTTTTACTGCATTTATTTGACTATGAAATTAGCTAATTTTTTTGAGCAAGTGGCTGGTTTTTTTCTGTCTACCAGTTCTAATTTGTATGATAAATTCACCACCCTAATTGGTAACGCATTATTTAAAAAGTTGATTATCATTAAATAATCGTCTCTTTCGTTTATTATTATATATCATCTAAAGTTAAAAGCAGACTCAATTTTCAGCTTCATCAAGTTAATTGAGTAAGACGCAATTGTCTATTATCTACAATAAATATATGTAGATATACTGTTCACATAATCTTTAAAACTATATCTTATTTTATAACTTATTATTATGTAGTGGTAATTTTTTTCATCTACTTAAAGAGACCAAAATGAATAGTTTATCCACACGATACCAGCATTTTATGAAATTGATTCTATTTCTCTTTATATATTTCTCATTCATCCACATCATATTTCTGTTGCGGCGGACGATATAGTCAAGTACCACCTCTTTTTCTAACTCATCCTCTTTCTCCTCTCGCCTCTTTTGCTCTCTACTTTTTTCGCTTGTCCCTCGTACTCAACTTTTATACCATCCACCCTCCATTACTTGTCGCGACTCTTTCATAGCATCATAGTGGCAGCTATGTGGTGGATCGCTGGATCAACCCAGTCATTCGAACCAACCAAACTGGTTATCGCGGTCGGACCTTCCTTCTTTTTCCATCTTGCTTTGCTTCTCTTCTCTTCTCTCTGACTCAAATGCAGTTTGCGTATAGAATTTGATGAATTTCTACTTTATTGCGGATCAACTCATTGGCGTCAATATGCAATTTTTTCCCCCTTTCATTCTCCTTTATTCTTTTTCTTATTCTTGGTACGCACCTCTATAGTCTATTGTGGTACAGAGCAGTGTCCGCTTACTATACACAATGCCGCACTGGTTCTACAGGTGGATGCTACCATCACTGGTCGGATACGAAAAAACATTGGCGCATGTACTGTTCAGTCAGTGAATCTCAACTTTCTGTAGGAACATACATGTATACAGGGAAGAGTAGGAATAATTGTTTTTAAAAATTCATTAAATTATTGAGCTGTATTATTAAACTCATGAATTCAATAAAAATAATTGATATCAACTTATAGTATACTATAATTTTGATTAATAAAACTTTTATTGCTTTCAATCATTTCAGTGGAGAAAAAAGTATTGGTTTATTTTAAAAATGAACATTGGATTAATGTTCAAAATTGCCAACATACAAAAAATTTCGAAAATCAGTAGTTTTGTATTATTTTTAATGATTTTCTACATCATTCCCCACTTCCCTTGTATTTTGCCTGAACATTTTGTATGAATGCTTACAAAAAATATACAGAGCTACTATATAAGGATAAAATGAAACAAACGAACAATCATCAGTGTCATTTAAAATAAAAAAAAAATTTCTCAAAAATGACTGCGTGTTTTTTGCTTCTTTTGGGTGGAGATTGATGAGACATAAAAATAACACCAAAGAAAAGGTAGAGCTAGCAGAAGATAGGATGCGAAAAAAAATATAATACAAGTGTATATAGGAAATGTACATGCATCTTCAGGCATGGTTTTAATTGAAATGTCCTATAACGCGCCTATCCAGCAGAAGATATACCGTTGAAGTTCATCAGTCATTGTCATCAACATATATATATGTTGTACTGCAGTCATTGCGATGCATTCGAAACCCCACAGAGCGAGAAATGACGTTCGCGCATCGGGGGATCATGGTTGAGGGGCTAGAGGGTGCACCAGGAAAAATTATATGCAGTGCGAAAATAGAGAGGGGAGGAACTGGATGATGTAGAGTGGTACAAGTATGAAATGTATAGGAAAAGAAAGAGTATATACATTTCGCTGTGTATACATCAGGCCTCTCGCAGTCACGTGGGATAGGTCGTGATTGCTTAGCAATACAAAGGGATGGACATGGAACTCCCTTGGGCACCCTCCTCCATCCTCCGGCATTAGTGAACTATATGAACATGTCAAGATACCCAAGCATCTGTATATACGTATATATATGTATGTATGGTCGGGCTATATATTACAGTCGACTGACTCGAATGAATAAATGTATACATGGGAGATGCACACAAAATTGTCTAATAATAAATATTGTCAGTGACTGATGAATATATCAATGAAAAATAAATTCAAATTATTAAATTTACAAAATGAAAAATATAACGTGTCTATAAATTATATTAAATTTTATGTTTCGATCTACTCTTTGAGCTGAGAGTATTATGAAATTTATTCATTCATTCGAAATAGATTTTTTCTTCTTTGAATATATTATAATAACTAAATTTTTCTTAGACAAATGCCAATAGAAATTAAATCACCTTTTTTATGTGATTTGTTTAATATAGATTGAAAATTATCTGTATAGAAATATCTCAAATGATTAGTATTTATTTTATTATAATAATGTGAGTATGAATATAATTTCATTTCACAATATTAAAAATTAAATGACAATGGTCAATAATTTATATTCATATTTTCAAAGACTCGGTAGTAAAAATTTGAATTTGTTTTAAATGTCAATATCAGAGATGTTGAGAAATTTTATTCCAATATCTAAATTGATCCAAATTTTTGTCTCTAAATTTTCGAATCGTTTGACTTCCATGTTTTTTGAGTAATTAACTTTTTTATCTCAATTGCATTCATCTTAAAACTACCACTGTGTATGTATGCATATATATTCATGGTCAGTTCCACTCAATTCCTCACTCTTTTATTTAATTAGATATTTAGCTTGAATGGTGAGCCGGTTCCCACGATCGTTTCATGGTCTTTCACTGGTGATCGTTATGCTAGTTGCAACTTAGAAAAGAGAGTGGTTACAACGGAGGGGATATGATCCATGTTTAAGTCTATCAATAGATTATAGTGTTGATCATGTGCAAGCGCACCCTCACATAAATACTATGAGCACCGACGCGGTTTTGGCCTTGTGGTGTGAAAGGCACACGGAAATGGCACGTCCATCTTCTTACGTAAGAAATGAGTTTTCATAATTTCAAACCGTTCAGAGTGGGTGAAGTATGTGTCGCAGCTTGCATAATAACCCATTAATTTAAAGCATAAAAATGACCATCTTTATAAAAATATTTTCAGTTAGGTGGATTATATGTTTATTATTAATATTATATGTTTATCTTTGTTATGGTATAATTCTAAAAAAAGTGCCAATTATATAGCGAGAAGTTCGAGATAGTAAATGTCTCGAATAAGTTTTTCGTGAAAATCTCATTTTTTATGGGCCAAATCACGTTATTACAAAAATTTTAAAGCTCGAAATTTTCAACAGGAAAGCTGGTCTCTAAATTTTATTCCGGCAAACAACTATTTCCTTGTACAGTGCAAGAAAAGTATACACATAACTTATACATACTTCGTATACGGGACGACGCACACAAGTAATTTTTTTCTAGAATATATTTCACGAATATGATCCATTTTAATACATGAAGTTGATTTTCAAATTCATACATGGATTCAAATTGAAAGCGTCTCGACACATCTCTTTGATTCATTGTATATTATAGACAAATATCTCTGTATGTGTATTAACCCGCGCGTGCAACGATGCATATATCTATATGTACCTATTGTATATAGCCATTTACATCTGTTGAAATGTACTCGTCGTCAATTATGTACGGCTTACATCCGGTCGGAAAAGCCCAAAGAATAACACGTGCACACTGAAAAAGATGTGTTGAAAAACTCTGTAAATTGATATTTCCAATGAAAATTGATATGAAATGGAAAAAAAAAAAAACATATGTATATATATATGTACATATTCATATTAACGTAGAAATTCATATTCAACGAAGTTTATAATATTAACGATGAGACTTTGTTTTCATGTACATTTTATTTTTATTATTCTTTTCGCGAGTGCAACAGCCTCTTGTAAAAATTGTTGGTGCTTTGGTCTGGAAAATAAAGTCGTTGATAGGCACCGTAGGTCTTCTGATAAAGACAACTTTATCATATTTGCACATGAAGATAAGAACGATGCGTAAAAATGAGGTTGTAATTACAGAAGTGTGAACGGACCAAAAAAAGTAGATTAATTCAACTTATTATATATACATACATACGTAAACATCAATTGCACACATATATTACTGAAGATGTGAATAATACAATGATATTTTGATAGCAGGATTTGATTTAGCATATGGTAATTAAGATTATACCAATTATGTTCAATATGAAAACTTTTAAGCCTAAATACGTATTTTTCTTCATCATAAAATTTCTGCATAATAAAATTTTTTTTTATAAAATGAAAATGATAGAAATAAAGTGGCAAATTTTTTTTTACATAAGCAAATTCAACTATAAAAACCTTGGAAAATTATATATTGTACATAACAACTATCATGAGCAAATAGATAACACAATGGATAACGTTCGAATTCATTTTTTCTTTTACCTCTATACCATTGTCTGTCTTTACTCACTTATGGTCACTCTGCCATGATGATACGTATATATATATATATATATATACCTATATAACAATGAATTTTCGAGTGGTTCTGGAGATTTCTGATCGATAACAAGATAATTGGATACGTCGAAACAAATCTGTTATTGATATATTCATATCTTTATACGTGTAACAAAAAGATCCAATATATGGTTATAGGTGTAATTCTGTAAGTGTCCACTTGTTCGGGTGGAATGGATAAAAAAAATTAAGATAAGCTTTTTAACATTATTTTTGCATGTACAGTGAATCATTTCCGGGATGAGATAATGTCTTTCGTGGATGCTACTCATTGAAATTCATTTAGAAGAGTTCGAAAAGTGGGCCATATATATCTTATATAGTTCAGTCATAACATAAGAGAAATAGGAGATGACATATTAATTGCAACAAATGTCAGTGGAAAATAAATTGCGTTTGATTTTGCCCGGCATTTCATTAATTAATCAAAATTGGGTGAAACTATATGGGTGGGGAAGAGCAAAAGCTTGCGGCATGAATCGACTCATCTCTGTTATATATCTCTGTTGGACTTCATTGACGATAAACAAGAGCGCCTGAGCCGATGGTGCAATGACCCTTGTGTCCGGCGTTGATTCGATGAGCAGAGTGGACCGATGACGCACGCGGGCCAAGGCGAAACAACAAAAATTCATTTCGCAAACATTGATCGAGGAGAGTGTACAGTTTATTCAGACGTGGAATAAACGCACACAATCGTCACATGCGATAAATGTATATACATTGAAAGACAATTCAGTATATTTCAATAAATAAGAAAAGGAAAAATAGCCGCGTGCAAATGCGCATTGACAATTATAAAGTAATATTTGTTTATTTTTTCCGTCATTGCAAATTTAATGTATATTATACCCTATACCAATAATGCTTCTTAATCTTTCATAAAGTCAAGAAAAAAAGCACTGTTTAATATTATTATAATAAATCCTGTGGAATTTGAATATTTTAATATATATAATATTATATAATATATAATCCAGCGATCCAAAATCTATCCTGCACATTGATAGTATCTATATGCCTGTTGAAATTTTTTTTTTATTGCATTTTTCAATAGTAATGTGTATATTGTCTACTAAGGAGATATATTCTCCTTAATAATATTATTAAAGTCTGTTGAAAGTTTTTTTATTGTTGTATCAATATATGATGCACATTTCCTCCTGGAGAAAGCTAAATAATTCGGTTATCGTTGAGGAAAATGAACGGTAATGGCGTTTATATTTCTTCGGTTGCACTTCAAGGTTATGTGCTGATCATTGATCTGAATCGGATACCGTCCGCCTTGAAATCCGAAATGAACGATGTTTCACTGACTATATATACTCGTAATCACATATGACCTACCTTGACGTAATATGCAATATTAGGTGTATATGATTAATAGGAAAAAAGTCATACCTATGATCGTTATATGCAAACTCTTTAGCTCAGTATTTTAAATATATGCTAAGTATAACAGTGATAGTAGAGATTGATCAGGAAAATTATATACATATAAGACGATCATATCCGTAGCAGCCCAACCTGAACGCTAAACAGACCAAATTATGAGAATATATTTAGTAAACTACCGTTAATCATAACCCCATGATTCCAATCATTACTATAATCACATATTTGTTGCAATAATTATAGCTATTCAAAGATTAGAATATTTGAAATTTCGATCAAACAAATATTTGTATCATATGCCTTAGTCTTATACACTTGTATGGAGCTTTATATACATCACAGGCTGCGCCCGTAGTCTTCAAGGTTATAGGCAAGTTGTGTGCCAAAGATCGACGCGAGAAATACCGACGAAAAATAAAATGAGATATCGAGGTCATTATATTCTTCAGCCAAACTTGAAGGTCGGGGGCGGACCAGAGACTGCACAAGAGGTAATGCATTCGATAAAAAGACGTTGAATGACCTCGAACACAATATTCAAGGATCACGTGGTTCAACTTTTTGCGCTCTCAACTTCGATTACAATATAGTACGCTAAACCCTTTATTATTTATACGATATAGCCCTGAAATTTCACCCAATATTTAAAAATGATTTAGTTAAATAAAGTTGCTTTGACTATATATCAAATTGAATTTTCAACATGATTTAGATGAACTAGCAACGAAATTTAGTTGATAAATTTATCAATAGATGATATTTTTGTAAATCAAGTAGGCTTTATTTGATTCGAAAAAAGGATCTAATTGTCATGAATGTGCCCAGTATGTATATTCAATCAATTTCTAACTTGGCATAATTATTCTAATTTGTTACTAAAATACGGCACTTCAATGATGTCGATAAACACACCAATTCACCCGGTGAAATGAGTACGCCATTCCGTCGTTATGCCGTGGCCGCACAACCATCCAGCGGCTGGCACAAAAAAAAATATTGGCCGGCCGACATGCGGTGGCAAACAGGCAGCAGGCGTTGCAGCAGTGGCAGCTGCAGCCCGTGAAGCCAATAACCTTGTTTCGAGTCATCTTATTCGTGTAACGCCCTGGCTGTAGTAAGGCAAACGAAACTGTATGTTGAGTCCTATACAGCTTCTAACGTCTCATAATTTTATAATGAGTAAAATATATATAGAATCAAAACTATATATATAATATAATGGAAAAATATCTTATGACTTGCTTTATATCTATTTGGTTATGACTTGAATCAAAATCAACGTTTTTTATTATCAATAATTTGGTTATTTAGGTATTAATTTTATTTTATTAGGAGTTGAGAAAAGCAAAAGTAAAATCAAATGAATATTTTAATCACGCATTTGAATTTCTCGCATTGAATTACATCATGTACATAAGCATATACAGCCATATAAAATTTGCCTTCGCAGTGAGATGTGAGTCGTGCAAATATAATAAACAAATCTGATGAAAAATGTCAAAGAGTATACATAGTCAGTTACGTGTATGTGAATAAAAACGACATATAAGTGAAACAATATAAATTCCATAAAATTTATATTGATTTTTAACTGGTTATATATCGAACAAATTACAAATTAAAAAAAAAAAAAAAAACAGAAGGCAATAACAATGAATACGCAAAAACAAATAAAAATCAGAGCATGAAATAAAATGCGTGGGAATGAATTTTACCTGCAGTCAACATTCGTCAACAATACGCATATAAAACACCCGTGCCAAGAACGAATTAGGGATAAATTAAGATTGTGAAGTTTGAACACATTTATGGAGTCTACTAGTTTGAAAATACATTTACAACATGCGTGTAAGAATCCAATTCGACTGGAAGAAAATCAGAGACGTAAAGTAAAAGAAGAATAAAAATATACGAAGAAACGACGATAAAAGGATTGAAAAGATCGAAAGGAAGTACCATAAGATGGATGAAGGAAGCAGGGATAAGGGAGAACTGAGGTAGAGACGTGCTAGGGGAAAAAGTAAAAAAAGAGAAAATAATAAAAAAGTGATGGCGGAAAAGGGGCGCAGGGAGGGGAACTGAAATGCACGAGAGGCCGCGAATAGAGGGGTAAGACAGAGAAAAGGGCAGTGGCCACAGCGAGCGAAGCGAAACCGAGTTGCTGTAGGTTCGGGTTCGGGTTCGGCAAATCCGCTTTCGTTGGCGATCGCGTTCGTTCGGCGCGTGAAGGTCAGGATCAATGGCCGTAGGACCCCGTAGTGGCAAGTCATAGCGGAGGGGGTTCGGGGGCCTGACATAGTGGGGATTGTACACGCTGCGAGTATTAAGTTGGGTACCAAAAGAGGAAAAATTGAGTTGGAGCACCGGTCCGCAATGATTGTAGAGAGGCACAACACACAGAGTAATGAAGATGAACTATAGGTATAGTGGTGAGCACTGCAACGTGCATCTTTTGCTTTTATACTGGCTATGACTATTTCAACTATACTAAAGCCACTACTGCATCGATTTCAACTACCTAGTCTTCGTTACATTGACTTCATTTTAGATTATTCGGGCGCTTATACAACAAGATTTTTATTTATTTTCAATATTATCAGAGAAATATATTCTAAATCCAATTATAAAGCCCGAATGGAAATATTTGCAACCATCCAGACATATAAGACTGACATAGCGACAGGGGCAAACACTTTAATGGCCGAATTGAGACGAGATGGAGGGTGCGGCAGATAGGGTTTGTCTGAAAAGCGATCACGGGAGAGAGGGAGTTGTGTATGCATTCTGACCTACCCTAAATTCCGGCCCCCATCCAGCACTCGACATGGCGAGCCAACACAGCATCTCAGTCCTTTACTTACCTCCCTTCTCTCTTACTCTGTTCCCTTTTCACTCTTCTCCACGTTGTCGGATGAGCCTATTTTACTCCCCACCACTGACACCAAGTACAGACGGCAAGCTCGTTTATTCCACGGAGCACGCATTGTGTACGGGTCCTTGCCTTCTATTGCTCCTTCTCTTTCGTGTATGAAATCTTCACCGTCTCGCTCGTTTTTCCTTTTTCGAATCCCCTCATCATTCTTCTCGGTGCATATGCACACATACTCAGCAATACCTACCTGAACAAGTACTTGCGTATATACCCAACTTTGCGAAAGTAAAGTCATCCACAGGTCCTTAAACCCACCTTTGTCTTCCTCTCAGATGCTTCATTTTTTCTCTTCACACATTTTATTTTATTCAGAATTATTTTCTTTTATTTTATTGACCAACTTTTTTTTTTTTCTTTACAATTACATTGAATCGCATGGAGGGAGAAACGTGAAAATAATGTAGAAATGATTTCCATCAAATGTACGTACTGACCCATCAACCACATAGTATATTTTGTCGTCAAATGTCCCAGAATAGCAGATCTATTATCAATGGGCGTTGACTATTACGTCTCGCGTAATATATAGTATTAATATAGTTAATCAATATTAATATTTCTATTTATCTCTGTATGAATATAGTGTTATATAAGACAATAAAACGATAAAAAAAAATACATCATTCAAAAGTTTATCCAATCAAAATGTAAAAATAAACAGACCATATTGGATCGGAAATGATGGGAAGGAAAGAAATATGAGATCGTCAGAGTATCTTTTCTCCTCGTGGTTGTGACCATGACGCCGGTCAACAGCTGTCGCGTATACTCTTCGAGCGTATGAATGCAGAGATGAATTGCCTCAGATAAAGTTACATGTAAATTTGTATATAACAGAAGAAACCAAAAGACAAACGTAAATTTAAAGAGTGCGGACGAACACCAATAAAATGAATGCATGATAAAAAGCGATGTAAGATAAATTTAGGCACAAAGTGATATGCTGGTTTCCTATAGGGAAACCTATATATTTTAATAAATAATATTACAATAAATTTTAATGTACAATAATATTATGGATTATGTATGAATTATTATATTATATTATGTATTTCTACGTTGACTAGTTAATCGCTTTCATTTTTACCTTACACTTTTATATACACATCATAATCACCAGTTATATCTGGATTGTAGATAAAGTCTCAAATGTCATTTGTCAAACATTAAAACTTATTTCACGACTGATAGAAGGATATCTGTTCATTTTTTTATCATAATAAGATAAAGAATATAAGAAAATTACGAGAAATCCGCAGTAAATAATAAATTAATATATTTTCATCATTCAGTACAAATATCTCCGAATGCTATTATAGCACCGACATCGATACATACATGGTAATATCGCGTGCGAATAAAATTCATTCAATGCGTTCAATGGTGTAAACTATAGTGTACTCAGAATTGAGACATCCTTGGACATTTCTCAATCTAGATCTATATATTTGCATCTGCGGAGCGAAAAGAATTATAGTTGTTAGAATAAGAATTATTTTTTATTAGATAAATATCAACAATGTCGATACTCACAACATCAATATACGTCATTTTCGTATAGTTTGAATGTATCTTATCTTTTCGTTGTATTCGACGTAAACTGTTAAAACTCAAATAACGGATTAGTTGTGTACGTACGGCCTCGTACTTGTGGCCTTCCCCTATTCTCTCGACAAGTTCTTTCTCTCTACCGGTTGATCGTAAAGTTACGTCGCGCATTACGCATATTGCCTATATCTCAGCAAAGAATACATACCTATACTTCTACACCAAAGTGTAAAAGAGAAAGAATTCATCAAACCCTGGTAAACCCTAATTCTAGATTCTGATGGTAGAACTCATTTTACTACAATGAACGAATTAGATATCAATATTAAACATTGTATCAATAAATCAAATAATGTAAGAAACAAGTGACGATGTGGCTTAGAATGAAGCACTAATATTGCAGCATTTGAGGTTATCATGATCATCTGCTTAACTTAGTATGTGCTACAGGGTATAACCAAAGGGTTCATCGTGCTGTTCAGTATATTCAACTTGTCATATGAAGAGACGTTTGTAGTCGTCAATCGTGGCGCAACTATACGACCCACTAAAAGTTTTCCGTTGCATAATTCAACGATACAAGAAACAGTGAGCATGTATGCCTGTGCCACAAGGATTGAGCAGCTCGGTGTGTCTCTTGTTACTTTTCTTCCCTTTACCCCTCTCTCCTTTAGTTAACTCTCGTCTCTTCACCACCATCAACAACACGGTCACACGATGGTAAACGAGTTCGCATATACATCAGTGACTAGTTTTAACGTGTAGGTATATACTAACTACACTACTAAACAAATCCTGCCTGGCTTCGTTGCCAATTTTCTTTGGAAGACAATGATAAAATATTTTTTTCCTCATTACTTATCGGGAAACAGTTCTAGTTTGCATGAGCGCAACATTGAACGATAAGTTACACAGCGATGACCCTATCCATCAATATCAAATATAATGTTTTTGTAGGCCCATATTAAAAATATAAAATTTCGCTTTTTTATCAACATCCTCATTTTAATTGTCTACGAATATTTTCTATTCGTCAATATATTCTCCGATGTATATTTTCATAATAAATTTACTCTGCCACTGTATCTTGGAAGTTTGCGGACGTTACGATGAGCGGACTGTGTGCATAACCGGCGAATTCTTCGTGGACTTTTGGCGAGCAGTGTACAAAGAAGGAACCCGCTGCAATGTAGTTAACGAGAGAGAAAAGAGGGGTAAGAGCGCGTCGAAGCCCTCGGCTATGTTGCCGCCAGTTGGGTGAGGTCAATGTCGAGTGTTTGCGGGTTGGACCGGGCCTGAGGACGGGCGTTAGACCGGTGCTGCGGGCCCATATACGCGTGTTGGCGGGAACGCGCCAGCGTCACACATGCGCACACACGTACACAAGTATGCGTAAAATATTTTTTCCTTTATTATGACTATATATGTGCCCTCGCACTCGACACCGTCCCTATATTGCAATGTTGGCCGGAGAGGTGCATCGCCCTCCGCCGTTGCGTCAAGGCCAGCAAAAATACTCGCCCGCCATCTCTATCCTTCGTTTTCTTCTGCTATAACCGCCGAAAGCCTCTTGGCTGACTTACCTTCCTCTGGTTTCTCCCCCTCGTACTTGGTGGCCGCCAAGGCGGCCATAGACCGCGATCAAATGAGTAGGGAGAGGTATAGCGACGTGAATAGGGAGTCAGAAAGGAAGAGGCGGAGATGAAGATAGAACACGATGGAGACGCAGAAGAAAAAGGCGAAGAAAAAGAAGAGAGCGACTGGGTTTTCGGCCCCCAAGAATATCTCAACCATGGACGCAAGGAGTAGGTCGGGCCTGAACATCAGTTTTATTGTGGTCTTCATTGAATTTACAAGTACATAATAAAATCACAATTTTTTTTTTTTTTTCGATAATTCATTTCTTCCATCACTTCTTTGTTTTTTTTCTTCATGTTTTCTTTCTTTACATTGATGTCATTTTTAATGACAAGGTATATATATATAAACGAGTAATGTATGGTAATAGTGGCTGATCAGCAATGGAAATTGCAGTCTTTCTGGATCTTTTTTGATAGAAACATAACTTGAAAGTTATTAGAATAGCATAATATAACAAATTTTTATACAACTTTCTCAGCAAAAAATTGATCTCAAGAAAAATTTTTTGGCACGATAAAAAAATCTATTTTTCCCATAGTCACTTGGAGTAAAAAAATATATAAATACAACTCGTTATAACATTCCAAATATATTGACGACATAAATTCTCTACATGTCACTAAAAATATACATATGTTGCACAGCGAAAGTAAACTAAGCGAACGTGTCACGCAACGGTGACAAAGGCACAGTGCACACATAAAGTAGTTGAATCCGAGCATACTATCGTTATATATATATTATTCACCATGATAGTTTTTTTATTACCGCCAAATAATACCATTCAAAATATAATAAAATTTTCGCGTAGAAAAATCTTCGTCTATAATCCAATAGGTTCTCAATAATTAAGTGAAAAATATCACACACTACCATTAATTTTGGGATAAAATTTTAATATTAACTTTGCTTCGAAGAAAAATCTCAAATGAATATAAATGGTAATTAAAAAACATACACGTGTAACAAGCTATAGTACGACCGTTAATAAAGCAGTTTCTAGATATCTTGAGGAAATGAATTGCGCATGGGAGCCATCTAGGCGATAGTAGTTCACGCAGCCCCCGTAAAATTACGAAAGGTTTTTCGTATTCACGTAATGAAATCACCCCAGCGAATGCTTTTGACCGTTTGTCCATAATTTAATGTATTTACTCAACATATAGTCCTCCATAAAGTTTGATATCACTCAGTTGACCGTGTATCCCGTATTTGAATATGATATTACAGAAAGTAAGAGGACTTACTTTAAGCACTTGTCAAAATTAATATTATGATGACTTGATACGATTCTACTGGCAAAAGTGTATTATAAGACAGGTAGGCAGTACTACGATGTGTTCAGTAAGATTTATTCACATATGTTTGCTTTGAATTGGGTGGAGTAACTCTAATGTAGGTAAATTGTGGATCACCACAATACGTTAGATGATATGCTTCACTTTCGCACGTAGCTACTTTGGATAAATCAACCCCTCCGGGTAAGACTTTATCCTGTTGAGACGTCTTGAGCCAAGTGCGGTGTCACGAGGTGTTGAGGTGGAGCATCACTATTACAATCTTTCTCTCGTGCAATACGGAAAAAGAATACATGTCGTCATTGAGGTTTTAAACAAAAAATTCGAATGCATATAGAAGTGTATATATTCTCACATTGCGTATACGTACAATAAGGCGAGTGAAGCTAAATTTGATGCCATCTCGGCAAGGAGGCGGATAAAATTTGATTATTGAGAAATATTAAAGACGCCATCTTGGGCAAAAAAGATAGTTATATCGAAACTTGACGCATTGACAATAATAATCTCATAAGTACGTGTCCTATCAATCGGTAATTTTTTTTTTGTAAATTCATTCAATTCGAATATGAAAAATATGTAAGTGCGACCCAATTATCAGTGACCAAAGGTATAATTTCATGCAATAACACTAATAAGCATAATTTTATTTAACATTGATTGTTTTATATACCCATTAGTTATCTTGAATTATTAATTGGCAAATCATATTGCATAAATTGTTATTAAATCGCATTTAATATTGTACTATATTGAAAACATATTTGAAAACATTAGCGGGATTTATGTTTCTATAAACATACCTCATACTTGACCTAACATCTAGAACCCCGGAAATTGTGTAATTGGTCAGAGTGGATATTTACCAACGTGCAATCTTCGACTGAATATTGGTGATTCGTTGGAATATACGACTGAATATAATAATATCGAATCATATATTATCATGTATGACCATATTCAAATATTTTCCATTTATAATTCATTGATACATGTTCAAGTATGAACAGAGAAAAAAAGCAATAGAGGTATTCTTCAACTGTATTCAAGTTATATGACTATGTGAAGTAAATATGCATGACTAACTCCGGAAATCAGTTCTCATTTTGCAAAGTTTTTTTTGTCTTCCAAGTCTGTAAATGTACGTGAAAATATAGTACGGAAAATAATTTAATTCGACTGTTTGATGAACATGATATGTTGAATAAAACCATGGATAAATATAAGAGCAAATTTCTGATCAACTGGGTGTGATATTATTGCTGAACGCGTATTACAGTATATTCAATCCCCAATACATACATATTTATGCTTATGCGCGTCGATTGGTATATGTAAGTACTCAGGTTACATGTGTGCAAATCAGCCAGTACTTTCGCAGAAAAATAATTTCCCGGAAAATTAACATCCCTCACGCATGCAAATGTATGTTGTTGGATAAAGAGAAATCATGTAAGCCATAGTAAGAGAAAAAGAAAAAATGTTGTTCACATGTAAACGTGATATGGAAAAATGTGGGGAGGAAAAACTTGGAGAGTTGACGAGAGAAAAAAATTGAAGAGAAAAAAAAACGCGAGCTCGCGCTTGGAGGTTGGATTGCAAAATAGAGAGTAGAGGAGAAACAAGGAAGAAAGAGAAGTGTGCGACAAGAGAATGGAAACGCTGAGGTTTGAAAAGTAGACGGGGAGAGACAACAGAGGCCACATAGCGTTATAAGATCGATAGCTGATGTGATACCGACCCAACCCAACCTAACTGAATCCAGTCCGACCCTGGTTCGTTCACCCCCGCGGCACATTCGCGCCATTATCTGTTCCAAATGTCGTCAGCGACATAGTTTCATTCACGGTGGGGACTAAGTCAACCAATCAACCAGGATATTATGTGTTGCTCTTTCGTTTCCGACAATTGTCGACCTACACACTAAATTTTCTTTTCTCTTGTGTATTTCACTCGGGCATCTTATTGGAAGTCGCCAAATAGTCTTGCTTGATGGCCTTGCTTCTGTCAGCCTGTTTTTAAGATTATGTGTTTTCCAAGCATAACGACCCATTCCTGTGTTGATGGTGCCACGTTGTTCGCTCTGCATTGTACGAATCTGTGATTTTCTGGAACGTTTTCCCTTCTCTTTGTTGTTTTTGGGCTCAGAGTGTAATCGTAAAAGATTTATCATTTACATTATAACTATCTTAAATCCTCTATAAACGTATTATTACGAGATTATTAAAAATTTTATTTGAAAAAATAATAGGTATATATATTTGAAATAGCGCGTTATGAACTCCTAATAAACAGAGTTGCATTTATTACTCTTTAAATATTTGGGTTTTTACTCTCTCTTGCGGTGTGGTTTTGAAATAAAAAATATAGTTTAGAGGCGAAAGCATTATCGTCATCTCTTTTACTGTGGCATTATAGGCGGGGGTGCTATAATGCAAACGGAATGTGCTCTACGACAAGGTTTCACCAGCATACATATATATACACATGTATAGTGGCGGCATACTGTATAGAAAACGCACACTGCCCTTCACACTGTTTGAGATTCCAAGTGAAAAATGTTGCGTCAAAATGTGCTGCACTACGAAAAGGTATTAAGGCAATGTATATTGATATACATATACGTCGTGTACTGCATTTACAATTCAAGCTTTCCTCTTATTCACGAAAGACACATTCTGAAACAAATGAAATAAATAAAAAGCTAGATATATCGAATTATATATTGAATTAAAGTCATTCGAACTAAAAAAAAAATAACCATAATCATCATTGTTTTATATTATGTGTACTCGGCCTATAAATCATCGTTATTTACCCTAGCCAAACCCAGACCTGCCTCAACTCTTTTTCCCCTGGTCCCTTCTTGCTTGTCTCCCTTTTTCTCATTCTCTTTCCCACCGTCATTCTTGTCTCACTTACACATAGTCAAACACTTGCTCACTCACTCACCCTTTTTGTATGTAATCCAGTGCCTCGCGCGTCCTGTCTTCCTTGTACATTTGTCTAAAGCTATACTTACATCTCCCTTAATCATTCTACACAACTCCATTTCATTTTCGTATACGTTGCCACTTCCTCTCGCTACTCGGCATCAACGTACGTGCTGCCGAGTAGTGAGTCTGCCCCTCTTTCATACGGTTGTGACAAGGGGTGAACAACCTACTAAATGACGGCCATGAAAACAGCTGAAGCTCAATCACAAAGGCAAGGCACAGCCAAAACTGTGAGGGAGAAATAGCGTCCATCTATTTTTTTCGAGTTGGATTCTTATGTGAATTTTCGTTTTTTTAATTTTATGCGCCTGTCATTGCTTCTATATAATTCTCTGATGATTTGCATTCTCCACAATTTTCTAATTCATGTTGAAACCCTTTTTTCTTTGAAAATCATGTACACAATATTAGTTGTATGGATTGCAAAAAGTTTGTTCCATTTTTGCATTAATTTGCGAAACGGAAAATTGCCAATAAAGTTAATATTTCCAATATAATAAATGATATTCAGATGCTACTTGATTTATGACAATTTTCAATATGTAACTTTCATTTCATCTACTTAATGCTCCAAACAAATTATTGAATAGCTTTGGAAGTATCCATTCCCTAATTATTGACCATAATTATCCAATTAAACATGTACACATTGTTTTTAATGTGGTCTATCAATAGATATACATTCATGAAAACTTCTGGATTCGTATTAATTTGATGATATTATCTGAAAAGTCTGGAAAATCATGCAAATGTACATTTGAAATATATGATAAAACTCAATGGATCAATTTTGAATCGAATTTTTAACGACAAATTTATGATTTGACGGATAAAATGGTTTAATCATTTCCCATCAAAATATTTTTTATATTAGAATTGAAACCTTTTGGTTTTACTTCAAATCATTCCTCCTCTGGATGTAGTTAGTCGTCAATAGTTGGAAAGATTACACAACATATAATATGATTAATAAATTTCGACAACCATCAATATTCAGGACGCGCATGGCTGATTTTTTATTTCATACGAAATGAGCATGCGCGTAACTCGTCTCAACTACAGCTGGGCCGTCTTCGTCGCATACGTATTAGTCCCAGATGCACTTATACTTCAATTTCATATATATTACACGTACACATACCGGCTGCTTCCAATCGTCATGCTAATTACGAAGAACCGCACAAAGCAAAAACCGAGAATAGGTAATACCGTGTTTGAGATTCTCTATCTCACACTCCTTTTCTTCCAATTCTATTTAATATCTCTTTTTTTCTACAACTTCTGTTGCATCCGTTTCGTGTCACAACCTTAGAAATTCATTTTCAATACGACCAAAAAAGCTACTCATCAGAAAAATTAATTTTTTGAAAATACGAAACTAGAATGTCTCCTTGAAACCTTGTTAATGTGTAAAAACATGTTCGACAGATGCAAAAACTGAAAATGAAATGAACACAGGACTAATTATTTTTCCATAACAAACTCGACAGTTTATCCTATGATAAAATTAGGATGAATATGAATTTTAAGATGGGATGTATATTCAAATTTAGAATGAGAAAGGATACTTTTCAAAATTTGAAAAATTTATTTTTTTAATAATTCGAAGTCACCATATCATCAGTAGCAGAATTGTTTTAAGTCATTTTAGGGACTAGAGTTTAACGAGAAAATGAAGAGTACTAGTCAGTCATGAGAAATTTTCCAACCGTAACAGTCAGAACCTACCCCAAATAATCTTGTTATATGTTTCACTCGAAACGTCGAGGCATGAATTCATGCTTCCGCGTCAATACTTTCACTGGCCTCGTCCGGCCCCTAACCTTCCCTACTCGAAAGAAACGTGCGGCGCAGTTCGTGTAACAATAATTGGCCAGGGCGCGTGGTACAGTCTGCTAAAAAATTATAACTCAAACAGAATAATTTTAAGATGGTTCTAAAAAAATAAGTTGAATATATCTTTATTATAATAGATAAATTTTCAATATAATTGTAATCAATCATTTGATAAACTTATTCATAAATTCATCGGATTCCTGCAGACATTTAGTATTTTTATAATTAATGTTAGAATATTTTCAATCTCAAATAATTATGTATAAAGATTTTGAAGTCAATCTTTTCTAGTTTACGCATTAAATTTATGGATGCTCATTGATGACATCAGAGTTGTATGCTAGCTCGTTCGTGCAAGCTTCACTCGATACTTTACTACTCTTTCTCACACATAACGATTCATATGACGTTGTAATTATCATTATTATATGTAGTCAAGTGGGATGTTCCGATCACTACTGAAATAACTATATATTGTGCAAATAGTATATATTGACCAACTGATTTATGATCTAGTAAGATAAACTCGTTAATAAATTATCAATTATGCTTCAAAATTTGATACATCATAATAAATAACGAAATCTATGGTATTTTTTATCTGTTGGTTCAGGAGCAACTGTTAATTTAACAATCATACTCGAATTTAAAATAATATCGAGTTTAATTTTTATTCATGTCCCAATATTCAATTTAATCCCGATTTTCTGCATAGTAAAGTTTTGCAGTTTTGAACGAATTTTGATAACCGAATCCATTACTGTTTTCGATGTTCTTGATACCTAGGTAACAATGAGAAAGTCCGGAACCATCGCGATAGTTGCTTGGTACATATTGGTGTCAATACAGTAACATTCAAATTTCCCGTTTTCTTCCATTTTCCTGATTACAAAAACTGCAAGCTGTTGGTCTAGTTGTCTGGATGTATGGATGTATAGTGAGATGCATAATCCCATGAGCGAGTTGATCAAAAAATCTGAGAATTTGTAGATTGAACTCGTATTGAGGGGGAAATAAATTGCCATTTGACGTCCAAATTCGACTTTAATTTTAGCCAAAAATCAAATTTTTCAATTTGTCGTTATATTTTTTTCGCCCATATTCCTACTATACAATTTACTCATATAATAAAAAGTATAGCGCAATTTTTTTGTCACTGGTTTTGCTACAATGAAAGAACACCTCTATATGTGTACTGCAATGCCTTGACAACCCCTGAACCGTAATTTTGTTTTTTTTTTTTTTTTTCACAAAAATGAAATGCAATAGAAATAAAAGTAAGAGTTAGCAGGCACATGGCCGAAAAACGAGCGACCCTGACACAAATATAACTGGCGGCGCCCGGCCGGTAAATTTTTTTTTCTTTTATTCACCATACGCTGTCATCAGTGCATCGCATGCGCACGTATATATCGGTGTTAGTTTGTGCACTTTTGGCGCTTGCCTGAGTACGATATGCGAAGGTCATTGACGCGGTACACTTTTGTGATTAATGACTATTGCGCGTGCTTCATGAGCTGCTATTGAACGCTTTATGAGTATTCGATTCTCCTCATTTATTGTTTTTGTTTTCGCTGACACTATGTTCAGTTCCTTGTTTTTCTATTAATGAATTCAAGAACGTTGTTTTTCGTAATTTATTTGGCGATACTAAAATAAGTCTGTGTATGGGTAGTTTTTGTGTCATTGAACTTTTTTGAATCTAATATAAAACATGAAAGAAGATATAGCAGATATATAATCATGATTGAATAAGTATTGGATGGGAGAAAAAGAATTGAGACTGAGTACCAGCTCACCACTATGGTGATTACTTATATTAGGTGACTGACCTGCTAGTCTTCCGTGTCCTTTAACGTCGACTTTTAAGTTAACCCAAACAATTATGTTCCTACGGCCTAGCTTAAAAATATTGTATCCTTGATTCATTTTATACGGGGCCCATGACCCTTGTTTACATTGCATACGTTGAAAGTGTAACCGACTGATGATAAAAATTAATTTTCTATCGTGAACAAATAATGTTTAATGTAACACCTATGGAGAATTTTTGAAAATATAATTTCTCTTCCAATACACTTCATAGTTTTAAAACTATAGTACAAAAGGTTTCATTTTTATGCCTAATAATATTATTAAACTTATTTTAAAATCAATGAATCACAAAAAATTCCCGAAAATAAATTTATTTTCCAGCCGATTATATAATTCTTCACTCTTAATAACTCTTCACCTTAAATTTTGATAACATTAATTATCTTTTGGTTGATCAATTGAAAACTATTTGATTTTGAATAAATAACTGATTGAAGGGTCAAGACTAACTAAAAAGCAGGTTTAGATAAGATTGAAAAAAGCAGTGAGAAATTTTTTTGTTCGCGATTTTGAATAAGTTCACCATGATGAAATGGAGGGATATAAAATCGCATCAAAGGTTCATAAAAAACAATTCAATAGTGTATGGATAGTATGAAGGACAGAAAGTAATTATATGAAAATAATAACATTTCCGTTTGTAAAGCGGGGAAAGTTGTCAACGAGGAACGATTTCAATGTTTTCGATAGTCTGGCGGCATAAATATCAATATTTATAAAAATTTATTATATGTGAAGTGTTGTACGGTCCAAATATAAAAACTAAAACTAATAATTTATGCACGAAAAGGTCGGTATCTAACAATTCATACATACTGTGTACAGCAAGTACCGTGTATACGCAGAAAAACTTATGATTATTTGGTAAGCCTACTATATAATGTGCACATATATATATATCTACTGAATAAGTGTGTACATATATACGTACTAAATGGGTGTATATGTCGCTTTATGGTTGTGCTGCAAGTACCTACGCTAAATTATGCATCGTGCATATTTTCCGGTCTGTTTGGTGGGTCTCAAAGCCTAAGCGGTATATAAACCTAGCGTCACGCGCGTACCGGGTGACTCGGAAGAAGGGACACGCGGTGGCAAAATAAAAATTATTATAATCGCCAGGGCAAAATATATAGGTGGCCGAGTATAGATGCTAGCAAGCATATAAACGCTGAAGGAAAGAGCGGGTGATGAGATGAAGCGCGTTTCTTTCGCTTCGACGTGTTTTCCTCTTTGAACCATATATAATTCCGATATATATACATATATTAACTTCAATATATTGCATGTGAGATAAAATTTTATGTCAAGTACAAAAATAGCACGAAAATTGTAATGAGTAAAATATATTTCTCAACTTGTATAATATATTATCTACTCACATATACTTTGCTCAAACAAATATTTACATCCTGACGAATAAAACAACTACGCTGTCAAAAAAAAAAAAGACTTGTCTGTTGTCATTATATAAATCAACTGCTGTTTTATTATGATGCCTCTACAAAAAGCCGCTGCCGCTACAATTTTATTGTTGCTATGGGTGCATCTCACTCACTGCAACTTCAAGATATGATCCAACTATATACTTTTATGTTTTGAAGCTAATTCATCAATATTCTTCATTCACTCAATATTTATTTATTAAAATTGGAATTATTATAATCTTACCTCATGAATAATTACTTCACTCAAATTATCAATATAGTCAATTTTATAATTTTTTCTTTGTTCATAGTTTAAAATTTTTCATTCAATAAATAACGTTAAATTTTGTATTTGTACATCCCGTTAGGATAATTCACTAGAATTCTTCATAGTTAAAATCACTAAATATCCACTATCCTTTTCAAGTTCAAAGTCAAACAGATAGATTCAAAAGTAATAAGAAATGATCGACATTTGAAGTTATTTTAGTGAAACAATTTTGTATCGGTCGACGAAATATGCGAGTAGAGATATTAGCTACTGGTACTTGTTGAATGCCCGGCACGTGCAACGTGGCGTCGATAATCAACATAATTAGTCAAGGGTACATAGCAGGTAGGGAACTATTGTGAATTAAGCAATGCAGTTAGGCTAATCAATAGAATTATTAATATTTGATTATGACATATTATTAGGATCAATAGTTCCAAAATTTGAGATTAGCCATCACTCTAGCAAAGAGTTAGAGTCACAGTATATATGCGCCTCATTCATTCGACTTTCCCCGAATTTAGAATATGAACATACAGAACTGTAAAATAGTGCTGTATACAGTATATAATTTAATATATACTTTATTTTGTGTATTTTAAGTTCGACTTAATAATTTAAATAGTGCAATAATATTCTTACTGATAATCAATCATGAAACATTGTGTATTATTCTCAAAAATCCAATTAAGAATTTGATTTGGAATTAGAATAAAAACTATGTCGTTTAAACTAAGTACAACAGAATAAAACAACTTGAACTGCTTGCTTCGATTTATTTTTGTCATAATTAGATTTCCCACTATTCTTTCAAACCGTTTACAGGTACCAGGGATACGTCTCTTGCTGCAGTTGATAAAAATGAGTGATTGGTTCGGTCGAAAGACTCCGTCACAATACATATACAATTATACATATATTTCGTTCATCAAGTCCCCGTTGGTAACTAATAACCGACAATGCTGCATGGATGATAAAATCACTCTGATATTGAAACGCTATCTTCGCGTCCGAGAAAAAAATAATTATCCTGAACTTGATACTAACGAAAAATCGAAATCAGACATTTTTCATGTCTTTGATGGAGAACAGACTTATTATATCATACAAATCAAAGAAACAAGCTGGAATAGACAACAACGACGACGAAAATAGAGATTTAATATTTATTTCGTGGAAATTTTGGTATTCACCCTCAATAAATCATTTCTTCTGATCCAGGATGCCAGACAAAAATTGAAAAATAACTCTTCTCTACATTTATTTTGAGTATCCGTTTTTAATTTAGATTATTTTTAATGCGTTCGTACTAAGTATTACTAGGTAACTCGACTGTCGTATAAATATACGGTTCATCTTTGTTGCTATGAGAGCTTGGCATCAGATAAAATTACCTCTCGATAAATGTAAGTATTATTTTTATAATATATGAATAAAAATTTCACTTCAACATAGTGATTTACTTTTACTTATTTTCATTAATCCATTATAGCGCTATTGTATTTTGATTGATTTATCATATCTATGTATGTTAATTTGTTCACAAGTAATGTAATGAAACTTTAATTCAATCAAAGTATCGATTCATACACATAACCATGTTGTATTACATCGTTATTTTTTTTTAAAATTTATCTATTTTTTATGCTTTATATCAACGCCCCCCCTCATGTTTACTTGCTAAACATATGGACTGCTATTTCTAGCAAAGTTATACAGAATTGTCGTGGAAATGAAGAGAAAACGCACATGATATACGCATAAATAAAAGCATTTATCTTTTCTGATATTGAGCCCTTAACTAAACCTAACCTGAATCAACTTCCACTTATTAACATCTGGAAAAAAGGAGAGTGAACACATATACTTACACACATACATGTATATACACACTTGGGAAATGACGAAGAGAGCATGAAGAAGCGAGAAAGGGAAGTCGAAAGCATGAGACAGGGTAGGGGGAAGCCACCCCAACTGCGGTCATTGACCCCATGTACACCCGCCAGTCCAGGCCCTAGCCCACCACCCTTCAAAGCCGACGGCGCTGGGTGCCGTCTCATGGAAAAGTATTGCATCCCGCGATGAACATTTTTTTCTCGCATCGACCGGGGAAAAAAACGAAAGAGAAAGCATAAAAGGGCGAACGTGAAAGAGAGAACAAGATATCCGTGTAAACTTCCTACATACTCGGAAATATCAATGGTGATATGTAATAAGAGGAATTTTTACATTTTCTCTACTAAACTACGAGTTTTTGGATGGCTATTTATGGACTCATTCAATTGTTATTCATTCTTCAGTATAAAAATTAAATATGCAAAAATGAAATATACAGGGTCCCATTTCAAGTATTAAACCTAACTCAAATCTGTTATGAAAGTCTGTGCTCTGAGGTCTAATTCTTGGATCAAGAATTCTAATACTTGTGCACAACTTTTCATAAGAAATACATTGAAGATCATATACGATGGTGTTATCACCGATTCAAAAATAGGGCTTCTGGCCCTAACTTTATACTTAGGCCAGATATAGCAAACGCCATCTCTGGGCAGCGCTAAACAGCTGTGTCAAGTTGATGTCATGATCTCTATAAAATACTTTGATTGTAGAATTTTTTTAAGGAATAAACGGCGCGATAAGATATTCGTAAATCAAAAAATTGCCCTTCAATTTGGCAAGGTGCGCCTGTGCATTAAATTGTCATAATTCCATCTTACTGAATATTTTTGAAAATAATGTGTATGGAACATTAAAAAAAATGGCCGTATAAAAAATGAATGAGTAAAAATCAACGAGAAATAAAAACCATTCATGTTACCTCTAACTAATATTTTGAATGTACTGCAACAACCAATATTTACGAGTAAGTCAATGAAATTGATCGGTCGCTGCACTATAGTTACATTAACCCTTCTATATCTTCATTTTCGCTCAAGCATTGTCAGTAGAAGAAGCAAAAGTCGGTAATAGTGAAAATGGGATGTGACATAATGGCATAGAATATGAGGAAAAGTGAGATGAAAAAAAAAAAATGTTCAGATAGAGAAAAAAAAGAAAAATGGCGGAATAAAATATATAAGCATATCTCATACTTCTCCAACAAGAGTGCGTCTGAAGAATATACGAGTAATAAGTCCTAGATCTGTAAATGTAAGCTGGAACAGAAGGGAAGATAAAGAAGACATGAAGATGGGCATTGAAAAAGCATCTGTGAGAGTATTCGACTAAGGTAAAAGTGGGACTGAGTGGGGAAATATTAGCATAGAAAATTCGAGAATATTGAGACTATGGTTTGTTGGAAAAGGTGATGGCGAGGAAGAGAGATAAGAGAAAACAAGACTAGAAAAAAGTGCGAAAAAGAGAAGAAAATAGAAATCGCGTCGGAGTAAACTGAGAAAAAAGGGATGAAGGCTGGTAGTGGTGGGAGTACGAGTGAAGACAGAGGTGGAGGTAGTGAGCTGAAGGTAGCGGGCCAGAGCCTCACTTTATTTTTATGCAGTTATTGATCTTGGTAGAGGCCGCTCGCCAGCTCCCCGTCACTCTCTTCTTCATCCCCTCATAGGTCCTATCTTGTTTCTCGATATATCCTCTTGGTAATACTATTTCATTCTCTCATTCGCACTAATATATCGACTATTTCACTTGCGTCTGTACATTGTCTCATTTTTTTCATTCCCATGTGCTCGCCTATATGTTTTCTTGTTCACTCGGACGCGTCAACGACACTGACCCACCCTACTATTTTATCCTTAGTAATGAGCGATTTTAAGTAGATTCTACAATTTTAAGTACCAGTTCAATTTTAGAATGTAGATTGAAAATTTTTTTGATAGTAATACCTGATAGGAAATTTTTTTTTTGAAAGTCTGAATAAAACTGTAAACCTCGTATAAAAACTCTGCAAAACTTTATAACCTAGAACACTTTTTCACAAAATTAGTATAAAATTCGAGAAAGTTGGAAATTTTCAGGAATCTTAATAAGTGATCTTTGAAAAAATCATGTTTTAATAAGTTTATTTTCCAAACTTACAATTAACTCCTAGCCTGTACCCATAAATTTACTGTCTGAAAAATTCAAAATATTAAAATATATTCAATAATAACTCAGCAAACACCAATATAAATTATAAATTTTCAAAAAACCAAATTTACTGAAAAATGAAGTACAGAGGCCACAAATGTATAATTTTTCATGAGATATTGAGATCTCTTTTTTGCTTTATTGAATCACCCCCAGAAGATTAGACTAATAATAAAACTGTACATTATAACAACGCGTGGTTTCAGTCGCACCTATATATATCCTATGAAATCCTCTACGCGAACGAGAGTACAACCAACTCTACGCGCCTAGCGGTGATGATAATCACTAGAATCTTTCACACCCTCACGCTATGTACTTTATTGACTTTTCACCTACGTTTATGTTTATATGTTATTCTACTTTCATTAATTAATAGTGTTTTTAATATTAAGTTATCATCTGTTTACGTGATGACTCTTTGTCATGTTATATTACTCATGTTTATATATTGTCAACATTCTAGGTGATCGCAAAATTGTTAGTTCATTTATTTTGTAAATTAAAAAACTAGTAAATTACATGGTTGTATTTTGTGGCTCTGAAATTGTTTCACTATACGTTGACAACAACAGTCAACATCGATTCAAATTTATCATTCTATAATGTCGCCAAGTTTCGTAATCTTGCACAAAATAAATGTCGCTAGCTGTCACACTTGTCCACCGGAGCGGCGGACACTTTCAAATAAAATGGAATATTGGCAAACGCAAGAGACTACAAGTGGCCGAGGAATTGTCATAACGATTGATTAAGGTATAACATTCAAATTTTTCATATGCTTAGTATAAGCTTAGAGTACATAATTAAACAAAATGAAGTTGAAAAGTATTATGAATAAAAGTTTCGAACCTGTAACAACACGAAATTATTCTTGCAAGAATACAACTTACAATATATACAAGTATTTGGAGATTTTTTTTTTTCTATATCTAGAGCAGGAGCTCATCTTTATTTAATTTTCATCCTTTGAAACGAGAAAAAGAGAATTCTTCATGACATTATAATTCCCACCATGACACTGAACAATGTAAATTATTAATTTTCTTTTTCACACTATTTTCCATCTTAACCCTCAATTTTATACCTTAAATGATGTATTAGTTTACAATCACGAGATGGCAGCATCGTTCCTTGCTCTTCCGATTTATCCATGAAGACTTGAGTCTCTATCCTCCATGCTGCAAACTGTATCAATTGTTCAAAACTTTTGCCAAGTTGGTTCATATTGTTTCATATAAGTAACTCAGCACCAAAAGAGGTCAGAATGTAATTCAATACTGATAATGATGCCCCAACTACAATTTAACATATAAGCTGAGCTGTTTTAATTTACACTGGCACATCACAAAAAATGTTCATCTTATTATTAGTGAGCTCTATCGTATTTACATGAGAACTTTAATTAAATATATATTGGTATTATTATATCAACCGGTAATAAATAATTTCATACTCCGATATTATCAATAGCTGATTTTTGTGCATCAATTGATAACACTGAAATTATTGTATGCAATACACAATCATATTCATGCATTAGTCTTCTTATCATTCCGCATCTGTCAAAATTTGAGCAAACCCTACAACCATATGGCGTCATAATAATCCCATTTTTTAGGTATAATTCGGCAGCATAAGTATAAAATGCAAAAATATATATCGGCTATTTTCATGATCTTCATGATGAATAATTAATAATATTTTCAATGAGACATTAATACGATAATAGAAAAAAACTAAAAAATATTAGAGATAAAAGTTGCTAGTAGATAAAGTTAGACTGTGAAACCTACTTTTTTTGATGTCGGATGGAAACAGTTAATAGAATTTACTCTCTACCATACCGAATAAAAGTATCCGATAGGCTAGCTGCTATCTGCTCTACCGACTGCTTTCAAATATAATTAATATGAAATATTTAATAGAAATATTTCCATTTCAAAATTGAAAATTAAATACGAAATATTTAAAGGAAAAACTATTATTGTAATTTCATATTTACACACATAATTATAAATACAAAGCAGATATCATAAAGCCAATTTTCTTAAAAAAAGTATTACACCGATGTATTTTTGAATAAGGACAAAATTATATATTTTAGCAAAGACAATTCCAAAAAAAAAATCAAAGATACATGTTCTAAGTTAATATCTTTCTCTAGAACATGCAAAAAACAGTCTAAAAGCGTCCTTGTTAGTTTCGATGAATTTTTAATTTGACATCGACGTTTAAAAAATAGAATACACTATGTAAGACAATTATAACCCATTTCAGAACATCGTATGTTACGAAATTCATAACAGCACCTTCCTCCTTTAAACTCGAAGGTTAAATTTTTTTTTAAAACTCACAATGTTTCAAATTGCATTAAAGAATATGTTCCTGCAGTTTGCGTACAGCACTTGCTTATCAAACTATTTGTTACACTCTATAAGGAATATGTTATGTTATGAATAGCCAAAAGTTAACTACCGTGAACAAACCTTAATTATTTTATACAATATTTGTTCTTCATCAAATAAGTTGATTATTTATACATTCTTTAGGACTGTATGTCATATTGCTCTAGAATATAAAGGCTCTGAAAATACATGAGGATTCTTAATTCTCATCAGGTCAGTGACTGCCCGTCGAAACGAGTCCGAAAGTGACATATAAGAAAGAGGGGGAGCATAGTCCGTTTTACAGTGAATATTTCAAGAAAAGTCATATCATTTTATCAGATTTGCAGTGTGAGCTACGAGTATTTTTCATTTTCCCAAACGAATAAGATCGTAGATGATACCATATCAGTTGTTTAAAATAATGAATAGTAAAAATATTTAATATTTAAATACATATAAAACTTGACCATTTGAAGTGAAGAGTATTTCATTGGTGAATCCGAACGCACTGGTCGACTGCCAACCTTCAAGTATATTTCTTTGTGTTGGTGACTAATATACAGACCGTTGGATCCGCACAGGTAGGCAAGTACCGTTTGTTAAGCTACGCTGGATGCCTGGATGCCAGTCAGACTACAACAGCGTCAGGTGTATGAACTCTGACGTTTTTCTACAATCTTTAAAATTTACGTACCAACAACATAATATTGTTCTATCAATCTGCAGGATAATTTACTTATATTGCAGTAAGTAAATTTATTATTATTATCAAATTTATTATACTATTTTCATCTTTCAAAATCCAATCGCATCCATAATGTACCGCGGTATATACGGTATTTTTTAGTGATTGTTAAAAGTTTTGAAAATGTTTATTGAACGACAGCTCATCAAATTTTTAGTATTCCAAGTAATCATCATTGAAAAACATCGCTGTTACGCGCAATTATTTTCCAAGGCTTGCTTATCTAATAATACTGTTGATAAGCAAACAGTCAAGCCCAGGATAGACCTATTGAAAGTTTTTTGATTAATGCAAGTATATGCAAAAACAATAACTCCAGTTCATACTGTAAAATATCAATGTAATTTATTCATCATAAAATCATGGTTTTATCTAGTCAAAATTTGAAAATCAGTATAGTAACATTAAACAATATAGAGTTGAAATTGCAACAGTCCCAAATTTAACTCTATATTCAATAAAAAAAATATAGTTAAGATTACTAAAACTATTTTGTATACACAATTAATTGATAACACCAACCGTAGTATTTGAAATTAAACATTGATAGTAATATTCTATAAACAATTGATCTACAGCCACAATAACAATTCCAATTTATATAGAAGTAAAAATCGTTCTCTTATTTTAAATTAAATCTCTGATGAAATGAGTGTCGATTTCCTACCGAAGTTGATATTAACATCAAGTGCTATATAAAATTCAAATAAATTGAAAATTCTAATAGACTACGATTCATCTATTGTTGCCTTTGCTTTTTCATTATTTTATAATTTTACTATTCAATTTGAATGGGATATTCCACTACTAAAAAATTATTTCGTTTTTAACAATAACTCAACGATTAAATTTGTTATGATAAACAACAAACATTCTTTATATCACTGTTTATGAATAAGCCCTTCAGTTAAATAACTTAGTGCCTGAATGAAATCATTGAGTGGATGTCAGGAAAATATTCAGTTATGATACTAGAATAGTTTATACAGAAATGCATTCATGGAAATATGAAATAAATCATAAAACGTCAAGTGAAAATAAATAATTGCGACGTGGTTCACGCCTTTGTGCAAATAACAACGGTATCGCTAGTTAACTTATACAATCTGAAACGTTTCTCCAATGTCGCCTTAATCCGATGATAATTTTTCCAGATATTCCTGGTGAAGAATTTTTTGAGCTATTTTTCGATATAATTCTGATTTGCTCAAAAAATCATTTCAAATTTCAATAGTCATATCAAAATAACATTAAGTCAATAGAAATCAATTCAAAGTAACAGGAATCAGTGAAAATTAATAGCAATAAACAGAATTTATGAAACAAAGTGGGTACGTGATCTTTATTTTCGAACGATGCCTCAGAAAAAATCGAAAAATTAGCTAATTTTTCAATTTAAATTTGAAACTTTTTACACCCGCGCGTAGAACGCACACAACACCGTGGCATGTCGCCATATTGTGCTGTGTCTCTTTCCTAATTCCCGCTATTTCTCTCTATCATTCCTGAAGTGATTACAGGGCACGTAGATGACGTGCCGCATACATGTATATACATGGGTAAAACCCATACCACTTTTATCCTCGGTCTGTTGGGGCCCTGATTTGTATATGAAAGAGGGGGCAGGAATTCGAAAGACTGCGCGTAGCGATGAAAAGTAAATAGAATCTAAAAAGACCTTTTTGCAAAAAATAAGAAAGAGGTGCCAAATTCATTCTCCTAATTGTATTATCATTCCTTAATATTTTGTAAACTGGCTCAGCAAAAAATTGTTAAATCTGAAATATTAAATTACACATCAATCAATAATTATCAAACTTCAGGAAACATGAAGATATTAGTTAAAACTATAACCAAGTGGTTCAGATAAAAAAAAAATTTACCTGTAATCTGTATAGTGTCGAAGACCAGGTTGAAGTCAATTTGAATACAGGTGACTGCGAAAGATTAATATAATAGCCATCGAAACTTGATGATTCATACTGTAAGACATTTCGCACTTTGGATTCCAAATTCATTTATGCATACTCTTCGTATTAAGTTGCATTTACTAACGTTATCTACAGAACTTACAATTGATTGTAATATAATATAATTATACATAATGAATAAATTTATTTGTAAGGTCTTGAAAATGTGGCTATTAAAGTCCTTGATGATTGCGGCACTGCTGGTATCAGCAAAATGTCAAAAGGATGATGATGTTGACATATCCAGAGCCTTCATGGAGGTTGCCAATTCGTTTTTCTCCGATGAACCTTCTGCACAGGGTAAATTTTCGGATCACGACACTGTGAAGTCGGTAAGTTTATAAACATTATACTCCAAATTTTTTAATGATGAAATTTGTTTAGCTTCGTTTTGCTCTTTCATAGTAGGGCAAATAAAATGTATAGATAATGTAAATATAGTGTATAGATTACTTCAGAATAGTTTTGCTTGAAATGTAAAGATTGGACGCACCAAATTTTGTATTTGATTCAAGAGACTAATGCAACAATTATTATATGTGTATTTTTGCTTTTTTTATAGCCTTCTAATGGCATTGCGAGTCTTGGCCAAATTATATCGAGTCTCGGAATGTTGATGTCAAATACAGCTGGAGATGAACAAGGCAAGGGTACTAATCCAGGTGGTCTGGATCTGTCAATGTTGATGCCTGCTTTACAAATGGTTGCATCAGCACCTTCAGCAAATAATCAACGGGTGAAGAATGGATTGAAAGAGGATGAGGCAAATGCACCTAGTTTCGACATGAACAGTATTATAAACATTGCGAGTATGTTTATGGGACCTGGTAATGGAAATAATAATTTGGAAGGTATCATGAAATTTTTACCAATGTTTATGGAAAATATGAATACTGGAGAAAATACCTTAGGGAATAACGCGAAAGAACATGATCACTCGGCTCACTCATGGTATATGCCACCAGTTATTGAAAATCTTCACATCATTTGGGAGCATTTCAGGTAAATTCATATTGGTTATTTGATGATTTCCAAAACAAATTCAAAATATGAATATATAATTGATAGATAAACGAATATGATTGAATTAATTTGCAGAAATTCCGAACTTGGTCAAACACTATGGAAAAATAGTGGTCTAGCTCACATTGTTGGTACCATGACTGATGCAGATGGACGTATTCAATATGATTTGATTTTAGAAAGCTTCGAAACTCCAAGTATTCGTCGACGATGGATAAAATCGTTGACGAACTTCGTTGCCGACTGGATTTCACATATTTCTGATCCAAATGTTCAACAACGTTATATTACTACAATGCAATTCGTCGGCAACAGTTTTCTCAAATCTCAAGGATTTCCTAAATCAACTTTATTCGATCCTACCAGACCTGCTGAAAGTTTTACGAGAATGGTGAATGCTGGCGCCAAACGATATCTCAATGCCAATTTCAACAGTGCACAATATATAAAACCAGCGGTAGCTTATGTCCAAGATTTAATCAAACTCGCATCAGAAAAAGGATTTATTATGTCCCGTATTAATGCTAATGAACTCAGTAATCGTTTAAGTGATACAATCAATAATGATATTGTTTCACCTATTCTCAAGGTGAGGAATAAAAGAAAAAATCTCATATATCTTATAAAGAATTTTATGAAGAATTTTAACGATGGGAATTTTTTTACAGACATATAGAGCGTATAAATGGGCAATAAAGTCACCAAAATGTGCAACCCATATTATGTGCATTATCAATGACAAGACATCAAATCACAATAAGGAATCTACTCTTCGACGTGGTTTAACAAAACTCAGTAGTTTTCCTGCAGCTTGGGCAATTAGTACTAAAACAAATATTAGTTTTTGGAGTCTCTATGGCGCGATACAGGAGAGTGAACAGTGTTACGTATGTATCCAATGTAGTTTTAATAATTTATTTACGAATTTTTTATTAATTACATGAAATTAATGGCATGTGCATGACTCAATCTCACAGGAAAAGTACCCAGCTGACTGCAATGAGTTTCACGAGGAGGAAATTCGAGTTACTACTGAAGCAATTCATAGCGAATTGTGAAATATTTAAAAAAAAATTCAGTTCTATTACATCAATTTATATTATTTATTTGAGATGATGGAATGGTTTAATTTTGGTATTATCATTTGGTATACCTCTTGAATATTATTAAGCAAATATAAACGATGAAATCGTGCAACATTTTTACCAAACCGACTGCTAATGATGTTCACAAAAATGTTTTTTCAAATAAATATATAATTCTGACGGAAAAGCGTATTTTATCGAAATTTTAAATTGAAACTTATATTTTTTGACGGAAACAAATAGATAAGTTTTTTATAAAAAATACTATTTTTTCTGTAAGAAAAAAAAGTTTTATATTAATTTATATTAACATGTTATTATGAATTTCAGAGAATTTATCTGGTATTAACATTTATTTAATATTTCGATAAGATTTGCTAAAATAATTAACGACTAGAACCAGTAAACAAAAAATACATTTCATCGATATAATTATTGTATCAAGCAATCCTGTAAAAATAAATGCGATTACTTCATTATGTAGATTTCAATTATAATCAACATTATTATTATTAATAATAATAATGATAATGATATGATAAAAAGGATAATAAGAAAATATTATCATAGATATGATGATTGCAATATAATATTATCATTACTATATTATTATTATTAATGCACTTGTTGTTATAAGTTCATTTAATCTCTGTGACTTTCCATTGGGTGTCAACAACTCATAACTTGATCCATATTATTATTTACACTATATTCGTAATTCATGTTTTGTAAATATTAGATGAAAGTAAAATGACGTGTGCCCAATGTACAAAATTCGATCAAGCATTAACAAACAATACATGATTAAATTATGAGTTTTATCACTGAGTTATTTTTTTTTAATGTTTTTGCAAGCCCATTCCAGACCTTCCTAAAATTATTAATCATCATATGAATCCAAGTTAATAATAAAAAATTATGAATATAACAACATCATGCAATATTTGCAATAAATAATAACATACTTTAATGCCTTTCCCTTCTGTAGCAATGCATGATTGTATTTGCCAGTCCCGATCTTTAATATTATGGAGGCCCAATCCGTCAGCAATTTCTGCAGCTGTCACTGCCTGCCCAAGATCTTGTTTATTTGCATAAACTAACAGTGAAACACCTCGTAATTTTTCCTCCAATAATAATTCAGAAAGCTCCTGTCCCGTTTCTTCTAATCTCTTAATATCCGCACTATCAATCACGTAAATCTATATACGAAGTTAATACCGCATCTAACATGGATTATGTGTTTCGAAACAATTAAATAAAATGATAAATTTTTAACACTTACAAGTACATCTGTATTCTCAAAATAATTTCGCCAATACGGTCGTATTTTTCGGGCTCCACCAATATCCCAGACGTTCAGTTTGAAGCTTTCGCTTTGTACACTTTTGATGTTGAAACCTTGTGTAGGAGTGACCTAAACAGCAACGAAAAATCATAACAAATAACATTATAGAATTGTATATTTATCACTTGTAAAACATTTTTAAACTATCATAATTATATAGAGATATTATTGTAACTTTATATCAACTTACTTGAGTTATATCTTCGCTGGCCAATGATTTTAAAATCGTAGTTTTGCCGGCATTATCTAAACCAAGAAGTAATAATCGAAGTTCTTTCTCGGGATTTGAACGCAACTTACGTAAAATAGATAGCAGCCCCTAAAATCAAAATCTTAATTAATTCCACTTACTGATAAATCATATACTTGAATAGTAATAATAACACCTGCTTTTTGATATTTTTAAATCAAAAAATTTTCAAAAGTTCAAGATTTTAAGCAGAACTAGTGAAGAATACTAATGAAGACAATATTTAGTACTTTTGCAAACTGTATGCATATAATTATAATAATGTATGTATAGAAATAATGAGATGTTCGATGTGATTTAAATATTTTAATTATCAATAAATTATACTCATTTTGCTAGAAGCATTGGACCGTAGAGATAAATATATTTCAACAATATACTTGTGCAATTACATAGTAGAATTATAGTAAAACGTGCGTGATAATGATAGGTGCATAAATAGAAATAAATTTTGTGTCTCAGATATATTTACCATTTTGTTTAAATAGACAAATGAATAGACGTTGAATTACAACTGGCAATATGCTGCTGCGAGTGTAAGAAATGTATAAATTTCATTGTTGTTCATTTCGTAGCTAAGGCAGGTGCTACCATCTCCATGTTACTCAACATATTTTCCACTAATACAATTGATATACAAATTTGTTGTTATATATTCCCTGCAGTCTGGTATGTAGTCCATGAAATCCCACGTCGTGGCGCCATCTCGTCCGATCAACCCCTGGTGTTATCACAACAGGGGTTTATTCAATGAATACCGCACACCCTACCAAAATAGCGGCATTAACGTAATTTCAATTATTCCAATTGAAAATAATAAATGCTACATAAAGCACTCTTGTATATTATAGTGTATTACAGAAATAATTTCAACAATTTAGATTTAAAGCTTTTGTAAATATTGCCAAAGCTATTTTTAGCTACTTCGGAAGTAAAAGATAATATATTATTTCCTTCATCCATTTCAAATATTCCATATAGCATAAAAATCATCGACATTTATAAATATCATTTACTTATGCAAATTCATAGAGTAAAGATAATTTCATGTCTATACATAAATTATATGTTCGTTACAAATACTGTAATTTCTTTAATAATACAACGCATGCTTGAATGCAAGATAAATTTATCTGTTTCTTTGAGAATAAAATCGAACTTATTTTCATTGAATTCAAAATATCCAATATTGAACTGAAACATTTCTAAAAGGAGAAATGATTGCAATATCAAATGAGTTATGGAATTCTGATACATCTTTTGAACTGTTAATATACAAAATAATTTTGTGGCCACTTGGTATTTGGCCATTAAATCGTGGTGAAATTTTCTCGGAGATTCGACTGGTGCTGTCGGCAATAACACAAGTGAGATAATTTATATTCTATTATAATTAATAAATAATATAATAAAATTATTATGTAGGCAGCGACATGCATTTGCCTTGACATAGAAATGTGGAAAAATTGCCATGGATTCGAAGATAAATTAGACATTTTTGTTTTAAGCATTTTTGCTTTATTAGCATGCGAAAAAGGGCTATTAGTGCGTTATCATCAAGATAAAATTTATAGTAATGTTGTATCTGCAGTGGAAGATTGGAATAAATTATCAATAAAAGATAATTTAAAAAATCGTAAGATCATGATGCAGCATGCACGAATTTCCCGAATCGTATGTATTTCATTGATGGGCCCAGCTTCCGGTGGTACTTTATCCTGGATTATACTAGCCCTACCACTTCCTATTTTTAAAATGGAAAACAATACTGATATCATTAGAAATTATCCTTTACGAACAGCATGTATTTTCGATTCTGCAACAACTTCAACGATCTATTATGTTATTTTCATTCTACAAATTTACCAACTGGTTGCTACGTGTCTTGGCAACTGTGGTAATGATGTCTTCTTCTTTGGACTTAGTATGCATCTATGTGGGCAATTGGAAATACTCAAAAGTGAATTCCGAACGCTTGTATCGGAAAAGGCAATAGAAAAAAATCAAAAACGGTTTAAGATGATCGTGAAACGACATATACATCTTATTGATCTCATTCAAAAATTAGAAAATGCATATAATTTGATAATATTATCTCAACTTGTCATGAGTTCTTTGCTGATCTGCATCATGGGTAGGCCATTTTTATTTAAAGAGTCCATACTTTGACACTCAAAAAATGGAGTTGTTCTGAAATAGTTCAAAAAAATTTTAAGGAGTGCGCATACTATATTCTCTATATCAACTGTGTCCAAATTTGAGATCCAAGAAATATGAGTCATAAATGGAGAAGCATTAGATCCAAAATGAATCGTCAATTTATGTATTTTTATAAAATATATTTTTTCCCAAAAAGACTGAATATTCTGTTCTTCATCTGTGAGTTTCGTCCATCATTCTGATATGATCTGTCTCGATAGACGGTTAATTATCATCATTTTTTGACTGCACAAAGTACGGAACTCCCTTAAATATGCCAACTTGTTCGTTATATTTACTGCATGCAATTGTTTCAGGAGTACAAATAATAATATCAATGAAGCTTGGAGATTTATTTTCTGGTATCAAAGCAGGAACTGTACTGTCATCATTAATGTCCCAATTATTTTTATATAGTTACGGCGGAGATTATTTAACATCCCAGAATGAGGAATTAGCTTTTGCTGCATATGAGAGTATGTGGTATAAATGCCCATTGAAAACCATGAAAAACATTGCATTTATTATATCACGTGCTAGTAAACCCATTAATATAACAGCGGGCAAATTTGTTCAAATGACTCTTCCGACTTTTATGGATATTTTGAAGCTTGCCGTATCATATATGTCGGTTCTTCGTATAGCTATTGATGTCTAAGATGAATGTTAACGTAACATGGTTGTTTTTTGCAATCCAATTACTCCACTTACCTTTATTTATTTAGCAGATCCAGAAATAATAAATAGTGGAATGCAGTTAATTTACAAGAAAGGATTAAAAGAAACATTTTCGTCTTATGAATTTTATGCAGAAGCGATTGCTTCTGGCTTCTTTGATACATTGATAATTTTGCATAAACTTTTTCCTGATAGCAAAAGAGAAGGAATGTTCAAATTACCGACATTAGCTCAAAATTTTTTATCTTACAATGCTACAGAACAATTTTATGAAGCCATATATAATGTAAAGATATAAAAATTCTTTACTTCAATCATTCCAAGAATGAATATATTCTTGAAATTAATTATTTAATTTTAATGAACAGGAAACTAATGGAAAATCATACCATGGCCATAAAAAAGTAGCAAGAATAAAAATATGTTAAAAAAAAATATTTGGTTTTTTTTTTTAAATCAGTAAAATAACCAGAGAAATTATCTGATCATTTCAAGTTTAGGTTTTAATCATATATAACTACGTTTCTCACTCAAATGCCAGAATGTCGTTTTTCGGTGCTTCATTATGCAAATATATCACATGGACAAAATGTCGACATGACTTGCTGACTATATCACCATATTTCATACCGTTATTTCACCTCGCAAGGCGCGATATAATAGATCACTATGTTATCATGTGCCAATATGCTAATAAATGGCATCTTTTATCTGCGAATAATTATAACCTATATTTGAAAACTGTGTTACCGATAGAGTGAATATATTCATATCGAGCTTTCGAAGTAGCCGTGAACAGAATGAACTGCATATAAAAATACTCTTCTGTCGTTTTCTTGTCTGAATTATACCTGGACTTTAATGAATTTGACAAGTGTTGCATTTTTATCAAGTATAGAAATATTTGTCAACAATATATCAAATCAATTAAATTTATTTGTATTGTACGAATAAAAGATAAATATCATGCCAGCAATAGTGACAGGACCTCCTCAACGAAGTGAACACATGTGGCAAGCACTTAAAAATCACATTACCCGTGAGCGTCAAAGAAAAAAACAGGGTGAGTTTTGTACTTTCAACTAATTTTACAATTACAACAAAATATAATAAAATGTTTTTTTTATAATTAATATTTAAAAGAACAAGAGGCTGATGCTGAGGAAGAACGACAACGAAAAGAACGTGAACGACAACAAAAACAGGATGTTATGACATTAGGAGAGACTCGAGATCAAATATCTAATTTAGAAACAGAACTATCGCAATTGAAAGATGAGAAACACCAATTATTTCTTCAATTGAAAAAAGTTTTAAATGAAGATGATAATAGACGACGTCAACTTACTAAGGAAGCTAGGTATTAATTTTATGCTGACAATAGATTATTTATTATTTAAATATACTCTAAAAGGATATATTTTTAATTAATGATCCTTATTTGTTGGCAGCGTATGTTCAGATGTATTAACGGCAGTGAGCAATTATACAACAGGAACGAATGTAGGTCATCCTCAACTATTTCTTCCATTGCCAACAAGAAGTCCTTTGTACAAAGTATCTACAGCTGTTACACCGACCCACACATTGATGCCAAACGTTAACGTTAGACAATCGTTACATTTTTTATATTCATAATGTGATAATTTAATAATGCATAATCTATATAAATAAATAATGCATTTGGACGATTTATATTTTATAGGGACCGTTAAAACGGGCGCATAGTCCATCACCACCACCTCCAACATCATCATATCACACTGTTTACGGTTATAAACCACCTCCACCAATGCAAAATTATAATCCGCCATCTACAAGTAAGTTTAGTAATAAACTAACCGCAAAATATTCGAAAAATTACTAACAAAATCTCATGGTTCAAAACTAGGGGAACTGAGAGGAGATGGTTGTATTTTTCCAGAATCAGATGAAGCTGCTAGACGTTCGGGTGACTCACGAGCTGTCCTCTGGAACAGTGAGTTTATTTATCAATCATTTTCTATGAATAATTGTTGTAATAAATTATTGCCAATTTTGTACATTTTACAGAGAACAATCAATATCCCCCTTCAAGTTTCTATTCGACTCCAGGTAGCCAAAACGTTTATAGTTATAGTGCACCAACATCACAATCATCTAGAGAGGTTGATCAAGCAAAATCTGTATATCTTTCGGGAAATCGGACGGCATTGCCGCATCAAGGAGGTCATTTTATATTTTCACCTTATTCACTAAATTGTTAAATTGATTTATTAAAAGGGCAACTATGTTTAATTTTTTAATATTAATAGAGATTTATTATTGGAGGATTTTATTTCGAGTTTAGTTAATAATTTATTATTTAAGATGAATTTATATTTATTTCTGATATCATTTATTTCAGCAGCTTATGTCACCACTCTCCATTCATTGGATCATAAAACACCATATGCTGAAGATAAATTTTATTTACGTCCTGGTAGTCATGTAACAGTTCATGGTGGTGCAATACCAATACAACAACCGCCTCAGGTACAATACTATTCGAATAATTGTATGAGAAGTTTATTATGGAATAAATAATCGTGAATTTTATAATTTTAGGGTGCAAAAACTGGTAGCATCACTTCAGGATACCCTGTAAGAGCACCACAGCCACCATCTGGACCTTATCCTCCGCCAGGCACCTACGTCAGTTCCCCTGCTCCTAATATTCCTGGTCGTTTATTGTATTCACAACCTGGAGCACGTTATATACAACGTGAAGCTTGAAATATGAATTCATTTTATTGGATATGCTTAACACTCGCTAATCGCGCAATACTATTTATTAAATTTATACTTTTTTTTACATTGAATCATATTGGAAAGATAGATTTTACTATTCAATAATTATTTAAAAAAAGACAGTTTGTGACAAGTAGTAATTTACATTTGTCTCAAATTTCAGATCATATTAATTAAAACATTTGAAGAGTGATTTCCTTTCAATTCGTGGACACTACAAAATTTTCAAATGTTTCTGCTCGATCTTTTTTATTATTGTGCAATCAATATTAAAACGCAAACATCAAATTAACAATATGCTTTTCGCAATAAGGAGATCCGTCAATATGAAATTAAATATTTCACATTTCTGTGGAATTGAACGACAATTATACATATGTATAAAATTTATCTCATACAACGCTTATCAGGTGATTAATTGAATTTTTACATGAGGTAATATGGTATGGCAGAAACTACATAATAGAATTTTAATACACTCAAGCTGTTTATATATTTATCCATATTGTTGAATTTTATACTCTTATTCATTCTACTCGAGGAAAACTGGAGTAAAAAAGCTAGAAATATAATGGAAATTTCGGAAAGTAATTCAAAATGTTAGTTAACTATTAATGAAGATTTGAAAACTTACGATGATGAAAGGATGATTTTTACACACTCATGTAAATGTAATGTTAAAAAATTAGTAAATGTAAAAATAAAAAATGTCTAATTATAGTATTCAATAAATAGTAATGAAGTTATAAATTATTTATAAAATTGTGAATGAAAAGGAAATAAAATTTTTAAAAGACAATAATATAACATGACTAAATGAATTCAACGGGGCTTGTCATATATTAATATTATTATTATTATTATTATTATCATTTATATGTACATTTTTATGGGACTGGTGCAATCATTCATTTCCCTTGAAATAAAATATTTGCTGTAATATTTTGATGTAAATATTGCATGTATAGTATACTACATGTTTACTTTTCAATTATACTCACAAATAATTCCAAAAATTGAAGCGGACAAAAAATGTTTCGTGAAAAAATTCCAGGTATACAAAAAAAAAACATTATATGGTAAAAAATATTTTCAACAATGTGCTTTCAAGATTTCTAATCGACATCTCCTCATGTTATAAAATTTTAGCATGAAACATTTTTTGATTATTTAGTAATATCAATTAAAATGAGACCGTTCGTGTATGTATATATTATATAAAGTTCAATCTATATATAACAAAAAATCTATCTTTGTGAGATCAACTAAGAAAATCAATTATGTCTTGAGTAGATAGACTAACAGGTTTATTCTGTTGTGTATTCATGGATGATTCGAAATTCATCGGCATCGTCATTGAATTAACTGCTCCCACACCAGAAGTTCGATCATTAATCTTCTGATTAAATGGAGTACTGTGTGTTGGTTGAGGACTGCTCCAGTTGGTCATATTATTTATCGGTGAAGTTAATTGTGATCCCGAATTCATTGATGCGCCCATTCCAATTGTATTCCAAGGCGTTACCGTGCTTGATTTCATCGACATCGGCGAAACGGCATTCATACTTACACGTTGAGTTTGATTAATACTTGTATTCCATGTAGATGATGTTGAACCCCCAAAATTTGCTGGTGTGGTTTTTGCTCCTGATATATTTAATTGATTCAGATTATTTGCCATTAACATACTCGTTAAATCTCGAGCTTCTGAATTTTTAGTATTGGCTGCAGTTTTGTCTTGTTGTCTTGCCAATCTGTAATAAATTATTTGTATTATAACAACAGCTAATTTAATGACATGTCCATACTTTTATTCATCATACTTCTGTTTTTGTTCCATCGTTAGTCCATTGCTATCTTTAATTGGTATACTTGTTGATGAAAATGACTGGGTAGTTTCATTATGCGAAAAAACATCGTTAAGTATATTGACCGGCGATTGATTAGTAGTTTGTAATAAGGCTTCATCTAGTTGTTGTGCCTCACGGCGCACTGAGTCCAATTGTCGTAGTGCCTCTCGATGTTCTGATGTTACACGATTCACCATATCACCTACCAGAGAGGCTAAAGCTTCATATTGCGACGGACTCAAACTTTGTACAACGCATAAAGGCAGCAAAAATGGCAGCACTTGTGTTGCAAGTATTTCTTTGCTCATACCCAATTTACTATGAGTCAATATCAACTTATATATTCCTGTGAAAATAATTAATATCAATTAGAAAATTGAAATAAACTGAAATGCAGATTAAATCGATTAAGAATACATTTTCTTAATTATAGATAACTTTTGAATACCTATAAGAGCCATCAATATAGCCGGTTCATCAGTATGAGGAATTTTTTGTAAAAACGGTAATATTTGATCGAATATTAGCCACCGATCCAAGTGTTCCAACATTTTCGCAAGACAAAGCAAACAATTAACACGAACACTGAGGCTTGTGTTATTTACTGATCTTTCTAGACATATTTTCTTGATTCTCGGTAAAATAGCATTTTTCATCGTAGGACTTTCAATCAATGTTGCTATCGATGGTAGCGCAGCAAGACAGAGTTCTTGATGTTGTTCTGTTTGCGAATCCAATGCACGTGTTAACATTGGTATAATATCTGTTTTTATAACATCCGCAGAGCAAAGTTTCAATAACGAATTGATACGTTGCAACAAAACAAAACTAATTTGAGGCGGTTCTTCCATAGCAAAAATAGGTCTTATATTTGGCAGAATATTCTCCGTAAATTCATCAGTGGTACAAGCTTCAAGCACTTGTAATATGCTTGGTAAAACAAATGGAATCATTGGTGGATTAACAAATTCTTTGTAAAGACATGGAAGAATTCGATGTAATACAACACGATGAGGCAATTGTTTCATAACTTGTGGTAATCCTTTGTAAAATTGTGATTTTTGTAAATTATCCCATTGAAATAATTTATCAAGATAGTTTAATGTCTTAACACCAATGTCCATAAAATATTCAATTTTAATAAATTGATGTGCATCAGGTCTTAATTCAGGCTTTGAACTAAGCATGAGTTTAACTGTTTCTCTGAGTCCATCTGGTATTGGAGTAAGTTTCGAATTGGGAGGTGATTTATATTCGGCAAAAAATCGGCTACATTCTGATTTATCACCATGATACTCGTACATTGGCCGATTATTCGAGGAATGCAAAACATAGCTCAACATCCCAAGAGCAAATATGTCACTGGGTGGACCACAGCATCCTGCAACAATGCACTCAGGTGCTTGATAATCCAACTGTAGTTGTCCAATGGGTGAAGCACTTGAATCATATTCTACACGTGCCCATGATGGCTAGAAAAAAAAAACAAAAAATTGAAATGATTGTAAAATTAAATAACAATTTAAACAAAAAAGTAATTATACCTGTTTTTCATTGGGATTTTGGTTCAATGCACAATAATCGAAACCAAATATTTTCCATGCACCATGTTTGTTGATGACAATTGATTCTGGACAAAAATTCCTGTGCAAAAGTTTCACATCACTGTGTAAAAATGCAAGACCCTCTCCAAGTTGAAGTAAACCATATCTTATCTCTACATCAAGTAGCTTATGGCTATTTATACTTTTTGGAGTTGGCTGTGGAACATTCTCAAGATTACCGAGGACATTTGCTAAACTTGCAAATACTGGTTCAGTGGCAAAAGCAAGACTATCTCTAGATTCTTCCAATGGATGTTGAACTGTCAATATTTGGGGGTGTCTTAATTTAGTCAATTGTGTAACTCCTCTTTTTAAAGTCTCTAATATATTTTCTCTTTCATGTTTATTCGGCCATCGATCCAAAATTCTTTTTTCAAAGACAAATATTGCAGCTTCTTGCTTTGTAGATTTCTTATAACCACTATAAATTTTCCAAAGCAAACCCGGGCCAGCACTAGCAATATGAGCGTTTACCTCAAACTCTCTGGTAACTGGATTACCTGGTAAAACATTTGAAAGTTGGGAAAGACCATAAGCAGTATTCGTTACCGTATTGCTTATTGTATTGCTGACAGTATTTCGAAGTTTATTCAACACGTCCATTTTTGCCACGAGCTAAATAAAATACTGTTTCAACCAAACTTTTTCGCCACCATTAAATACAAAAGTGCAATAATAATAAACGAGAAGAATACGTCAACACCAGAATGACACTAGACTTTTTTACCATATTCAGATTCTAAATATTTAATCAAATTTTCATAATATCGATACAAAATAATGTTATCCCAGATAAATTGAAGTTATTTATTATATTAGATAGCTTGCATTCATCAAAGTGCCTGACAGGAATAATAAAAGCAAGGACTAAGGAGGCCAACTTAGGATTGTCAAAACGGCCTCTCCAAAGCAATGAATTTATAACACCATTGTTCGTCACTAGAGGAGCTCTATGCGTATTTCGGTTGCTTACTCTGTTCTTGTTCCGAGTTTCGTCGATGATTTCCGATTATGATGAATTATTATTTAGCGGGAAATTAAATCAAATTAAACAGCATTGTTAATTTCGTTTATACAAATGGATATTTCATTGTTGGGCAAGCTGTTTTTACAAATTAAATTCTTTCATGAGTTCTTAAATTCCATGATATTCTGTTGCATAATCCTTAATTTTATTATCAATACTATCACCTGCGTTATCTTTAGTAGAACAAATTATTTCGATCTTCACATTCGTGTTATGTATAAATTATTCATAATATCGAATCGAAAATCATTTACAATATCTCATTCTGTTCAGAGTATAACTGGGCAAGCAACCGAAAACGTCAATATACAATTATAAATATACAATTAAGATAATGATGATATATTACATGCATTGATCGTTTCGTTCACAACTTCACAGGTGTATTTGACGTGTTCTTTTAACATAAATATGGCGATTGCTTTGACCTAAATCTGATTAATCAATATGCCGAGATGAAATTCTTGATTGGTCAATACTAAAGAACATGATATTCTACTGTTAGGTAATCAAGATGATTGCCATCATATTATTTAAACTTTATGAATATTCAAATGAGTATGTACCATATGTGATACCAAAATCTGTTATTTATACATTAATATTGTTTTATAATTTCTAATTAAAAATGAAAAAATTTGACAAAATATTTCAGTTCATGGAAAAAGCATATACAACTTTATATTATGAACGATTTATGATATTATGTACAAACATACATGTACTTAAATGTATGTTTATATGATTATATATATTTATATCTATGTCCCCAATAGATATATGTGTGCGTATATGATTATTTATACCTATATACAAATAAAATTAATGTACGATTGAATTATATATAATCATATAGAATTTATGTATAACATTTTTCCCCAGGCTGTAAAGCGTATCTCAAATTATTATGATTCGTTATGGATTTATCGAGAAATCGCACATTGATCAAGGTTTTTTGAGACATGAAAAAAAAAATAATTTAGTAGTTAACATAAATACGAATTAAATTATCCTCTTTAGCGGGATAACCTGTAACAGGACATTTTCCTTCTATCTGTAGTTTCTTCGTAATACACGTGTAACAAAATATGTATCTGAAATTGAAAATAAATCAAAAAAATAACATCAAATTAATATTTTCATTATGATTAATTGAGAATATTTATTACCCTGACACAGTGAGTGCAGTAGGGATGCTTGGAATTTTCAAACAAACTGGGCAAAGTTTTGCGTACTGATTCGCTATGACTGATATCTAATTTGAAAAGTTTTATATTTTAGCAAAAATGTAAATAAATGAGTTTAAGAAATTTGTTCAGGAAATATTTACCGTTGGCGATGGTGGTAAAGGCAGAGATAGTAAATTCGTATGATGATTTTCTTGATTCCACCAATTGATGAATTGGAATAAAAATGCAGAAAATTCTAGAGTTTTCATACATCCTCGTTGAATTAGGTGAATTCCATCATTGGCATAAAAATTTCCGTTTTTCCATTTATCAAATATTTCTGATATCGAAATGACTTCAGTTGGTTGAGAATAAGTTAATGTTAATGATAATAAATTAAATGTTGGTGATGGATAAGACGAATGATTGGAGATATATGCTAAATAATAATATATTCCAAAAATTTCATACATGAAAAGAAATATTTGGTGTGCCTTTATACAATGTGTTCTTAAAAACCTTTGCCATTCCTGAAAAAATAAAAATCATTAGCTTTTGAAGTGATTTTTTGTTTTTATCAAACAATAAATTTTTTTAACGTTACATTTCTTGGTAATTTCCCATCAACTTCGTCTAATTTATATTGTTGGACTTTGGATTGAATGTAAGGATAGAGAATAATTAAAATAAGTGATAGTTTTCGTTGTTTTTCCGATAATTTGCCATTAATTTTGGAATTGGACGAATTAATTCTTTTCAAACCATAGAATGTTTCTGAGAATGACGCTGCATAATTGTTTAAATAAAAATTCTGAAGAAGTCCATGAAACGTCGCATAAACCTCATCAGACCATTGTTCAAACCATCCATATCTTTTTGGATTAAAACTTATAAAAAACTGAAAAAAAAAATCCAATGTATTATTAAGAAAAAAAAATTATAAATAATTGTTGGAATACATACAGAGAGAATTTTTTTGAACGCTGGTTCAAGTGTCGATGCCAATAACTCTTGTGCAACAATTTCAAAAATTGTAGGTTTCACATAAGTGGTTCCAGTCAAATGTGCACCTTTCTCAGCCATTGCTTAAAAATATCCACACGGATTGAATAAACTGAAAATTGTCTCTCAGCCGACAGGAGTGTTAATATAATAGCATATTCAGTTTTATAACTTTTAATTGATGTTTGTGCGACTGCTAAAAACACGTTATTACGTCAATTCATCACATTTATAGGTTAGAAAGATTCACTCCTACATAATCGACATTTAGATGTACACCACATACATCTTTGATAAATAATATTTTGTTATTTATATATCATACAGGAAATCGGTGATCATTTTATGTTTTGATTAAGTATCTGTGGAATGATCATTTGAAGAAGTTATATGGAATAAATTGATGACAACGTATAATTCATGTCAATAAAAATGAAATTTGGGACATATTTATGTAGGAGATGGATACTTCCAAATCGCAAACTGGAAAAAGTATTCAGTGTTAGCATTGCACGAAAAAACCATACGAATAGTTTAAGTAATCAGGATGATGACAATCGTACGACACATTTTGGATATAAAACGGTCAAAGAAAGTGAAAAAGAAAAGCAAGGTATGTATTATTTCATATCTGTATCTCATACTGATAGAAATATATAAATTAATTATCAATTATATTGTTATGCATTTCAGTTTATGAAGTATTTGAAAAAGTAGCTGATTCTTATGATGTAATGAATGATGCTATGAGCCTTGGCATTCACAGAATCTGGAAAGATAGATTTATTCAAGAATTAGCACCCAATCATGGCAATAAACTTTTAGATGCAGCAGGTGGAACAGGAGATATCACATTTCGTTATTTAAATTATTTAAATAAATTGAAAAATCCTAAAGGACTCAAAAGTTGTGTTACCGTATCAGACATTAATAAAAATATGTTGCATGTTGGTGAAGTTAGAGCGAAAAAATTAGGTTATACTTCAGAAAATGGATATGATATAACATGGCTTGAAACTGATGCAGAAAAATTATTATGCTCTGATGATTCATATACTACTTACACAATTGCTTTTGGAATAAGAAATGTTACACATATTGATAAGGTTAATATTATTTTTGTTTGTAATTACTTATTAATAACAAAATTTTAATCATTGAATCGTTATTGAATATAGGTGCTGCAAGAAGCCTATAGAGTTCTTCAACCAGGTGGAAGATTTATGTGCCTCGAATTCAGCCACGTTACTAATAATTCATTAAAGTGGTAAAGAATGAATATCAACAATATTTTAATATTAAATACATTTGCAATATTGATTTGATTTTAAAATTGAACATTTTGTCACACAGGCTATATGATCAGTATTCATTTCAAATGATCCCTGTTATGGGAATGCTCATTGCAGGACAGTGGCAACCTTACCAATATTTAGTAGAAAGTATACGAAAATTTCCCAATCAAGAAGAGTTTAAGGTATATATGAATTTTAATTAATTTAACAATAAATTTAGCGCTTTTATTGATCATTGATAATTTTAACGTTTCAGAGTATGATTGAGGACGCTGGATTCAGATATGTTAGTTATAAAAACTTGACATTTGGTGTGGTAGCAATACACTCTGGATTTAAAATATAAAATAATTTGTTTAATAAATATTATTTTGAATTTATTCAAAATAAAACTGAAATATAATTAAATTATTTCGAATTATGCTTGACAAAAAATGTGGACATGCGACTAATTATTAACCAATATTATTAGAATTAATTGTTTTTAGTATTGAAGACTGTAGCTTCAAATGGAGCGGTTAATAAATATACACCCAATACAATTCATCTAAAAGATCACATCAAAATAATATCGTTCTACCATAAAAATTTGTATTCAAGGTGTGTCTCAAGCTATATGTATGAGTGTAAGTAACTTCGTCTAACGAATGTCCATTGCAGATATTTTATTTTTCGGTTTTTTTTTCGTTTGCTTTCTCTATCTTATAAAATTTCACCACCACAATACATTCATAATTACAATTAAAAATGAAATGCCATTCAATTTAAACATAAAAAAATGCAACAAGGCTATAACAAACAAAATCATTTATGATTAAATCCCTAGAAAAACAAGTTTGAATATTTTTTTTTTTACATTTCAGCAAAGTACAATGTACTCATCAAAAAACTTTTTCTATTTGTTTGAATGCGTCAATCTTATGTAACAGGATGGTATTTTAATGTAATCATTTTATTTTACTTACAATACCGTTAGTTGATCAATTTTGCAATGACAATTCATTTGTACAGTTAAGACACACCATAATATTTTGCCGGCAAGGCCGTGAGGTGCTAAAATTTTTTGATAAATTGAACATTGTATGAGCTTCAAAAGCAATCGAAACTCGATGTATTAATTTTTTAATATAAATTCGTCGAAGTATTAAATTTTTCATACAAACTATTATTATTAATATTATTATTACTAAATCATGCACGAAGATTAACGAAAGAGTATGAACTCATCGATCACAGATGGACCGTATTTGAAAAGTGATGAAGTTTATATTAAAAAATGATTATTTGAATTATCTTCATGGCACGGAGAAATACGGAAGATTTTATCACCATTACAATCAGATAATTATACACCAAGTTATACCATTCGTTTTTTTCCCCATCTTTTAGCAGTATGCAAATAATATAAATATATTTTTTAAATAATCTACTTAGATTTTTCATATTTGTTCTAAATTGATAAACATTTGCAGTAGCTTTCAGATATTCAATAATTACTTTATTCATAAATCGAAGATAGTTTTGATACTTTTGTATGAAGTCATTGTATAGAGATTGCACTATGATTATCGTATTACAATATAATTTTATGTGGAGAATTATTGACATTATTTGTTTACAGAAATATTCAAAAAATTAGATAATAGATTGGAAGCAAAATTAAATTTTGTTTTTCGAATAATCAATGATATTGAAATTATACAAATTGATGAAATTTTGATTCGACATTAAATATAAAATATAACGACGAAAATGGATATCATATATGAATGTGTATTAATGCTATCATAATTTGATATTTAGTTGTTACGCGGACAGTGCTGTGGGCATATATATGTTCTTGTCCTTTATTTTTTTTATTTATTCATTTATTTTAAATTGTGAGAATGCAATATTATTTATCGAAAAAACTTCTAACATTCATTCAATTAGTTTGGAGAGTCAAAAGCCAAAGTGAATTGATGGTCAATTAATATATGCCTGTAACATAGTGACAATATCTATCAGATAAAGTTTGCGTCCATTATTGGCGATCATTATTCATAAAATATCTGCGGTATCCTATGCGAGATGACACAACTAATAAATTTTTTCCCAACCGCCTTTCACCGCTTTGTACATAAACGATAATGAAAACTTTTTCATGCTTAAAAATCGCCAACACTGAACTCAACCATACATATATACCTAATATAAAACAAGAACACAACAAAGTTATTTTTTTCTCTCTTTTTTTTTTGTTTTTTTTTTCTTTTTGACATACGCAATACATCTAAACATGTAAGGATAATATGTCATTATTTTTTTGCTCCGAATATGCTCCCCTCTCCCATGCCCTTAGATTTTTTCTGCACAATATAATATACTCAGTCTCCCGATTAACCGTTAACAACGTCAGGATTCTTCATCGATACTTCTTACATATTCTTTTGCATATTTTCAAGAGCTTTTGTCGAGAAGAATTTGTCTTCATAATTTTAAGTTATCAATGTATAATTGGATCACGTAGTTCAATTTTTGCACAATAAATGGCATAGTAATTGCAAAAATGAGGAAAGGGGAGCAGGGTATTGTGATATACATAAATTTATCCACTTTTGAAGAGAAGAATCGCTACTTGACCCAGATAAAAATAAATAAAATGCCTTGTTTCATGTGTTACATAGCTGCCAAAATTACGACCAACAATACAATGCCACGTTGGATTATATTTCTTATCAAATTCTTTTTTAATATAGGCTGCAATATCCTGAAAATTAAATAAAAATTAATTACCAGTTGATAAATACTGTCATGGATTATATCAACTCATTTATTAATTATGTATTTATCATTTTCATTACCTTTTCGATATTGTATTTTTCTAAGGCTTGAGTTGCATAGTCAACTGCATCTTGTTGCATCTCTTCTGACATATCGGCATTTTTAATGACAGCTTTGCGGTCCGACATGTTGGCCGGTCTGCAATAAAAAAAATTCATACAAATAAATTTACTATCATTATTTCTTAATATTATTAAATACAATAGCCAAGTTTATTACATAAAAATTTTTTTTTTGTTTTTTTTGTTTTTTTTTTCAAAGATATTGAATCTTCTTTTTTCTTAAAAATACTTTTTTATGTATTCTCTCACGTAATAATTTAATGGGTGTTCGCGTATGGCTCAATAACAAATGCCAGTTTACAATAAAAAGAAAAAAATGAATGTCTATAAATTGTTGATACATATGTATATATAAATATATGTATTTTATTGCTTCGGGTTGCCATGGAAATATTCTAGCAGATCATTAGAACTTTATATCAATTTTGATTTTCTAACAGAAAATAAAATTGAAAAGATGTGGCACGAATTGACGTGCCACAAGAATAGCCCAAATAATATGTATCATTGATTTAACAATTTCAAGACCTTGAAGGTATCTTTGATCAAATGACTAGAACTGATGTTGACGATTTATATGTATATTTCACGTAATAGGAGATTCTTTAACCTTATATTCAATTCTGTATGATATGAAACCAAGATGAAGTTCAGAATATATTCAAGAATAATTGTTTATTTTAAAAAAATATATAAAAGATTTTGGATAAATACAAAGATATGAATATAATAAAAATAATTTGAAATAAAGTTTAATATAAGGAATAAAATATTTTGATATATAGAATTTAAAAGGATGGCTTTTTGGAGGGAAAACGATTTTTCTTGTCGAGATTAAATATATATGATAGGTTTAACCTGATTAACATGCGTGATATCTTAATATTGGTATGAATATCAAGACCCGACATATCCTAATATTTTGATTGCAACAAACTGGTACAAATGAAAAATTGGAGAAAGTAACAAACTGATAGGAGGAGCGCGGGAGGAAATAGTTTTATCGATAAGAGGAAAATAAAAATAGAATTAAGATTGCACGTGATTGGAAAAATTGAGCCATTTAATTGATGAACCAATTCATTGATGCAACTTTTGATAATTATAATATAATATTGTAAATAATAAAATTAGAAAATTTGATGTTCGGGTTTTTCATGTTCCCGGTAAAAAAAAAAACAACATAAATTGTAAAAATTATTTATGCCATACCTCTCTTTGGTAACACTCTCCACCAACACAAATGAATAATATCTGTGGTTTGTTTTTGCTCGCACGACTTATTATAAATCTGCGAAATACGAAATGATTTTGTCAGGAATTATTACAAACACGAGTCGACACTGAAAATTTTTCGTTCAGGTTTAGACTGAAGATCAAAGCGCCTGTAGAGTGTGAGCTGCCGTTACTGCGTTTTCATTGGTTCGGAATTAGGGTCTTCTATCAGGAACTTCTATCAACCCACAATTCTTTGCAAATTGGTGGCGCGGAAAAACAAAAAATATATCTAAAATCGTCGAGCTCTAAATATTTTATTGATCTATTTACCGCAGTAGATTAAAAAAAACTGCATTGCTATGAATATATAATCAATAGCATTTAAGTCATAAAAGTATTTTTGATATTTTTTTTTGTGTAAATAATACAAAAAAAAGAAATGGTCATATATATTTTTGAATATTATTTCTGATAAATGTAACCAAACATTAAATATAAAATGTGTGCAAATACAATTGATTGATAATAAAAATTTCAATTTTAAAAATATTATTAAATTATTATTTATATTTTAATAAATAATCCATATTCAGAGATAATGTTTAATATTTAAAAACAAATAGAAATTTAAATAAAAATTTGGAACTTGAAAAAGTTTTATGAGAATGAATTTAGCTTCCCAATTTGTTAAATTTCGAGTATTTCGTGAAGTGTGAGTTGAATCGAAATACAATCGAATCTCCAGAGAGAATCGAAGTGCCAACACTAGCGCACCAAAGTGTCCCCCGCGGATGTTTTAGGAAACTGGAATTGTATTTGAATCTTCAATGTTCATGACATACTTTCCTGTAATATTTATTATATTCTTATAAATATAACGTAATTTATTCAAAAAGGAATATTTAGAATTAATGTAATCCAAATCCTTTCTTCAATAATAAATTAGTTTTCTTTTCACTTCGTGATAGAAAAAATTAATTATAAAAAACAGCACAGTTGGCTGTGATAAAAAATATTTAAAAAGCTATCTCATACAAAATTTATTATTCAAATATTAATATATGCGTTTATCAGAATCAACAGAATATGAAAATAAATACTTAGTCGACTTTCCATTCTTATTCTGTGCATAGCAAAGTTTAAGCTCAAATTTCCCATATCTTTCATATATATTATTCCTAGGTTTTAATTTCTCGTTACTCTATTTTTTTGCGCACGTTTGCAAACAACCGTTGCATCATATTCATATACATACATATATCAGATTTTCGATTATAATACTTGCACATTATTTCCCCTCTGTGAGAAGAAATGCAATAATATTGAGGGACGACACTACTGGAGGTTCAACTGTATGATGTATGTGTATAGTAAGTTTATCCGTACTATAGTATACCATTTTGCGTTACTATATAGACTCGGTCATTCCTATCACTCGTGTTCGTTTATTCGGTCATTCGCGGTCTGTCACGTGTTCGACTTAGCTCGGTTTTACTGTATTTATTCTTGATATGATCGAATGTTCACAAGATTTTGAATGAAAATAAGCGCATCATGATTTTAGATGATACGCGACTTTTTGTTATTCTCATCATTTCCATTCTCATGATAAATATCAATCATGTTATATCATGGGGTAAGTATTCTTTGATTTATAATAAAATACCGGTGTGCTATAACATAAATAACACTAGTGATACAACAGTCACCATTTACATACCATCAGGCGTCACGTACGCCAGTTTTTATATTTTATAAATTCAAATTTTGCAATAAACATGAATAATTTGAAGTGAATTTAATCTATATAATTATGAGAATATTAAACATATTTTATTACCATCATTCTTGTAATTTGCACCTGCATTTATGCTTTAATTATATAAATTTTAAATTATCTTATATAATAAGAAAAATGTAACAGCATGAAGGTGACCGCCAATTATAATTCAATTTTATTCAAGCTCAATTTTCATTTTAAAATTATTGAAAAAATTTGAAGGTTTCATTAATATTCTATGACCGTTTTTTGAGTGTATTATAAATAAATTCGCAAGTTGTGCATACTGTAGAGTCATGTAACTATATCCATGTCATTACTTGCGTAATCAGAATTTATTTACCCTGTGCATTCATTAAAAATCTCAAAATTTATATGTAATACAATCTAAATGGATATATCAATTTCATCATATGTTTAATACGTGGCCACGAAATTTTTTCATATTGATTATATTTTTTAACATTATCTTTAAGTATAATTATATTTTTTCAGATGTTGCTGTTACAATAGGTCAAGAAATAGATTTTTTTTTAAGTGATGGGACATTAATTCGAAATGTAACGAATCGAAATGCCACATCATTTTCCAGTATTACTTATGATGATGCCTCACACAATGTTTATCTTGGTGATAGAAGAAGTAAAAACGGATCAATATTTGTTTATAATTTACAATCAAATAAAAATGATATGACAACATTATTTATCAGTAAGTAAGCTCAATAGATAATGTAAAAGTATATTGAGTCACATTATAAAATCATGATATAATATTTTGATATTATTTTCAATTAAATAAAATTTTTTTAGATGAAAATCGAAGTCATATCATGGGAATAATATATGATCCAGTTTCAAAATCATTATTTTGGACTGATGACAAAGAACGTGCCATTTTCAAATTCCCTGTTGGTACAAATATCACTTCAGTCAAACCAGAAATGGTACTAAATTTAACCGATGAAATACCTCGTGGATTAACCATAGATTTATGCAGTAGACATTTGTATTGGACAAATACTAATAAATCGAACTCAAGTATATCAAGGTCTAATATCGACGGAACCAACCGTACAATAATCATAGACAAAAATTTATATGAACCAGTTGCTGTGGCGATTGATCATAGAAGTGCCAAACTGTATTGGTTGGATGATGTTGAAGGGGTTCACTTCAAAGTTGAAAAGAGCAATTTAGACGGCACTAATCGAGAACGTTTAGTATATGAAAGGCATCAACAACCGGTCCATATTGCTGTAGGTCGCGATAAAGTATACTGGACAGACTGGACTTATGAGGGTATTTGGTGTATAGAAAAAGATATGACCGTCAAAAATAGTCCACGGTTGTGGAAGTCATTCGAAAATATGGATAGTCATCCCACAGGACTTGTTGCACGTGATAATGCTGAAAATGTTGATTGTATTATGATGACGAAAGCAGCGGAAAATAATAATCTCATGAATGAAAAAAAAAATACTGATTACAATCGATATGATGCATTAAACGTTAACATTAAAGAAAATAATTCGACATCAAAATTATTGAAATTATGTTTAAATGGTGGATATTATAATGAAGCCAAAAAAGCTTGTCAATGCACACAAAGGTAAGGGAAAATATGTTTTCTTTTAAGTTGCTTCTTTTTTATCAAAATAAAATTGAAAAAATGTATAAGAATTTTATCATTTGTATTTTTTCTTCAGGTACAATGGTTTATATTGTGAACGATCACTGTGCGAAAATTATTGTCTTCATGGTGAATGTAAGGTATCATCTAATAACGAGGTGCAATGTGATTGTGCTCCTGAATACAGCGGTATACGATGTGAAAAACACATTTGTTCAGATTATTGTCTCAATGGTGGCAATTGCTCAGTAAGACAAGGTGAACCATTCTGTTCCTGTCCATTTTCACAGGGCCGTCGATGTGAAGAGACTAATGATATCACAGCGATTTGTGCCATAGTTTGTGCAACTCAAATACATCAATTAAATGTGAGCTACATCAATTTTTGTAGGTAAGTGTCTGAAAAGATGGTGAGAATCATCGTTGAAACAAATTACAAAAATCACTGCTGTAGTTTTGATAAGTTTTTTTTTCTACAATGGTTTTAATGTTTTTTTCTTTATATTTGGAATATCCAGTTGCTCTGAAAGAAATTTCACTAATCCAGAGTATAATACTTTTGGTTACGATTCATGGGTCAATCTATTGATAACGATATTTGCAATAGTAGTGGGAATACTCATAATAATAGTGATAGTACTGAGTTATTTTGTTAATAAATATCGACGTCGCCCACGTGTTAAAAAGAGGTTCGTTGTGAGCAAAGCAGGCATAACTCCACTTACATCTCGACCACAATTGCCAGACGATCATTGCGAAATAATGATTGAAAATTGTTGCAACATGAATATTTGTGAAACGGTAAATGAGGCCAATATTGTTATCATATACTATATTTTTAAATTTATGTCGAATATATATTCATATGAATGATATGATTTTAGCCTTGTTTCGAACCAAAATTGAGGAGTCCGCAATTGAGCACTAAGAAGAAGGAAGACAAAAATTGCCTTTTAGATAATATGGATGGCAATAATGCTTGCTAACATCGACTGAATTTTTGTGTTACAAAAGTTATCCATTGTTCTCACTATGTGAAATATTGGTACCTCGTGAGACGTTAATCCGAATTAGTATTATTGCTTAAATTCGTCATCGACGTGGTGGTGATAAGAGCGTTTAATGAATACAATGTTATCAAACAACATAATGAACTTGAATGATTTCTTAAGTCATGGCGTTTGATTGCTGGGTTATCTTATTAAGGGTAGTTTTACTGCGTGATCTTAATAATTCAATGTTGAGTTTCTGGTGGTACTTAAAATTACTTACTATCAATATTATAAATAGCCAGAATATCGTATTTAAAATTTATAATTTCAACAAAGAATTATGAACACCTGTCTTAAGGGTAAACTATATTTTGTTCAATATATATTTATCTCATAACACGTAAAACCAAAGAAAATGAGCAGCAAAACGATGATAAAGTTGCGAAAAGACAGTGATCATACATTAAATATTGTACAAATAATGATGCAGCATGAAATGATAGTAGTGCACTCTGTGAGAGCAATTAATTTCTGTTTTTGAATTAATATAGGCTATGGAGCCATTATAAAAAATATATCAGTAATGGTTGATATCAATAGACCTTCTTCAATTTGAATAATATGAGAACTGTTAATGCAAGTCACTGCCTGCACGCATTGAAAAATCGTGTCCATTAATTATAAATCTCATTGTAAAACATGACTGTATGCATGAGTTGTGATATCTAATGAACAATATATTATAGCGTTTATAGTGCACTACAAAAAAGTGTAGAATATTTAATTGTTTATTTTAGATTTCTCAAGCATTTCTATATATCATAAATTGCAGTTATTTTAATTTTACTATGATAAAAATTGCTGCTAAAATTGTTGGTAGTGAATGTAATACAATAGATATAAAAAAAAAATAGTGGCAAGTGAACTATGAATAAAATGGGTATAGTTAGATTTAGAATATAAGATGATATTTTGAATCTCAAATATAAATTTCATTACACTGTGTAAATACCGTTCTTTTTTTTAAATGTTAATTCACTCAGAGGAAACAAAATAGTTAAAGTTAAGGCACCTGTATAAAAAAAAAATCAGAAAAATATTGTAAATAGTTATGGTTTTATAGTAACAATTATCGTATTTTTCTTTGGGTGTATCAATGTTTTCAGGCCTAATAGTTGTATTAGTAAAAACCAAAGCAGTTTATCAATAACCATAATAAAAATGAACTATCAGTGCGTTCATTTCAAATCATGTAGCTACCAAGATATCGATAGTGTTGCTGTATAAAATAAATGATTATTAATACAAATGAAACAGTATTTAAAAAAAAAAAAAGTACTTTATTAGATTCTCATTTCCAATGAAATAATAGTGGATTTATGGTGAAAGGGGTGGATTCTTTTAATTGCATTGTGTGCTTTTAAATTACAGCCATACGTGCTGTATAATAATAATAATAATAATAATACAGTGGCCAGATCAATAAATTTGCACCCTTATTATTGAAAAACAGAAACTAAATTGTTTAAATAGAAAATATAATTTTTTATTATTTCTTTGAATTTTCTAAATATATTCTCATGAATGATTTCAATATCGTAAATAAGAGAAACGTTATTAATAATTGTTGAATAAAGTTAAATGTTCAACCTTCTTTAATAATTACTTGGATTTTTCATCTCTATTTATAAGTTTTGATGTAATTTTAATTAACGAAGCTTCATTTGTGTTGTAAAAAATTATTCGATTGTTACTTGATTATTAGGGAGGAACACCTTTTCTCCTGGTTTGAAGGCTGGCGTTCCAAGGTATGGACAACTCCCGCAACGGAATGCATCACCGAGATAGCACTGTAAGAAAGCCAGTTGTTGATTGATTCATATAATTATATCAGAGAATATTTTTCAAAATTTAGAACGTGCCAATGAATTTTCATATATCAATTACTATTTTACGTACATTGCCACAAGATGATGATTCATTTTTTATTTCCACCGCATCATTAAGTTCTTTACTAAGTCCACAGGTACAATCTTTGCATGCTTTACGTTTTTTCTTATCCGCAATGTCACATGCTGAAATAATAAAAATTAATTATAAACTAATGGTTTATTTTGGAAATTATATCTTACAGTTAATTCTGTTTTTTCGGATACCTGTCGATGTTGGTTTAATGGGTTTTATTTCATCTTCTTCATCCAAAAGACTATCTTCATTAATGAGATCATCTTCAATAACGTCATCGACTTTCCAAATATTGGTCTTGAGTTTTGGAAATGATAATGTAACGTTCGAACCTGCCTGTATCATAAACAAATAAGTACCACTTCATTTCCAAAATATTTTCATAAAAATACTAGCAACTATATACCTCGTACGACGGTTTTTTTGCTACAATTTTGCAAATATCATTATTACTGTCATAACCTAAAAGTTCTTTAATTGTGTGGATTGATGGTGAATTTAGAATTTCAATATTTTCAAAAACAAAACCACTTATTCCTAATTGTAGAATGTCACTGGCGAATACATCTTTAATTTCATCTTTCTTTTCGCTTTTGATAGATTTATGTAAAACAATTGAACCTCCGTGATTAAGAATTTTCAGAAACTTTGATGTTGGAATGGCTTGCGATGCAAATGATAATATTACATCAATCGTGATTTCATGGTCAGCTGAAATTTAAAGAGAATAAAAATATTATCAATCTATATTTATTGATGATTATTGAACATATGATCTAATGATTAATTGCATATTTTCCCATATTTTATAAATTCATTATCTAGCGAAAAACATTTATAATTAAATTGATTCAATGAATTTAATATATGAGAAAGTTACCTAGTATTTTCTTAAAGTCATTTTAATAACTGAATATTAACAAAAAAAATTAAATATCAATAATACATACATGTTTGGAATTCGGTCCACTTCATTACCATTATTTCATTGCAATGTTCTGTAATTTTATTAATTTCACCAATTAATTTCTGAATGTCATTTTCGTTCATTATAGAATCTACAAGAATAAGAAGTTTATCCTCTTTTTTAACTGGCCAAATCATTATTGATGATTATTATTTATTTTTATTAAAAAATGAAAGAAATATGTTTGAATATAAATGCATATAATGCTCAATAATACTAGAGTATTTATTGCAAAAAAATGAGCAATCCGTTTCAAGAGATCTCTATACCAAAGAATATATTTCATGAAGACGAGCAAAAACACCTAGTTCAATTTCCAATCGGAAAATATGTAAATTTGCTACGCAAGTGACATCTGATGATGAAAAATAAAAGTTTCGCAAATCCCGTCTGTCAAATTACGAAGTAAATATTGTTTTTATTTATAACAATATTTTTTTACGCCCACCAGCAGACGACAAAGCATTGCTGCTGTAGGGATTATATTTATTTATACATATTGCGCAAAAATGATGAAGGATAGAGAGTATAGATCTGTTTTTCATGGTGAAAATACGTTTAAATATAGTGCAGTCGGTAACTTCGACTTTACTGAATGATTTTAACGCTGCTGTGTAAATGTATAGTTCTAGTCTATGGACTTTGGTGTTGATCGTGTTGATCGAACTTGTTGTTAGCTCACGTATACATTTTGGAGTAATTGTCGTTTATTGATTGCTTGCATATATCAAAATGCATTATGTTGTGATACTGTAAATAGATGTTGGCAATCTGATTGGTATTTAGTTTACCAAATAATTAATAAAGTGATGTTTATTTTTAGTTTTCTAAATTTAATGAAAACGCTTTATTCATGCAATAATAGAAGATTATGATTCACATCATTGCAATTGAAAAATATAATATTGAAAATATTCTCAAGTTTAATTGTCATCTGTGATGCAAAAAGAGCAAAAACATGAAAAGCAAAATGCCACCGTTTAGAAGAAAAAAATCAGGAAAATCATTTCCTGTAAAAGTTTGCACATTAGACGCGGAATTAGAATTTAATTTGGAGGTTGAATCAATGAAGTTATTTAATATTAACAATTATAATTAAGAAATTGAATATTTATTTTATGATATTTTGTATTTCAGTGGCGAGCTACTGGAAGAGATTTATTTGATTTAGTCTGCAGAACTATTGGATTGAGAGAAACTTGGTATTTTGGTTTGCAGTATGAGGACACTAAAGGCTTCATATCGTGGCTTAAATTAGAGAAAAAGGTGCAAGATCAAGGAATATCTCAACAACCGACCACACCATTTATGTTCCTTGCCAAATTTTATCCAGAAGATGTTGCTGAAGAGTTAGTCCAAGAAGTAACGCAGCATCTATTCTTTCTTCAAGTTAAACAAGCTATTTTATCAATGGATATTTATTGTCCACCTGAAGCTTCCGTACTTTTAGCTTCATATGCCGTACAAGCTAAGTATGGAGATCACGATGAAGTTTCATATAGACCAGGCATGCTGGATAGTGAAGATTTACTTCCACAGCGTGTCATCGATCAATATCAAATGACGCCAGAAATGTGGGAGGAACGTATTAAAGTGTGGTATTTTGACCATCGGGGCATGTCACGGGATGAAGCAGAAATGGAATATCTCAAAATTGCGCAGGATCTTGATATGTATGGTGTTAATTATTTTCCAATAAGTGTAAGTTATATGAAAATGATATAAAATGATAAAGAGCGAAAAAAAAAAATTCTCATTGATTATTAATCTATTTAGTTACGCACTTTTTTTAGAATAAAAAAGAAACTGATCTTTGGCTCGGTGTCACAGCATTGGGATTGAATATTTATGAGAAAGAAAATAAATTAGCACCGAAAACAACATTTACTTGGTCAGAGATACGCCATATTAGTTTTGATGACAAAAAATTTGTAATAAAACCAGTAGAGAAATCATCGCCAAATTTCGTATTCTTCTCGCAGAAAGTTCGCATGAATAAATTGGTAAAGACATAGTCATGTTAGAATTCTCTTGAGATTCATTGGTAGAATTATATATAAACGATTGTAACAATAACAAAGTTTCTTACATATTATTTGTTAAGATTTTAGATCTGTGTATTGGAAACCATGATTTATTTATGAGAAGACGCAAACCAGATTCTATGGAAGTGCAGCAAATGAAAGCGCAGGCAAAAGAAGAAAAATCGAGGTATGTTGTTATTTTGTCAAACACAGTTGATCGATGCAATTGGTCATCTTTTCTTGATTTCTAGTCGATTTAATTTTTCTACGTTTGTGTAGGCGACAAATCGAACGAAATAAATTGGCAAGAGAAAAACAACTGCGGGAAGCAGCAGAACGGGAAAAAATGGCGATGAAACAACGACTATTACAATATCAAGAGGAAATCCGATTTGCCAATGAAGCTCTGGTATGATCATATTATATAATTTATAATTTTAAATTAAGGTAGTTCGGTTGAGTAAAAGCAAGTTATATAGCGATTCATATTGGAATCTTAGGCAGTCTCATGAGATGCTGATCTAAAGCGAATAACGTGCATATATTTAAATTGGTCATTTTGAAACAGTTATTAATTGAATCAATGAAAAAAAGATTATATATAATTATATGTGATTATAAATAATTCAGTCATATATGAATTTTGTCTCTACAATATGAGCACATATAATCATGTATAACCATATATAATTTATTGTAAGTTACATACTTCTTTTTCATTATTTGAAATATTTTTTCGAATAAGTTTATTCTTAAAGTAAATACCAGATTTTGGTGCTACTTGATTAATATATAACCTTTTTCCGCCGGTTATTTCCGACGAAATTTGGTTACTTTTTCCCTCAACTCCTCAATATTATACAACATTATTAATTAATTTCTTTCTAATGACACGGTAGAATTCATTCATATTTAACAGGTTAATACGTGCTGTTGAGCTCTTTCGATAAAACTCAAAAAAGTAGGATGTTCATCGTTAATGAAATCTCTACCGAACTACCTTAAAATAACATGAATAATTAATTCACGGATTTATCAATCTCCACTATGTATATATGAATATATATAGCGAAGATCAGAGGAATCGGCAGATCTGTTAGCAGAAAAGAGTCGAGTCGCCGAAGAGGAGGCTAAGTTACTGAATGAAAAAGCATCCGAAGCTGAACAAGAGATAACTCGAATTAGATTAAATAATATGAAAACAGAGGAAGAAAAAGTACATTTAGAGCGTAAAACAAGAGAGGCTGAGTTGCTCACTGAAAGATTAGTACAAGAATCTGAGAGAAGAGCTGCTGAAGCTGAAAAACTTAAAACCGAATTGCTTCTTGCTCGACATGCTGAAAGAGAAGCTAAAGAAAGGCTTTTATCGTTTATAAGTAGAGATGCATACACAGCTGCAATCACAGTAAGAAAAAATATTTTAATTTATTGTTATCTCCAATGATATTGTGGTTAATAATATAAATTTCTATTTTATAGCCTGTATCAAATTTATTTCCATCGACACAAGTTCTTCCGTCTGAATTACAAGCAGATATAGAAACATTGCAATGTTTAAATTCAGACACTGATCAGCTTCCTAATGATTTGACATCATATGATTTAATTGCTGATGGTGATGTCGATCAACTTTCATTGGAAATTGAAAAAGAACGAGTTGATTATTGGGAAAAAAGTAAACATTTGCAAGAACAATTACGTGAATTACGTACAGAAATTGAAGTTATGAAAGTGGGTGAAAAACAATCCGAATTGGATCAACTTCATGAAGAGCAAATAAGACTTGGTGAAAATAAATACAGTACACTGAAAAAAGTCAAATCTGGATCGACTAAAGCTAGAGTTGCCTTTTTTGAAGAATTATAAACTTCAAATGACTTGAATGATTTACAAAAGTAATTATGAATTCATTCACCTACATGTATATCTAATAGCTGGCCTGATCAAAACATTTATTCATAAATTCTATTTTCTTTTATGTTGGATTTTATTATATTTGTAATTATTGTGTAATTAATATTCATTAGAATGATTGAATTTGTGAAAATTATTAAAACATACATTACTTTTGGACATAAATACCATTAATACTGTAAAACATTGATATTCATCCCAATGGAAGAATGTTTTTCAACATTTTTTATACCGTGAAAGTTGTCCCAGTGAAAGAGGATGCTATTCATTAAATAAATATACAAATTTTAATGATGATAATTCACTTTGCCTTCATATGAATTAGTCGCATTGATACATATCTTTTTATATCTATATGGATATTTGCTATATTAATCATGGACTGATAAGATTCATTTTTTTTTGTCAAGAAACTTGACATCTAAAAATGAAAAAAAAATAATTTTTTTTTATCCCTAACTTTTTTATTACCGACTATTTTACATCAACTCTCAGCTGATAAAAGATTTCTCAACCTCTTAACATCCTTTTGATTTTTTATATTGAATAAATCCTTCATATGTATACATAAAAAAATAAATGAAAGCAGTTAAATTATCGGATACAAATGAGCGCAAAATATCTGGCATGGATCAGCTAAAAAAACTGGATTGGACCTCGAGATTATATTTATATGTATCATAAAGTCTAGCTTACATTGAATTTCACGTCGGTAATTTCTAAGTTACTAAACTGTTTCGACGCCGCCATGTAAACGAATTCTCTGTACATATTCTCGTGAAAGTATATACATATATGCATATATATACATGATCCTCTTCAGTCTTATTGTAGATTCAACACCAAATATATAGGTGGTGGTTTATTTATTTTGATCGTAATAAGTTATTGTTCATTATCTAGTGCCTAGTTCATAATTGAATTGTGGCTAGGATAATTCAATACATCAGTGGCAATATAATAATTAATAAAATATTATAAAAATTGTTGCAAAAGACACCATTTTGAGTTGCCTTGTATATGTATTCTACGACTCCAAATATTCTCTATACTTTAGATCATTTCTTATGATTTATTCATTCTGTTACAACTCATTGTATATTTTATGTTGTAAATTATTGTGGCTAGTCATCAGAACCTGCATATATTAATCACAAATTGTTGTTTGATTATATCATATACCGGCTGAAATACTATGAACATATTCAGATGGTCGATTGCTTTGCCAAACTAATAACATACAATTGCAACAACACATTTTAATTTATAATTTGGCCTTAATTTCTTGTCAATTTTGATCCAATAATGAGTGATGATGATCGAGACATTGATATAGAGAGTGATGTAAGTTTCTATGTTTATCTATAAAAATGTTTTCTGAGTTGAATATATGTAACGTTTTACTTTCATTTTTTCATATATGCAGGAAGGTGACGACTCGGATTCAAGGCAAAGACCATCCAATAACACACAGTATTATTCTCAGGTATAAAAAATAATTAAAATAGTTCTCAACTAGTTTAGTTAATTGATTGACTGAATCATTTATTGCAGGCTGAAAAACGTGCTCATCATAATGCATTGGAGCGTAAACGACGTGACCATATAAAAGACAGTTTTTCGAGTTTGAGAGACACAGTTCCAGCATTACAAGGTGAAAAAGTTGCGAGCAGAGCACAAATTTTGAAAAAGGCTGCTGAATATATTCAATTTATGCGTCGCAAAAATTTGTCACATCAGCAAGATATAGATGACCTCAAAAGACAAAACAATTTGTTAGAATCACAAAGTAATTGTTGATAAATATGATATTGATATTATTCAAAATGATTAATATATCACGAATAAAATTTCATTTCGAATATTTCTGTTTATTTACAGTTCGTACATTAGAGAAAGCAAAAATAACTGGTAACTTTGCTGCTGAATCCTGTGAAGTATCCAAATCTGAACCTGTGAATATTGGAAACTATCATGATTCTGAGTCCGAGTCATCAGATAGTGAAACGGGAAGAGCTGTACGTCATCCGAAAAAATTGAAAATTGCTACTCTTCATTGATAAATAAAGAATAAGAATATCGAATTTTAAGATAACGAAATTTACAAAAAGTAATATGAACATTATAAATAGATAGATATGTCTATGATATCATTAATAATTATGAAAATGGTGAAAGTAATTATATTAAAAATTCTGCTCTTATTATTGACAATTGAGAATAATCAATTTTAAGAATGCAAAATCCATCACATGGTTATTGGAATAGCTTAATATTGATCATCGTTGATAAATAAGCTATCTTAAAAAGGTAAAATTAATGACGAATATAATTGAAGTGTAAATGTATAAATTAATATCTAATATAAGAATTTAGTAAATATATTATCGTTAAAGCGTATATTCTTTAGTTATTATTTGTAATTGCATATGGTTGATATGTAGCAGTGGATTGTGGATGTATTAATGAATCGTGCTCTCATCATAAACAAAAATGACTGAATTATGTGATGCATTCGAAGCTCGAATTCCCTAGCCTTGATTAAAATATAAATGCTTCATTTGAATGTTTTATCCATGAAAATTTTCATTGCAATAACCCCAATAGCCCTTGGTGCAGTCAGGTGCCTGCCTCGTGTGGTAGCACAGTGGTCCACTAGAGTGGAATCCAAATCATCGTCCACTGTCCCTTGTCCAACAACAAGAGATAGGGGACAACAGGGGACAAAATTCCTTTGTTTAGTGGTTGTTTCAGTAGTGGTGGTAGTGGTAGTGGTGGTGGTGGTGGTGGTAGTGCTGGTAGTGGTGGTGGTGATAGCTGTGGTAGTGGTGGTGGTAGCTGTGGTACCACCACTACCAGCACTACCACCACCACCACCACCACCATCACCACCACCACCACCACCACTACCACCACCACTACCATCACCACTACCACCACCACTACCGAAACTACCACCAAACAAAGCAATTTTGTTCCCTGTTATCCCCTATCTCTTGTTGTTCGACAAGGGTCAAGGGACGATTTGAATTCTACTTAGTGGCCCACTGTGCTACTACACGAGGTAGGCACGATGTGATTGTTCGGCTTTATCACCAGCCGATAACTTATCCATAATCAAAATCTTTATCGACATGAAATTTAAATCATATTAGCCCGGTAATCACCGACAGGCTCAACAGAACAGACTCATGCTACTACAATATATACCAAATTATTGAAGTTTATTTAAAATAAATATAATGAATTCCAAAAAGAAAAGGAGTTTGAACATTGAAAAATTTGTCATACCTACTTGAATTTCATATTTTAAATCTTTTTTGTTTCTTCTACTAAACAGTGCTGTATTTAGTATAATATTTTTTTGAATATTAGCAAGTAATATCCATGATGTTCAGTCATGATGCATTTTGATTGTAAGCCAAAGTATAATTTTTTGATTAGCCGCAATTGATCAGTGTTGTAACACGATGTTAATAAATTCACCTATGAAGCATTAAACATCAGGTAAATTAAAAAAAATTAAGCATAACTAATAAATTTATGTTTTTATATTTTTAGCTCCTTTGCAGTGTTTTGAAGTCCAATTAGGGATCGATTACTTGAAATTAAATTAAAGTTTTGCAATTTAAATAAACGATTATCGAAAAAATATACATGCATAATTTTTACAAAACTGCAACATTATTCATTTATTATGTTTTATAAACCAAACACTTGTTCTTATTTTATGAACTCGCTTCAAAATTTATTTCTTTATGTGTAGAAAAAAAATGCGTAATCCTCATCAGCTATTCTGAAAGTCACTGCAAGCTCTCGGAAATTCTCTGTCAGAAGCTTTTTTTAGACACTGCCATCTGATATCCCCCTAAATTCGCACACATCAGTTAATCCATTCTCATGGCAGTAGGGCAATAATTAAGACAATATTCAGAACCCTATTCTCAAAAATCGTGAACATTTTACATAAATAATAAATAAAAAAAGTTATGAATATATATATTTTCTAATTTTTATATTCAATTATCACCATCATAATCAATATAAAATGGAAACAGTTGATAATAATTAATTTAAATTACGTTCACATTGAACTAACAGAATCGAAACTATGAGCAAATAAGTTGAGTGAAATTAGTGAGAGGAACATTACGATATATCTAGTGGTGTTATGGTCGATATATTCAACTTAACAGGTTCAAACATATATTATGTACTACCTACATAAAAAATATTGAACAACGATGGTGCAAACCAACTCGGTCAAATGCAATATAAATCACAATAAAGCATTCAGAGAATCCACGTAAAACATTAGACTATTTCCATGCTTCATGATCGAAAGCTCCATCCCCACCATGTCATAACTACAAATAAAAACAATTATAAAATTAATTATAGTTAATTGAAGGGTCACCCACTAGGAGGCACCACTAACTTTTCAATTGAAAATAGCCCAGCAACCCCTGTTGTTACGGTCGATACTCCCTTCTTGTGACATCAACGTGTCTTACTTTAACGTCACACATTCACCTCACACATCTGTGTATATTGCTCGTTTACTATTGGTAGGGTGAATATGCACATTGGGGCGTTTTGCAAGGGGTGTATGAAAGGTAGGGGCATTTGTAGTAGGGGAAATGTTATAGTGATAACTGAGTAAGTGATGCAGAACTGGGGAGAACTTGGATCTGCAGCAGCAGTGAGTGAACAGTGTGTCTCTAGACTTTGTCATTATTCATCTTATTTTATATGACAATTGTTTTGTGATAATTATTTAAAAAACACCCATTTTATCTAACATTATAATGCAATTTAAAATTATTTTATTTGCTAAATTGTCACAACACAAAATAAGTGCGTGATATTTGTTTTTTAAGTGCATCAATTTTAGTTTAACTTTATAGAGTAGAAGTGGGTTTGATACCAAATATACCCGGTCGATATTCAGTATTAATATCTATATATCTTAACATATATATACATAGTTATATATGTATAATTTTGTGGTCATAATTGTTGAGAGTGTAAATTAAAATGAAAAATATAAAATAAATCGATTGCAACACGTTGACAGATAGTGGCGAAAATTCAAGTATGAGTTGAATGCTAATTATTGTTATATTAATAACAGGCCGTTCAACGAACGCATGAATTTTTATCTTTATCATATATATATATATGTAAATATATATGACAGATATATGAATATATATTATATCAATTATAATTGACAAGCTCTTTATCGTAAATTGGATTTTTTGAGAACATTTCGATAGTTTGGGGACATTTTTTCCAATTTTATATACTTTAATAATATGTATAAAAAATAAAGATTTAACTAAATCTTTATATGTATATATACATATATACTCGATATGATTTCACTCCAAACTGATATGATGATGATTGAATTTCTGAGGTAAGATAATTCATCATCTGTACTGTCATTTATTACGGAAATTATAAATTGCACAATAATTAAAAATATTATTACAATTATTATTATTACTGTATTTCAAAATATCGAAATGTGTATTTTCTTATAAGGTAAGCAAATGCGCAAGCGCAAATTAATCAATTTCTCTATCTTCAAGTTTTGCGCATTATCAATTATTTATTTGTTGAAATAATTATTCAATAATTTTCCAGGTGAAATTTAATATTAAATTTGCGGAAAAATTCAAGTCTTTAATATTATTTGCCATAATTTTTTCTTCTCATATATATACAACAATATAATATTCAAAAGCTATATAAAAAAATTTTGTGAATAGTTGATAGATATTAAAAATAAAATGAATATTATAAATCTTCAAATTTTAATTATTGTTACGAAAATTATACTTTTATATAAATTCACATTAATTTGTTAAACATAAATGTATACTATCGAAATTAATACAATGCAATTTGATAATTTGTTTGCTTATTATAATAGTATTTTCATTTTGCAGCAAACGAATTTTTATTTCATTTTAAAAATTTATTTAAAATTATATATTTGATTAAAATTCAGCCCGAAATAATATAGTTATCTCCGTATATGATTAAATTAATCTTTGACAAAGGAAAAAAAAATTTAATTATTGCTTGAGCTCATTTCTAGTGGATTGAAACGAAGGATGCCAGAGCTTGAAACATTGGATGCCATGGATTGTCCAGAATGTTCAGGACCTCCACCGATATTTCGGTTGCCACCACCACCACGACCACCCTTTCTCACGGAAGCTAGTTTCTGTTCAGAAGCTCCTTTAGCTGAACTTGAAGATTGCATTGCCATTCCCGTAAGTATACATACATCTTAAATAAATTTATGAAATCATTTGTTCAACAATATTCTTGGAAAAAAAATTCTTTGGCAATAAAATCATAAAAATTAAATTCAAATTGTTTCACTACAAAACTTATCAGACAAATATATTAAATCTGCATGAAGAGTATATGCTTAATGGCGCTTGCGCATAGAAATATATAGCTCACGAGATAATATATAAAATTTAAATTAACGAATGTTGATGAGATAATTATTTACTTGGACCAAGATAAATTTATTCATCTACGAATATCGTAAAAATAAAAAAAAAATAATTAGACTAAAGTATTTTTCTTTCCATGGAGTTAACTACTTATCTTATAAGATGAACTTTACTTACAATTAGTTTAGAAAAGTTCCTATCATCTGATTGTTATATAAAGCATTTTGACATCAAATAATTAGAGCTCAGTAAATGAGAAATTATTCAAACACTTTTTTGATAACATTGTTTATAATAGTATAAGTCAAAATCGATGAATTTTTTTTTATTATAATTCAGATAAATGACAAAGTATTTAAAAAAATATAATAACATTATAATAACCCATATTTTTCCCTGTAGAATCTATCAAATTGGAAGTTAAAAATCAATACAGATTTCCACCACGTAAATCAGAATGGAGTTGATGTGAATAATTATTTCTAATTTTTTTTTTTTTTTTTCATATGCAGATGATCGATGCATCTTACCATGCCAATCCATCGTTGCAGAATACAGCACTAATTATTACATGCGCTGTTATTTTACTCCTAATGGCAGCAATTGTCTCCGTAGTATTTTGGAAGTAAGTATAATATATCTTGGAATTTAATTCAATATATTTGTAGATATCATACGTATATGAATGAAAGTCTATCGAAAAAATGATACCACATTAAAAATCATGAATGTTTTATCGTATCACATATTGAAGTAACCAACTAAAATTCCTATACTCATTTATTGTTACAGACATAAACGAAAAGTGCAGAATCTTCTGCCATGTAAAAGCGCAGCGGCAGCAGCTGCTAATCAAAGCAGAGTTTTAACAAATGGTCAGTCATTACCAATCACAGGAACAGCAGGTACAGTGGTTGCTGGCAATACTTTACTCTACGAGGATTTGATGGAAAGTACACCGATGCCACAAAATCATCAATATAACCAACACATGCCAATACAACCAGGAATACAATCAACGATTGAGGTACGCGACATAATCACCTCGCGACAACCGGTGAGCGAGCTTACTTCGACATTTCCACACCTCGGCTATCTTGATTATCGGGATCCAAGGTCAATATTATGCGTTTCTAAAACACCGTCGAGGGCAGTTTTGGGTGGTGGTTATCGTACACCACAAGCTCTTTTAGCTAAATCTAAATGTCAAGGTGCAACTTCCTCGTCTATCAATCGCCTTCGCAATCAAAATTTAGTTACTAACTTAAATTGGCAATGTAATGATAGTTGTTTTACAAATACGCGTTTAGTTCTTCTGCCTAATGAAAATAATTCTGAAATTGATTCAAATAAGATTTCTAAATTGCCAGTTTTAGCTATTCCGATGAATGGATATAATAATTCTAATGCTGTTCGAACATTTACTACAATACCAAAGGTTGAAATTTCATCAAGCCATCAATCGCGAATTGCTAAAACCGCAAAATTTGATAATCATGCGTTATCATATATCGTACAAGTAGCTCGTGAAGAATTACATAATGCCGATAGTGACAAATTAATGATTGATAATTCAAAAAAAGTGTGTTGCAATCACATTCGACAGCGATCAGTAGATTCTGATGATTATACATACATTGATTTTAGTAAAATGGATAAACAGTCAGGTAAAATGGATATTAACGCTCTCTACAATTGCCAACAGAATTTTGATTCAAATAATATTGATCCGTCACGCCAAAGTTTACTAGAAAGAAACATAGTCAGTCGCGACTCATTGTTAAATGATGCGGATCAAATACATACATGTATTAATTCGACTTATAGTCTATCGTCTAATTCTCTCAATTCCAATTTCGCAGACGCAACTGATGACGATGTATGTTCTCGTCGTTCAATGCAACAGATACATAATTTACTTGTAAAAACACAGTAAAATCAATTATAATCTATACAAAAATTCAAATTTGTCACCTTGTTTAGTGTACCTTATAATCATTATTCGCGTATTGGACAGATGTATAATTTTGCATTATCAATTCACGAAATGAAATTAAAGTTTTACAAAAATAATTATCCAGATTATAATACGCTGATCTGTCAATTCAAATTTGTGAAGAAGTCCACATTCATTAAACGTATTTTCAAAAATGTTCTTTATATTTAATACATAATATATTTGATCTTGAGTGTCAATCTAGTCAGTCTATAATTAAATTAATTATAAATTCCAGAACAAATTTTAGTTTCATTCTAAATCTTATTTAAGTTTTATCAGAGTATTGTCATTGTTATTAGAGTAATTATACGATATAATGAAAATGACCAAAGCCTTTAGCTTAGGATTTTGACATATCAACAGTCAATTGCGATACTCAATAATATTATTTTTATCATCATTATTATTATTATTATTATTATTATTATTATTATTGCTGCTGCTGCTGCTGCTACTACTACTACTATTGTTATTATCATCATTGCTATTAATGTTATTTTTTTTTATTTTTCGTAAAAATCTGTATATTTTTAAAAACCGTGAAAATATTTAAACAAATATAAATTGTATATGTTGATATATAGACATATATAAGTAATGAAATGGAAGAAAGAGAGAGAGAGGGAGAGAAAGTGAGAGAGAGCATAAGCAAATTATATTTTAAGTATTTATAATTCATATAAAGACATATTGATGAATTTGAAAGAAAAGAACCCAAAGAATAAAAATTAATTTACTGAAAAAAATTTGACTAGAAGTGGTTATTGACCCGGTTCACAATCCTCATCCCACATTCCAAGATATCAGTGCATCATGCGTCAATAATTGCAATAAATAATTAAATTATAATCAAAATTTTGAATGATAAATATTTAGATTATCCGTATACCTTTTTGAATATCGATATAATTAATATATAAATATGCCTATTTGATATGTATATTTATGGATTAATTTTGATAATGTTGATTTTATAAAGTTGAATTTTATATATTTGTATAAATATATGCATATAAATTCCATCCATGAATGCGAGATAAATGCTTTTGCGGATAACCACTTCTGTAATCAAACTTTCTTCAGCAACGCATAATGTACAATCACATATTTGCAATATGCATACATATATGTATACATGTGATATATATGCATGTATACAATGCAATAGTCTCTCATTGATGAAAACTTTACAAAATTCATTAGGTAATAATGAATAAAATAATACGAGAAATTTATAAGAAATAACTTTTCTTTAATTCAGATATTTATATAGTTTCCAAAATAATTATTTAATATATTTCTTATAAATAATTCATATGCAAATAGTTATTCTTGTGATTTTTCATTGAGTTAAAATATTGATTGCACATTAAGTTTTGTATAAAACTTAATACAGCCTGGCTCTAAGATATAGAATTGATAAATCAAGATATACTGATTTGACATGCAATTAAGTAATTTATTTCAAAATAAACTCCTTTATCATAGATGCGTGATGTCAATAATGAAAATACCAGCATTCAAGGAGGATTTGTATGCAGCAGTCCTGGACTGGAGACATACGGATCACAGGATCTCTATAATCCTGTTTACGAAGAGTTATGCAATGGTAACAATTAATAAGCTTGATGATTGTAATATATCTAGTGTTTATTTTGGAAATGATACCATAATAGAAATTATCATTCCAATTTGAGGTGAAATAATCAGTCTCTATAAAAATCAAATAGTTATTCAAACTGTGTTATACAGATCATTTGTTTACAGATATTTTTTTTTATTTCTCAAGAAAATGTTTTAATATTCATAGGAGAACGTCATCTTGACACTGACGAAGAAGTCGATGTGAAGGATAGAAATTTTTTGCATTATCGTCAATCATCAGGAGCATCAAAATCAGTTAGTGAAGATGAGTTTGCTGAAGATGAACTTTCAGTTGGTGAACCTTCAGAATCACGAATATTAACATCATCCTCTGGTCCAGTGTCATGGGGCACATGTCCTGTTGGACCTTTGAGATCGACTCGAGAACGTCGTGGTAGAAGAAGCCCAAGAAGTTTAGACAGACGTCGTAAAAATAAAACTCAAGATATTGGTGAATTTCATGAGGGCATGCTTCTAGATGCATTACTTCATCTCTATCCAAGCGTTGCAGGTAAAGTTCATGAATTAAAATTAATAACATGATGATAAATACTATATTATATTAAATAACTTGCAGGTATTGCCGGAATGAAACCAAATGTTTGTCAGCGTCAAAAATCTGCAGCATCAGGAACACAAAAATTACCATATTTTGTTCCATCGATGCCAGCAATTCAAACATTCAAAAGAGATGATGAAAATCCGTATGAAAGTGTGCCAGTTTTAGGATCATTACATCACTATTCTAATAAAAATAGAACAAATAATAAAGAAAAATCACGAAATACATCAACAGCGGAGCGTTATGATCATTATTCGCAATATAGTTCAGAATATTTTGGCATGTCAAATCAGAACAAAACGACACCAGTTTATACTCAGGTGGGAAGTGATTATTCAGACACTTATGCACAACCAACTGACAAACTTTACCATAACGATGATAAATACGCACAACCTGTTTATTATACGTCAAGAGATCCTGATCAAATGTCATCTGGTAAATTATATCAAGGACAGCCTGACAGCAGTTTTGGCAGTGATAGTGGTTACAGTCATCACACATCTGGTGGTACAAATAATTGTACCACTGGTACACGAAGTAGTGCCACCAGCAAAACTAATCATCGTAAGGATAAGCATCGAAATTCAAACAACTCGCAACATTCCGTCGAATTCATTTTTTCATAAATACACAATCGTAATATACATGAAAAATGAAAGTATAATAAGTGAAGTGTAATCGAAATAAGAGTAATTGCTTCTAGTGCTTTAGAACTAATAATGCAACCTGTATAGAAAAATACTAATGAACACTGATAAACACTTTTAGAAAATGGTTAATCAGAAACGAAAACTTGTGAACAGTTAATAAAAACTGTTAGGGTTTCATTAGCACTACCATGATTTTTATTGATATTTATCAGTACCTTTCTATAAGAGAGGCCAGAAGTAATTGAAACATTTATACAAATTACTTAATTCAACAACAAATTTTTAATAATAACCAATTTTTACTGGCATTAATTAGCGTCTGTGGCTTGGTAGCATTTGTATATACATACAAAATATGAACATGACTTACATTTTATTATGTAGTGTATTGAACACGGTGTATTGAATGCATCATTTTGAGTTTTAGTCAAGCATACTCATATTTGAAATCAATTTTATTGACAATTCTCATTCATGTCAATGGGTGCAATAATAAATACCAAAATGCAACAAAAGACTATAATATTATCAAAATTTCTAAGTCTTTGATTTTTTTTAGTAACTGCCTCATTATAAGTATATCAATAAGGGGATATAACTCGATTCCGTATCCAGTTACATATTAAGAATTTGATTCGTCTGATGGAAAATACATTTCATCGATAATGCAAATGTGGAAAAATTTTTTCGAAAATGTCTTCTGGACATGCGCTGTTGATGAAGCATTGCATACAATTCAATCAATAGTGGAGCACGCCCTCCATAATATTATTAATAATAATAAGAATGAATAAATAAATAAATAAATAAATAATAATGAAGTGAATATTGGTGCACTATAAATGTTATGTACATGTTGATGAATCTAGCTTATTGCAGAAATATAGTTGCGACGTGAATGTAAAATGATTATGGTCACTTCAAATTTTTCTAACGTCCACATTGATCTTCTATTCTATGTAGTTTTTAATAATAAAATAAAATATCTTATCGAAATATTTATATCAAAACATTCTGTGTATTTGATCAGGTGTTTTGTGAAAATATTGAGCAATTTTTTAATTATAATACATACATTTGGCTTGTCACAATCTTGTCACAATATACTATTACGTAAAAATAAATCAGCATTAATTTACAAGTAATACGCAATTATCTGTTATTAATTTATCACATTATTTTCAAAGCGACATAACAATGTAATAATAATTCTTTTCAATTTATTATTGGAAAAGTATGTACTATTTTTAAATAATCCAATAGGGACATAAGCTAAATTACGAAGATATTAAAAATAAGAAAAATTAAATTAAACTAATAATGGGTAGAACTTTTTAAGTTGGCTCGCCTAAATGTTCAGCATACCAGCAACATATTTTTGCTAAAATGTTCCTCAAAGATCAAAAATGATGCGAAAAGTGAGAATAAAAAAAAACGCTCATGCATGAATGTCTCAAAAAAGGAGAATGCCAGCTCGCGGAACAGGGTAAATAGTTTAAATATTTAACTCTACAACATACCTAGTAAAAAAAAAATGATTACTCATTATATGCTGATCACTTGACGGGTTCTCTTTAGTCATTGAAAATATCACTCTAATTCTATTCTAAAATACAATTAAATTAAAAATTCGTATCAATAAACTATTTAATATTCAACTAAAATATTCATACTTTCTTCATTATAACCCTGGTGAAAATAACTGTAAGAATTATTTCTTGGATATTATCATAATTTGATTAAAATTTGACCGATTGTTTAATAATTTTTGAGCGCTCTGTAAGAATTTCTTAAATTATGTACCAATTTTCATCAAAATCTAACCCAATTCGACAAATTCATACACACATTCAACATATACTTTAGGTTGATTCGAAAATACCAAAAAAATTTTCTTTTCCGCCCTTAGCAACTAGAACGAAGGCTTTGGATGAAATAAAAAAATCGTCGCAAATGATAAGCTTGGTAACTCAAGTCTAAGAGGTCCCTCAGCGCACAATTACTTGTTGAGAATATTCCAAGAGATTGAAAGTCAATCGCTTCCACATAATACATATATTTCAGAAGTTAATATTGCAGCTTGATGCAAATTAGATATCTTTCATTCGAAGTAGTCTTTTATTGCTTTTGTCAATTTTTTCATTTAATTAACAAGCAGCGGAGTGAGTGGGGGATTGGCAGGTTTCGGATGGATCACATTTGCCCATGGTTATTTGAGAAACTCGCAGGGAGAGGAGGCGGGTCCGTACTGGGAATTGAGATCCAAGACAACTAAGAAACCTACGTTGAAGCACTTCAGAACATATTTATCTTTATGTTATGGTTCATCTGATGAATTGGATCTGGCAGATTATCATTTGACTTCATCACTAGTTCCAAATTGTAAAGCTCTGCTCAATTTATAAACAGTGGGATTAAAAGACCTACCACACATCGCAGAATTTTCATTTCAATTCAAGCTTGGACAATTTTCTGACTTAATGAAAAATATGGGGTGAGTTATATGACTCACTAAAATTCGTTGAGGATGTATGTTAATTTGTTTATTTTTTATACGCCAAGGTTATATCGAGCTTGGCAATAATTGTATTAGTTTTTTCTTATATAAAAATAGTACGAGTAATATAATATATTTGAAATTGACTTATAAATCAATTAAGTGAACATCCCTAGCACACTGACGTCATTTAACATCGACTTAATATAATTTTGACGGAAATGGCGTTATATTGGCGATAAATAGCGTCAGCTTACCACCTATAGGTTCGTGGTTTTTCTTTGACTTTTTTTTTCCGAGTAACGTTATGTTATTATCTGTTTTACACAAAAATGAATTCACAAAAATATTTATATTTTGAGATGTATGAAAAAGCTTTTTGAATAAATAATTTTTTTTACTCAAAATAAATATCAATAAATTTTTATGAGGTTTTTATCATTATGCTGGTTAACGGAAAAGCATTATAACATTCTCTTTGTTATTCTAGATAATAATGATCATTTGACACTCAAGTTAGGTGAAAAGGTGATAAAGGAAGCAAGGGATACCAAGTATTCTCCATGTTCTAAAAATCAATGTAAATATGTAAATAAACAAATGATTTTATATCTTCATATCAAATTATTTTTTTTTTTTAGTATGAATAAATATATAATAATGAATTTCTACTAGATTCATGACATACTTTATGAAAAATTGATTATATTCATAATAAATTTTACAAAAAGCTCATTATATTCATAAGCTTTTATACAAATTTAATAAAAAATGTTAATATTTATAATGAAATGAAGATCCGAGTTACTAAAAGAAAAAGCAGATGTTATACACAATATTTTCTGAATAACTCAAGTTTCCTGTGCTGATGCATTAAAAATCTATAGACAAACACGTTTTATGTCTCCTATTTTGTATATCCAGTGAATCAATATATGGTATGACGTCACAAACAACGTCTCCCAATGGGCGTTGTGCGCGAATAAGTGAAAAGACACATGAATCTGGTCCAGTTAGTATGAAAATGTAACGATAGAGGTAGTGACAACGATGGCATCGTCATCGTCTTTATTGACATTGGGTACTTGTAGTCACTAGTCACAGTATGTACTAGTGGATATATAAATATAATGTCAGACGCGTTTCTCTACTTCAATCTACGCTGACTGTATTTTAATCATCAAAGCATCAGTAGAACTGTCTGTAGTTGTCTACCCCTATTTGAAACTCAACAGCAGTCAGTCTTGAGCGAGTATGGGAAGAACATGCGTTACATTTCAAGTGAATCATAATGCGTCCAATATCGATAATTTATTTTTATGTAATTTATTGATAATAAATGATAATTTTGTGATTGCTGAAAGTGAAAAAATGAATTCATTATCCAATGATGTTAAGCCACGAAGAAGCGAGAAAACAAATAATATCAGTGGTAACATAATTCGTGGACGAAACATTTTCCATACGATTAATTTACTTGCAATTATTATTTTGATATCATGTGCATTACATCAAGTGCAAGCAAAACCTGATATATTTACTAATGCCTTTCTCGTGAAGATGCGACAGCCTGTTATAAGACAACTAGCCGATGATATCGCTAAAAGAAATGGATTTGTTAATCTTGGTTCGGTAAGCTTTAATTTTTCTATTATATTTAATCAACTATGCTTTCGTTCTATGTTACCTTTCAATTGTAATAAATTTTTTAAAGACTTACTGTCAATTTAATAAATGCTAAAAACTGCCAGCTAAAATTAATATTTCAATAAAACTATTGATTTTAAGAAATTGTTTTTTTGATTTATAAAACGTTTAGATTTTTTATTAGGGTAATTTTTGTAATTAATATCTGGTGTCTTTCATATTTTATGGATGTAGAGTATAATACTCTTTTCAACCATTATACAAGAAAAGATTCATCTTTGTCTGGAAATATATTATCTTGCGTGGGTAGATGGATTTTATTCACGGCACATTTTTATAGATTCTGCTCTTCCTATGTATTATCCCCTGACAATATTCAAATAGGAGTTATATAAAAAATTCTCAGTAACTCGATAAAGCTTTTATGGCTGCTGTTACTTTTATATTATTTCATTAACACTATAACGATAAAAATAATATGGTATTAAGACATTACTATTGTGTTATTTCGATTTATCATATTGAAATGGTTGATACTTTCAGGATGTGTTTATATTTTTATAAAATTATGCTATTCTAAACACCATTTATATGTTTAGTGTCTGATTAACTACACAATTATGCTGAATGAAGTTTAGGAAATTATCTTAGAGAGTGTCTTGAATATTTAGAGTCAACAAATTAATGATCTCGTAAATGTTTTTCATCCATGAATTTACTTCTATCCAAGATCACCTGCGTCATTCAAAAGCAATTTTCTTTTCAATATTGAATTGGGGATGCTATAAAAAAACATGAATTCAATTTCAATATCAAAGAATGAGGTTTTTTTTTTTTAAATTGATAAAAAATAGATATTTTTCCTTTACATTTTACTGTGAATATTTAATTTTAAAAAGCTTGTTTTCTTATATAAAAATATCCTGTTCTTGTTCAAGGTATTAGGCAGTCAGACAGAGTATCATTTTGTGCAGCATGCCTTACCACATGCAAGAAGCAAGAGATCTGTTCCGCATGTGAGACGTCTGAAAATAGATCCTTTGGTGAGTTTACAAAACATTTTAGCAATTATCGAATAATACAATGTGAATTTGAATACTTCTAACTTGAAAATGTCATTTAGAAAACTATAAGAACAATGAGATATTTAAAGACTGTGAAGAATTTTAGTTAACTGTAATATTACGACGCAATATTTCTTAATATTCAATGATTTGGAAAATATGATGATGGATGATGCTATCCTGAAACACTTTATATAATTTACTTTGTTCATAACTCTTTGATAAAATTTTTTATCTAGGTTCATACAGCCATTCAACAGATGGGATTCAAGCGGGTCAAACGAGGATACAGTCCATTGAGCGTGGACAATCTCGTTCCATTGTATACCAGAAAACTAATGAAGGAAGACATAAATCAAGATCCGTCTGACCCATTATTCCAACACCAATGGTATCTCAAGAATATCGGCCAAAATGGTGGGAAGTCTAAGCTCGATTTAAACGTGGAAGCAGCATGGGCACAGGGTATTACAGGAAAGAATGTGACAACGGCTATCATGGATGACGGTGAGCAATTACTGATTTTGTGTAGTTCATCACATTATTGGAATTAATATTATTCCTACATAATCATGAACATAATCATTATAATCCTCTTGCAAAAACATCAACTTGTACTGATTTTATAGTCTGATGATTTTTTTTTCTTGAATAATATTAATAATTGTTATGATCTTTTTTAATTCGAATTATTCATTTTTTTTTTTTCATCAGGTGTTGATTACATGCATCCGGATTTGAGAAATAATTACGTAAGTATTGACAGCGTTTTGAAATAGTAGGATGTCGTCTTAAAATTAGAGCAGCAATAAAGTGAGTTGAATAATAATCGGATTAATTTCCATTTATGACATCGGAGTGCTCGGTCTGGAATTAATTAATTGATTTATCCTTCATGTGTTACATGAATAATAAAAGTAGCGTATTTTTGTATATTCGCACGATGAAAAATAATTCTTTAATAATTATAATATTCATGAGAGCTGATTTAAGAGATAGCTTTTCTTTCAACGAAAATGATGTGAAGTACATGATAAAAATTATTGAGCAACTTCCTGATTATCCAGAATTAATCCACAGCAAATGTGATTGATTTGTTCATTTTCTTTTATTTTTTAATATTATAACGTAGAAGAATAATGTGTATTAGCGGTTTTTATATTCGGTAATTTCAATATATAATTAATAAAAATGATTGCTTGCAATAAAGCTTGTAATTTTATCTATTTCCTTTATATGAATTTCAGAATGCAAAGGCTTCGTACGACTTCAGCAGCAACGATCCTTATCCATATCCCAGATATACGGATGACTGGTTCAATAGGTGAGTTATGAGCATCTCTACATTTCTCGGTCAACAATTATTTACTACACTTCATAGGGAATAATTTTTACCACAATAATTTATTGAGTGCTTCACACTTCAAAATATACATATAAATATACGATATCAATATAGAAATTGATATCAACTTTTCACATAATAAATATTTATATAATTATTTCTCTAGAGTGAAAAATCATTAATCTAAATATGAATAAATATTAGAAAATTAAATTTTGTTCTAGCCACGGTACCAGATGTGCCGGAGAGGTCGCCGCTGCTCGTGATAATGATGTGTGTGGTGTTGGAGTTGCATATAATTCAAAAATTGCTGGCATTCGTATGTTAGATCAACCCTACATGACAGATTTGATTGAAGCAAATAGTATGGGACATGAGCCGGATTTGATTGACATATACAGTGCATCATGGGGTCCTACTGATGATGGAAAGACTGTGGATGGACCTAGGAATGCAACGATGCGTGCCATCGTTCGAGGAGTTAATGAAGTAATGCAAATTAATTTATCTAAAAAGCAAAATTGACGAGAATTAAATTTTAATAATGTTCCAGTTGAAAAATCGTCTTTATATTCCTGTTATAGATTATCTATTAATGACGTACGTAGGGACACTGTTGCTACGTAACTCGTCAATAAATGCTTGTACCAGACAATTGTATGACAGTACAATGAATATTCACTTACACACGAGTAAATATTCATTTATTAATAAATACATGATGTGCCCTGGTGTTGTCCATCTACATGCTATTGAAACTTAGTTCATAGTATTTATAACTATTTCCAGAAGTTTTTATACAGAGTAGATTGAATGTATCTTTGTGCTCGATCAACATTTTTCACAAGTGACACAATCATGAATTTGCTGAATGGAAATATTCAGACAGTTTTTCTATTGAATTATATTTTTTTGGACTTATCACCAACTTATCATTCGATAGTTTTTTTTTCTTTAGATATTTTACTTTAACACATTTTTATCATAAATCGTAGTGAGTTATTGAATTTTTTGATATGTGTTTTTCAGGGACGAAGAGGGCTAGGAAATATCTATGTTTGGGCATCGGGCGATGGTGGAGAAGAAGATGACTGTAATTGCGATGGCTACGCAGCCAGCATGTGGACAATTAGCATTAACAGCGCTATCAATGACGGTCAAAATGCCCATTATGATGAAAGCTGTTCAAGTACACTTGCATCCACATTCAGCAATGGTGCCAAAGATCCTAATACTGGTGTTGTGAGTGATTCTTTAAATTTTTAAGTAAATTTTTTACGAATTTCATCTTTTTCTACTGAGTTAAATATTCGATTGCTGAAATTTTTGCTAAAAATAAAAAAATAAGTGGGTTACATTTGAATATTATCCAAACATGGAGCGAACATATAATGCCAAATTTTTGAAATTCGATTTAATCTATTAATGGTATAGTACAGAAATAAATAGATACATTTTGTTATCCTATTCTGAATCATATTGTTATAATTAATTATATTTAATAACAACACTTTGGATTTTTTTAGGCAACAACAGACCTGTATGGGAAATGTACAACAACTCATAGTGGTACATCTGCTGCTGCACCAGAAGCTGCCGGTGTGTTCGCATTGGCATTAGAAGCCAAGTATGATTCATCCATTAATATATTTTCATAGACAACTATTTTTAATAATCTTACTAAGATTATTTAACATAATTTTTCATCAGCCCCGAACTCACGTGGAGAGATATTCAACATCTAACAGTATTGACATCAAAAAGAAATTCACTGTTCGATGCTAAAGGTCGATTTCATTGGAAAATGAATGGTGTTGGACTCGAGTTTAATCATTTATTCGGTTATGGTGTTTTGGATGCTGGTGCAATGGTTGCATTGGCAAAAAAATGGAAGACTGTACCACCACGATATCATTGTCAAGCTGGATCTGTTTTTCACACTCAGTAAGATTTGATTAATTTTTTTATTATTGAACTACAAAAATCTAATCGGTATAATTAACAATAATTATTTTATTTCATTAATCCAGGAGAATACCAAGTGATCGTTCTATTTTATTAGAAATAAAGACAGATGCTTGCACTGGAACTGAATACGCCGTCAATTATCTAGAACATGTACAAGCTGTCATCACTGTTAATGCAACTCGGCGTGGCGATTTAGAAATTTTTCTCACTTCACCGATGGGAACTAGGTGAAATAATTTAGCATTGAATCCGCATATTATTAGTATTTTTACACACATTGTATTTTATTCAAATGATATTGCAGATCAATGATTTTAAGCCGTCGAGTTAATGACGACGATCATCGGGATGGTTTTACTAGGTGGCCATTTATGACAACCCATACTTGGGGCGAGTATCCTCAAGGAACATGGACACTTGAAGTATGTTTGGATATATATACAATATAAACCACAATAATGTCTAATGAGTTTCAAATAATTAAATGATATAAATTCCAGGTGAGATTTAATTCAGAAACACCTCAAACTGGCTGGATAAAAGAATGGACTTTAATGCTTCATGGTTCGAGTAAAGCTCCGTATACTGGACTACCTGTCGTCGATACTCACTCGAAGCTTGCGATCGTCAAAAAAGCTCATGAAGAGCGATCAAATGCAATGTAAGGTCGTCTCGTACTAACAAATACATTCACGAAATTATTGGATAAATTATTGCTTCATCACTTGATCTAGATTCGAGCTATGAGTCATAGTATTTCATTTACTGTAATTCTTAGGATAATTTTTATTTGGATTGCAAAAAATGGTTCATTTCTTTTTTTGCCAGCGATCTTATGTGAATATACACTTCTTCCGATAAATTTGAATAGGTATGATTTCAATATGTGACTGCATATATTGATAAATCTAGTTTGTTTTTGATCCAAAAAAAAATTAAAATTATTCATGTTGCGGAATTCGTCATTGTTTATATTCTATTATATTACTATAATATTTTATCATTGTTTAGTTGTATCGGTAATTCATACCATGGATCAAAATTTTTTCGCACAAATATCAAGGAGTAATGTGTGTATTATTGAATTGCTTAATTGAACATTGAAAATATGCTAATTTAATTCGACATTTATAAAATCCATATAAATATTAAAGAAGTTCTTAACAGTATTGATATTTGTATCGTCGATTAGTTAAATTTAATTTTTATCATCTCTAAATGTGTATAGTAACCATCGAGAATAATTAATCTTAAATATTTAAATAATAGAGTCATGGTGTATCTTAAGAGTTCAGTTTCTCTTATTTTATATATTATGTGAGTAGAATTTGGATTAATTAATTTTATTTTATTCAAGGGGTCTGTCTACCCTGATTGACTTGAAAAGTAGACAAAATTTAGCAATTTTTTTCTCAAAAAATGGCTTATCAAACTATGTCTCAAGTCCAACCAGATAAATATAGAGTTGTTAAACAAAAAATCAGGAGCAAGTATTAAAATAAGTTATTCCTTAACACTAAGGTACTTTCAAATTTTAATTCTGATGTGGTAACTTTTACAGATTCATTATACTACATCTCAAATGGGCTATTTTATATTTACTGCGTTCAAATTTCGTCTAATTTTTGAATGATTCCCGATATTAGCAAGGTCCTTCAATTCCAAAAATAATTTATATGCAATTAATATCAATCTTCATATCTGGTTCATGTCAGTGCTATAATTTGCATTAAATTTTGTACTTTCTTATGACATTCCAAATGTAGTCGTTAATGCAACATTCAATTACAAAAAATTACTCAACTTAATAACTTTGAATCAAATTGACTTTCACATTCTAATGGCAAAGGCAAATAAATTTAAATTAAATGCCAATATATGGATTTAATTTTTATCACGATTTAAATATTGAATCATAGAGAACTTCTCAACAAAATATATATCAGAACTAATGAAAATTAACGTCGCCGTAAAACAATTTTCTTTTTGTATGAATAAAAGAGATTATGAAAAATTTGTTAATATTATCTGATGGGAAATATAAAAGAACGAATGAAATTTCAAGTTCGATTGCTAGAATCGACTAGTGGCTGACCAACCCAAAGTTCTTATGTATACATATATATGTATATATATATATATATAAACGTATATATAAACAAATATATTTATTGTATAGTGGAATAAATAAGGAAGAAATTATTCAACCTTATTCTGTAACATGTAGATGGTTGAATAAAATCTTTATTTTCGGCCTGCATTGTTATTATCTAATATACCTTTCACAATGATTTTATTATATTTTCCAACTTGTTATATTCTACTTATTATATTTTATTAATACGAAGTTTCATCGAGCATGTAATTGCTTGATGATATCAATAACAATCGACACCTACAAAATACAGTTGACTAGAACAAAGACGTTATTGATATTTCTATTAATTTATTTATTGAATAGATAATTTTGAAATTTTGCTCTCAATGGCATGATACTAAATAAAATAAATTCATTCATCATTGATCTAAATTATGATTAATTAAATAACTGAATATCCTACATATTTTTCTATCATTCTAACTAATTAATCAACATATATAGACGTAAAATTTAATTGCATACAACCACTTGAATTGCATGTATTTCATTAAATCTTACTCCTTCCTGTGATTTATACTACTGAGGAAATGAATAATTAATATCAAAATGATGACTCGGGCGCCTTAGTTACCTGTCTATCAACATAACTAATTGCTAATGAATTGATTTAAATATACAAAATAGAAATTATTTATCCTCAATAATTTACAAAATCGCAATTAATTATATATCAACATTGCAACGATTCATTATAATAAAATAATTTCAATTTTCAGACTTTATAAATTATGGTAAAAAAATTACTTACATATTTTCATTTACAAAAAAAAAAAGCTGAATTATTAATTCAGCTTCATAGACATTTCTTCTTGTATAAATATTTCAAATTAATTACTAAAATCATCTGGATAATTATCAACTATCCATTTAAAGACAAAAGACCCCTCCAAGGACCTTACAAGGATTCACAGAGGGAGCCACTTAATTCAAATTTTCCGGATAGTCGTTACGTATATTTATTTTTGTAATTTATAATAATGTTATTTAATTGAAAAAAATAAATAATAAATAAATTAAGTTCCAAAGTAGTTAATAAGAGGTATAAAAATTATTCCAAATTTTTCCTTATAAAAAAATTATAATATTTCATGGATGAAAAAAAATATGTTATTTTTATATCATCAAAATTTAAACGCGAATGTTATTGATACGTTACTGTAATTGATTCTCCAAGCAATGTGCAAGCTTTCAAGGATACACCTTATGTAACTTTGATTTAGAAACCTTTCGGTCCCGAAGGTATCTCTTAATCAAAGTTTAACTATAATTGAAATTTTGACTAAATTTCACTGCCAAATTATTCTTTTTAAAACCAACAAAAAAATTCAATACAATGATACCGTATGCTTTAACATTACTTTTATTTGTGGACATAGAGTGATATGACAGCCCAAATTTAGTTTGATTAAAGCGACCCAGATTTCAATTGAACATTCCATCGATACGTTCATGCGTGACGCCATCAAATTGTTGGAATCGATAAGACCAGTGCGGAATTCATCGCAAATAGTTAGAAATAAAAATGAATGAAAATCATACAGTGATTATACGATCTTGCGCACTTGATTAATAAATTTCTACATTGAATAGCTTCGATGAACCAATATACACATATATCAATTATATATGTGAGTACAGACCAAATATTCTAATCGTATCACAAATCATTCCCAAAGATTTTGTTTATAATATATGATAAATCCCGCAATACATTTGTAGCTGAAATAATATTGGCGATGAAAATATAAGTTGAATAATGTACAAACAGAATTTAATGATGAAGAGTTTCATTCGCTTTTCAAATCACAGATGAAAGAAAAAACTATTGAGGTAGATGCTACGTGCTACATCTGAATTTCGATATTATATACATAGACATAACATCATTCAGAATGTGGATCGAGTTTGCGCGCTGTATTCACGAAGGGATCGTCACGTCATTCAGATAGAGAGGGGATTACTTGATACAAGAGTAAACGGGTTAGTGGGTGAGCAGGGCTGAAGAGGAAGAGTGGAAAAGGCGCCACAGTGGCTAAAGCCACAATCTGACAGTCCGCGTGTTACCGTTAGAGGAAGCAGAGCACAATAACGTTATCGTGCTTTTTCAATTATTCTAATACTATCTCAAAAAGCATGGTATGCTAATAAATAGCAAAATCATACTTTTAATTATACGATTTATATGTATATTATCTGTGACAATTATATATATTCAGAAATTGTTATAAATTTCTAGCTATAAATCACTTTTAATTCTTAAATATTCATAACGACGAATGTCTTGCTATTTATAGTGTCTATATGGTTAGTAAATATTTGAATAAAATGTAAAAATGGATACATGGAGGAAAATGTTTTGTAAAACTAATTTAATGTAACTAAACTTGACTAATATAAAGATCCTTTGAAATGGAATACTGCTATTTTTTAGTCTACTTTAGTTGAAAATAATTTTTAAAAAACTCCGGACGTAGTTTACGGAAGTTATAATATCAGAGTTTGGATTACATTTTTCTCCGTGTAGCTAACAATGTTTAAATCTTTCCATAAACTTTCAAACATAATGACACGAAAAACATCATTATTTTACAGTCTTTTTTAGACTTATTTATTAGCCCTGCATTTCCTTTGTTGAATAATTTCTGCTTGAAAAAATGATAACATTCATATTTGAGAATATCTTGAGAAGAAAAATTAGAATTCCATAATCTTCACAGGTGTTTGAAGTGAAATTTCTTTGCTGTAAATAAAATTCAAGCAATATAACAAAAAAAAAAAGGATTTACTATCAGACATTACTGAATCCTTAGGCTTTCCATATGACTTGAAAGGGATTGGCCATCTGATACAGATACTTATATGTTATGTATGATCCACGTGATAGTCTTTTGCTCGACCTATACTTCACAATAAAAATTCAAAATGCGACTAAAGAAGTTTCACTCTTCAAACATAACAATGTTTCCTTCATTAATTTGAATTTGAATGAGCTGCATAAAATTTAATTCACTGCATAGTATATTTTAAATTCAACTATCTAAAGCAAACTCATGTCAAAATTAAATAATCATTTGTTTCTTTACATTGCATTCCTCTGCTGACAATACCGGGATATGCAACAACAGAAGATTTAGTTACGGAATTATTTATCACAAAAAAAAAAAAAAAATATTACAATACGAAAAAATGTTCAGTGATATAGCATGAATGTCCGATCTATTTAATTTAGCGTTCGTTGATTGGCATCACGAAATTCAGGGAACTACGGCAAATGTGGCTTTGTGTATTGTGAATAAGGGTTACAAAAATTGTAGGGCCCAAAGAGGCAGAACTAACGTAAGATTACCACTGAGTTCGCGCACTTTGTGCGCTCCGGGACCGGTGGTGGGGCCGCACGCAGCTGGTGGTGACGGCGGTGGTAGTGGTGGAAATGTCGATGGTGGTTGTGTTGACGTGAGTGTCGGTAATTCTGGTGGAGGTGGTCATGTATCAGCTCAACATCAGTATCATCAACATCAGCGGGACCATACGCCAACTCCTACACATGGCCAAGCTTTCGATGAGGCAAATAGTGCCGTGGATGAGCCAATGGTCCACATGGAAGGACCTATTCAGGCGGGAACTTGGATATGCTGTGTGCCCTGCCATTGGCTTAAACAGAGTAAAGCCGTTCATAAAGCTTTACTCACGTTGGCCATGTTGCTTGTTACAAGTTTGCTTGTCACCAGTCCTGTTCTTTTTTTAATTACTACTTTGCCCGATGGTGATCAACCACGAGACTGTGCTCCTTTGGTATGTGATATAGTAACTCGTTATTGATATTTGTTTATTGCTATTAAGACATTTCATGATATTAATTCGTAATTATTCATTGATTAATATTTTTCCTGTCTTTGTAATATATATGAATAAGTCGTGATAATAACTGGCATCAAGTACATGCATGATAAATTTATATATGTACATGATCGGTTAAATTTCCTTTGACTGAAATGAAAAAGAAAAACACTGATGCTGTTTGATGATGAAAAAGAAAACTATTTATTTATATTGGTAAATATAAATGGATGAATTTTAATATATGGAAATTGAACAAAAACAAATACATCATGGCATCAGATGATTAGATACATATAGTTTTATGAAGAATTTAACTAAGCGGAAACATTAAAACATACCTTCACTATCAAACGGTTTTAAACCGCTTTGCTATTTATAAAAGCACATGTATTATATACCCAGAAGCCATAAAACATAAATTGTATATAAAAGCAAATGTCAGCCTTGACGCAGGTCACGGTTGGTTTCTGCTGTTATATTTATTAATATTATTGGCATACAGAATAAAAACCGCCCTATTCAATACAGAATAGATTGGGTGGGAATTGAAGGAAACAAATTTTCCTAGATAATAGCTAAAGTCCTGCTCCTTCTTCGCAGACGCGCCGTTATGGATTTGTATTTAAGAGGTACTCACGAACTAATTTTCATTCATAAAATTACATCCAACTAAATTTGAACAAAAAAAAAAAAAGTATCAGGCTTCTAAACTAGAAGGTCTCAATCTCCATTTTACATCAGGCAGGAGGCCGATAATTTGGTTCAAGGAACTACTTCCTGAAGATAATGTTATTACTGTTAGACATCTGTTCCAATAATTTTACTTTTGAATTCTTTTTCTTACTTTTCGATCAGTTCTTCCTTTTACTGAAATCACAGCGCATATTATCTTGCATTTATTTACAAAGAAAAAGGAACCAAACTTAATCATAGCCACAAATAAACCTCTCACAACTATTTTCCCTAAGTAAAAGCTTCATAAAATAAACAAATAATCTAAAGACTTTTGTGTTCTAGTGAAATTTCGTGAAGAAAATCAAATCACATAATATAATAGAATATTTAATCCTGTAGTTTATTTAGAACTATCCTAATATATTTTCTTATCAGTTTGCATGCCCTGTACTGATAAAATAATTACAGTATTTTCTGCATCCTCCTACTTAACAGGACGACGCTTGTGTTAGAGAACGAGGCGGACGACTAGATGGTGTTTGTGAGACAAAGACATGTCACGAAGCATCAAGAAGAATGCTGTCATCTATGAACAGAGATGTCGATCCATGCAATGACTTTTATCAATTTGCCTGCGGCAGCTTTCGTGATCGAGAATACCGTCAATTCAGCTCTAGCTTTGGTAGTCTTCAACGTCAAGTTGATCGTAAGATCCAAAGTAAGAACATTTTATCATGATAAAATATTTATATATGGAAAGATATTTATTATATACACTGTACATAGTATTTCGTGATGTATATCATCGATTACCATGAAGACTATATGTTGACATAATTTTTCATATAATCTAGCAGCAATAAATAAATTTAACTTGACTGTTTTAAAATAGTAATTGTGAATTGCAATAGATACTGGATTGAAATTAGTTATGCGACTTCGAGCCGTTCAATGTTTGCATTACATATTTAATGCTAATACGTAGGGGGGTAATAAGGAATAAGAGACAGTGAGTGGATAAGCTTCGCATATGCGCACTCTATTTCATACGTATTACACCAGCATGATCAGATTTGAGACACAAAAAACATAATTCGAGGAATATATTTGATACGTTTTATAACTTTTATGTTTAAATATTATAATTCGAGTCAAAGACCGTAAGGCAGACGATATTGAGTTCAACACCACTTATTTCACCACCTTCTATGGTTAAGATATGCCTTAAAATGTATTAAATTAATGTACAGGAATTCGCTACACTCATTTCACGTAGTGATATTATATTCAATCATATATTTACACTCGTCTTCATGTTGTTACATCTTCTAACTGTTTCATGAATAATTAATTGATCAGAGTTTATGATATAGCCACACGGGTTTGAAGCTTTTATTGCTGAACGATCTAGCTTCAAGCCAAATCAGCGCATTTTGGTAGACAGAACGGTTGTTCCTAAAATAGCAGAAGACCAAAAGTCGATTGTGCTTCATTAGAGGCTAGCTATATTGTATATTGATATTGATATTTATTATTTTTTTTCCAGCGTTATTAGCGAATGAAACCGGAAAAATGGTTGGAACATTTGAAAAATTAGGACACTTTTATTCGAGTTGTATAACTCATGGAGAAAAAAACATCGACTTTACGCCAGGTAAAATATTTATGAATATGCTGCAATTAAATTATCATTTGTAGATAGTTCTAATTGAATTCAATACCAAATTTTAATTGTTTATGGTAGTGAAAATTTTATGACTGTGAAAAATACTAAAACAAGTAATTTAAACAAGAAATAAATAAATTTTAATATGAAATTGTTTCTGTAAAAAAAAATATGGAAAATGATATATCACAATTTCATTGAATAAAATTGAATGTAATGAAAAAATATTTGATATTCACTAGCCGAAATTTTCCATAAATTTTTAACATTTTTTAACATTTTTTATTTCAAGTATATCATCTACTGGAAAAATTGGGCAGTTATTTACCACCGAAATCTTCAGCTCCATCAGACATAACTTCACTAGTAGCAACACTGCTCAAAGTCAACGGTGCACCATTATTTGACCTCTATCTGGATATTGACTTTCATGATCACTCAAAGATGTCAGTATTTCTCGATTTACCTTCGAAGCACTTGACTGACTCCTTTACTGAAAAACAAGTAAGGATATCGTTAGTATTGAGTTAGACTTTAAATTTTCATGTAGATCGTAGAGGAATTGATCTATCTTTCTGTGGGTCAAGTTTTAAACTACTTTAAATAGCAAATAATTTAAACAGTTTGTACATTATGCTTGTACGTAACTCATACTGAATGTTAGAGTGCTTTGATACTTCACTTTATTTGCGAATTATTTTCAAGATGTTAGCAAAGAATGAAGGATTTTTTAAATAGTTAAAGGTGACCTACAACCCATTCCTGCACATGTAGATATTTTTATTTAAATTAGCTTTAAATAATTGTCAGTGTAAAAAATTTGATCCAATGCAGATTTTTGAATGAAATGTGGATACAGTTTACCATAAATTTATTATTAAAAAAATACACTTATATATTCATCTCATATCTATCTGTTAGATCCCTTACGATTTCTTTTTATTCTCACTCTAACATTTTTTGATTATTCGTCTATTTTTAAATTTTACATAAATTCAATGTGACCAAACAATTTTAAAATATCAAACAAATCCATTTTTAAAAACACCGCAAGCACCTGGGATATTTTTGACTATAATGCCGGATTTGTCTTCACAAAGTGTATTAATGAATTCCTTCTTAAATGACTCTTCGTAATAATTTTAACAATTTGAATATCGTGCGATGTGGTAGTCAAAAAAATAGTAATTTTCATTTAAAATCGATTGAAAAAATATCTAGGGTCGTTTTGTTTGAACAGCTGGTATATGATTACAGTGTGGTTCCAGCGCTAAAAAAAAAAAAAGTGCTCAGCTTTTTTTATTCTAAAGATATACAGCAGGTAAGTGTAAGATATATCCAAAAATAATGTTTATGATAACTATTTCTGCTCGCGTAGCAATTTGCGAAATCCAATTTCATCAGATACCCGTCAAATATGTAGAATAAACAGATGACATAATAAAATAACGAATATTTTATTATGTATAACTTTATTAACTACTCAAAAATATAATATTAGTATTTTTTTATCGAACATTGTATTTCATTTTACATCATTTAACATTTCAACGACAACATAGAACATTATATTTACAAAAAAAAAATAAAACTCTGCTATAAGATAACATGTGTTGATTCCAGAGTGCTGGAGAAGAGCAAAGGTGTCAGAGAATCGAGAGAATAATACAAGGGTTTTTGCCTGAAAATATGGAAAAACGAGAACGATCTTATGAAACCTATCTTCTTATGCAGTTTTGTTTGGCACTCAGTAAGGTATACAAAGAATCATCATATATATTAAAATAATACGAAAAGTAATAGAAATAAGTTCTTCACATATAATAAAAATTAAATATATAAATGGCAGATATATCCACGTCAAAAAGATTTATATAATTGGGTTGATGTTGATCAGCGTGTCTATATTCCTTACAATCTCACGTATCTCCAAAACAGCTTTGGTTATGTAAGTATATTGACTCTAACTAAAATCGATAAGAATCGTATCAAATTAATTTATTTAAGCAATTATTGCTGATACAGATAAGGTGGAGAACGCTGCTGAATAGTACATTGAATACGAGCACCTCACACAATCTGTACGACAATGATATCCAAAGCAACGATCGTTTGGTTTACGTCTATGTGACCGCACCTCGGTATTTCCGGAATTTGGGAAAGCTGCTCAATCAATTTTCAAAAAGGTCTGTCAATCTTAATCAATATTTTTCATATAATTTCCAAGCTTTATAGTTCATTCTAAATTTATAATTATTATGATAACTGTATTGTTTCATCAAATAATATCTGATAGTTAAAAACAACATAAATATACATGATAATTATGTGTGAAGAAGAATGTCTTATGAAGATGCCAAGAATTTCCGATCAATAATTTGGATACTTAAATTTTGGCTATTCACCAGCAGTATATATTTATCATTTCATGCAATATAAAATTATTATGACTGCAGAAGTATACATAATGAATAAAAATGTTTGTCTAATGGCTTGATATTCCTAACAAAAGTATATAATGATGATTGAAAAAATATACAAACAATATATGTAAAAAATTCAATTAGATTTTAGATCAAACATTGGGATAAAATGAAAGTTGTTTCAACGATTATTTTATGCCAAGTATCAGAAAACATTAATGAAGAAGGAATAAACTCTAATGATATTTTTTTCAAAATCTAGAGTTGTTCACAATGGTCTGCTTTTTCTCTACGCTGTGGACTATCTTCACGATATCATAAATGTAACTGCCAGTGATAACTGGAATGTTACCTGCAGTAAGATGACACAAAGTGTTTTCTCTGAAATATTAGGAGCAGTTTATGTACAACAGTATAAACCACAATATTTAGAAGTTCTTTCTAGTAGAGTAAGTTCATGTGTTTTTTATTAATTTAAATAAGTGTTAAAATGTATAGAATACTATTTGTTTTATTTAAATAATAGATAATTGATATTGTGATTTATTTTTATATAGGTAAATAATTTATTCGAGAGAATTAAAGAGACTTTAGCTGAGAGAATATTAGTCATGTCTTGGTTGGATGACGAAACTAGAGCTAAAGTCATTCTTAAACTTACTGAATTGCAAGGAAAGTTTGATGTTTGGCACGGTTTTTATGACAATGGTTTACTTGCACGCGAAATGGCTGAGGTGAAACATATTATTACGTGTTTAAGGTTATATTTTATCACGTTTATAAATCATTACAACTTTTTAACCTTCATTTATCCCAGGTCACTATCGAGCCGGATAATTTTTTTATAAATATGATAAAGCGCTTTCGGAAAATTCGCCAGATTGATGGTCTAAAACTACGAAAAAGCATGAATGATAGGTAAAATTAATTTTATTTACATAATTTTTAAAATCATATTTACGACAAAATATATTATATTACAGATGGTATAATCCGTATGCCGTCAATGCTTATTATGAATCTTCTACAAATTCAATAGGTAAGTAAATATACTGGTGAAATATAAAAATTAATAAATAAAACATATTTAAAAATATATTGCAATAAACCATTTTCCCAATTTGATTCTCTGTGTGCGTTATTGAAAGCAGTTACACGAGAGAAAGAATTAAAAAATAAGTATCATCTATGCTTGTCAAAAAAAATAATCCTAACTAATATTACGAAGATAACATTCACTTATCCTAAAAATATTTTGTGGGTTATAATTTTTCATTTTAATAATCTCAGATTCGACTCGAGTCACAGTATCGAAAGATGCAAAATGGGTAAAATAAAATTTAGATTTTATACTAGCCAAAGAATCGTACAATATTCAAATCATTTGAATTTTATAGCACTTTTCTGAAAATCGCTTCGCGTAGTGCACTCAAAAAAAAGTAATGTGATGGTTATAAGTGATGACATTTTAAATATTAGTATTTAAGTAGAAATCTAGATATTTTTAATACTAAAAAGATTGCATAGTGAATCCTTATTGCGAGACTGGCTATTAGATTCTAAATAAAAACCAATTATGTATCAAAAATTATACTCGCATGGATAGAATTTGCAGATGATGAATTTGAGAAATGAAATATACACGCATATAGCTATATATGCACATCTCCAATAAAATAAAGGGCAGATAGATTTATATATAATACATATATAAAGCCTATAATATTTTTATTCAATAATAAAATCAGATATTAATACTCAAATAATAAATTTCAGAATTGAATTTTTGAAGTTCTCATAACTCAATAATATAAAATTCTTTCATCACAAAATTGTATTTTTTTTTATATGTCAAGACGTACTATTTAATGAGAATGTCGAGAAAAAAATAAAAGATTTCTTGTAATTATTTTTTTAATTCATTTTTGTTATTTTTTGATGACTAAAAAAAGTCCAATAAATAACGAAATTTTTCCACAAAATTTCTAGTTATACCTCTGGCCTTGATGGCTGCATGGTCGTGGTCATGGGAAGACGGACCAGCTTATGCTGCTCATGCTACTCTGGGTTCAGTGATTGCTCATGAAATCCTTCATGCATTCGATTTGCATCGACATTCACCACTCGACTCAAATTTGACCATGAAAGATTGGCTATGGTTTACACCCGAGTCTTGGAATCGCCTTGAAGCGAAAGTTGAATGTATTGCCAAACATCATGCTAGAAGATTCTGGCGAAAAGTCCAATTTTATGGGGATCAAGTAAATGTTCAGGTGAGCTTTAAAATGTATAAAAAAAAAATATTATTCAATTCATCATGTCATGTCATATCATAACATCTATGATTGAAATTTTGGAATATAGTTTGACTGGAATGTAACAAGAAATGAAAATGTGGCTGATATTGGGGCAATACAAATTTCTTACCAAATGTGGCATATGTATACAAATGGAAGAGATCTGACTTTACCAAAACTAGAAGCACTCCGTCCGAGTCAACTATTTTTCATAAGTGCCGCTCAGGTATGAAGAAATATATATTCTTATATCTATTTAAAGATATTTTTTTTTCTATTAATTTTCTTTATGGAAGTCAAAATTTTTTTATGATATATTTTGCAGATTTATTGTTTAAATATTACTGCCGAGGCCTACATCCTTTCTGTCGAACTTGGTTACCATACTCCTTCACCAGAAAGGTGAAATAAAAAATCATTTTTCATATTTAAATTTAATTACCAAAAATTCAATTGATAATTATTCCAGGGTGAATATTGTTATGATGAATTCACCGGCCTTTGCTGAGGCTTTTCGTTGTTCAGCTGGTACACGCATGAATCCATCTAATAAATGCAGTACGTGGTAATATGTTCTTAATCTCAAGAGAATTCTGAAACAATTATCCGGCAGTAAAAGTGATTAACATCACACGGAATAGAAGTTTTGATTAGTCAAACTCAGGCAAGATTGAGTTGACAGCTCAATATTAACCTTGCCAACAAAATTTCGACGATAAAATTGTGTTGAAATATTCACGTTTTTCAATATTCACAAAATTGATTGTGAAGATAATGTGATAAGTATTTATTAAGACCTATTAACATGGAAAAGTGCAATTATTGCTACTAGTACGATGCGAATTTAGACAAGTTACCTGAATATAAAAAAATATATACTAATAAGCGTATTGACAAGCTAAGAACAAGCAGAAGTATAACAATATAATAAAAAAATTATGCAAGCTGCTTCAGTCATTCTATAAATCTTCATACCAATTATGCTTATTAAGTAATCGTTAAGACATAACGCAATCGATAATTCAAAAGCAATAAAGAAAAGAAATTTCGATAATTTGAATAATAATTATTCAAGTTTTATTATCGAATAAAACATAGTAACAATAATAAGGTTATCTTTATATATTTGTGTACGATGTGTAGGATGTCTACATGCTCTCTGAGGCCATTATAACAAATAATATTGATATAATTGAAGAATTTATTCATATATAGATATATTGCTGAATATAAAATTGAATTGTGAATTTAATAGTCTCTAAAAATAACACTGTTAAAATTTGAATAATTAATAATCCAAATGTTTGTCAGTACAAAACATTTGTCATGGAAGCAGATGAGTTTGCTCCACTGCAATAACAGTCCAATATATAATTATTCAGTAAATATCATTATTTTATACCAAAATTGAACTTATTTATAGATACGCTCGATGTACATACATATTTATTGTAACGTCCGTATACTTATATTTTACCACGCTATCGCTACCAGTCGTTATAACATAGTAAAGTGCACTTGTATATGTATACATGTCGATTAATATTGCAATATTAAAATCACATAATATACGTCTGTTCCACTCTAGTTACAGTGTCAAGCAATAATACATCTATGTCATTTATATGTTTTAGAGTTGAAAGTTTAGGAATCCGAATGGAATCGATTAACTGTATTCGACAGTTAGTGATAACTTTACTAAATGATGATTAGAGATAATATGGATATAAGTTACATGAATTTTTTAGTTGAAGTACACAGATGTCTATGTAAAATTATTTATATTAGCTAAATTAATGAATATAAAATTTATGATGATACCTCGTGGAGATAGTTGTGTTAATCATCGTGACAATTTTTCTGTAACAGCTCTGAATATTTGATAAATTTAAAATGATAGTGGAAACGTTTGAATAGATTAAGTAAAAATTTATGAACGTTTCGTCATTCAATATGAACATTATCTGATCATTTAAACTGTGAATATATATGATAAAGAAATTCTTTACTTTATTAAATACTTTATTTTGTTTTGAAATTAACCAAAAAACATTGTTGGTTGTGAAATAAAATCAATTCCTAATGAAATATAATCAATAGAGCATTCACAAAAATTTTCTCTTTAACAATTCACGTTATGAAAAATTACTCGCATTGAAATATTTATTATTTGCAATTGTCCAAACAGTATGGCATTCACAAACATACAGTGGCTTAATTATTAAACATCTTGGACGTAACAATATATATAATTCAAGTATTATTGATTTATACAAAAATTAAGGACACACTTATTAATTCAATCAACTTATATGTACTGCATATAGTAATTACACTGTTAAATAATTCAAACACGTCGAGTAGAGAAGAAATATATAAAAAAATACGTATATTGGCCAGCAAAATGTATCCTTCACAATACAATTATAACGATTTTGTCTTTTACTTTTAAACCTGAATAAAATTGATATTATGTCACACTGATCTGTATTAATTTAAAATTTATGTATGATTATTCTATAAAATATAAATCAAAACTTATATATAAACCTTCATCTCACGGTTTGAAGCAAAAGGAAAGGATAAAAGCACACTGACAAATATTTTTCTATTTTCTTTAGCTGTGTTTTTTTTTTGAAGAAAATTTACTTTTTAAATAAATAAAATATATAATCAAGAATTGTAAAATCAGGCAAGACAATATTACATGCTTGATGTATACAATTTTGAGCTCCAATAACTCTGACAAATATATTTATTGCATATATTGTGTCTATCTATATAAATAATAAATATGTTTAATCATAAATGTATATTTATAAACTTTTTTTTCTCGGTTAGTGTAAATATAGAATAGAGGTAGCCATAAAACTATTGATGTTTCTGGTATAATAGTTATTTATACATAAACGGATAATAATCTTTCGAGGTCATTTAATTGTTTTTTTTTTATTGTTATAACCATCAGAAACATCTCAAACAAAAACATAAAATGGTTTTATTCCTGATGAAAGTAAGAATGTAATTTAAATACATACTCTTATGAATATAAAAAATAATTTATATAAATTACGTCATGAAAATGAATGATATTTATGAATTATTTTTTATAATATTATTTAATTACGAACATTATACTGCAATTATAGAGTTATCAAGATGATCCAAATTTTTATCGTGAAAGATTTTAATCGTGAATTATCGTCAACATGTAAATATATAAAATAATTTATATGTACCATGAACTTTCAGTTATTAAAACTTTCTTAAATTTATATTAATTTCAGAGGTTTAAATATGTTTGTTGTAAAAATATTGGCAAACAAAACAATTAAAAACCTGGTAAATTTGTTGAGAAATTTCGAGGCCGCATTAATCTTCAATTGTGAAAAATTTCATCATTTCTTATTGAACTTGACAAGAAATATAAAAATAGAATATTACGTGGTCACATTTGAAGTTACAATGACATCAAATGTACCTTACAAATTCAATATTCTTCATCAATATAATGAAATAAACAATAATAATTATGGATTTATATTAATATAAAATTATGGAAATATATTATTCAAAACAATTGACATGCTAAGATTTGTGAATTTTTTAAATAAATTTTGACACACTGGCAGTAACTATAAAATAGTGACCTATAAAAATACCTATTTTAGAAGTGTGCTGCATTACCTATGCAGTGAGAATTGTAAAAAGCTTTGAAAGTTACCGCAACATGTGAGGGCGTCAACGTTGTTGTTATTGCTTTTCTCTGTTTTATCCGGATATTTATTCAATTCTTCCAATATATAGTTATTCGATTATGTTTTCTTATGGTGGATTAGAAGCAATACATATTCATTTTGATATCAAAAAATAAAAATTTCGTTCAGAACTTTAGTAATTAAATATTCAAATAAATAAATAAATAAAATTCATTTTACATTCCTGAATGAAATATATTAATCTAGAATTATTATACATCTTTTGATATGAATACAAAATGCATAATAAATAGTACATATAATAAATTCGATTGGAAAATGCTTCCTTTACTCATACAACTCTTCATTCTAAAATATATAATATACATATTAAATAATATTTAAAATGCATTAAATTTATAATCATTATTTTTTTATTCTTGCACTCCCAGAATTATTATCAATAATTCTGGATATATAATGTAAAAGAAATATAAAAAATATACTGCTCAAAATAGTTATACTCTATTGTTATAGATGTTGAAATTAAAAATATCGAGATAGAAATTTATTAATTAAATTGATGAAATAAAATTCGGTTCGAAAATTGAGCTGATAAATTGACTGCAATTGAAATACCAACTGATTCGCATGCAGTTATGAATAAGAATGCATCAGAAATAATTGTGACAAAGGAAAATCATCTCTATCGATAAGTCAAGCACAGAATAGGCGTGACATAAAAAAAAAAAAAGTAAAGTTATTATTCGTTGACTATAAGATACTTCCTCTAGTTGAATTTTCTGTTTGTCTGTAAATGGTGTCACACTAGATATACTGATTATGCTAACCAGGCCACATCTGAATGGAATACATTGCAAATTTAATCAGTAACTGTTCAACCTTTGTGATAATTAAATCTATCATTAAAAAAAAAAATAAATTAAACATAAAAAAAATGATATTTAAACTCCAGAATTTTTTTCTCTTCACTGTTCTCATAGTACAATGTCATGGTAAATATTATTTATGTGGATAAAATACAAATACTCAAGGTATTAAAATTATTTATTGGAAATCAGGTTATGCTAAACCATTCATGAAACCATTTGGTTCAAAATTGGAATTAAATCCTGGTGAATTGTTGGAAATAACTTGTGTGAGTTGGAGAAATATCACATTTCTTCAACCACCTCAAATAGAGCTTCTAGGAGTGAGTTTAATTTAAAATAAAATTATGGAATATAAAATTTTCTGAATATATTTTGGAAATTTAATTAATGATTTTTAAATAAGGTCAAATCAACTAAAGGTATCATAGAAATATCTACACGACCCCATACGTGGATACGTACGCTGCGAAAACCATCAATTTCTATAGCAGACAGTGGATTTTATGGATGTGCCAATGATAATGTAGATGTTGATGTGAATAAGCATAATCAAAAAAATGTTGCATGGATTGAAGTAATTGTTCCTAATTGGTAATTTTACGCTTTGGTGTAATTCAATAATTTTAATTGATGATGAAAATAATTATTATTAATATCTCACACTTGGAGAAAGTTTGTTCTGAATAAAGAAACTATTTTTGATGATTATACCTGATTTTTTTTTCCATTATACAAAGTGACATTTTTAATATTTTTAATATTTAATATTTTCTACAATTGCGATGGTAGAAGTTTATGTTTGCCAATATTAAATAATCAAAACACACGACATGAAAAATGCATTAATAACACTATTTGCTTATAATACTTAACTCTCTCGCAGTCTTTTATTTACATTTTTATAAAATTTAATCCTGAAATAGCTACATCGTTACAAATATACCAACTGTTAATTTTCTATTCAATTAATCATAAGAAATAGTTCAAAAACTGTAGACATATACCCAACAGACTATTTTCTACATCATTAACATTCTAAAAATGTTTTCAAACAAATTTCAAACCATTCACTAACGTTCAAACTTTATCGCAAACTAAACATATTTCATAAACTGAATTTATGAAAAAGAAAATAATTATACAAATAATTAATAAAATAATCACGCAATATTTTCTTAAACAAAAACAAATACTAAAATAAAATAAAATAATCTACACTAAAAATCTACAAACAAAATAATTATAAATATAAAAACACGAAATAAACAAAAATTATTAAATATTATTACAAAAGTGCGTTTCTTGAAATCTAAAAATAAACTTTATTTCCCCTAATTTCCAATAGAGTAAATATATTATTTATTTTCATCCATAAATCATTTGTTTAATGAACAATATATAAAGTTAAGTGAAACAATTGGACCCCAAGCAATGCTTACAATTAGATTAATTCAACTGCGACTATATTTCAAATTAATAACAAATTGTCCCGCGACGCATGAGAATTCAGGAGTCATGATGGTTTTGATGACGTACAATCTCCTCCTCCGATAAGTCTACTAGTATATAAAATATAATACAAATACATGAGCATACACACATTGGTATAGAGTCAAAGAGACCTTTCGGGTGGGGTCTTTTCTACAGTCTTATACGTCATTTATCCGCGTGCCTTCCAATATATTTTTCAGTCCCCACGCTCTTTCAGTGCAAGAAAGGCCTTCTACATATTCACACCTATGTCTACAAACAACGTCGCGATATACTCGTACTCTCGTAATCACATTCCATCACGCCTTCCACATTATTCCTCTCATTCAATATGTGAAAACTAATGACAATCAGTGCCACAAAGTTTTTGAATAAATATTTACTATTGCTTTATATAATAAATTTTTTTATTTTTCCCGCAAAATTATTAAATAAAAAATGAATTCATCATTGATAAAGTGCCTGCAATTAATCCTGGTCATAGTTAATTGTCATTGTGAGTTAAAAAATTATTTATTTCAATTATAATAACACAAACATATCTGACATTCGAATTTATATTGTTTTATTTATTTATTTATTTATTTTACTTTTATTCTAGTAAACTTTCTATCATTTTTACTATTTTATTCGTTCATACTCAATGGTCATTTTTTTTTTTAATCTACTTAATATTTTTGTAAGCGAATAATCATGTAGTACAACTCTTTCATTGAAGCGCAGTATTAACTGACTGCACTGGCGCACTCTCACCTGTAGAACCACTAACCAATGTATGTATGTGTGTGTGTGTATTATATTAATAAAAACTCATCTGCTATTGGATGATGACGATATGCTCGTGTGCCGGCGGCGAGTCACGGCCTTGCAGAGTGAATGAAAAAAGCGACAAAAATAAGAAAAAAAAAATACGCACTCAAATGTTCTGAACTTTTTTTCTCTTATATCGAACAAAAAAAAATTTTAGTTGTCAAACAACTTTCTGACGCATTCTCCTTGGAATTTCTAGCTTAACGGGATGTCATCCTTTGCCTTTTTTTATTTTCATTTAATTTAATTTTATTTATTTACATTTATAGTCAATTGCTAAACTCTAAATGATTCATCACGATTCCCAGTATCTTATGGCAATTATTCAAAATAATATGTATACATATATTTATGTAAATATATATAATACAATATGTTTAAAACATTTGTGTATCGGTTGTCTTTAACAATATTAAAATACACTTTTCATTACTTATTCACTAAGCGCTAATAGAGTTTCACTAATGTTTCTCAATAGCTACGTGTATGATAACCATCAAACCAAGTGAAACTCATCACATTGATAATTTTTTTTAGCATCTTCATTTGTTATCGTACACAATCAGTAAGATTATTTATTTTAAATACAAAAGTAATAATTAATGAATACTTTATAATATTTGTGAATCTCACCTTGTGCACACAAAATGTCTGCTGCCAATCAATTTATCATTTAATAGATCAATTTCAAAGAATTTTTTTATCAAAACAATATCAAATTCCATTTCTTTCTTTGTTATTTTTTCTCACAAATATTTATAGATAAATATTTCTTTGTATCCAATAATTACAATTTAATCTAACAATAAATATCCCCATGAGATATTAATTGATCACTCATTATTATCTTAATTGAATTGTGTTTTTGTATTATAGTGATGGTATGAATTTATTTTTGCTTTGTGGATACATTGGATCAGCTTTTGATACAAATTTTATTGCGATGAATTTGGTTTCAATATCACAAATATTAAACGATAAATTTTTAAACTTTACAGTTTGAAATAAACAATAAGAAGATTATGAAATATATATATTTATACATGTGTATAGTTGTTGTTAATGGAGATGAAGAAGAACGGAAACGGATGAGTGATTTTTCATTTGCATACATTAATGCAAAAATAAATTTCCACATAAAAATATATAATTAAATTCACTCAATAATACTCATCACTACAATTATTTCAAGCATTACTCACGATGTCTTGTTAAAGTACAGAGAGATATATCTAATGTGCATCTATGTGCAAACGATATTACAACTGATTTTATTGTCCAGCGTCTCTTAGAAATGACCTATAAATTATATAAAACAATTATTGTTCTATTCAATGATAATTATTAATTATTCTGCAATTAATTGAAACTGTAAATTTCTCAACAAATAATCAAATGATTATGATATATAAATATAAATATAAAAATGATTAGCAGTTAATAAATGATAATTATAACTAGCTAATTAAATAGCATGAATATTAATTTGATATAAAAATAATATTTTAGTGAGAATAATTTTTTTTTTTCATGTGATTATATTGGGGGAATTATTTCTTTTATTTTTTTTTTCCACTTCACAAGTCACGCCCTAAATTGTCTGGTATTCATGACAGACTGTAATCAGTTGAATAGAACAAATCGTTTCTGAACAGGATGCTGAGTGCCTGATTATGACAGTCAATCAAAAATTTTTAAAAGTAAAAAAATATAAAATTAATGAATTAATATCAGTTCCGACCTTTTGAGAATATTTATCAAAACTCAAATGTGTAGTATATCTATGCATCAGGATGTAGCTTATCATTTTTTTTCTGGTTTGAAAAAAAAAAAAAAAAAGATATCTCTGGCAAACACGTGGCGTGCAAGTGTGTCGATATGTATGTGTTAATCAATGCAAACACATGCATGCATTTTTTGAATCACTGAAAAATCAAACTAGCGTAAAATTATTTTCTTATTCGAATAAAAAAAAAAAAAATAATAAATTGAATTTATAAATATTGATGTAAAAGCTGTTGCTATAGGAAATTGTGGGAACTTTTACGCTGTATGTAATGCAGCTCATTTGAATGATAAGGCAGAGAGTGTTTTTGATAAGCAAAATTATTATCAAAGAGGAAAGAAAGGACTTCCTCGTAAAATGAATTTATTGCGTAGAATAATGAAATAAATAATTGAATAATAGTTAACCAAAAATTAATAATAGAAAATCAATTACTTAGTCTGAGTCGAAATTTTCAGCCTTCTAATTACCGTCTATTTAAGCCTACCATGGATCATGATCAATAATATTAAAAAAATAAATCGTCAGAATTAAGTAATATTAAATCAATAATACACTTTGAAAATTTTTCCTATTAAAAAATATTAAAAATAATCTTTGTCTGAAATAACCTGAATTATCTTAGATGGAATGTATTTGTATTTCAGTATCATTGGCATATGCACCAACAATGGATCCAGACAAACCGGAAATTCATTTAAATGAAGGAGATCCACTAGAAATAACTTGCAAAAGTGTCAAGCAAATGAATTTCTCCTATCCAATTTCTTCAGTTCGTATACGACTGCGTAAAAATTAATTATATATTATTTTTAAATAAAAAAATGATTGAAATTCATCATTAACAATATTATTCTCTTATTCTCATGAAGAATCATATAACAACATCACCAGCCACAATTGAACAAATCCAGAAGGGAGTATATGAATTAAAATTTAAACGAAGTAGAACTGTTTCTAGTGATACTGGATGGTATGGTTGTTCTGACATTGATGTACCTACATCATCCAATATTTACACTGATCCTAATATAAAATGGACATACGTTTACGTTAAATGTATGTATACGAAGAAGAAAAAAATCAAAAGCCAAGTCCTTTCCTTTATCAAAAAAATAATTGAATAATATTTTATTTTCAGCAAATACAAATCCGTTTGTTGAATCTGGATTATCTTTAATTCATACAGAGATTGGTGATACCGTAAATTTGGAATGTCGAACAACATCACCTGATTATCACCCTCGACTAATATTTGATGATGAGGAGGTAAATTTAAAATTACATATGAATTAAATAAAAACTTGATATTATATATTGAAGATGTATAAAAATGTTATTACAGATCATTGACATTGATAAACGGGGCTCGTATGATCCAAGAAAGGGATTTACAATAAACCACATAACAATGAATGATAGTGGTTACATGAAGTGTGAAGTTGAATTGAAAGATGGAACATCTAAATCAGTTGGTCATCTCTTATCGGTTTCACGTAAGATAATGAATTAATTATTTTTCCTTCTCTATTCAACTAGTTGTAATAAATATAATAGCAAAACAACTAGCCCTTGGATTAATGAATTAAATGCCAATCATGTTTTTATAAAAATTATAATTCATGATAAATTAAATCTCTGTTTAGAAAAACATGAATTCATTCCTAAACCAAAAATAGAAGAGCAAACAGTGAGTTATGTTGTTCAAGGTCAAGAACTTCGTGCTAATTGCAGTGTAACAGTTGATATAGATATGCAATATCGGCTGGAATGGAAAACACCCAATAATGTATTTATTTCATTTCACTATTTATAATATATTTTTGTTAGTAATTGGTGTATACTTTATCCTATTATTTTTTTTTTCTCTTTTTTCAATGGCAATTATTGAAGAATAATCGATTTACAACTAACACGTATCAAACAAATCGAAAAAATACAACAATAACTGGAATTGAGGAATTAATAATCAAGGATGTTGATTACGATGACGCAGGAAATTATACATGTACAATAAGCACAAATTCGAAACAAAATTCAACGTCCACATATATAGAAATTCATGGTATTTATTTCATTATAATATAGAAGATAATTTAAAATAAGTTTTGAATATCCCTGAAAATTTATTCAAAATTAACACAACAATTCTTGCAGATGATTTGATATGCATAGATTAAGATAATTTCCTATTTCATAAAAATTGCAACTTCAAGTATATATTTTTTTTTTAAACTAGTACCGTGAGATAATTACTAAATATTTTTCAAATATTAAAATTTATTACTAGATATTAAATTATAATATCTAAATTTTTAGTTATTTAAAAAAAAAATTTATTACAAGCTGTCTGTTAGTTTTATTTTAATTTGAGATGGACTTTTTTAAAATAACTAAAGATATGATAATGTTTCTCAATTGGATAGATTTTCAGGATGAAACTTTTTGAATAATCTCCTCTACATAGAATATTTAATAGTTTGAAACTAAACGTAAAATAACTACATATTAAAATAATTAATATCATTAAATTTTATCTTCAGATCCAAGCATAAAATTTATCAACTTGACAGCATTCAGCAACCAAACACATTATGAACATGGTTTAGGAACTGAAGTTACATGGGTTGTTAATGTAACTGGTTATCCACCACCAGAAATAACATGGTAAATATATATAAAAAAATATTTAAAATCATTTAAAATTTATTCAAATGAATTAATTTGTTATTTGTGTTGTCATCAGGTTTGGTCCAGGCGATAAAATAATCACCATAATTCGTGATAAATATATTATAAATAGAACACTTACAGAAACATCTTTAACAATTAAACATTTAAACATGGAGGATATGGGAGTTTATACAGTTGAAGGGGAAAGTACAGATGAGAATTTTCACGAAATCAAAAAATTAACTTTTAATCTTAGTGTTTCATGTAATTATCAATCATCATTACTATTCAATTCATTCATATTATCATTAATTGAATACTTAATTTTTTATTTATTATTCATTTTCAGCCGAGCCACTTGTGCTAGAATTTGAAAATATTGAATCATATTATCTTCCAAATGAAACGGTTAAATTTCAATGTAAAATTGCCGGATATCCACCGCCAGATATTAGATGGGGTTTTCGAAATTTTTCTGATAATATATCGGAAAATAATTCAAAGCCTGAAATTCTCGAGGTTAACCACAATTATTATGAATAATTTCTATTAATACATTGGATGATGTCAAACAAGTGATAAATAATCTAATGATAAATTTTTTTTTCTCTTTAGAATTTTTCAAATGAAATCACTCACTCGGAATTTAAATCGACACTCACTATGAAAATGACAGCATCTGGAATTCTCATATGCGCTGCGTGTAATGATATTGGTTGTCATTCATACGAACAATCGATATTTGTTTCTGGTAATAATTTATGTGTATTAGAAAAATAATAAAATAATAAAATGAAATTGGAGAAACGATGATGAAGAAGAAATAAATTTTATTTCTTTTTTTTCACAGATGTGCCGAATGGTTTTGGTATTATAGAACCATCTAGGAATATTGCTGTTGGTGATAATGTGGATTTAATTTGTGGTGCATCAATTTATAATTATACAGAGGCTGTCGAATGGACTCTTGATGAAGAAAATGAAGAATTTCTCAGTAATACACGTATGTATTAAAAATACTAGATGAATATCATTCCAAAAATAATCCACCGAATTTTTCCAAATGATATCAAAAAAGCCAGTTTATCTTCAATCGAATTTACTGCATTTATTAAACTTACGATTGATTTTTATCTTTTTGTTGAATAATTAATTTTGAAATTTATTTATACAATTAATTCTTTTTATTATTTCAAATTATTAATTTATGCTATTTAAATTTATTTACCTTCAGGTAAATCCTACATCACCAACAGACAAACTCCATTTACACATCAATCAATATTACACTTGAATAATGTTGATAAATCAGATGAGAAAAAACTTTACATTTGCAATGCATTGGCAATTAATGGAACTCTGGTGAAAGATAAAAAAAGATTGGTAATTAATGGTAATTATTATTGAATAATCAAACTAATTGATTCTCCTCCCTTCATTAAAAAATAGAAGTACTATAGAGAACAAAATAAATTTAATTATTGCAGATGTGGTCGAGCCATATTTTACACAAGTAAACATGAATGGAACTGAAAATATATACGATTCCGAGACTGCACGTATGACAACTATAATATTACAATGTTATGTTGCTGGTATGCCACCACCTGTCATTTCATGGTGGAAAGTAAGTAATCATGAAAAAAAAATTAAATATATCATTATATATTAACCATATGTATATTTTCAATTATTTCTAATTATGAAATTTTTAATTGACAGGACGATCAGATTATCAATGCAACTGAGGATTTGTACATATTCGCAAATGATAATCATGAGCTTGAAATAAAGCATCCACGTCCAAGTGACAGCGGTAAATATTCTTGTAAAGCAAAAAATCGTCTCAAAACAATTGAAATGTTTCAACGAATAACAGTTCAAGGAGAAAAAGTTTCAAAAGTCTTAATAGCATCAATAATTATTCTATTGATAATATGTGTTATTTTAATCATCTATTTCTCAATAAAAGTTCATCGTGAAAAGGTTAGAACATATTAAAATTCAATGAATCAAAGTTTAAAAATGAAAATAATATCTACATTATTTTTTTGTTATATATAAATAAATGAAGCAAATACATTTTTTCTATTTTTTCATTTAGGTAATGCGAAAACAATTGATGGAGGCAGGCCTTACCCATTTTGAAGAAGGTGCATTGGAATGTTTAAATCCAGAATTAACTGTTGATGATCAAGCTGAACTATTGCCATACGATAAAAAATGGGAATTCCCAAGGGAAAGACTTAAATTTGGTAAGCAATTAGGTTGTGGTGCATTTGGTGTTGTGATGAAAGCTGAAGCTCAAGGAATATCTGAGAATGAAGAATCAACAATAGTCGCAGTAAAAATGGTACGACGTTCAACAGAATCAACATATATAAGAGCACTTGCCAGTGAATTAAAAATAATGGTTCATCTTGGAAAACATTTAAATGTTGTTAATCTACTTGGTGCCTGTACGAGAAATATTGCCAAACGTACGTAATATTTATTTCAATATTTAACTTAAATGGGAATATAACAATTGAATTTTATTTTTTTCCCAGGAGAATTGCTTGTAATTGTTGAGTATTGTCAATTTGGAAATTTACACAATTATCTATTACGACACAGACTTGATTTTATAAATCAAATTGATCCAGCAACAGAAAAAATTGATCCATTAATAGGTCATGAATTGCTAATGAAAGCAGCCAGTGTTGAGAGCAATAGCAGGTAATGAATATAATAATAATTAATAATCTTAATCATTAATTATATTTACACTCACTGAACCATCGCATCATCATCATACAAATATTAAATATTCATAATAACAATGAGTAACAAAAAAATATAAATAATATACTCAATATTTTGCTGTTTTAATTAAATTTCATGGGTTTTCTGGTGAATTCTACTCTACTCAATGACGATGATTTCATCTAATTTCGGATGCATGTGGTCTGCGGTTTAACACCAAAATATAAATATAAATAATAAAATACGATCGACACTTGTATTATCAATACATCAGGATAAAATATGCGGCTTTATCATTTTCTCGCAGTATTAGCATGAATTCAAATAGCGGACCAGAATTAGTTAGTTACACGTCTGGTAGCGATTCTCAGGGTGGAAATATGTTACCAGATGGAATAATATTAAGTAATAATTCGGTCCAACCTGGTTGGCGATCAAATTATCGTGGCGATTACAAAGATCAAAATTTAAAACCAATTTGCACACAAGATTTATTATCCTGGGCTTTTCAAGTGGCACGCGGAATGGAATATTTGAGTCAAAGAAAGGTAAATAATTATTAAAATTATTTTTAATAATTTATATTGAAATTAATTATTATCATTTATTTAATTAGGTACTGCATGGTGATTTAGCAGCGAGAAATATTCTTCTTGCCGAGGATAATATTGTTAAAATTTGTGACTTTGGTTTGGCTAAAACAATGTATAAAGATGAAAATTATAAGAAAAAAGGTGACGCGCCATTGCCGATAAAGTGGATGGCAATTGAATCAATAAGAGATCGAGTATTTTCAACGCAATCAGATATATGGTCGTTTGGTATTGTACTATGGGAATTTTTCACACTTGCGGAAACCCCATATCCGGGAATGGAAGCAGAGAAACAATATCAAAAATTAATTGAAGGTTACCGAATGGAACAGCCCAAATTTTCCACTGATGAAATGTACGTATAAAAATTTATACACCTACATAGAAAAATAATACCAACAATAGCAATAAAATGAAATAATCTATATTTATCACAATAGTTTAACTATTTTACTATTATCTATCAATTCAAAAAATAAATGGTCGAAATAAAATATAAAATTTTTTATTCTATCAGATATGACATTATGTTGCAATGTTGGAAGTCAAAGCCTACTTTACGACCGTCATTCACGGATTTAGTTCAAAGTATTGGTAATTTGTTGGATGAAAGCGTCAAAATGGTAAGAAGAAAAAAAACACTTCTTTCTATTAGTTTCAACGTGCCATGAAATTTAAAATAAATAACACATATAAACAATTAAATAATCACAACATTAATTTTGAAATGATTATTTTTTCTAGCATTATCTCGATTTGAATACACCGTATATGGATATGAACACAATGACCTTTGAAAATGGTAAAAATGATTACTTAACGATGATGTCAGCGCCCGATCACGAAACATTATCATCGCCAACAGAACGTGAATATGTAAATTCACCAAATATACCAATAAGCCCAGCAACAGAGACATCATACATCTGTATGACACCGGCGAATCCAAAAACCGACGCAAGAATATTCAGTCCACGAAATAATACTGAAAAATCACATTTTGATTTTCCATTAGCGGAACGAAAATCCAGCATTAATTCTGATTCAGAATCTGAATCAGTTGAAATATCACCGATGCTTAAAAATCAAGATGACAATTATTTAAAACCAATCAATGTACAAGAGCGTCGTGCTGAATTTGCTCGTCAACGTCAAGCAATGAAAAATGCTATCAAAGAAAATAATTTAATAGAACGCGATTCAGGTTACTGCAATGCACCACAAAATTTGCGATTCATTGAAGTTCCCAATGACGAAATAAATGATAAATTCAATGTAATTAACAAAAATGTCAATGAGGAGTATGACAGAAAAAAATCAAATATATATACACCTGAAATTATTAGAACTGATGATAATTATGTTAATATGCCGAAGCAAAAAAATGATTTGAAAAAAGATACTCCAGATAGTTTCACCAATCCCAGTTATGTATTCATGACAAATACAGAAAATATTGACACTAAAGTCTGAAGAATTTTATAATCGAAATGAATCGATTTAATTATTTGTTGCATATTTATTTTTATAAGAAAAGAAAACAAACAAATACATACTCGTAAATTTTGTATTGACTATAGAATACAAATTATATTAAATGCCACGATTATATTTGTAACATCATGATCAAATAACCAAGGTGCCATTGAAGGAGGAATGATTTTTATTCAGATTCATGATGGTTTTTCATAATTAATGAAGAAAAAATTCAAATGCTTCGCGTTGAAGCACACTAATTATTATACTAAGCTATCGATATTATGATAAAGAAATTAATAATTGATAACTCACGACTTTGACAATGAAAAAAGATGAGAGAGTACACGACTCATAATTATTTTAAATTATTGATGATTAAAAAAATCCAAAGAAGACTTTTAATGTTTGTATATTATTTTAGATCTTGGATCATCGACGTTAATGAGATTATTTTCAATTATTATACTTGAATGATGAAATATCTCACAGCTGAGAAAAAATAATTTTTTTTATTACCTAATTCTTAATATATATAATCTTAAGAATAATTAATTAATATAAAATTATTTTTAATAACGGAATTAAATACGCAAAATTTATTTTGCATTATTCTTTTATAAATGCACGCCTGATGTTGTTAATATTCTTTTTTTTTATACACATACAATTATATTTAGGTATTCTATATATGCATAATAATATAAAAATGTACAGAGTGTATTGATGATGTGAAAATCAATGCAACAATAACGTACACTTAAATTAAACGTACTTATATATTTGTAAGATAAATACTATGGAGCATAATGTACTTGTTTAATTAGTTCTTTTCTTCATTTCATATGCGTGTAATTATTTATTCATATAGAGTGCATTTAATACTAAGGAAAATTTAACAATTTTGAATTTATAATCCATGAAATTGTTCATTAATTCTTATGGAATAAGGCACATCATGAATTGTGGTACTATTAGAAATATTTTTTCCCATTTTCATAATGTCATTCACTAAATTTTTCTTATACTTCATCCACCTTTATAAACATTAAAAAAAAATATGAAATTGTATTTTATATACATTATATATTAATATTATATTTAAAAAAATTAAACAGCGTCAGATAATTTAATTTTCTTTACCTTCTATTAGTAACAAATTCATTAAATAATTTTTCACGCGATGGATACTTTGAATTCATAAATGCTTTAACACGTTCCCAAATATTAGCGCGATTATGTTCAAGTAACCAATATCTTGGTACTAATAAACAACGAACAGGTGTTAATGATATAATTCGACGATTTCGCATTTCTTCACCTGTATAGAATGATGATAAATAAAATAGAGGAGAAAGAATTTATTTAATAATTTAATCAGGAGAAATTATATTATTAAAATCATTCTATCCAAATTGCTCACCTAAACCAAAGCAAGCCCCTCTGTGAAATTCACAAATTTTCATAAAAACTGTTCGCACACCATCAGGATAAATTTGTTGTGATAATGTTGATGGTCGTCGCATTAATTCCGCAGCAATTTCTGTTATTTCATGCCACTGATTTACCTGAGATAATTTTTTATATACTTACAAATTTAATCTTAAGACTAAAATTTAATTCTTATACATAAAATATTGTATAAAATTTCATTTTTAAATTATAACTCACTACATCCTGCAGAGTTGTTGTTACAACACTCGTACGTTCAATATCAAATTCTTTTCCAGTGTCTTCATTCAATAAAAGTTTATTATAATCCTGCGTTGCAGAATTATTTTCCAATTGCTTTATTAAATGCCAATGAATAAAAAAAATTATAATGAAAAAATTATTTTAAAATAATCGACTATTCTATTCAAATATTTCAATCAAAAATTATATTACTGAATCAATTATTTCATCCACTTTAGAATCATCATCAATTGTATGACTGGATCGTCTGCTACACTGTCTCGTTGTCTCATACGCATTTGGATTATATAATTTATATTTCATTTCACCACAACGTTTTTCTTCCAAAATTAACATATGTTCAATTAATCGGCAGTTTCCAGATAACAAAAAATAAACATAGTTTACCATGCCTTTTCCATCACCCAAAATAATCTTTCAAGAAATTAACAACATTAAGGATGATGATAAATAATTCATTTAAAATATGGAAACGAAAAATAATATTAAATTTAAATATTAAATTAATAAAATATTCATGTAAATAATTATTCATCACCTCATTAGGTTGATAATCCTTTATCTTACTAATAATACAACACTCTCTGACTGTTGTTTCATCCCAAGTATCAAAATAATTAAAAGTAACTAATGCATCTTGAAGAATATTCCAATTTTCCAATAAATTAAATTTTAGCAATCGATCAAAGTGAAATTTATTGATAGAAAGAAGATCAACTGGTGCTAAAAATAAATTCAAAATAATTATAGAATAACTATAATTATATATTGACTGATACTTATTTATATTTATTCCTAAATTTTGAATATACTTTTAGTTGTTACTGTTGTTGATCTAGGAATATCATGAAGTAATGCAACTTCACCAAACATGTCACCACGTCCCAATGTTCCAGCATTAATCAGTGATGTTTCACCTGATTATTCAATAAATTAATAAACAAGAAAAATGATTAATAAATAATGATTACTCTGATTTATTCTAAACCAACCTGTAATGTGATCTTTTTCAATTTTAGTTAATTCAACATGACCATTAATTATGTAATATAAACATTTTGCTGGATGATTTTGTCTTACGATAATTCGACCTGGACCAAAATATTTATAACGACAAATAGATGCAATTGAATTCCTCGAATCATCAGAATATTTTTTAAATGCACGGAATTTTTTTATCAATTGCACAATGTGAGATTTGTCATTTTTCGTTCTTAATTGAGGTCGAATCAATAAAATCGAACGATCCTTGATGTACAAAAATTTCAATCACCACTCAGAATAAAGACTGATAATTCTGGTAAATAAATTTAGTTTGTAAGAACAACAATTATACCTGTAAATTTAATAAATGTCGTTCAATTGTCGATTTTCTTTGTGATTGGAATGCAGTTCCATCAGTGCCATCACTGATCGTTTGATCCACAATTGAAATATCATCTTTAATCCAATCAATATATTCTAATACCAGTCTAACTGTCGCTCTAAATAAATAACGACCACGTAATTTCGGTACCTAATGTTAAGAGAATTAATCTTCATTTATTTGTCTCAGTGCTCAATATTTCTTTGAGCATAAATTAAATTCAATAAAAAAGAGATCATAGTAAAAATAAATCCCACATTCATGATAAAATTGCGTAACTCTGACACTTTTGCTTCAACACAAAAAATTAATAATACTTTGCCAGGAGCATAAAAAAAAATATACTGCTATAAAAAATTCTACGCGATTGAGGTGATACGATAAAATTACTCTTCGTGATTAAATACATAAATGTAAATTATTGTCAGATGACTTTAATTATTGCTAAATGTATCAAGCAAATATCGCATCATTAAAAGGTAAAATGGATAATAATTCCATGTATAGTTTCATTGAAATTAATAAAAATTAATTGTCAATGGATTTCCCAAATATTTTCATTGTTTGAATAAATGTTAATAATGATTTTCTCCTACAATATCGCATTGACATTCTGCCATTGTCCTTTGATCTCCTTTATAATTCATTTTTGATTTTTTATATTTACTTACACGTAGATCTTTCTTATTCTCATCAATTTCCATAATATTAAGTGACTTCCTTAGACTACTCCTTTGATTAACGTTCATTTTAATGGCGGATTGTAACTTAATTATTTCGAAAAAAATTACTTTTTATATGTACGACTATTCAATGACGTTGAGTAATTTTGTTTTTTATAGGTTATGTTGTTGATTTAGATATTAGCTGTGAGAATTTTCTTTTAACGTATAATTGTTTAGTCGATAAAACCATGCTAAAATAAACTCTCAAACTTACTTCAAACACCGGACTGCCAAATTAGATTTGTCTGAGTTGAGGACATATTTGTTGGCTGAATTCCGTCGTGGCTTCTACACTCACTTCACACCACACAAACTCATAATTCATTTACACTAATGTTTATTGTTAATATTAACAATGAAAATACACTTAGTTCACAATTAAACTTTGACTGGAACGAAATTGTAGCTGAGAACTTTCGTTCAAGTAATTCATGTCGTATCGTCGTAGCAACTCCCGCGTCGTACGATACTTGTGGCATCACGACGACGACGCCAAAATGGCCACGCATGCGCAAATGTAAAACGCGCGAAAAATATATAATTCAAATAAATTATATTATTTTCAGTCACATTCCAAATAATATTTGACAATAATGGGTATAACTAATGTCTGTCATAATTATATTATTTACTTGGTATTAAATTTGTTATGTTTTTAAATAAATTATTTTGTCTTAATGAATTTTAGGTTATAACTTTGGTCATAAAAATTTTATGACTATTAAATTGTAATTCAATCAAGATTGAAGGAGTATTCTTTTTATGAGTGCAGTAGATATTATATGTCAATTAATTTGTGTATAAATATTACGTCAGTCTCGAATAAAATGTAATATTAAATAACAGTTAAAGATAAATAATTATTTTATGAAATAAAGGAGAAAATCATAATTAAAAGCATTGTAATAAATTGTTCTTGCTTGTAGGAATTATGTATAATTTCGTTGGCTTGAATTTGGTTCTATTGAATGATGTATCTGCAATAAACTTTCCCAGCAAAGTATTAACAAAAAAAAAAAAATTGATTAATTATTCAAAATATTTTATAACAGTAAAAATTCTATTATTTTATTTTGTATCACAGACTAATAAGTAACTCTATTTCATGTGTAACAAAATTATATTGACAATATTTAAAGAATAAATGTATTTTTTATATTAATGCAGAGATTGGAGTAACTCGCCATAATATCAAACATTGTGTTATCACCATCAGCACCCCAATAATTTTGTACTGTGAATATTTAGCTTCAATAATTGGTAACTTATCATCATTAATTTTGTCATTATTATTGTACTTTTCCTTCACCACTTGAGACATTGTTTTTGAAGATTTCTCACGTAATTCAGAATGTTTCTTATTGTCAAAATCTAATGCAAGATCCATATGATTATGAACCCTTTTATTCAACATATTGCGAACAATTGACCATCTATATGGATATTTCATGACTAACCTGTAGGAAAAAAGACAATTCAATTTTAAAAAAATATATTAAATTGAAAAAACAAAAAAAAATTAAGTCTAGCAAATATTTTTAATATGATGAGTAGATTTAAAATTAAGTTGAGTTTGCAAGTTGTCTGATAATATTTATAACTCCCCTCCAAAACTCATTAATTATATATTCAATAATAACAGACATATCTCAACATATGTGATGTTAATTATGACAGCTCAAGGTTTAAGTCAACTTTTAAAATCACGAAATTTTATACATGAATTTCAATTTACATCTCATATAATTTAGAAAATGACTTTTATAATTGAACATCACGTTAAAGCAATTATACTATTTTCGCACAATATTTAATTATATATTCAATAGTCAATCAAATAAAGTGAACCATTTTTTTATGTGTATTACGTGACTCAATCATTATTTTTTTGTACTCCACTTCAACAACACAAAAAAATAGTAAAGATCTATTTACTTATTTAGTCCATTTATTTGAAGATATTTGTGAAACGTTATTGAAGTTTAAAATTCTTAGAGAATCATATTTAGAACGGAAAATGAAAAGAAAAAGCTACTTGACATCAAATTATTGATTTCCTGAAAATGGATTCTCATCGAAATTGATAAATTAACGTCAATTACAGTTAATTCAATTTAAATCTAAATATGTTCATCGTATCCGTTGTATTATCGTTCATTTTTATATAAAAATTTTCAATTGAGTAAAGTAAAAATAACGGACAACACAAACAGTTAAATGGAACTATATTTTTCCCCAACTTTTCATACCGAATTAAAATAGATTATCAATAAATAAATAAATAAATAAATCAATTCTATTTATTCGTTTATTTTGTGTATGCTATGATTAGAGTAATATCAATACTTACTTGACCATGTTGTATTGCATTTTATTGTAATAACTCAATGATGATTGAAATCGTGGCATTTCCAAGCCCATTAATTCAGCAAGATAAAGCAATGATACCTCGTATGTTGTACCAGGAAAATAATAATGCAGACCAGTTACAAGACATCTCATCATATGCTCCCATTCTGGTGTGATATTACGAAAATTCGGCTTCACCCACATATGCAAAAAATCTCGTGAACGTTGTTTAACTTCATCTAAAGTTCCATTAGCAAAATTATATCTGAAAATAAAAATGTAAAACAAATAAATTAACTTTTATTCGAATTTAATATTCAATGAAAAATTTATGTGAGCAGCGAATTCGTTCCATTATGAATCGTTAGAAAAATGTATAAATATTAATTGAAAATAATCGAAAGTCAGATTAAAATGGAACGTATAATAATTTACTATTTTTCCTCGGAGTCGAATTATTCATTTTTATTATTTAATATAATTTGCAGATTATCAATTTTGTTTATTATTAATTTTACTTACCGATCTTGGATGCCAAGAAGATATCCAAGCCCTCGCCATAGATGACAGAACGCATCTAAATCCTCGTCAGTAGCTGAATGAATACCGAATGCTTCTGGATATAAAATAATTAAACCAAAAAATCCACACTGTGTTGCAGCCATATCTCCTTGACTCAATCGGCTCGTTACATTTTCAGACAAATCACCTATTAGATACGGACATTGTCCAGGTTTATCTGCCGGACACAATGATCTAAAATCTTCGATCAATACGTCTCTAGTTGGTGCCCATATTTTATCAATACTTCCAGCTTTGTCTATTTCTTTATTTGTTAAATTACGCAATTTATTCCTGATGTTTTGGTGCTTTTTATTCACTATTTTGATGTCATTATACGCAGCTGTTCCCTTCGTCCATGGATCACTTGTGTACCAATGTCTCACACGATTTGCCGTTGACAAATATCTAAATATAATGAAGAAATTACATTGTGAATATTCAAATGCAAAGAAAATTATCTATGGCTTAAAATTATTAATTTGACATTTAGAATGATTATGAGATGTCATGAAAATTGCGAATATGTTATACTACAGAAAAATGTTGGATTTATCCAATTTATAAAATAATAAAACTTCACAACTTTAATATATTTAAAAAAAAAAATAAAATTCGATTCGAATAATTTAAATTTTTTCTACTGCTTTTTTTCAATGTAAAAAATATATTGGATGAATCCTCGCACAGTTTTATTAAAATAAATTGATATCTAATTCAAAACTGCTCGTTTTTTTATCACATAAATTTGTAAATAACAAAACTAAAATGTTCCCTTAAGTGAAAAAAAAATATGTGGTAATTTTTTTCCCAATATCTACAAGATATATAATACTTTTTCAAGAGCTCTATTTCTCTTATACATGTCAATTTTATCAACTATTTTGTAATATAAATTACCATGACACAATATATGCAAGGTTACCTTACACATTTATTTTATAAACTTTACACAAATTTTCAGGTCAATATTTATTAGAGAATTTTCATTATGTGCAGAACAATGAGCGTGTAATTTCTAGTTAAAAGTTAATCATGGTGAACTGCGGTTTTACATATATATAATTATAACTCTACTCACCTTGTAAATGCTGTATAAGGCTCTGAGGATTTTCCAGTAATAATTAATGGTTTCAATCCGTTCTCAAATGAAAAAAGTGTAAACAAACTCAATAGTTCAGCAAAAAATATTCCAAAAAAATAATCACGTGCAAAACGTTGACCTCTCATAAATTTTTCCCGATCTAACCATTCTGGCATTTCGTCAATTAAATTTTCATTGGAATTTGGAAACAATCCACCTATCACAGTTGGTATAAGTGATTCAGGTAAATTTACAAATTTTTCACGTACCCATTTACTCGCGGTTTCAAATTTTTCACTTTCATTTAATTCATTCCATTCTGATATCAGGGTAGTTCCTTCACTCAACAAAGCAATTATTTTTTTAATACAAGTCGTGTCGTATTCATAATTCTTTATATCATTATTTTCTTGTGGATTGATGATGATATTTTGTGGTTTGTGAAAATTATTTTTACTTGATTCGTTTGAATATTTTCTGTTGCTTATTGACTTCGTAAATTGTTCCTGGATCTCGTGCGATTCATCTATGTGTCTTCGGTCATTGCACCCGGTCTCGTCATTGATGCATTCTATTGCGTATTCCATCCTCTTTGTACTTCACTCCCTCGTATCTGCGTGATAAAAATATATTCTTTTAAATATCAGCCAACATAAATTACTAAAAAATATTTTTCTTTCCATTATTTGCTGATAATTAAAATAAATGTATAAATATATGAATAACTACACTAACGTTAATCACTCAAAGTTTATCACTTAGAAATAACAAACTCGTTATTGATAAAGAAAAAAAAAACGTTGAACGAACTTTAATATTTCTCTACAATGCCCTGCACTTATTTTTAAAACTATTTATACAGTAATATTGAAAATAAATTTATAATTAATATATATTTATTAAAATAGTATTGATAATAAGAATTGATCGAATGTGAAAAAAATTCGTTAAATGTATTTTAAATATCAATTATTTTTCATTGAAAAAAAATCATTATTTGAATTGATAATTATTTTGAAATATTACGATAGTGAAACTGCAACGATACACTTTTCGTTTGCAACTGGCAACAAAACTACTCGGTCACTCTTATAGATACTAAGCCACAACTCAGCCGCCCCTACTATGTGCACAGTCAGCGAATGTTCTGACGCTTATACTCGATGGATTATAATACAAAACTCTATTCTAACCATCCCAATGTTGAGATGAAATTTTTATTCTTCTTCTTTAACCGCCAATGAACGAATGCGAAAGCACAAAATAAAAGAAACCCTGACATTTTTGCAAGAATCCATTCTCTCTCATCTATTCATATAATTTATCGTCATTTAACATAGGTCCTCATTCTGTTTCATTTTTATTTCATTCATCTTTTATTTTTTCGTCTCAATGAATTTTTTATTTATTTCTTCATTTTTTTTTTCCTTTTTACAATGGGAATTGAAAAAGAAAGAAATAGGAACGAAGAATGAAATATATCGCACTATTATTGTGCTCCATTTGATGATGATAAATAAAATAACCAAAGGATATTAGTCTTGACCTCGCGGGATGATGAATAAAAAATCCTGGTCAAGGTTTTAGCTTATGATGGATGTTTCCTGAATATTTTAAACTGATGTTGAATTCTTGTTTTATTTATTTTCGCAATTTCAGGAATAGCTGCAACATCACTGCGCCATTTTATTATAAAATTTTCCGTTGGTTGCGCAATATCACGGAAAATCATTTATATATCGAGAGTTATATGAGCAAAATGATCCTTCTTTTTTATCAACAAACAAATAGCAGTAGAACTAACATTATTAATATTTTAGAACGGTAAGAAACACTTGGTATAGTATTAAATCAATCAACTTTAGCACCAAGAAAAATAATTTCCACGTAATAATGTTATTATACATGAAATTTATTAATTTCATAATTTTTTTTTACTCATGCAATTGTGAAAAGTGAAATTGGCCGATTTTTATTTAAAGTATATTTCCGCGTGCGCAAACATAAAGATAATTTTTATTGATTGTATAGTATAGTTACAAGAGTACTGTAATTTTATAACAAAAAAAAAATTCTCATATATATATGAATGATAGAATAATGAATATGTATTGTGAAAAAATTTCCTGGTCGTGTTTTTAAAGGACATAAATATACACTCGCGTAATAAAGTGGTTGTCCTTGTAATGTTCTTTTATTATGTTTTATTACAAATATCCTACTAGTCACTGATTTGATGCACTATGCGCATGCTTCAAGTCATGACCTTGGCCTAGGAAATGTCCGAGGTCAAGGACGAGTGAAAAGTGTTGATACAATTTTTAATTTTATTATCTATTCATTTCAACTGAATGAATTGCGTTTTAATTAACTGTTCTTTTTATTTATTTTTATTCGTTGTTTGTTTTTTCTTTCTCATTTACAATAATTAAATTTTTTTTTTAATTGACTCGTTGACATTTATATATTCTGCTACGGAGATATTTTTTTTTTTAATTATCAAAATAATAGTATTTTATATGGAAATTTTTTTTGTTCGAAATTACTTTATTGGAAAGTATAAAATTGTCAAAAGTTTGTCATACGCCAAACGAGTCACGTATTCTATTTATAAAATTATTGTTCGGTTAGTTTACTAGTTGATAAATAAATGTGATTATGGCACGTTTCATGCATTGATAATAATAGAGTAATCACCGTAATGTAGTAGAGTAAGTAATATTATTGCAGTCACATCGATTATTGCGGACATAAACGAATTATAAGAGAATTAATTATTCACGATTGAATAAATATAAATATTTATTATTATTCTATATATTATATATTTTTTTTTTTTTGTTTATAATTGTGTTTATCTGGTGGATACGAATATTTATCTGGCGTTGAACGCGTTTAGTCTATGAAGCCGACTGTATTTAGAATCTTTAGCATTGATCGAATGTTCATACAACAACTTGGTTACTCCTCTATATGACCTACGCCAAGCATGCGCAGTAAATAATTTTGTCTCTGTATAAAATTAACATTAAATAAAAATAACATGTAATTTATGTCAACGTCAACAAAAGAAAAAAAAACCAGCGAAAAATTATTTCTAATTAAAAAATTAAAATTTTAATTTTACCATATGAAAATTAATTTTATATTATAATGAATTCAATTAATTCTTCAAACTAATTATTTGTACAATTATCACTGAGGTAATATTTGAAAATTGTAGATCATTACATAACAAAAAATGTTTGCAAATTCATGCAATTTATATTTGAATTAAAATATGAAAAAAAAGAAGAAATTATTTTTATCGACAATGGTAACAATGATTCCTGCTGATTTTTTAAAAAATCAGTTTAAAAAAAATTTATATCGTAAGTGATATAATTATTTTGAATCGAAAATATAAAGACTAAATTGGTCAATATTTTTTTAATTACCCTTTGATGAATAAATAATTGTACTCATTTTTTTTTTTCATCTGCTTTTACGATTCGATTTTTTTTTTCATTACGATCTCAAGTGTGCGGTTTAAATGAAGTAATTTATTTCAGACCTTCAAATTGTCAAGTACATACACTTTTATACATACTTGTATGTACATACCACAGGATGCATGTTACGCATCAAAAGTAAGAAGATTTTGAAAGTGGTCGTGTTATTTTTTATAGGTACATATAATTATTCAAATAAAATATACAAAGTAAAAAAAGAAAGGTAAGAAAAATAAACAATAAAAATTAAAGAGGAAGTAAAATTTCAGTCTGCGTATATGATACTAATAAAGGACCCTCTTTTGGAACTCTATATGCTTCCATGAACACAGAATTTCATTAAAATTTTCTATTTACATATTCGCACAGTTGATTTTTAAATTTATTCCCATATAATATTATTATTGGACTATTCCAGTATTTTTTTTTTTAGTTTCCCATTTGATCGGTATATTGATCGCATGATCTCGAACTAATGCGATCAATTTTGTCTTTGTTTTTTTCACTGTTAGAAGTGACGACTGCGTGCAAGGACCGACTGCCGGCTGTCGCGTGCCGCTTGCACACCTGTCCTCCCACTTTTCAAACTTACATTAATGTATATTCGTGTGTATATAAAATGTATAGTAATAATGTGTATTGAGTGTATATGTAGAGTATATAGAATAGTGATGCGCCTCAATTGGAAACATAAGCGCGTGTAAAAGCGAGTCAAACGAAGAAGAAACAGAAGGCGATACGACGCTGACCTGACGATGTCAGCTGCTGTTGCCGCTGTATATACGTGCAGCTGAGATGAGAAATGACGAGGGCGAATTATACATACACATATATATGTATATGAATGTATGTGCAATGCTTCAAATATGTGTTACGATTTCGCGCATATTTGAATTGCAATCAAATAAATTATTCGGTGATTTATTTAATTATTGAATGAATATAAAAAAAAATCTTTGCGAAGAAAAAAAAATATATGAAATTTCATAAATTAAATTTTTTTTTTTTTTCGTATATGAATATTATCATTGAAATTTTAATTTTAATTCATTTGTGATATTAAATATTATTAATAAATATCAAGAATTAAATTTTATTTATTTAATTTTTTTTTCCTTTTTTCGTTATATTTATATATTTTTCATTTAATTTATATTTGATTTATATTATATTATATTTAATATATATAATAAATATATATAATATTGTATTTAATATATTTATTATAATAAGTAAATATGAGTAAAAAAAAAAAAATTTTTTTTTATTTCAAATTTATATAAAAAATATAAAATTAAATTTTTTTTCAAATAAAATTCATCTTTTCATGAATTTTACTTCATTGTATTCTTTATACCTAACACTCTATTATCAACTTCTGTTGTCAATTTTTTTTTTGTATGAATATGTTATTTATTTTATTTTATTTATTTTTTTTTGTTTTTTTAGAATGCATGATAGAAGGGTTGTTGCCAATTTAATTTTGTAGTGGGGGATGGAACAATCACCACGTGATTATCCGACCTCGTGTGTTGCGATGTGCAGCTGCTTCTGCATCACAAATTTACACGCGCACGGGTTCGCTTCATTCTACACGCGACCGGCATTCAAGTAACATCGTACATTCACTCTTTCACTTTCTCGTTCGACCAATTGTCAATAACAACGCTCATTCAAACCCAGGAAACCTTTTCATATTATTTTTATTCACAGTATAAATTTATTTAACTTAAAAATAAACCAAACAACAAAAACAATGAATAAAAAAATGTGTGAAACTTATTATTAAATTGATTGAACTAATTTTGATAATTTTAATCCCACATTGTTGAATTGATAAATAAAATTATTATAATTAGAAGTGCAAAGTGTTTGAAATTATTTTTTAATTCAATAATAAATAAATTAATTAATTAATTAATTAATTAATTAATTAAATAATATATAAAGATGTACTCACATCAATTGACAATTTTACTTTTGATCCTGTGTCTCATCACTGGTCTGATACATGTAAGTATCTATAAATAAATAAAAAATTATATACATTAAATAAATTTCATATTCTATATAAGATAAAATTAATTTTTATTTTTATTTATATTAGATAGAAATAATTAAACAAATGAACTTCTTCAGAAGTATTATAAATTAATAGAACAATTTTGATTGATGAAATAAGACCTGTAGGTGGTACATAGGTGAATAATGATGGCGCCAAGCGTCTCGACGCCTCTATTATTCACCTTCATACAATATCAACCCGATATTTTTTATCAATTAAATTTAATTCGCACTTATTTTTTTAACGATGGAAATATAAAAATAAAATATCAATACTTTTATTTGGAATATAAATTTATATTCACAACTGATTAAACTGCAATAAATTTCATGATGAATATTACACAAATATATAAGAAATAAAATTATTATAGGAATTATTATAAAAAACCGTGTCAATAGCTTCCAATTAATTGCTCACATTTACGAAAATAAATATAAATTAGAGAAATTTAAATTAAACAGACAAGAAAAAATAATAAAAATTCTCAATAACATTTTTTTTCTTTTCATTCATTATTATTTTTTTTTCTTTAAATTACTGCACAGTGTGTATAAAAAAAAATACATGTGCTGTGGAAAACAAATGAAAATATAAAATTATTAATTATATCTTCATCCCCAAAAAATCAGCATTAAATAATTCTTAACTATTTTTTCATACATCTCACCTAAATAACTATTTATTCTCCTATTATTATAATAATGACTATTGCAGTCCCAACAAAGTAAGAATTAAAGTGTAATAAAAATAAATTATACACTAAAAAAAAAATCTTTGAAAGAGAAAAAATTTTCAAAACGACAATGGGGCGGATTAGGGGCTAAATTAACTGCGCGATTTGTTGTGGAAATTTCTATGTCCTCTATACTCTTTATTATCCATCACAACCACCACCATACACGTAATACACAACCAAACCACACACACACACCATAGAGTCAAGTGCAATGAGAGAAAAAGGTGGATATAAGTCGTGGGAGCGAACGAGTTATCCATTGTTTCCCTCGTTTGATGGCATTGTCCCAGCGCAACTTCTTCGTATTTTTTTCCTTTTCATTTACTCACTCACACAAATACACACACACATACAAGTATATAATAAGATGTGGCAAAGGACCCTTGAGGCCATTGTGTTCACTGTATTTCATTCGATTTTCTCTTGCAACAGGTTTCCAAGGTGAGAAAAGAAATAGAAAAATCAATAAAAAAGAAAAATTATATCTAGTTAACCAATGTCTTTGTACAATATTTTTATTTTTATTTATTATATTATACTTGACATACCACTGGATAAAAGATCGCATTCATTTTAAATAAATATTCATAACTTATTGCCTTAAAGGAGTCCGGAAATTTCACTGGCGCGCTTATATATTTTGCGCGCTTTACGAGTCTCATTAGCATGACAAGAAGTCTCATGGGAACCGCGTTTAAACGTTGTATGTGCGTATATGTATATGCACATATGTACATATTGTATATATAATATAGGGAGAAGGTTTGTACATGTGTGGACTTGCGTATGAGGATGATAAAAACACATTCATGTGGGACGTGAATATTTTTCTTTCACTCATTTTGCGTCATGAATTTTTGTCATGCTCCCACAAGTGTTCCAATTTTTATTTTATTATCATATTGTCGCATCCACCAGGGGGACAATATAACTCCCTTGTGTGTTCTCCCTTGCTCTTATGTGTATACATATACACGCCATTGTGATTTCGACACAGAGTCCCAATTTTTTTGTGTCGATTTTAATTTAAATTCAATCCTTCCATCTGCACTTTTTTACATTTAATTTATATTTAATTCATGGATGCATGTATATATGTGTATGTATACGCTAGAGGCACACTTTTTCCTTTGGGAATTTCCTCTCAACGAACGCGAAACACACACGCCTATTAAATATTAAATGAAACCAAAATAGCGCGAACCAAACCACTCCCAAAGTCAGCCTCGAAGACAATTAAAAAACATAAAAAAAAAAAAAAAATTATTTCCATGCTCTAGTGCTCATATACATACAAAATAAAAAATTCATCAATTAATTCACTCGAGGAATGTTGAATTCAATTTTTTTCCCTCTCTATATTCACCCTTCGTTGTGTGAAAATCACCCGTCATCATAAAAAAATCTAAAAAAGATTGATTATATTTTTTTTTTTGCTTCATTCGTCAAATTGTTCATGCATCAATTTATTTTTATTTCAAACTTCCACGTCTAGACCGGTAAAAACCGGAAATGTCACTGTACCATGACCCCATCAACCCGTTCTTCCGCAGAGTATCTATATTATACATGTACATATATACACACAAATAAATATTTCTAAACAAAATGGACTTGCTATTGGTATTTGAAGCAGGATATAATAGTAAATGGAAACTAAACAATAAAAATAAACGCCCATTCTACATTATATATACATATTTATACATACATATATTTATGTACTAGATATATACATATGTATGTGTTCTCATGATCACGTGCACAATTTTTTTTTCTCATGTTAAAGTTGTCCCACCCTATTTCCGATATTCTATGCGTGATATACATTGAGTTGTACGTACCACACAGTGAAATTATAATTATACCAGTGACGACCAAGCTATATTATATGTAACTGTCTACTCTAGACGTACGTCCGTTGCAACCCTACGGGAAATGCACCCTCGTCTTCTTTTAAATATATACATGTATGTACGTGGATGCCGCTAATGTAAATGCCGCAGGTGTTTGCAACGAATTGCATTAATTTACATAAGTACACGGCGATATAAAATTGAAAAATATAAATAAAATAAAAAATAAAAAAAGAATATTCTGCATCGAATCGCGGATAGTTGATGTAATTTATTTATTGTGTTCAAAGATTATTCTAATTATTTTTAGTATTTATTTATTTACTCTTTGGAATAAATTTTTTGGGTGTTTAAATTATTTTTAAGAATATTTAAAATTATGGTAATAATTTTTTATTAGTTGTGTTTAATTTTTGAATATTTATTTAGGATTTAAGTTTAATTTGTTTATTTGATAATTATTAGGAGAATAATTGCTGAATTTAATTGTAATATTTTGTCTTGACTTATTGAGAAATTTAATATTGAAGTTCGAGACTGGTTTGACAAAGTCATGAGGGGATGAACTTTATGTACGATGTATAGATATATACATATGTATTTATATATGTATACGTGACTCGAATTAGAACCCTGAGGGCTCATGTTTCCCGTCTAATTTACTTGACATGGTGTGACATTACATTGACCCAAGTGCTGCATTCAATAATCATTTTTATTATCAGAATAACTCTGTATTGAATTATTCAAAATTAGAACTAAAATTTAGTATTAATTCGCTTCATATGTTGTCTGAAGTCCTGACACATATCTCCATATTTTTGGTTTTTTAATACAAGGATGAAAACATTTGATTAAATTCGACAGGAAATCTATATACAGTATATTTTAGTTTCGTGGTATTTTAGGAAACTGTGATTTATATTGTTGGAAGATTGATAAACTTTCACGGATACGGAGAAAAACAAAGTGATAAGAAAAGTAATTTATGTCTTTTGGATATTCAGAAATAAATTATTTCACACATTCATTTTTTTTTTTCACAAAAAAAAAAATCTACAAATAATTAATGTGATTAATTAGAGTAAATTATTCTCGGTTGGATGACTTAAGTTTGAATTGATGTAATGAAAATTAAAGAAGAGAAAATTTAACTTTGTTGGTACATATTAAATAATTATAATTAATTATTTCATTAAACATTTTTCTATTGAACAATTTTATATTATCTTCAAACATTGTACGAAATGTAATGTCAATATTTAGAAATATACTTTGTTGGAACTTTTAAAATCTTTTATTCACTATCTCATAGACCAATGAATGTTTAAAAATAATGGGTAATGAAAAAACCATTTCCAATAATGCTAATAATTATTTCCAGCCAATTATTTTTTGAATAAACTTTTCCCATCATTCTAATTTTAGTATTAAAAAAAAATAATCCATTATGCAAATCGCTTCTTCCCATGCACTATTGATACTCTAAAATATTTAACCCATGTATACATTTACATTCATATCTTTGAATTTTTATATAAATATAATAAATAAATAATCAGTATAAATTTTAAAATATATATACGAAAAAATCTTATTATCAAAATAGAAACATAACAAATATCTACTAAATCTAACCAACCTGCAATAATTATCACAATTAATGCTAAAAAACTTTTTTTTCATAACCCAAAATTATTCTGATTAAAAAAAAAATTATGCAATCACTTTGGTTTGCAATTTAATCATAAACTTTTGGATAATAAGCAAAAGAAATGTAAAAGTAACGTCCAGAATAAATTAATTATAATCATTATATTATACGCTCGTACAATTGAGAATTGTATCTGAGTGAATAAATTTTTTTATATAAAATTTTTTCTCACTTTTTAATGACTTCCATTCGATGCCCAATAAGAAGTATCGGATACGCGTTGTAATTTAGTCGAGTTTGGAGACCACTCGCGCGTGCCATCAACAGCTGCCACTGTACAATCAATATATAATATTCACATATTTATAAATATGTTCATGTGCATATACATATATATGTACTATATTATCCACCTGGTTCTTGATAGATTCGCTCGTTATTCCATATCATTGATTTCACATGCGCCATCTCGTGGAAAATGATTTTGATATCATTATTACACTTGTCAACTTGAAAAAAGTATTCATACAAATGTATTTTCACATCAAGCACATAGAGCTGAAATAAAAATAATATATATTAATTTTATTTTTTATTTTAAAGTTTGAAATAAAAATTCAGTAGCCCAAGGCGCAATAATTATGACCTGCCGATTTTTTAAGGTCGATCCAAAAACAAAAAATAAATAATAAAACAAAAATTCAAAGATAAAATTATGGTGTTGGAGTCGTGAGTGGGTGGCAGCTGGGATACTGTAGGCGGTTCTTCATAATTTTTTTTTCTACTCGCGGCTCTCACGGCGGAAGAATAAAATTTGTGCATGAGAAGAAGAATGAGATTCATATTCGATATTATTATATGTATAGTATATGGTTTAGTTAATGGATGTATAAAATAGAAAAGAAAAGTACTTGTAAATATTGAATAATTCACAACAACCTCCTGATATTTATTTTTTATTTTTGAATTTAAATATTTTTTCTTGCTTTAAAAAAATAGAAAAAAAATATTTATATATTTTTTTCTATTTATACTGCAATATAATTTAATGGTGAAAATTTTTATCAGTGACAAATTGTAAGAATTATTTACATGTATGTGAAATATATTTTTAATATATTTTACCTGCTGTTATGATCCTGCGAATGAGAGTGAGAATAAATAGAGAGACGGAAGGAACCAAATGTGTGCAAGGTGCTTTCAAAGTCAGCTGGCCCCCGGTCACTCTCGTGCACCTGTTCCATATTCAGCTTATGTATATACAAAAAAATTTTTACAATTTTGGCGTACGTAAAAATATCCTCTATCTATCAAACTGAAAAAAAAAATTTTTTTTATTTAACATATATATATAAACCAAAATATATTTTAGAAAAATTTTTTTTCTTCGCAAAATGACAGGGTAAAAAATTCAACGGGTTTTTAAAATGAAGTCAATCGTTTTGAGCGTTCTCACGTTCAAATTATTCGTTATAGACGTGGAAATATATAATATGAAATTGTAGGGCAGACTATGGCGCACAAAATAAGTACATAATTATATGAATTCTTAACATTCCATGACGAATACCATCGTAAGAAAAATAAATTCTTTATTTCAATCGCTAGAAAAATTTTTCAATCATCTGAATTTTATTTTATTGTTTCGGTCATGAAATATATTTTTTATATATTATAAATACCATTTATTAATTATTATTTTCAGGTTGCAAACGCAAGGCCACGTATTCGACATCACAAAGGCGATTCTAGATGCGGCAGATGTGGTCCAGGTTGGGGTGTGATAAAGTCATGTAATGCAGAACACGAGACTGTGTGCGGTAAATGCAAAATAGGGAGTTACAGTCCACATCACAGCTTCCAGCCATGTTGGATATGTTCAAGATGCGGGCCAGGTTTATATGAAGCACATCCGTGCACTGGTAAAACCGATACAGTTTGCGATTCATGTCATCGACACGTTATTGATAATGATGATTATCGGAGAAAATGTCGAGGTCATCAAAGCTTATTTCTTGCGCCCGAGGACGCACAAAGTACAGGCGATGAAACATCATTGGTGAATGAAAATAATGAGAATATTATAAGTGAAAAGGAGCGTGAAATTATTCTTGAAGATGATATACGAGCAGAATTTATACGCGCGGAAAATTTTCAAGAAAGTAGAAATAAAAATTCAAATCAACGACGCTAAATTTGGATTTTTTAATTAATCAATTAATTAATTTATATTTGTTCATCTATTAATTAACTGATTATTTATTTTATTTCCTCCACATATTTTTCATCGTTGATCAAATGAATTTTAAAGGAAATCATAGTAAGAATATTTTATTTTTCTATAATAAAAAATAACTGAAAATATTATGAAGAAATAATTCAGAAATTAAAGTTTCATACAGTAAAATTCGAATTTCATTTTAAATACTCCATGAACTGACATGACAATCGTAAAAATATTTTAATAATTAATAAATTAAAATTCAACAATCCAATATTGGATATTTTATATTTAATTCATAATTTTAAATAATTTTAATTATTTTTATAATATATATACCCGCATTTTATTTCACAAAAAATTATAATTTCGCCATCTGCTTCTATGATCTCCTTAATTGCTCGGAAAATAAAAAAATTAATAATAATAATAATAAATAATGAATAATAAATATTATACATATGAAAAATAATATCAGTAAAAAAAAAATGAAAAAAAAATATTATAAAATAACTAGTCAACAGAATAATTATGAGAAACGATCGTAATATTTCTGGAAAAATCAATAGTTGTACATATATATATATAGATTTATTTTGCGATCGATTCTCTCAATTACAAGATAAATTCGCATTTATATATAAAGTCATTCACATATGTATATAAACAAATATGTATATATATGTGTGCATGACAAAATACTCGATCGGCTTTACAATGATACTCATTGAACTAACACAACTAAATAATATTACGCACACCACCATATATGTACATTATACATATAGGGAAATAATTGTCTATATATAAATATATATATATATATTGATATTAATCCTGCGCTTTGAAACTTATTATTTTTTTTTTGTTCTTTAAATATCTTAATTCATACAGGGTAAAGCATTTTTACACACAGAGATATCGCATTAATTTATAATATCATAATTAAAAATATTTCAAGTAAAATTTACTCTCTTTTATTTTTTTTTATTTTATTAATTTTTTTATTTTCAAGATGAAAATAATTTTATTAATTTCATCTTGACTAAATCCAATTTCGGATTAAATAACAATGAAATAAAATGTAGATAAAGATTTATCTTATTAGAAAATAATAATTACAAATAAAAATTGAAAGTAAAAAAATTTTATTTGAAATAATTTTTTTATGGTATTTTAATTTTTAAAATGATATCTCCAGTGGTAAATTCAACCAGTGCACCCTGTGTATATATATATAATATATGAGTGTGAGTATATGTATAAGAGTCAATCGCATGTATCATTTTTTTTTTAATATACTTTTTGTATATAATATAATTGAATTAAATAACAAATCAACTCGATTTAATGCTTATTAATTTTATGTCTATCTTAAAATACGTAAATGTGTGTATACTAAGATTTCCCCTGCACATCTCAGTGATATATATGAAGAATTGAAAATCATTGGGGAAAAGGCTGAAAAAGTGAACCAGCAACGGCGGCAGCGACGTTTTTTTATAATTTATATAGAGAAATATTTAAATAATTATCTAGTATTTTTTTTTTTTAATTAATTAATTGATTGATGGAATCAAGGAATGGGCAACATGTTCCAAAGATCATTGTACAAGCATTCAACAAGTGCAAATAGATTATGAAAAATAAAATAGAGTGAAAATTTTTTCAAAAAAACAAAAATAAATTTTTCTTTCAGGCGTTGATAAATCTATTATTTTTTTCTTTCCTTCTACACAATTATTCATGTATAATATTCATCCGAATCAATCCTATATAATCTCACGGACATTATAGTCAATGTTAAATACATACGTATATTATAATATACTTAATTGTGTCTGTATATGTATAATCTCTAATATTTATCCAATGAATGTTAATAATTAAAATTTGGTTCAGCAACCTGAGAAAATAAAAAAAAAAATAGACAAACGCGATACTTAAACGATAAATTAGTAAAATAAATGTTGAGTTAATTAATTGAACATTTAAAATTAATTAATTTTTTCATTTATATTCATTATTTAATTATTAGTACCGCTGTTATATTATTTCAAGTGAGTGTGTTCACAATAATATATATCCATTTTATTTTACACTATTATTTGCAAAAACAATTTAATTTAATTTGTCGCACAGTCTATCATTTAAAAATAAAAAAATTCATTCGACATACACGTTTATTTTTTAAAATAAAAAATAAAATCCGATGTATTTTAAATAATCACTGTGTGCAAGAAAAAATATTATTAATAAAACAATATTAATAATAATAATAATAATAATATTAATAATACGGAATGATAAATTATTTTCTTCGATGATTAATGACCAGTCTTGTTTTACTTTCGAAACTGTGTACGATTTCTTAATTTAAATATTATATTTTGACACCAATATTTATTATGTATATTTATTTCCCATATTTTTTTGTTCATTTTTCACTCACCAATTATCAATTAGGTTTAGTGTATAATTATATTATCAATTGTTTGGTTCACTTGACTATTAATTATGACAATGAAAAATTTATTAATGAACGGACAAATATTTGACGAGAATTTTAATGAATTATTGAATTATTATTCGGATATGATATAATATGAAAGCAACTGATGATGCAAACATTAAATATCTCATTTATATACAGATAATTATGTTTATACAAATGAGATATTATGCATTGTTTAATTAATAATATATAAATAATTCAAACATACATTTGTACGAAGGAACCAAGGATAAAGCAAAAGAAAAATAATTTAATATTTCATAAATTATTTTAATTTGCAGAGTGATAATTTCTTTTTGTTTATATTAATTGTAATATAAATTTTGTTTCGTTACAGTCACGCAAGATATGAAAGAGCTGAGCAGACAAGGAAGAAGTAATATTTATATTAAAATGAAAAATAAAAATAAAAATATACACAGTAAAAAAAAATAAGAAAAAAAGAATTGATTGCAGAATTAAATAGTGCTTTGGAAAATTCTTTCACTATATCTCATTAGTATTATTATTTATTTGTTTTATTATTATTTTTTATGTTCGCATGGCTTTCAACATTAATTATTAACAATCGTGTGCTACACTCACACTCGATTTTATTGAATTTTATTCTTCAATTTTTTTCAATATATGTATATACGATTTTTTTCCAACTCCCATTACTGTTATATCTTTTTTTATTTTTTGTGTACATATACATATGTATACATATATGTGTCATAAATATGTCAAGATATATGACAGGCATTAACTTAATTTTTTTCTTTTCAAACGTTGTCTAAACGTCTTTCTCTTTTTTTTTTCATTATTTGTTTTTTTGTACAACAAATTAAAAATTATATATAATTTGTATGCTCAATGAAATTTACAACAATAGCTACTTGTCTGAATGATACTAAGGCAAAACAAATTATTTTTCTTATTATCAAACGTAAATTATGTAACACAAGAGACTTTTTGTTTTATTTCATTATATTTTTAATTTGTTCTTTCTTTACTTTTTTTCATTTATCAACGTCAAATAACGATTTTAATTCATTAACAACATTCTGCACTGAGATTCAATTACGCCAGGTAAATTCTGAGGCTGTTCTTGAACACTATCTCTAACGATTATAAGAGACTATTCAAAAAAAAAAAAAAAAATTAAAAACACTTTAGTTTAATCGACTTTCTAACGTTATAATATACATTAATTAATTTGAAGCACACAATAATTTACGTCAAGCGCAAAATTACACAATTATTTTATGAATATACGCGAAACGCTAATGGAATAAGAAAAAATGAGGCGTCAGTTGAAAAAAGAAAAATGTACATCGTGGAAATGAAGTTTGGGAGGAAATGACCGTCTTTCATAATAACGCAAAATCCAAATAAAAAAAAAACAAAATATATTTATATGTAAAAAAAAAAAAAATTATACATCGTCTAACCAATCTCGTTGAGTTAATTGTTCAATGAGATTTGTATTTGTCTTTAGCTGCGAATAATTGTATTTATATTTTATTAATAATCTCATAAACAATCATCGCCCCACTATTTTCAATGTGAATCTAACGCAATTTTATATATACAATTGAATCTATTCTTTATAAAGATTTTATAGAAGTTGACATTTTATAATTTACTTTTCTCTATTTTTTTTTTTATTATTTTTTCATCTGTTTGAATCTTACCGTCAAATCTCACGCGTAAATGAAATATATATCCAAATAATAAAATATATTGAAATAATAATAAAAAAAAACCAACTGAATAATTTATATTTTAAAATAAAAATAATAAACAAGCTATTGATTTCATTGAGAAAATAAAATTGATAAATTTTCATCAGCGCAATCGAAAATTATGATTTTATTTGTTATCATAATTAAAAGAATGGATTTATGTTTTCGATTGAATTAAAGTATACGCGCGAAGACGATTAGTTGGGACAGGAAATGAAAAAGCAAAAACAGTAAACATAAACTGTCTCATATAAGCGAAAAATCTAATATTTCTTTTCTTGAGCGTTCATTTAAATACGAATGAGCTTAAATTTATGAAAATTGATTAATATAATATACATTTAATGTCATCTCGTAATTAAACTTTAGATAAAAATTGAGAAAAACAAAGTCAATACGCACCTTTTTCTACATAAAAACTAAAAACAATTCTCGATATCGTCCCAAATGCGCTGTATAAACAGTAAAATTAACACAAATGATATTTTGACATACCCAGAAAAATATGGCCAAAAAGCACATATAGAAAAACAAAAAAGAACCTACAAACAAGGCGAAATATACGAATAATATATCTAATAATAAATATATACAGGTCCTATCAAAAAGTCCTGTGACTCAAATCTCTCGAAAATTAATAATCTATTGAAAAAATGTTCTAAACGAAAATCTTTACAATATAATAAAATCAATAAGTTCATAAGATTGTCATTTTTCATCAGAGATTCATTTGAACTATTAAAAATGTTTATAACATTAATTTTTTTATTCTTTCATAACCTCAATGTTTTGTCCAAAATATTATTTTAATAAACTCTGAGTTAATTTTCGAGATAATTCGTTCTTTCGGAACTTATATCAAGTGCTGTATCATCTGCCATTCATTTATTCAGTGCTTTCGACGTAAATGGCAAAATATAACCTGCAAATCACTGGTTAAACACAAACTAAAATCTTTCACTGCAGCTAACCTGTATATATATATTCCCCGATTTTTTTTCACCTACTCATCGACGTTATACTACATATAGGAATTCTCTTGCTGAAATTTGATTCTAAATTTATTATATGTATACTTCACCTTAAACTATCGCGATAATAATCATTGAAGTCTATGTAATATATTTTCTTCAATGTTTTTTACCATTCACATTTACAATTTCAGAGAATAATTTTGGATGATACGTGTTCATATTTTTTTAAAGAAAACTTCTCAATAATTTTTCAATTCTTTTTCCACTTCCTACAATATCCACATTTTTTTTTTTTTTTTTTTGTAGTATTAGATGTCCTTGTAGTGGCACAATGGGACGACGATGTGAGATGCAATATTCCATGTAGCGTAATATTGAAAAATTATTGTTGATGATATACCTGTTGATGTTGGAAATTTGATTTTTCGTTTAAAATTGGTCCACCAAAAGATCGCACACCTCTATCGACATTGATTCCTTGCTTGAGCGTACAGTTAATCGGAACATCTATATTGTAAAAAATTGGCAAATATTAAAAAGTAAATCATTCAAGAATTATTTATTTATATATTATCTCGAATATATTAAATCTACCCGATAAATTATGATGTACAATTGAAGGGTAAATTTATTTGTTATAATATTTATATTTTGCGTAATTTATGTATTAATTCTTACCTGCGCCTGCTTATTCGGTTCCAAACGTAACAAACATCCAGTTTGTTGTGCGCGCATATGGACAATACCGGCACAAACAAAATTATCCGGATTTGGATCAATTCCATCTAACAATTGCATACCAAATCCTTGTAATTTCGTACGCACTTGTTGTAAATCCATTGGCTGCTGGGCTTTAAAGATTTTTTGTGAACGCTGTTGATTATCGCCACCCAAATTTTTCCATCTAGCAAAAAATGATTCGCCATTCATTTCCGTAGGTTCGAAAAATTTATTTATCGTCAATGGCAATTTCATTGTTATTTTTTGGGGCACATTATTATAAATAAATGATATTGCAATACTTGGTGTATCACTGTAATCATCAATGCATTCAGCATTAACCATTTGTTGTATTTGCGCGCCAGCCTCAAGCACAGAGTCCACAGCTTTTATTTGCACTGATAATTTTGCTTGATTTTCATCAGACCATACCAATTGCGGCTGAAATGATTGCAATGCATATTGCGTTTTATTGCCATAAAACAAACCAATACGACCAAGATTTTGTCGAAATTCTGATTTAACACCAACTTGAATTAAATCATTCTCAAATAATACACCATTATTTTTACAAACAAATTTTTTTGGATTGTAAGTATTTTGTGCACCATTAGTAGCACCAACTTTATTTGGCATATTATAAATATCGCCAAGTACATCAAGCAATACACCGGTATTACTAGTGGGTTGCGATGACGGTGGCGTTGATAAACCAAGCAAATCAGCCGATGAATTATTAACTGTAGCAACTGAAATAGCTGACGGTACATCAGTATGATGATTTGTATTTGGTGCTGGACTTTTACTCTCTCTAATTTCATTTTCTGGCACACGACCCGGTTTCTTTTTCTTCAATACTGCCAATATTGACGATTCGCGCTCCGGGAACGCAGGCATCTCTTCCAATACCGTTGCTAATACATCAGTAGATGCAATTATACTCAATTGCAAATATTCCGATGCTCTCTGTTGTAATTCAGCATCAGCGCTACGTAAATTACTGTGTTGTCTAAATACATCCTGTATTTGACTACGAATTTCCGGAAATAAATTCACAAATTTAATATATGTTGATAGCAATAATGCACGTGTCATTGGCGAGCATAAATGATATTTGGAATGTAATAATTGAAATTGTACTGATGGCGATGAGCGTTGATCACCGGCAATTAAATTACCAAATTCACCAAGTATATAACCACCAACTTTAACCATATTTTCATGGCATGCAGGTGCTTGTAATGCTTCAAATACAGTTTTTGCTGCATAACCTTGTACATCATCACGATTAATAACAATTTGTATTACACGATACCACACTTCTTCTGAAACATAATCACCGGCTATCCTTATTAAATTTAATATTACATCGACATACCATGTATAATCAGTTGCATATTTTTCAGCTAATATTGCAACTTTTAATACCATTTCTTCTCTTATTGAATAATCAGCTGTTTCAAGATAATTTAACATTTCTTGTACTATTTCTTCGGCATTACTCTTATCGCACATTGCATAAAGTAAATCAACAGCTTGCTGTCGTACTGAAACATCTTTCTCCATTTTCATTGATAATATTACAACTTCTTGATGTTTTTTAACTGCTTCATGTGAAAATTCTGATGTTGCTAAATGACACATTGATTCTAATGCAAGATAACGTAAATTTGTTTCGCGATTTGATAAAAATTGTCCCAATTGATTGCAAGCACGTACAAGTAAATTTGGCTCACTGTCATTGTGTATAATCAAACTAATAGCCTCGAATAATACAGCATTTTTTGCATTTGAATGTTGTACTTTTTTTGATTTTGGTGGCTCTTGTGCTTTATTTAATATTGTTTCTAAACATTCATTTAAGCGACCACGCACACCGGGATCCTCAGCAGGTGGTGTGTAATTTTGTAGCAATCGTAATAATTTAACAGATAGCCATGGCGCTGGAACGAAGTAATAAGTGTAATCTTGTAAATCAGTGTAACTTGACGTGACAATTCGACTGAGTCGAGACACTGCCAAGCTAACGCATCCTTTATATTCATCTGGATTACGTTTTACTAATGCATCAATTAATGACGCAGCAGCAGTGACAACACCTAAATGTTGATCGTTTAATAGATGTACAATACGTGATGTCCATTCACCACCAGGCACCACGTCCGGTGCAGTTCGTAATAATCGTAAGAGACATAATGCTGCGCTCTGCTTCACCACATCCATCGTATCTCTGGAATAATTATTTCATTTATAATTTACGAGTAAGAGAAAATTATTTGTTAGTTTGTAATTTTAATTATATACAATTTAATTTGACTTTGATTATTCATTATTAATTTCTTTCTTAGTATAGCCTAGAAATAATGAAATAAAAATATCCATATGACTGTGTAAAAGCATTGAATTGTAAAATTTAATTTTTATATATTTTAAATTTGTTTTTGTGTTAAATTTTAAATTTGAAAATTTTTTTTTGTACTTACCCAGATACCAATAACTTTGGGATTTCATTGCCAAATGCTTCGGCCATTTCTTTGCTTCCAATATTAGCGATGCATTGTAATGCGAGATTCACGTGAATTGGATTACGTGATGCAAGATCATTTTTAATACTTTGAATAATGAGTTTTATGAGATCACTATTTGTATTAACTAAAACTGAGATAAACAGATATCCCTGAAAAATGAAACAAAAATGATAAATAAATAAACTATTTCATATGGTATAATTATTAGAAAGAAAAAAATTAGATACATTCGAAATTTTTTTTCCAAAATAAAATTATTTTGACGGAATATACAGATAACAATGAGAAAAAAAATTGAAAAAATTTAAACAAATGTAATTATTAATATTATTTGAAATTTATTTTCAATACGTACAATTTGTTTCTCCGAATATTTATTTGACGATAATAAATTGACTGCCTCCATATGCCCAAAATCAATATCGTGTCCAAGTAAAAATATGAAGAGCAATTTACAAACATATTTTTTCTTTTGATAACCATCGAGAGTTTTATCGCCTTTAAATTTACTTCGAATATTTGCCAACTCCTTATTTATCCTCTTGATTTCTGCTTCCTTGCTTTTACCTATGAAATATCATTTTTAAGCATTATCATAATAATTCACTCATCATTCATTATCAATTATATAAATATACTTATTGGCATTGAAATTAATTATAAATATTAATATTAATTTAATTATAAATGCAATATGAAAAGTAATTAATTTAACAGCGATGCATCTTAATGGCATTGGGCCACTTGGCTTGACCTCTAAATAATAGTAACATACACAATTTGTTTTTACTCTCTGTCAACTACGACATCAATTGAAGTTGATCAATTATATTGATTTATCACTATCCAATATCGCGATGTGCAATTTATTGTAGAAAAACGATTTATTATTTTTTCTTTAGATCTAACAGCTCCCAAATCTTTCAAGAGAGTATAAAATAAAATACCTGACAGTCAACAATGCTGAAAATTACATTGAAATTACAAAATGAATCTATCCATAATAAAATTATTCATATAATTAATGAGGAAAATAATTTACGTTACAATGTTTATTGTTGTGTAATAGACGCGATACAAACGCGACATTATATCTAAGGACAACAATTATATTGAGGAATAAATTCAACAAATGAAAAAATTTTACAAGTTCTAAAATTCAGCAATTTAAAATTTGCCAACTTTTGAAAATAAAAACTTTAAAATTGCTGACTTTTCGGCTATGAATTTATTTATTATTGCTGCGAATTCAAGCCTCTAGAAAATTATATTCTGTAAATTTTACTTAAATAACGCAACAATAATTTCCCTATATTTAATCAAATGAAAATTTTCTGTTGGGCACTTTGTGTTATTTAATTTTATTCCAACAAATTTTCAAGTATTTCACCCGAATAAAAAACAAAAAATTCATTTATATCAACTTATAATACAAACATTATTATTTATTTCCAACTAAAATAATAAAATATTTTACATCGCCGGATTTTAATCTTACGTGAATTTTTTAATGAAAAATAAATCGAATAATATCGCAGCACATTTTATAAAACTCCATTAAATTATTTTTTCTATCAGAAAAAAAGATACGACTCGCTATCAGTGTTCCGCCCTCCAAGACCTCGTTCCCCCCTGCATCATCAGCATCATGCTCAATACAAACTGCTCCAAATTAATTTAAATACATTACAATAATTATAACTAAACTCTATTAACGTCAACAACAAATAAAAATACAAAAATATTCGCTTAAATATTAATATTCAAATTAATTCAACAAACTAATTAACGCATTGAATTCAACAATTGAATTAACTTACAATTTCTTATATCCGAAATAAAAACAGCGAGTCCTCGCATGCCATCACCACGCACAGCCGGCATCTTGATTCCTTCAACTTACAACCACCTGATGACAAAATAACATAGTAACAATAATTAAATACACCACAAAAAAATATTAAATAAAAATAAATCTTCATAACCACCATCATATTTATAAATAAATCCAATAAATGTAAAATAAATTTAAAATATAAAAATTAAACTCACGTACATTACAATAATGTTGCAATCAATATTGTACAAAGTGCAATGCGATATTCATATATATCAACATGATCACAATATGTACAATAACTTGTAATCATCTTGTAGAAAAATTAATTCATTGTACAAGTGAATATAAAAAAATTTATCAACTCATATACATATATATATATTTATTTCATTGAATTTAATTACATATCACATTGTGTACATGATGATAATAATAACTAATAGTATAATATGAATAGGAATAATAATTTCGTGCCGGTCAGAGACATCATCGTGCCACGACCTAATTTTTGACAATTTTTGACAGCGACACACATCAAATTTATTTACATATTAATAAGTAAAAATGAAAAATTATTATAAATACGTACAGGTATAAAATAAGATATTATTTAAGTAATGATAACTATAATTATCACGTGGGAGAAAAGATGTGAGAGGAAAGAGAGTGTAAGAGAAAAAGAAAAAAGCGATGGAAAAAAATACAAGACAAGTTTGAAGTGAAGATTGGAGTGGATTAAAAGAGCTAGGGAAAAATGGTTAATTATTCATTAAACAATTGGTTATGAATAATGTACATAGAATGATATATTTAGTGTGTTGAAGTGATTAATATGTAGTTGAAAAAGTTTTGTTAATGGAAAAAATCTAATAGATTATTTGAATAATAACGTATGAAGAGGAAAAAAATAAAATTCTACCATACCCGGAGGAGAATATGCCGAATGAAAACCCTCCCTTGTTGGCTTCTATGTCTCTATAAGCTGGTAAATAATCCACCACGAACACTTGGACTTATTGAAAATGATTATTTACGTACCAATGTTGATATGGGTACGTTTAAACCAAACTGCACGATAGTTAAATTCACGCGATAGGCGTAAACTAATCGCGAGTCAGTACCACAAATTTTGTTACTGTCGCCATTTGCAACCGCTGACTGGCTCGGAATTGACGGCTATACGTTAAAACTATATATACATATATATATTATATTATATTATATTATATACATGTATGCAATGTGTATATGTATACTATTGTTGAGTGAAGGTGAGAGATAGATTGTAGTTTAGTTCCAACATGTTTGGGTTTGCGCATGAAAATGCATGAATGACGCATGCGTGGTGTTTAATGTGTGCAATGGCGTCGGGGTATACCGCGGGAATATTCAAAAAATTTAATTCATCTCGATCTTTTATTTAAATAACCAAGTAGCTTACACTAGTAAAATTGGATGTATTATCAATTGAAAGCTTTCAATTATTGCTTAAACTTTTTTTTATGTTTTAGGTTAGATATTTGTATTGAATTTTTCAAACTTATTGTACTTTTAATTTAATAGTCAGCAATTTTGTAAGGACAATATATTATGCCATAATAATTATGGTAATTACTTTTTGTACCTAAGCTAGTATTGGTATTTAATGATTATTTAATCTATACCCTTTGGCCTTTGCTTATAAATATAAATTGGAAACTAATTGTTAAACTCATTGTAGATTATGAACAAATGAATAAAGGTATAATGAAAACAAAATAATTTCGAAAATTATAAGAGATGTTTCAACAATGTGAAATATTTTATTTATTTCTCATATAAAATCAATAATTTTCTTAACTATACAAAACTTATGTACTGAGTTGAATTTTGGCAAGTAATAATTCTAACCTATCTTTCATTACAGGTTGACCTTTACTCGTTTTTCTTGATAATTTTTTGAAGTTTTCTGCTTTTTTTGCCTTATATTTTTCCAATGCTTCATGCCTCTCAGCTTTTGCTCGTAAATTCTTTTCCTTTTGTTCCCTCAATTCTCGTTTCCGACGATTATATTGCAATCTTGCAGCTAATACTGAATTCGGTTTACCTTGAGGCTCTCTACAAATAAATTTGCACATAAATTCAATGTAATGTATTATAATATACACGAATATTCATAAAATATAATCAAAAAAATCTTACTCTTTATTATTTATTTTATTGAAATAATCTTCAGGGCCTGACGCTTTAACGAAAACTCCTTGTTTTCTACATACTAAACTGCAATATAATTCTCGAGTCAAAATCCTTTTCCTCTCATTTTCCCATGTTGCAACTAAATAATTATCAAACATATTCATTAATATAAATATCAATCATCACATAACCTCAAAAAATAATTCCAAAATAAACACAATAATGAATATTATATTATCATATAAACATTATAAAATAAAAAAATGCTACTAAAATATATTACCTTTGAACTTGTTACTGTATTTTTGTTGTCGATATTTAATCTTATCAAATTGCTTTTTCGGTATATCAACTGAATCGGCTTTTGTTGGACTTATATTCATTTTATTACATTCTTGTTCCATAATTATATATTCTACATTAATATTCACACAAAACAAGATATATTATTCAATTTCAAATGATGATGCTAAGTTATGCAAGCTAGAACAAGTAATAAGTATGAAAATTTGATAAATCCGATTACTAAACGATACCAACGCCAAGTATGTACCACCAATTGATGCCAATATTGCCAATGGTAAATGCCGATTGCCAACTGTACTAAATAATACCGCCTCTTAGACCCAACTGAAAAACCAACTTTCCACTTTCCAGTTTCCAGTTTCCATCGTTTCCATTATTTATGTATTTATATATATATATCAGAGCGTTGGTGGGGGGAGTCCACAAACTTATTCCCCACATTTATTAATAGATAAATAAAATTCCTACCATACCGATACATACAATTTATATAAATTATTTATAAATAAAATGGTAAAAACTGAAATATTGATAAAATTTATTAATCATATATAATTTACAAAAATCAAATGCATGCATGTAAAAATTTTTAATTATTTATAAAAAAATGTATTTTTGATATGAATATATGCAATTTTTAATTTTAAAATTGAAAGTTTGTAATGAATTTACGTATGGATGTGTTTCATTTATTGGCATATTGTATAAATATACCAATACTTCTATATTTGATGCAGGTTCGCTGTTATTACTGAATATTTATCATCGGAAGAATTTTGAATATAATGGCAAGTTTGCAGAATACGTATCACCTTCTGAAGGGAAATTATGCGTGATTAAGTTCCATTGGTTAATAACAGCTATTGGATAATTTCTGAACTGTAAAATAAAAAAATTTATCATATTTTCTATTACAATTTTTCTGTATAAATAACATGGATTTAATTTGGAAATGATTATTGTATGACAAACCCGATAAGATGGCGGATCTCTTTGAAAACTACGTCGCCAGTTATTTCGACAAGCGTTGCATTCACAATTAAAATTAAATGATTCCAAGAGAAATGCCCTCCTTCTAGGTAAATTCATGATCCAATTATCAGGTAGATAGCATCTGTAAATCTATTTAAATCAGAAAAAAAAATGTTATTTGAGCGTGATTGTAAAAAATTAATAGAAATTTTAAAATATATTAGGCATACCTGTTCGCCTCGCGCTATATTTTTAATAGCAATACAATATTTCACATCTCTATGAGTATGAACTAATACTGAGGGATCACAACTATGATTAAATAAACTTAATAATGGGTTCATTTGTAAACAAATTTCATTTGATCTATTCTCCAGCTCCTGAAACAAATAAAAAAATTTAATTTATAAAATATTTATAAAATTTTTTGTATAATATTTATCTCCGTATGCAATATATCACTTACTCCAACAGCATTATTATAACATATACCAATATGTCTCATTATTAAACAACCCATGAATTTTGTTCCTTCAGTTTGCAACAAGCCCAAATAATCCGTTATTTTTTCACCAAATATATTAGTAGTTGCTGACAGACATAATAATATTATTATTGCTCTAGCTGCATGGGTAGATACAACTGGAAAACGCCTTGTTAATGAAAAAATACTTGCATATTTCATATTATCAAATCTACCATTAGTATAAAGTTTTTCAACTGGATCTGCAAAATAATAAAATAAACTTAATTTAATTTAATTACATAAAATTTCAATATCACAATATTTCACAGTAATTATAATCAATGAATAATATTGTTTACTTTAGTTCCCTACTTTAAAAATAAATAATTGTTACCTGTGATATTCTGCAATGCTATAAGTTTAGCTCGTAATTTATCAATAGAACAATCAGCTTCTTTATATGCTTTTATCAACAATCTCAAAGACATTATTTCATTAGCATCCATATCCATTTCCATCATTGCTGATATAGCTAAACACTCTAAATCATGATACTCGTTCCAAGCCACATCACGACAATTCTCATCACAAAAAAGAACCATTGGACATTGATTACATGGCACGCCAACAAGTATATGCTTTGAGCAATGCCAACAATATTCATTTTGCATTCTAGCATAAATAGTGGATGCATAAGATTTATGGGCAAATAATATTTCACCAGCTTCAATATCTCTTGTTGCTGCAATATATCGACCCTGATCTTCATCATTAAATTTTATTTCAATAGCTGATGATGCTTGCATTATTTTTTCATTGTCATCAGGAATAGTTAGTTCTTCATTCTGATCATGATCTGTTTCCATTCGTTCTTGTAACAGACGAGCTCTATTTAATACATTTATAGAGTCAATTACATCACTTCTACCTACATCCCCTTCATTCATTGATCCCAACCAAATGTGTGCATTCATAATAGCCTCTTGTACTTCTGGACACCTTCTTTCGCCATTCATTTCATAAATACATCGTGCTTTGCAAATATATACTTTTGATTTTAAATTGTCAACAGGACCAACTGCTAAGGCACGATTAGCATGGAATAATCCTTCTTTATAAAATCTAGCAAGGTACAATACTACTGAACAATAAAAATGACAATGAGCTAATAGAGTTGAATTTGGTGGCGCAAACATTAAAGCCTGAGTATACGCTTCCAATATTAATCTCCAATTTCTACGTCTAACAAGTCTATGACCGAATGCAATCAACTCATATGCATATTGTCTATCTTTTAATTCTTGATGAATTCTCGGTGGAGCTTGACAATTCATTAATAATCGCATGGCACGTTTCACTGTTTTTTCATCTTCTTCTATGGTGAAACCATGAAAGTTTGACCTGGGATAATCTTTCCAAGAAAATCGTAAAGACCAATCACGAAAGCGCTCCTCCATGTCTAGTTGAAACATAAAATTAATTTAAACATAATCAAAGCTATGAATATTTGTTTTATGTATTAATTATTATTGAATTACCGTTATTTTATTTAATTTATTGAAATTATTCACTGATACTCTACTTTCAGTATGGATTGAAGAACTGCTATTCACTTGCTGAGTTAATAGAATGAAAGTGTGGATAATTAAAACCGTTGAAATTTATAATAATTCAAAGGCATTTGATAATATATTTAGATAAGATTCATCAATAATTGACTATTGTTGTTTCTTGATACATGTGTAAACCAAAGATTTGTGATGTTATATTGAGTAGTGTATTATCGTATTATAAATAAATAATGGTAAGCGATAGATACGATAGTAACATTGAATTGTAAACATGAAATATTTGTATTTGTCGCTGAGAAGACATGAAAATAAACACCCAGAGACATATTGGTAATGTATATACAAAATATTTGTTCAAATAGAATATTTATTTCTACTACTATTATTGTGCATTAATTTTATAAATATTATAATAAAAAAAATTTCCTATTTAGAAGGGAAATGAAATCAATGAGGATCAAAGAAAAAAAATTAATTTGTTGTTCATAATATAGAATGGAATGTTTTTGATAGATTGTAATGTCTTGAAATTTCAATTTCGATTCTACTGTATAGTAATTCTAGAATTTTGATAAATGCTGAAAAAAATATTAGTGCATACATAACCTAATATTTTTTTTTTTTTATGCATTTACCAGTTCGTATTCTGTAAAGCTCTGTAGGAATTTTAGGCTTCAACGTATTTTGATTATTAGAAGTTTTGATAGTATCGAAATTATGTAATATATACATTTAGCGCCTTTTATTCATTAATTATTAATCATTATCAATTTTGCCGACTGTCAATAAAGTATGAATTTCATTTTACAGCTCACTACTATTTCCCTTGGAAAATAATGTCGGTTGAACGTAAAAGTAAAACAAAAATGGCGACTTGCAAGACCTACAACATCTCAGTCACTGCAACAACTACTTGAGATGATATTAAACAGTGAAATATTAATAAATAATAAATATAATTACTTTGGAATAAATTAATATCAGAATGGATTTAGGATTGCGCAATACACTTCTACCTGGTGATCCAAGATTAATTGATCATATTGTTGGTGAAGTTAAATCACAGGGAATATTTGATCAATTTCGTAAAGATGCTCTAGCTGATGTCGACACAAAAGTGAGAAGTTGAAAAATTCTATTTCATTTTATAATATTTAAAATCAAATAATCAAAGAGAAAAATATTTTCGTCAATATTTAATAATAAATATTTATTGCATCATGTTAATATATGCCATAACCTAACACTCTAACTAAGTACAAAAAATTTTTTATTTAATTCCATTATTTTATTTATTTATACATTTATTTTATTTTACAGCCAGCATATCAAAATTTACGAACACGCGTTGAGGCATCAGTAAATTCATTTTTAAACAAGCAAACATGGAAAACTGATTTAAATAAAAATCAATTGCGTGAAACATTGAGGAAACAAATATCAGATGCGGCATATTTAGATGCTGGCGTTGAAAGAATCGTTGACCAAGTCGTGAATCCGAAAATTTATTCAGTATTTATGCCACAAATTGAAGATGTTGTATATAAATATCTGGGAATGGAAAAACCAAAACGAGAAAAAAATGGCGCATGTGGTTTGAAAGATTTATTGCCAATTGATTTAGATCCAGTGTCACCTGAATCGGATAAAAATAGTTTGAAAGATATTTCACTTGATTCAGTTGACACTGATCTTATAATGACCGATGAAAAGAATAAAGAAGAAAACAACGGAGAAATTGGTGATAAGATTCATGACAATATTAATGGTGAGGTTAATAATGAAATAATAAATAACGGTCATGTTGATGATGTTGAAAAATTGGATGAAGTCGATAAACCAACTCAAGAAATTTCAACAACACCGGTGCCATCACAGCCATTAGATGAGAATTTATTAAATGACACTGCAAAATCTGATGATAAAACTGAAGAAGAGGAAGAAGACAGTCCTGTATTTGAGCCGATTGATATAATGAATTTAAATGAATCAAATATATCAAATGATTCACATTTATCTGGAATATCTGAATTGACAAGTCATCGATCGCGCAGTCCTGATTTCGCCAATGAATTTTCACGAGATAATTTTGATTTTAGTAATCAAGACTCCCAATTCAGTAAAGTTTCTTCCGATTCACGTTTGTCCATTGTCACGGATTTTGGCTCGTCAAATCCAGCATCAACGCCAATTTCTGATACGCCTAAAGAGGACAGTAATAAAGATAAAATAATTTCAAAGGACAATTTTAAAGCTATACGCAATGAAGGTGATAAAAATAAAGAGACAAAAATAATTATTGATGATAACAAAACAAAAGATCATTTATCGTCGTATTCAAAAGAATCTAGTAACAATAATACAAAGAATTCTAAAAATAATCTAGCATCGAAAGAATCATTACGGGATGAAACTGATAATGTAATTAAAGATAAAATTGAACAAAAGGATAAAGAAAAAAGTCGTGAATCATCGAAATCAAAATCATCCAAAGACCGATCGGATTCGAAAGATTCACGTAGCCATCGTGATCGCGACAAAGATTACAAGAAAAAATCGAGTTCAAGTGAAAGTAAAAATGATAGTTCAGAAAGATCAAGGACAAAAGATAGGTCAGAAAGCGGACGTGACACAACAGAGAAAATAAAGGAAAGTAAAGATTTAAATTCAACAAAGTCTAAAGACGAAAAGGTCAAAGAATCCACAAGTTCAAAAGAACCAAAAGATTTGAAGGATATTTACAAAGAGAAAATCAGAGAACTCCGTGAAAAAAAGGAATTAACAGAGAAAGAAAAATTGAATAAAGAAAACAAAGAATCATCAAAAACATCAAAGGATTCAGGTTATAAAAAGGATTCGTCAAAAGATAAAAAAGAACATCGTAGCTCGTCATCATCGTCAAAGAGTCACAGTTCAAAATATGAAAGTAAATCAAAGTCATCATCGAGAGACGATAAAAATTCATCAAGGAGTAGCTCCAAAGATAAATCACGACGCGATGATTCCCGACGTCGTGATTCAAAAGAGAGTAAAAATAAAAGTCAAACCGAAACAAGTGAAAAATCCGAATCGCGACGATCATCTAAAAGCGAAAAAGATGAAAAATCCGATGGAAAATCAAGTCAAAAACCACAATCAAATAAAAAATCATCACGCTCTGATTCACATAATAAAAATACGGAAAAATCCGATAGTAAACGTGAATCAGAATCTAAAGATAAAAAACGTCGTGATGATAAAAAATCAAAATCAAAAGATGATCATGGGAGTTTACGGAAAAATTCGAACGATCGACGTTCATCAGATCGTGACGGTTCAAATGGTTCCAATGGCAAGGGCACAACTGACAAAGGTAATTCAACAACTACAACAGCATTAAATAAAGAATCAAATAATGCAAACAGTAATTCAAGCAGTGAAACATCTAATGGTGTAGACGAACCATTAACTGAAACATGTGCAGTTTCACATCCTGATATCACTAAAAATGCAACTGATACTAATTCAACATTGGAAATTCATCAATCCGATGATGATAATGTAAATAAAATTAAAAAAATTGATTGTGCACAAAGTGAAATAAGTCTTCCATTAAAAAAGCGGCCGTTGAATAATGATGACGATATGAATATTGCAACTATTATTTCTTCCTCATCATCACCATCATCGTCATCATCATACAACGAAATTCCCATTAAAAAGCCGAAATTTGCACGTAATTTTCATGAAGCAAAGAAATTAATGAAAATACGAAAGAAATTGGAGAAACAAAGATTCCTTGCGCAATATGATTTAGAAAAGAAAATTCAATCGCAAGATGAAAGTGATGAGACGTCATCATCGTCATTAATAAAAAAAGAAGATGTTGGAACGGTGCCGGATGATGAACGTGTTCAAATAATTGAAATACGTGTAGAATCCGATGATGAACCATATCCCGATGATAATATTCCACATACTATGACAACAGCACAGTCAAAGGTAATAATTGACGGTGAATCAAAAATAGATTCAAAAATAGTGGCAGTAAAGTCAAAATTATCCGAGATGGAGTTGTCAATAAGAGAATCATTAAATGAAATGATGTGCGATGATAATTTAGAAGACGTATCAATACGTGATTGTGATACTGAAAAATCTCAAAGTATAAATAAACAAACAACAGTAAATCCTATCAAAATAAATAAATTATTGAATAACGTTGCTTCAACATCTCGAACAATTGAAAATAAATCCAAAACATCAATTGATATTTCAAAGCAAAGGGAGTCACCAGATTTGTCAGATAGTGATGAAGATTGTTTATACTTTGTTGAAGACAATGAAAGACTATTGAAGTTTAATAAATTTTTACAATCTTTAAACAATGACAACAATTCAATTACAAATAGTGAAATGTCTGAAAATGAAACTGGTCCTGTTGAATTAATAACAATGGCGCCGCCTCAAACAAAACGTAAATATTCTACCAGTCCAACTTCCGAAATAATTTTACACAATTCAAATAATAATAATGAAAGTCATATAATAATATCGCCGTCAACGACAACCATGACAATGTACGACAATGAAAGTTCATTAAAAAAGAAAAAATTAGGACGTCCCAAAAAGCAAAGACCTAATACAAGTTTATCGAGTTCACAAAGTGTTACTAATGGTGATCATTTTGTGATGCCTTTAAGTCCTGACAGCGATGTATCAGCTACCAGCGAAAAAATGCCACTACAATTAACAAAAGAAGACAAGAGGTAATAATAAAATTGATTATAAAAAATATGTTAATGATGCACATTCAACTTTTATAGAATTTTATGATTATAAACAAATGCTCAATAGATAATCATGCTGTGAAAAAATGATAGCTCACAATAATTATTATGAAAGAAGTAAGGCATTTATTAATTTCTCTTTTTACTCTTTTTTATATGGTTCAGTCGACCTCGCAATAGCCAACGCTACACAAGCGATGATTTATACAAGCCACGTCCGCTTTTTGTGAGTTCATCACGACGAAATCGACGTTCAAATCAATCATAGCTAATGGCAAATTATTATTGCTATTCAGAATGGAGATTTAATAATTCAAACTGCACTTCCGTATTTAATGATTATTATGGAAGAAATATGTTACAAGTTTGGTAAAGTTACAAATCATTTTTTACATTATGTATTATAAATAGATCAAGAAACCTTTGAATAATATTCCTCTAATACTTTGCATTGATAGTAGAAAAAAAGTGTATATATTCATATAATTAGATGAATGCTCAATAATTATTAACTATACTTCGAAAATTTACTAATTGCATAGAAAAAAAAATTGCGTAACATTTAGCATAAATGTATGTAAACCTGTAAATAAATTTCGTCGTTTTTATTAGTCATACATGAACTATTTTTCAAAATTAAATATTTATATAAGTTATAACAAGAGGAAAAAAAAATGGGTTGCAACACAAATAATATATTTTTCTTCTGTTGAATTAAAAAATTCTGCGTTTATATCTTTTTATTAATAATATACATATTTTTTATTTCCATTCGTCAACATAAATCGATTTACAATTTTTTAATTATTGTAGAAAATATTTATTTCAATTATCTATTGATTTAATTTTCAACCAAAATCCATTTTCACTAGATGTCACATTGCTACGGCGGCTGAATTTAATTGGTACGGCCGTTTTATCGCTGATTAAAATTTCATGGCGTTTTAAGAATGATATTATTCCTAATTTTATTTGCAATATTGCAAATTTTATTCCTGAAAATATCAAAGAAATTAAATGGAGTGGCAACAATCAATTGATATTAAAAGTGCAATCGAGTTCATTAATAAATATATAATGCACTTATAAAAAAAAAAGAAAACGTGAGTAGAAAAAAAATAAAATAAATATTCAAAATATATAAATTGAATTGAATTAATGAGGAGCATAAGTGAGTGCTGCAGAAATATACCAATGCAATTACGTGGTCCTTCGCCAAATGGTAGAAACGTATATGGATATCGAATCTTTATATTTTCATCAATAAATCTATCTGGATTAAATTTTTCTGGTTCAGGATAATATTCAGAATCATGATGAATTCCATAAATGGGTATAACCACACGCATCCCAACTGGTAATACAATATTTGTTCCAGGAATTTTATACGGATATTCACATCGTCTTGATGTCATTGGTGCTGGTGGATATTTTCTTAAAGTTTCTAAATAACATACAAAAATATATTTTACTGATGACTTTGATTTCATGAAAAATGACAGACATTATTAATGGCATCAATTAAAAGTGAATTATATACCTGCGACCATAGCCTCGAGGTAAGTCATCTCTTGAAGAGCTTCATAAGTTAAATTACCGTCGTTCTTATTAATAGCATTGACAATATCTTGACGTGCTTTTTTTTGAATATCAAGATTTAATGACAATTCATAAAGACAAAATGCAATTGTATTTGATGTAGGCTCAAAGCCTGCGACGAAAAATGCAAATGCTTGTGCTGCTATCATATTCTCATTGAAATCTATCGACAAAGAAAAGAGAATGTTATTTACTGAAAAAAAAAGATACGTTTAAGTTAATAATACATTACCAATATCTAATGTGATACTTTGATCTTGGTTATTATATTCATCATTGTGTGTTTTTGCATCAATGTTATTTTCATTATTTTTTATTTCTATTAGTAAATCCATAAAATCATTCCTCTTATTATCTTGTTCACATTCACGTTGTAATACCATTTGTGAGACGATGTCTTGGAAAAAATCTGTTACTTCAGAATCGAATAATTGAATTCCAAGTAAATTATAAATTTTTGGCAATGATGTACGCAACATTCGCCACAGTGTAGTTTTATAATTTGGTCGTGAAATTTTTTTAATTGTCTTATAAAATTTTGAATTTTCATGCGTAAGTGAATTTATTTGAATACCAAATGCACAAGTGCCAATAATATCAATCGTAAATTTACCAGCCAAATCACGTACTTCAACTGTAGAATTATTTAACGCTTTATTAATTATTAATTCTTCAAATACTTTATGACAATCGATTAATAAATGAAACATTCGTTTTATTTTTGTCGATGTAAATATTGGCGTCAATTTTGAACGTAAATTTTTCCACTTGTGGCCTTCAAGATTGAATAAATGACGCGTTAATATTTCTTGAGAGTTTGTCGGTATACCACGATTTACGAAATAATTAAAATCTTTAACACAAATATTTTTCACTAAATTTGGATCGCGTATAATAAATATTGGTGATCTCACACGATATACACCAAAATATCGTTCATTTTTAAACCAATTATACATTTCTTTCATTCCCTCACATTGCGATTTTCGAAACAATAATAAATCAGCAAAATTACCAACAATAATTGTTGGTTTCTTATGTGGCACACCGAGATCTTTCCAAAAATTAAATGTAGCTGTTAAATATGCATAAACGATTGTTATTAATAAACTAATAATAATTATTGTTTCAGTTATTCCCAAAAGAGTTGGTGTTAATATATTAATCATTTTTCAATCTGATTTAAATAAACAAATAATTATCTAAAAATAATTATTGAAAGTAAAGAAATACACGAAAAAGTTGGGGGAAAAAGATCAATCTTAAATCGTCACACGGTCAACACGCTGATGACAAATAAATATATTACGACGATGAAGTTCCTCTGTACTTATACACCCCAAAAGCCTTGATGATGGTTTGTGTCTGTAAAATGTTTGTCCATTGTCATTACTTTTTAATGTCACGCACATTAGTTTATACCTAAGGCGAATTAATATTATCCTCCCACTTACGTTTATTTTCACTTCCCATACAATATTTGATAATATTATTTCTATCTCGCTGGGAGTATTATTTTGTTCAATGTATACTGCGCAGAAATTTTAAAACAATATTACGTACGTGTCTATATAAAAACATTCCAGAATAATTTTTACTTATCGAGTTAACATATTATCATTTTTGAATAATTCATTTCAAAATTTAATCTTAAAGTTTTTTAATCTAATAAATAATAGTTAATATATATTAATTGAATTATACACAATTAATTTTTAATAATTAGTATTTTTATTCATCAACCACAATTATAGATTTTTTTAATGCAAAATTTCTATTTATCTATACATTTAAAAAACAAGATAAAATTCTGCAATATATTATAACAAAAGCAGACATAATAATTATTGTACACAAATAATTTTAATTTAAAAATATTCTTGTCGAAAATAATTAAAAAAATATATTTTCTGCATTATCAACGTATGGTAATAAATCTTCAATATTATAGTTTTCGACTTTATCACATAAATAAACAATAATAACAAAATGTACATCATCTCCAATGACAGTTCCACGATTCACGTTATATACTTTTGAGCTGATGTATTTCGAAGCAACAAATAATCTGTCATTCTATATTATTTATAAAAGATAGAATAATGATGTGCTGTGATCATCACAGTCGTTCAGTATTGAAATATAACTTTTGTATAATTTTGATAAATAATAGTTATTTTTCTACTACCAATAAAAACATAACAAGTTTTTCATTGTACTAAACGTCATAAATAATTCGAATTTGATTAATTTTCTTCATCAAAATAACGTTTTGAATAAAGTGAGAGAACCCTCTCAAGACGATAACCTCTAAAATCTTATCAATTCCAAGTTCAAACGCCTAAATTGATCAGTAAATGAATTTATAATTCAATCATAGACAATAATGGCTTGTCTTTTATTAAATCAAGAGAATATTATAATTAAAATACCGTCGTTTGAAATAATCGACGGTGTAACGTATTATATTATTGAGGTTAAGGTTGACGATGTTAATTGGACATTGAAACATCGATACAATGAATTTGCTGAACTTCATGAAATTCTCGTGTCTGAACATTGTGTTGAAAAAGATTTATTACCACCAAAAAAATTAATTGGAAATAAGAATGAAAGTTTTATTGAAAAACGCCGAGTGGGTTTGGCAATTTATCTCAATTCTGTTTATAATTATTTAAAAAAAACAATGCCAAGAGAATTAGCATTATTTCTTGATTTACACGTCTACGACATTTTTTTTCTTCTACAAAATATGGCACTTAATTTTTTCATCGAGGGCGATTCATTATTGCAATCAACCAAAAAATATAACTTCACACCAATCCAGGTAATGATAGAAAAAAATTTTGTTTTTTTGGTCGATTTCCCAGTGCAATGAGTCAACTGTATCTTTAAGTAAAATATTGTTAATTAATTTAAAAACAAAGTGTAACAATAACGATAATGAAACTACGAAACTTTAATTATAAATTATTTTCATGTTTCAGTTATACGCAATCAGTGAAAGATTAAAACAGCCATGCCCATTACTGGAAGTGATGGACAAAAAATTTGATTTCAGTCACGTTCTCGATGTGAATTCTCATTTAAAAACTCTTGTAATTGACGGAAGTCCACATCTATATGGAACAAGTAATATTAATCTTTCAAATTTACCAATTGAATTATCGACATTCAAAAATATTGACAATCTAACAATTAACCATTATCCAGTTAATAAAATTTATGGTATGGGCAATCTTCGTGATACAGTTAAAATTCTCCAAGTACATCATACAAATTTAAAAAACATTGTTGAACTTGCTATGTGCGAAGAGGTACACAAACGCATTGAAAATGCTAATGATTCTCATGTATGGTTAAAAGTAACGTTATTGGATTTGAGCAATAATTATATTGAAAAAATTGACGAGGCAATTAAATTAATGCCACATATTGAATCTCTAATATTAACTAATAATCATTTATCAGAAATATCAAATGTCACATTATTACCACGTTTATCACAATTACATTTGGGATCAAATTGTTTCACACGTTTACCTGAAAATTTATATACAAAATTGGGCAATATTGTTTTTATTGATATGTCGCAAAATAAATTAACATCGCTCATGAGCTTTTCCAAACTTTATTCGCTCGAATGGTTGGATGTCAGTTGTAATGCAATTGAAAATATTGATGAAGTTAAAAATATTGGATCATTACCGTGTTTAGAAAATTTACGATTAACGGGAAATCCAGTTTCAACAATTATTGATTATCGAGTTAAAGTTCTCGTGCCGTTTGGAAAACGTGCCGCGGATATTTGTTTGGACAATGAGAAACCTAATCAAAAAGAGCTTGATACTGTAGCGGTATTACAAGCATTAAGAATCGCACGGGAAGGCAAATCACCAACATTTAATGCTGCAGACTCATCACTTTTTGCTGCAGAGATACCTAGTGCGTAATTTGTTCCCTTCTAATATTTTTTTTTCTTTTCATTATTTTAATCATAATTTAAATTAATCTTCAATGACGATTATTGTATATTATAAATGAGCGCAATTCAAGATGGTACAACGACTATCAATAATAGTGTATGAAAAAAACAACCGTGAGACAGTAAAATATATCATGGAAATAAATAGTTTCTTTTAAAAAATTGTTTTAGCTAGAAATTTTTTCAATATAAAAAAAATACGTGGTAAAATATTTTAGTATTATGGTGAAACATTAATATATCATCCTTCAATAATTGTATTTATTCGAGAAATCATACAAGTTTTATTTGTGTTTATTGGGAAAAAGTGAATGCTAAAAATCATTATCATCAGGGGAAATTTCAAATTAAATTTTTTTTAAATTTATTTTTACTAACGAAGCTATACTCGAGCTAGATATTTTATTTATTGAAGACAATTATTTGTTGAGGTATTGGATTGTCTCGGGACTTTTTTCAAGCACAAGTAATTCAACATGAAGAAAAAATACCAAATTTAATTTTTTATACAATAATCAAAAAAAATTTTTTCAATTTTTTCATTCAATTAACCCGACGAAATGAATGATTTAATTAAATGAATATGTATGAATGATATTTTTAATAAAATATATACGATGACGTATGTAGATAACACTCGAGTAAACTACATTTTATAAATAATTAATTAATTAATTGATAGTTAATATTATTCAATGATTGAAGAAATAATATTAATTTTTATGTATATAAGATGGCAAAAATTATTTTGTTAAAATATAAACTCTGTGATAATGTATAATGTACTAAAAGTCTTATTCATCCCAAATGATAATACCGATAATAATTATGAATTTTTAATTAATTACAAATATCTGTTTTATAATTTTTTCTTTAGTTATATTTTATTGTAAATATCATATCATAGATTTCTTGAAAACATTTAATTACTCATGAATAAAATTCACATTTTATAAGGCAAAAATGAGTCAATGGCTCAAGCTTAATTTTTCTTTTTCTAAAATAAAAAAAAATACATTTTATAATTATTTTATATAACGTTTAGGCATTGCATTAATTTTATTTGTTTTTTTTTTTTTAAATATTTTTAGTCTTCCAACATACAGTTGAGTTAATATATGTAAATAATTTATCAATATGAATTATTAATAATTCAGATTTTGATTTGAAGTAATTTTCATGAAAGATTTTCAAGAAAAAAAATACAACAAAAAATTACTTCATGCCTTTACACATAATAGTTTCACATATATATTTTATTTATCGTCATTAGCAAAATATGAATTGTATAAGTGTGTATATGAAGCTTATAAAAAGTTATTTATAAATTGTCGATAAAGTTTTCAAATTAATTTGTCAGAATTGAAAATATAAAAAAGAATGAAATCATTCAAAAATAATTGCTATAATTATTCTCTGTCATACTTATTTTTTTCTACTTCTTTTCTATAGATATTCCTTCGCCAATTGAATTGTTTTATCTTTTTTTTTATCGACAATAATTGTAAGTTCAAAGAAAATCATGAAAGCAACAGTAGTAGCATCATCAAACATTCGAAACTTCTAAATAATTAACAAGAAAATTTTTTTGTGAAGAAAAATAATTGGTAGGGAAAAAAAGCAAAATAATTTATGATTATTATACTGAAATTATGTATATGATTGTACGTGTTTATGTATACATATATAATAAGTATCAGATGTGAAAAAAAAACTATTTTCAAATCACTCGTTTTCTTCTTTCGTGAATTAGACAATTGTAAAATAATTTTTGTGTTTCTGTTCTGTATTTATTGAATCGATAATAATAATTTAACTGTGAGCAATTGGAATAAGTTTTTCGCCAGTGCCAATTGCAGGTAACGGTGCTTCAACAGTCAATACACCATCCTTGCTGAGTGATGATTTAATTGTTTCTGGATTGGTGCCTTTAGGCAACAAAAATTCACGATTGTATTCCCTGTAAACTGATTTACTTTCTGTTTTTTCCTCGTGCTTGGCATGAACCTGAAATATTTAAAATTATTATTATGTATCATCCCAGAATTATTAAATAATTAATTAATTAATTGCAATAATTTATAATCGATAATTAGATGTGCAAATGAATAAATGAATGAATGAGTTTAATTATTAGGATTCAAGTGATTAATTTGACAAACTGATTTATTAATATAATTTACGTTAACAATCTGATGAGACATGACCTACATGTGAATTTTTTTTGTCTGATGTTACTAAGATATCATTTTATTTTGAGATTAATGGGCAAGGCAATGTTCCAATAGTCAAGTGCCTGTGTAATAAAATTCGTAAGAATATTTATAACACCAAAAAAAAAATTGATGAAAACAAAAATTCGTGAAATAAATTTCATTTTGATTACAAAATTTTTTTTATGCATGAATATATTTTCTTTACTGGAAATTATTAAAATTTTGTTGATATTACAGTACTAAATGAGTATAGATAAAGCTTCAGAATTTTACTCCAACTTTATATTTTACTTCACAATAGTATTTATCATTTTATATTTCGAAAAATTAAAATTACTTTTAAAATTGTAAAATTTCGAATATATAATATTATCCATGATAAATAATACAATCTTCAAATCTTCTTATTAAACTGAAAATTCAAAAGATAACATTTAAGAGCTTTGATACTAAAAATAAAAATTTTATATTTATATAGTACCAATTATTTTCAAGTCGTTGTAATAGATAAATATCTGTAGTAAATTAATTTTTAATTTTAATTGTGTATTATAATTCAACAATGACAATTTACTTCATGTTTCATCGGCACAATTTATTGTTAAATGTCATATAAATAAAACACCACACATGTGCTGTTATATTTATACATCCATGTATAATATATATTTGTTTATGAACATGGTCTTATCGACCAATGGACAGCAGCCTTGCGTGCTGTGACTCATCGAGCATCTCATGAATATAAATGTGAATGAGAATTCAACGATTCTGTAATTTGGAGCAGGTCACTAAGCATTTTCACACACACGCATACCATCATTCAGAAAAAAATTTCGAGTTAAAGTACATAAAAGGAAAATGAAAAGAAAATAATTCTAAGTCATTTAAACCAAATCAAACAAATGATAAGTATATAAATAAATAAACTCTTCATCGGAATAATAAACTGTCATTAATTCATAAAATGAAAAAAATATTTTTACTACAAAAAAATTTTTTTTTCTTCTTACGTGAATTCGCAGTGATGATACCAAGTTCATTTATAAACCAGCTATATAATTGGCGAATATTTAAACAGATGGTGATGAAAAAAAAAAAAGAGCTCATCCAATAAAGTAAACGTACACCCAGTGAAATAAATTGCGTAATAAAATAAAAATTAATACATTGAACGATGAAATATAAAAATTTTTTTTACTTCCAAGCAATCAAATCAAAAAATTTGCTTCAAATAAAATAACAATATATTATTTACAATTTGGATAAACGAATTACCAACCCTTTTTCCAATCCAAAATAACGAGAAAAATCAATAATACAATTTAGATTTGAAAAGAAAAAAAAATGAATAAAATAATCTTGATAAAAAGGAATAAATAAAAAAACTAGTCTCCACATTGTCGCAACCCAACCCTCAACGTGTCCTACATTATATACCACCCTTTCGTCCTTTCTACAAGCACTTTCATCATCATATCAATAACATAAATTTTTATAATAATAAAAATGACAATAATTCCACTTTATCACTGAAACAAAAAGAGACAATTTTGCTGTCGTTTTTAATTTAAAAAATCCACAAAAATAAAATAACCTGTAGTTATATAAAAATAAATCCTCTCGAACTATTTTTGGCTTAATATAACAATGGCAACAATAATAAATATAATAATAAAATAAATAAACATTTACTGTACATACTCGAACGGTCAAAGACATATTTAGAATTGGAGTCTTCGACCCTGACCAATGAAACCTTCTCAACTTCAATCATCACATGTACACACACACACACTAGCTCTCTTTCTTTTTCTTTTTATAAATTTATCTCAACGGTATATCTATTGCTTAAACACTATTCTTTCATCGAGTGTAGGTATCCTCAAGAGTTTGGATCCGTCTGCAAAGTCGTGCTGTGAATTTTTCACGCGCCAACTTTGAAAGTCAGCTAACTTAAAAGTAAATTCTTCACTCTTGTCATCGTGTCCTCGTTAAAGGTCACATTTTTACCACGCGTATATATATATTTATACATCCTATGATATTACTGTTATATATTATTTATTGTTATCGATTTATTTATTTTGTTTTTTTATATGCATGAATGGGGTTTTATCAACGAAGAAGATTCATAAAGAATTTTTCGAGCGTAACATAAGCATTGTTGTCACAAAAAAAAACTGAAAAAAATTACGAATGTATAAAAGCCACACCTAAGTCGGTCTTTATAAAAAATAGAAGTTGACATTGCCTTGAATATTGATTATGTTATATAATCAATTGTGAAATAATTCTACTTTGATCATAAATTATATTAATGTTGTAATGAAAAATTTTAGCAGATTGGTAATTATTATTTTTAATACAATATAAATTTTCTGATTGAGTTATCAAACTCTCGATCTTTTATTAATTGGAAAATATTAAGTAAATTCGTGAATTTACAATAAAATCATCAACGATTTTGGTAAAGTTTTTTACTACCACGAGAAATTTTTTAATATAACTGAGAAAATGAAACAGCTTACAGTCTGGGGGTGGTTTAAATAATGTAATAAAGTTGGGGTATCATACAGTAAACGAACCGTTCAATAGGATCGATTTCATCTAGAAAATATACGAGTTGACAATAATAATAAAAAAATAAAAAGAAAAAAGAAAAGATGAAAATTAACAGACACGTAATTTTGAAAAATAGAAACATGCAATAATATTTTTATTTATGTGTCACACACAAAAATAAAAAACATGTATCCAGGAATAAATAAATAAAATAAATAAATAAATAAATATGTAAGCTGACGATTATTCAGCCGATGACAACTCAAAAAGTCAGAAAAAAATACAAGAGTGAAGAGAAGAAGAAAATGAAATAATTGTCAAAATTTATATTTAAGAATTCGTTGTGAACGAGCATGGCTTCTACACTAGTATACATAAATAATTATATATTTATGTATACATGTAAGAGTACATATTGTTTTACCCAGACGATGATTATGCAAGTTTTCTCGTTTTGTTCTCGGATTACTTTCGCCTTCGCATTCTATATTTATATTAAAAAAAAAAAAATCCTTTGATTATATTAATACATGTATACAAATATCCATTCGGCAAAAAAGGGTTGTACCGACAGGGAGAGAGAGTTAAACATGTATCAGCACATACATGTACATATATATATATAGTCTCATGGACAATTTATAGTGACCATAAAAAATATTTCTTTATTTTATCCACGACCTTGATGACGAAGAATGTTCCAGTAATCGTCCCTGATGGGATTGGTACATTTAAGGTCTGATTTGTTGTCGCGAGCGACCCGCATTACAAAATGGACCTTGACCACGATCAAAAAATAAAAAATAATTACAAAAATATAAATAAATTCCTGTCACTTGTACATAAACAATCACTCCAGGTTTAATGGCGATAAATCCCAATGAAAATTATCTTTACTACTTATTATTCATGAGACCACAAAGTTTAATTGGAAATAATTGTTTCATAAGTTGAATAAACAAATAGTGAAACAAAAATTTATAGAATAACGAAAAAATCATGAAAATATTTTTGTTTTTTTTTGTTTTGTATTTGTTATAAATATTATGTAGAAAATGTTCAAGAGAAGGAGAAGAAGAATATATTTACAAGTAATTCTCAAGTGCATTGACCTGAACCGTTTTGCTCTTTTGCATAACTGTGAACTTTAATTTTATTTTCTCTTGTTTGAATTTTTTTTTTCTGTTGTCTCATCTGTGGTTGTGTTCCACCACTGACCATTTTCCTTTTCTCGTGGTAGTGATATTATAGAAGTGACTTCCTAACCACCTACACGCGTATAAACTGACGTACGTACAGACAGAACAGACTAGATAAATACAATGCGAGACTTATAAAGCAATTGAAGAGGAAACTTGAGATACAAGGCATGAAATTATTCCCACGTATTTATTTTCTAGGTGAAATAAAAATTGCTATGTTTGAAATATACATTGTATTGACGTTGAAAAAACACAGGGTAATTGTGAATTAATTTTATAAAATGAAGAGAAAAGAGAATGAAATTAAATAAAAAAAATTTTTTTATTAAAATGAAAAGAATAAATGTAAAAATTCTTCTACTATGCTGATGCTAATTCTATCATATATGCTGATCGGATAGAGTAACGAAGGCACGACTAAGTTAGCATACCATGTTGGATAATTATTTTTAGACGAAACTATTTTTGTTCAGTCGTGGTACACGAAAACTGGCCACACCAAAAACTTCACTAACTACGTCTCTCACTAATGTTGGAAATTCTCCACACTTTGATACTTTGATCTAAATTAAAAAATCTTACGCCCAATTATTAAAGTGAAGAACCAAAAAAAAAATTGGTAATTATTTTTAATAATTAAATTTTATTTCACACTTATCCATGAATATTAAAATTTTTTTCTAATTTTTTTTTGCATTTTGTGAAGAATTAAAACGTTGAATATAACGATTCATTACGTAAGTATTTTGAACTAGATATGTTCCTTGCCAAATATAAATGAATAAATAAATAAATAAATAAATAAATAAATAAATAAATAAATAAATGAATGAGAAAAAAATGTTGTGCGAGCAACAAATGGATAAAAAATTGCAAATATAAATGTAGATACGTTATGTACAATTAAATTAAAATATTGATGAATTTAAAAATAATAATAATATAATTTATAGAGATAATATATTACCAGAAGTTTATTGTCCACAGTTTTGACAACAATTTCCTCGGGTGTATATTGCGAAACGTCAAATCTGAGTTTAAGCTTTTTGTTATCACCTTCATCTTGAATAAGTGGACTATTAAGTCCATCCAACCAGGTACGTGAATCATGCTGTTGTGGGCTCAAGGAACTATTTTGTTGAGAGCTCTGTTGGGTAGTTGTGCTAAAAATAAAAAATCAAAATAAATTTTAAATAATGAAAATTAATTAAATATCAAACAAATAATGTATCAATCAAATGTATACATACATATACACATACATACATATATAAAAATGTGCGATGATCGAAATTTATAAAGGAAAAATGGGGCGAAATTTTAATCGCGAAATTTTTTGATAAAATTTACAACATCGATTTTTATAGTTTTTTTTTTTCCTTTTAATATTTTAGTGCTTTTTGCTCGTTCACAGCTCACAATATGCATCGCAGCTGTGGATATATATATAACAAAATTGTAGAGCAGATTCTGACGCACAAAATGAGACCATATTTAAATAGATTTCGATTATTCTGTGAAGAGTTATGAGCAATCGTATAATCATAGTCGAAATCCATTTCGCTCCATTTATTCCTCATATTCATGATCACTAAGGATAATCTAAAATATTTTATCTCTAAAACTACAACGACGAAGGCGAAAAATAAAAATTAGGCGACAGATGATGCAAATAATATTCATTGATCCAATATACAAGTGAACGAAGTGGAAAAAAAAAAAATTGGATAAAAAAAAAAAGCCTAGAGAAAAAGGATTCATCAATTTAATTCTTAATGAATTCTGATTGACATTTACTAACTATAACTAATTAATTACGTTTAATTACAATTAATTATAACGATATCTCGTGAAATGAGTGACGAATTAATTGAGCGTATAAATAAAAAGAATTATGTATAATGAAGAATTCAATTAATAATACAATTAAAATAGCATGAAGATTCTGCATATTTATTTTTCTTTTTATCTTATAATTAAAAATCGTGGCGAAAAATGGTTGCGTGCTGTGTGTTCTTGTGTATGCATGTAAGTGATTATGTTAGCAACAAATGAAATTTGACGATAAGTCAACGGGTTAATAATACAACGAGTAACATATTAAAATGAGCGCACTTAAATTTTAATTAGCAAATGATAAAATATTCAGAGTTCATCAAAACTATAAATTCACTTGATTTTCTTCGATTATAATTATTACGAGTTTAAATTTATTTAATTAAAAATCATTAAACAATTTAATTCAACACAAAAAAAATAAAAAATTTTTTTTTCTCATTTTCAACTTAATGAAAAAGTATCATAAATAATTAAATAATTCAATAAAAAACATCCAAGTGAATTCACACATTTGTTTATCTCATTATAAATATTATCAACACGTGCACGATGAAAAAAAAAAAAAAAACAAAATTAATAAATAGAAATTTAATCAAGTATTATATAATTTTTGGTGAATTTTTTTCTGGCTTATAAATTACTATTTTTTTCATTGATGGATGGCTTGACATTTTTTTTTTTATTATGTATATATCGTGTGGACATTAGATAGTGTCACCTGGTGAATGCCTTGTCGAAGGCAGAACGCTTTGAAGGCACATCAGGATTAACCTTGTCCCAACCTTCCGTCTTCGAGGTCGTCGAGGTACGATGCTCACTGGTGCTCGTGTGATGTCGGCTGGGATTGTATATATAGCAATAATGGCATACAATAGCAATGAGTTAGTCACCAACCAAAAGTGCCAAAACATTAAAAAGATAAATAAATAAATAAATAAATAATTCAGAAAGGCAAAATTATCACGATGCGCCAACAAATTAAATTAATTTGTATATTCGAATTATTTTTTTCACGTTAGTATTAATGTTATTATTAATATTATTATTACCATTATTATTAATTAATAAATTAATTTATTAATATTATACCTATAGTGTGTGTTAATATTTTTATTTTTCCAATATTAATAATAATTGCCTTTGAATTATTTCATTTATTTGTAGTATTGAAAATTATTTAAAAATTGTATTTCAATTGTGAGTAGAGAATTTATATAAATATTGCTCTGACAAGTTGAAAGAAAGATAGCCGGAAGCTTTTATGTCTCATCGACGATTTTATAATGTGAGGTCAATGGCTCTGTATGATCAAAGGTCATGGGAACACGTATAAACATGTATACACACTGGTATTAAATAATAAAAAAAAATATTTAATCGTCAAAATACCAAATAATATTTTTTAATTTTATCTAAAATGACAATAAAAAAAATCTTACAAAATATATATTTGACAATGTCACTGTACTAAATCACGCTAGCTTACGTGCCAGTACTTTAATATTTATCTTCAATGTCTATTGTTTAAAAAAAAAAAATATTCGTTCACATCAGAGATATCGTAATAATAATAAATAAAAATAAAAGTCAAATTAGAAAAATAAATATCATTATTGATTTATTTTATTAATATTTTTTTTTCTTCTTTCTGCTTTTGTAAAAGTTTGTAAATAAATTATTGACTGTGTGCAGTTGCATTAATACTTATTTGGAATACTCGTTGGCACTGACACAAACTTAAATGACGCATAAATATTCATGTGTTTATGAAAAATTATAAATAAATGTAAAAGAAAAAATAAATAAATAATGTCCAGGTCAAGATTATAATTTTTTTTTTTTTTACGCTATTTAATTTTTAATCAAGAAGATCAACAAAAAATCGGATATAACGAGAATAAATTAATGCACTCTGAGGCGCGTCCACCTGCACAGGAAGTTAATACACACATGTATATGTACCTATATACATTAGCCAACCGGAAACGACAATCCTGATTCGACTGGTTGCTTTTATGCACTGTCGACTTTGCTTACTTCTAACGGGATTTAACAATGTAATTTTCTATAAGAAGAATAGAAAAAGTTGAAAAGAAAATTCTCAGTATATAATTAAACCAAGAATTAAATTTATAACATTTATAAATCAAACTAATCTAACAAAAGGTCGAAAGTTTATTTTCTATGTGATATATATTATATAGAATAAATATAGTTTCATAATATTATTCACGACTGATCACGATTTAGCGTGACTACACTAAAATATTTAAAAATCGATACATCAAAGTAAAAGCAAAATAATTAATTTATTTAATAAGTTTCTTCGCTCAATTTTCATCTCATCCAAGTTGATTGATTGATTGATTGATTAATTAATTAAAATTTCTCAAGTACTTGAGTAAAATTTGACGTCGATATTTATACATAAAATAAAACAACAACAATAAATAAATTAAAAGCATAAATACAAATAATTGTTAATGTCCAAAAATGATCAAAAGAAAAAAATAAATGCATCATGTAATTAAATGAATTTATATGAATGTGTATATAATTTGTTATTCAATGCGCATACCAGTGTAAATATAATACATAATATATTTTATACATTATTACGCAATTGAATATTAATAATTATTATTACCGATATTGAATCACAGTTTTGTGACGTGGTGGATATAAATTTTCATCTAAAAACATTTCACTACACTTATTTCTTTTTTGTTTTGTTTCAAAATTAATTTTTATCTAATGTTTATTTCCATCGAAATGATAATTACAAATTTTTATATTATATTATTTATCAATTTACACGAATTATTTTATTTATACGAGTGATTTTATTCCAATTGTGTTGAATATATATATTTTCATCATCACACGAGAAAAATCAACGTATACACAGAATTAAAATACGAATAAGACTGAACCAACTTGTTTAAATGACTGCGCAAAAAGGTATATATACAAAGACTTTGTAACGTTAATATGTAAAGAGGGAACATATGTATGAATTGTATAAAGTGGAGGTGATGAGATAATAAATGTATGCGACTATCTATGTCGTTGTGTGTTACTCACGTACAAAATTAAAACTTGAATTAGTGATTTGAGTTGAGGTATTCAAACACGTGATAATTAATAATAATAATAATAATAATAAATAATAAATAATAATTATAATAGGGAAATAACATTGAAGTAATTGTGTGCAGTGTAAGAATTTTTTTTTATTTATGAATATTTATTTAAAATTTGTATTACGTCAGTGGGTAAAATAAACTCTTAGGTCATACAAAAATTAAATGGATGACGAATTTTATTTATTTTGATAATTAAAAAAAAAATTTTTTTTTTTTTTGGAAAAAAAAATTTGAAAAATTTAATATTTTTTTTTTTAATAGTAATTTATAATGTGTAAATTTATAGCAATGAATAATTTGATAACTAATTATCAGTTGATATTGTATGGAGATTTTTATTATTTATTTACACATTTTATCGATGAAAACAAAACATTATATTAAATTGATAAATAATTAATTTTTGGTTTTTTTTTCTGTTATGTATTAGGTTATTGAATATGAAAAAAAAATGAAGTTGAAATTATAGACAATATTTATTTGTTTTATTTATGTTTAAAAAATTAATTCATATTATTTATGAAAAAAAAAAAATTTTGGTTATTGGAAGAAATTATAATTAATTAAAAATTATTAATTAATTAAATGAAATTATCTTTTCAATTGGTAAGTAGAGATTATTTTCGTTTTGATATATATTAAAGTAGAAAATATTTTATTTTTCCTTTCCGAGTTTTATTTTTTTTTCTACGTAGTTGACTGCAAGGGCGCAGATGGATCTTTGGTCTAGCATTAAGATAAGGGTGACTTGTGTGTGTGCGTGTAGAATATCTTTTTGTTTGTGTGTCACACACCTAAATATATATAGTGTATGTGAGGGTTTAGAATTGATCGTGAGCAGGGGTTCCCATGTGAGAATTGTTCAGTTGAATTTTTTCTATACTCACGAAAAAAAAAAAAATTATAAATTAAATAAATAAAATTGCGTATGTTTATATATATATATATATATATATATATACATACATATCTGCACATACACGAAAGCAACAATAAAATATTAATGAAAATAAATAAAACCCACCCACAAAATTCTTCAGCTGATTCAACAAAAAGAAAAAAAATTTTTGTGAATATTCTACGAAAATTCTTACAATAAAAGTTTTACTGTGCAAGACAAAAATTTCATTTTATCTTGAAATTATTAATAAATAATAGACTTGCAATGTGCTACAATACGATATTAAATAAAAATTTAATAATAGAAAATTATACTGATTATAAAAATATTTTTTTTTTTCCACTAAATGAAAAAATGGAAATATTGAGGAAACAAATTTGTTTAAGTTTAAATATTTGTTTGCACCCACGCTTCATCTCTCTATTGTAGCAGGACGAGAGGAATTTACGTAGTAAAGGCAAAATATAAAGGTACAGTCACGTCATTTACTACCAAAGGGAACCTTTTATATATATTTGTTAGAGACTGGACACATACAGTATACGATCGACGCAGTTTTTTTTTTTCGACAGGAGTGACGGAATCCCTATAAATAGCATCGACAGTGTATAAGTAATAAATTCCGTAATAATTATACAGTGCAATGCACAGTAATAAATCGGCGAGAACAAATGAATAAATAAACAGCGAATAAAATGAAATATTAATTCATTTTAAATATTATTTTCTTATTTTTTTTTTCCATTTTTCTTTGGTAAAATTGATAAACAGTTGCACATTCAGATTAATATCTTATCAAAAACATTAATTTTTTGATATATCTCCAATTATGGTTGTCTACGTAGTCACTTTATATTTTATTTCTCTCAATTTTATTTTTTTTAAAATATAAAAAAAATATTTAAAAAAAAACTAAATTACTTTTTCTAATCTCCAAATCAATTAGATCAAAAATTATAAATCAAATTGAGTGAAATAATTGTTTACATTCATATATATATATATATATTGCTACGTCCTAGATGTAATTTAGTTTATAATTTTGTTTTTTTGTTTTTGTATTATTATTAAATTGAATTACCTGGTAGTGCTCTTGAAAAAGTTGTCGCTCTCACGATTCATCAATTCACTACGAAATCGCGACATCTCATCCTCCATTTTTCTCATCTCAGCATCAAAGCGTTCACGAATATTTGAAAATTCGCTATCAATGACGCTAAAATCGCCAAGTTTAATTGGAATGTTGCGCTTGATACCACTGTCTGCCATTTTTTTATCTTCAATATTAATATTACTATAATTTTTATGTGTTTGCTTTGTAAACATGATTATAAATAAATTGAAAAAATTAATTTAAATTTAAATTTCTTCACACTTAAAAATTTTTTTCACACACTTACTCTCACTTGAATGAAGCTGCGTTTAATTTTATTGATAAATTTGGTTTTCTCGCCCAATTATATATTTAATATAATTTTATATTTTTCAATGAATGTAATATGTATATATATATATATATATTTATAAATATATATTATTTTTTTCGTTTAATTGAATGCAAAACTATATCAATGTATTTAATCATCAACGACTGGTACAATAATGAAAGGCGCACGCCGACGACAACTCCTTAAATAGCTTTGCGATCAGTCGTATGTGGTCGACTCGTGGGTGTTCGGAATAATTCGATATTATTCGGGTCAACTCGGTTTTTGTACGATGTGTATAAACAGATTGGAATGCCTTATTTCGAATCAAATGATATGAGCATTTATAATACATAAATAATGTAATTTTAATACTTAGGGAAATATATAATCTACTTTTTCAATCTAAAGTACAATTCATTTTCAAATATTTAATAAATAGATTTAATATATTGATGAATCTTTTATGGCTTATACTGTTTCATTTTGATATTTTTTTAAATATATTAAATATCAATGTTTATTAATTTGGATCAAAAATTTCTAGATTATTATTGTAAAAAATATTAATATTAATTATGTTATTGTTATTCCAGCTCACGCCATAGATTATTATGTACGTTATAGTGTTATAAAATTGGTTAGCAATTTATTCGTTTTGAAAATAACACGGAAATTATTTCGAAAAAAAAAAATAATAATTATGAAAATAATATATTGAAATTTTATTTTTTTTCAATAAGGCTATCATTTACTTGGTCAGATAATTGTTTCTCGACCGGTATAATTGTACTAATTAACCTCTTTGATTTATAAATCAAATTCCTATTAATATTTCTTAGAAAAAAAAATATTCTTATAATTAAAAATTAATTTCACTTCTATTAAAATTTATATAATTGAAAATACATAGAGCCAATTGTTCATCCATTTTTATCTTTAAATTATTCACATTTAAATATGAACATACAAATTGAAAATAAAATAAAATTCATTAGATCATTACGAAATGTATGATAGACTTTGATACTTTTATCCAGATCCACGTAAATTTACACAAACTAAATACAATTTTATTACGATGACTAATGAAATAAAATGATGAATTATAATGCCAATTTGAAATACACCATCCAATCATCTTATATTTTAATCACAATGATGAAGAGAATTATTTTGGCTCCCTCATCCTCACATAAATAAATATACCTATATCTGCATATACATACAAGTATATAAATAACGTAATGCAAATCATTGGCATTACGAGTCATCTTGTACTCTAATAGCATCGTATGCAAATTTATTTTATGCATACATCATTAACAAATAGATGTAAATTAATAGCAAGGACAAATATAATTCACCATATATTAAAAACAATTAAATATAGTTCTACATTTACAATTCAATTTCTCGAAAAATCTAATTTATCATTTCGTTGTCGCCCATTTGTTTCTTACTTTCCAATCCAATAATTAATCAATCAATTAATTTCATTTATTTCAAGAGAGATATTGAAAAATATTCTCATTATAGTACCAGAAAATAATAAATGATAGATTTTAGGCATCAATTGTGCCTAAAAATTGACAAATTCGCATCCTTTGTCAAGGTCTCAACTTTATTATTATTATTATTATTATTATTATTATTATATATTGTTTAATTCTCGGCAAGTTTTCCATATACTAATTGATGGATACACTGATTATTCTAGAACGTCTGCTGTCTACATGTCTATAAACATGAGTGTAAACCGGAATATGTATAACAAAAAAAAAATGTCAAGACTAATGCGGGGGCGCATTTTGTATGTCGCTCTCAGAATAAACATGTGACGTAGCGGGAATATTAACGTCAAGATACCGTTTGCATCATCAACGTTCTATTCGTATTATTCATATATACATACGAAAGCAAAAACAAATAGATATACTTATATGTACATATCTATTGCTGTATTATGTCGCCTTCGCGTTGTTGTAAAGACGATGAGGTGTCGTAGTTATTTTGTAATAGAATTGTTAATGTTTAATATTTGATTTTACCAAATTATGTAGAAGCAAATTGAGAGAAAAAATAAATAGAGCAAATAGAGAGGAAGAAAGGGAGAAATAGAATTATAATGAATGGCTAATGATTTAATTAATTATTATTGGGATTAATTATAATTTAGTTTAGAAGAATGAATGAAATTCTTGAATTATTTTTCCTCACTGCTCAAGGACATGGGTTATGTCAGAGTGTATTTTTGTGCGTTAGAACGAAGTGGTATCAAGTCATGCGATGAATCTATATGGACTTGATAGCGTTTGATTTTGAAGAGTAGAATGAATGAGAAATCGAATGCGGAACTTTTATTACGCGCATTGTTTTTAATTTTGAGCTATTAATAATTATGCATCGGTATATCGATGCAATTCAAATCATCGCGATGTTATATGAATATGTGATGCAATTTAAAATTTAATTGATTGCTATTAATTGATGTGTGTTGTAATTTTGTTGATGATACATCGACAGTTGATTGCAATCGATTTTTGCACTGAATCGTATTTTTTTTTTTTTTTTTTTAATGTGGATGATGATGAATTTCATTTCATTGAATCATTCATGTGTTTGTGTACGGTGTATTGTACATAAAAAGTAAAGTCAACTTTTAAAAGTGTGTCAATGCCAACATATAAGAGGTAAAAAGAACATGGACCAAACATATTCATATGGATACATATATAGGTGCACTGGTGGTGAAACGAACGATTCAAAAGTTTTCAGATTCAATCCATGTATTTGGACAGTTATATCTTTGTAAGATTCTTTTTATTCTGGTTCATATTTTTTTTTTAATTTTTCGCGAATTTTATGAAGTGAATATTAATTCGTTAATTTTTTTGGTATTTTTATACTAGAGACTCTCATATTTATGTTTCTTATAAATAATAATTGAACTCTTTTATAAGTTTATAAAATGTAAAATAATAAATTAATCAGTTCAGGAATTGTGAAAAAATAATTAATGCAATTTGAATAAACTTTCAAGTGTAGAATTAAATTATTGAAAAGGAAAAAAGTGATCTTGAATTACATACCTTTGTCATCTTTATTATTTATCCACTGTATTCAAAGTAATCAGATGAAAAAGGGCCAAGGAATGAGTCACCACCAACTCGACAAATATGACATCATTTTTGTCTCCAGATATATGTATACATGTATATGTACATATATGACAGGGTCACATAATACTTCGATTTCTCGCCAATCAAATTCTTTCATAATATATTCAGCTCTAAGAAAATTAACCCAGAGATAATATTTGATATCAAATCCAAATAAATTTTTAAATTTTAATTCATCTGTGATTACTGTTGATTACCACAAAATCTATTTAGACATATCCATCATTGTCATATATATTTTTTTTCTTCCAAAAGTGGCTGTAGTCAATGGTTTCAACAACGTTGATAAAACTGATGCAAAATTCTGCATCATTTTATTGATCCATCCATATTGTTCTTGTATTTAACTCTCTGGAAGCATAAAAATGGAGACAAATCAAACAAATTATGATTATCATTGAACTGAAAATGAAAATAATATAAATAAAATTTTATATTTATTAGTAATTATAAACTTACATAAATCCATTTAAAATCGTTACTAAGTATTTCATGTGGATGTATCATAACAATATGTATATGCCCAATAATCATTTTTATATTTCAGGAAGCCTGTTTTTCTGATAAGTGATATGTTAACGATTATTTGACATGATGCATTAATCATTCTGGAATAACAATTAGTAATTATTACTACAAATCTATATAATATTTTATGTATAAATATTATTTTAATGAATACTTTAAGATAATAAATTACCAATAATTTATGTTCTTTTTTCTCTTTATGATTATCATGAACATAACCTTACTTTTATTTGGAGCGCAATTCAAACTAAACAAATGAACAACCCTCAAATACTAGAATAGAATTCTAATGTATAGGATTAAGGATAAAGAAAATATATAAACTTTATAAATTCATATATGTTAAATCAAACAAAAAAAAATAATTTCTGAGAATGCTTTTGATAAATTATTTTAATATAATTAGTATAATAGTCTTCTCTAAAAAATAATTAACTCTTTTGTTTACCTCAGTCGGTAAAGTTTGCCGCTGTTTATCCCGACGACAGATAAAGTAGTTTTAAAAACTCATCACTTGCGTGTATGTATATATATAGATCAGACGAGCTACTACTGAGGGGTAAAGAGGTGGCAAGTGAAAAGCAAGTTTTGAATTAGTTTATGAAAACATCGTGACGCAATATGGTCTGATCCGCGTGTACGTACCGATTGGTTGCTTGAATAATCGAATGATCATCAGCTTCATTAGTGTTGCCTACTGCATTTGACACCTTGTACATTATTAATTGTCAAATGTATTTGTTTACTTATCAGGCCAGTTGAAGCAAAAAAAAAAAGTAGAAAAACAGAAGTCATTGAGGAAAAAAAAAATTGTAATATATTACAAACGGAAATGGCGGATTCAGGAGGTTGGGTACCTACCCAAGAAAATGATTTTTCACAATTTCCAGTCAGTGATAATTTCATTCTGTCAGATTGTATCGATGACGGTACGTACAGTACTTATCATTTAATCAAATTCATCTTATGGTAATTGAAAGTACAATTACTTCCATTAAATAACAATAGTATTAAAAATCTTAGATTGCCAATAAATTAAATTAATTAATTATTGATATAAATACAAGATTTCGCATTCATATTTGATTTTTTACTCACTATTATTACATTAATTTGCTTTGTTATTTATCTTTTGTTAATATATATTCCACTATTATTGTTAATTAAAATGATTTATGAATTTCAAATTGGATTTAATTTTTATAGATTTTTTGAAAAATTGCGAGAGCGAATTAATGAGAAATGAAAATCTTTTTGGTGATGAAACATTTTTGTCCGATTTGGGTGGACCAATTGCATTGGAAAATGATCAATTTGATTTTCTTAATATGAGCACCGACAATGACTTTAAAGATTCAACTATTGTCGATGAATTTGAGGATTCAAATGTTATAATGATGTCAACTGAAACTCCTAAACAAGAGCCTCAGCCACTGCAGCCGAAGCAACGATCACCACAGCAAATTAGTGTACCGCCAACGATAACGGCGGAGCCAATAAAATTAACAACAAATCAACCACCAAGAATTTCAGCTCCACAATCTACAGCAGCAGTTTTCACATCGCAATATACTATTCCACAGAATGTTAATTTCACCGTACAATCACCTGTTGTTACACTCGCGCCAGTTCCAGTTGCTGCAAATCAAAGACTGGTTGCTTCATTGATGCCTGCAAAACTTATAAAATCAGAATCGGTGTATCCAAGAGTATCACAAACTGTTACATCTACGTCAGTTCAACATCAAATTCATACTCTTGTTAATACTGCTAATGGAACAGTACTTGCAACAGGTAATTATTAAACATAGTAATAAATTAATTGACTCATTAGTTAGTTATCGAGATAATTTTTGAAGAAATTAAAAAATAAATGTATTTTCTGATTGAGATCGAAGGAAAAATTAATTTAAATTATTTTCATTTAGGAATTCCTGTGATGTTGGACCCCGATAAAGTTCAAATTAATCGCGTTAATACTACATCAACAATGGGTGTACCAAAAGTGAGAGAAGTAAAAAGGAGCGCGCACAATGCTATTGAAAGACGATACAGAACGTCAATAAATGATAAAATAATTGAATTGAAAAATATTATTGTTGGAGTTGATGCAAAATTAAATAAATCCGCGATTTTACGTAAAACAATTGATTATATCAGATTTCTTCAAAATTCTAATGCCAAATTAAAATCAGAAAATATGGCATTGAAAATGTCTGCACAACGACAAAATTTGCGTGATATTTTATCTTGTGGTGAGCTCACACCACCTCGTTCAGATACAAGTGAACCATCGCTTTCGCCAGCTCCTGCACCGCTATCGCCTGCATCACCAGCATTATCATTGAAAGAAGATCCGGATATTATGCAACAGCAACAACGCATACCTATCAGTGGTCTTCGTGATCATACACGACTTACTCTTTGTACCTTTTTATTTATGTGTCTTGCATTCAATCCATTGGGCATTGTATTAAGTAATGTTGGTAAAATGAGTGACAATTATGGCAGTACAAAATTGGATGGACGAACAATATTAACGCATCAAGGTAATTCTAATAATAAATATCACTGTACTGGAAAAATGTTTTTCTAATTTCAATTAATATGTTGATAATTGCAAGTTAATATCTAATTTAAAATCCAAATTCTTTTCTCCATGTAGAATTTATTTCAATATTTCAATTACAAAAAATCTACACAAATAATTTGATTTTATATGTAAGTATACATGAATATATTTATATTTTTTTATTCTACAGATCAAGATGATGTTGATTCAACAATATGGAGCAGTTTAATCATTTGGATTATAAATATTTTACTGTTGGCCGGTGGATTGTGTCGCCTTCTTCTTTACGGTGATCCAATTGTTTCAACTGAAAGCAAAACATTTATAGAGCTTCGTCGTTGGCGACGTCAAGCTGAATTTAATATGTCAATTAATGATTTTGATAAAGCTCACTCAGATTTAAATCAATGTCTTCGTTATTACGGACGTTCAATACCGTCAACGCGTGTGGAAATTGGTTTAGCAACTTTATGGCAGGTTGTACGTCAAGTTCTTCATAAATTGTGGATTGGCCGTTGGGTATTACACGTTGGCAAATGGTTTTCTGAAACATCTGAGAAACAACAAGCCGAAACATCAGTGATGGAATTGGCAATGATTTATCAACGAATTTTATGCCTACGATTGTCACAAGGCTCTACTGAAGGCACATTATTTTTGGCACTGTCGTCAATTAATTACGCCGAAGCTGCTGGTGAATGTATTCCCAAACTTTCTTTGGTGGAAATTTATTTAAATGCTGCTTTGAGCTTTAAACAATCGCTGTTTCCATTTATTCACAAGTATTATCTTGGTAAAGCAAGATTTGTACTATCTACGTGCGTTATTGCGCCAACATTTAAATGGATCACAACACCCGAGGGTATACGATTTATTATTTCGAATAAATGGCAATATGGCGATTGTTCAACAAGTGAATTTACTTCACAAAGTAGCAAAGCTTATCCATTATCATTTGCCGCAAGAGCATATAGAGAATATTTAATCGGACAATGTTTGAGACTTCTCACGGGAACTGCTGGCGATTCTCATGCGTCCGTAATTCTGAATCTTGCAAAAAATGCTGTTAATTCAGCTAATGTTGAATGTTGTTTTCCTGGTAGTGAAAATAGCTCGACAGAAAAGTGTGAAGATAATATTGGATTGTGGTGGGGTGCAGTTTTTTGCGTAGCGGCTAGTTGGCGACTTGGTGAAGAGGATTCAGCTGCATGGACAATTGTTGAAAGCAAATTTCCATATGAACGTAACTATGATGAAAATGGCAGTACATCAACCGATAATCCATTGTCTCATGCAGTTTTTCGTTTACTCCAAGCCGCTAAACGTCCAACTAATTTATCTTCGATTCGACTTGTTGATCAAGCATCAAAATTCTTGGAGCATTCCATGGTTTACTATCACTGCAGACAACAATCATCTCATAATGTTCAGGTTATAAAATATGATATAACATCAAATATTAGTATGAAAAATTATTGCTCATATTTTTTTTGTAGTAGCATTTTAATATTGATTATCTGATACGAGTGTGCATTGTAGTTGCATTGCATAGATGATAAATTGTGCAATACTTCGACAGTGCAACTCTCGTGGCAGTAAAAAACAACGAAAAACGGGAGAATTTCCATTTCTTTGTTTTATCTTTACAAGTTGAAAACAAAAAAGAAGATTAATAATGTTGTATAAGATTTTTTTTTGACATAATTTTTTATGAATATTTCAGTTGGTTCAATTATGGGTTTGCGACTGGCTTTTGGAATTTCGAACGATTTTATGGCAAGAATTGTCCAGTGAAGTTAATCAGCCAGGTATAAGTGTTTTCCTCGCTGGTTTCCAACGCGATTTATCACGTCTTCGACAATTGAGCAAACACATCCCAGTAAGATTTTTTAATTATAAATTATTATATGTTACCATATTTATTTAAATTATTTACATGAAAAATATTGTTATTTTATTTATTTTATTTACAGTCTGTTTTGCCAAGGGTATTTCTCTATGAAGCAACAGCTAGAATTATGGCTGGCGCCGCGCCAGTAAAGACACAAATACTTTTAGATCGGAGTTTGCATCACAGAAATTCACGTTCATCAATTATTTGCGGAAAAGATCGATCGCAGGATAATGGCAATGGTGAGCGCGAGCACGCTGCGGCACTTTATCTCGCCTGTCGACATCTCCCATCACTTTTATTAGCGTCACCTGGTGAACGTGCTGGTATGCTTGCAGAAGCAGCTAAAACTCTAGAGAGAATTGGAGATCGAAAAAAATTACAGGAATGTTATGAACTTATGCGTCAATTAAGTCCAGCTATTTCTGCTAATTGAAAAAATTATTTTTTTCTCATTCGCACTGGCATATTTGTACACAGTTTGTTTCATTGTAAATACGCATACTTTACTATATTAATCTTGAATATGTATAATATTTTTCTAGAATTAGCAGAGCATTAAATTTATAATGTTTATAAAACAAGAAAAATTTATTATTGATGGTTTACCAAGAATTTTGGTATAAAATTTGAAAAATTAAACTAAATAAAAATGTTTGACATTAATATTATATTTAATATTTATTTCTTTTCTTTCTTTATTTTTTTTTTTAATGGCTAATTTGTTTTACATTCGAATAGAATTTGATAGTCAATTTAACATATACTCTATTGAAATAATATTATAAATGTGTATGATTTGACAAACCAATTATGTAACCCAATTTTTTATTATAACTTTTTTTTTCATTTACTTTCAATGTGGACTAGTATTTTTTTTCTCTTATATAAAGTGAAATAATAAATAAAATTCACACGGGCACGCAATAAGAAGAGCAAAATACGGAAGAATTGAAGTTCTGATCCACTCTCTTATACACTAATTTCATAATTGGCTGACAATTAACTGCAATTGGATGCTACTTTCGTAATTTACCATTATTTTACATTATTATAATGAGAGAATTGTACAAATCTTATTTAATTATAACAAATTCTCACTGTAAATAGTAATTTGATTACAGCATGACATTTAGTTGCAGTCCCTTGATTGATAAAAAAGAATGTATCCAGTTTCTGATGTTTTATGTATATCAGATGTGAGCCCATAGAAATCTGCTATATTCGATGCATCAATTTTCTAAAATAGAAAAAAAAAATAATTATAACCTAATGAATCATAATCATTTTTCTTTTTTTTATATTTAAAACATACATCAACTGCATCGTCATCAAAAAGCAACCAGAAACCATGACTCTTGACTATTGAAATGTAGTGTCCTCGATTAGGTCCACTTCCGCAATGTATGACAACTGCTACTAAATCATAGAGTCGATCTGGATTGACAGCATCGTCGCTCTATAATTCAATTAATTATTTTATTTAATGAGCAACACAGATAAATATTAGATTATAAATAAAAATACCGCATTGAACATAAAAGTATTGAAATGAATTGAATTATGAATTAAGGTTAATATAATATTTTATTGACTTCAATCAAATTGCAATAAGTAGTTCAAGTTTTGATTATTCAAGGGCACAATATCAATAATATAATTTAAATGAATTAATTTTTTTAAATAAATGATTGAGAATATTTTTTTGTGAAATCTGATCCAATAATTTACTTAGAATAGAAATTGAGAAATAAATAGATAGTTAATAATTATTAATAATTAATTAATACTTGATGGACCTGGTGTATTGTCATATAGTAAATAATTTATGTATTGTTTATTAGTTACTTACAGTGTTGAAGAGCCTCAATTCCAATGGAAATACTACTCTGTGAGAAACTTTAATATGCCGATTATATTGCTCTACGTATTTAAATCTTTTTAGATGAAGGGCAAGAATCATTGGCAATTTCTTTAATCGCATTCGTTTCTGTAATCAAAAACATAAATTGATTTGAATATTTCAGATAAGTGTATAATAATTTAACTTGATAAGAAAAAATATAGTTATAATGTAATGAAATTTTCTGCACTTACTTGAGCTTCTTGATAACTGCTACAATGATCGCATTTAAATTTATTGTCGCTGCAAAGAGTTTCTGTATTTGAAAAACATTTGAGACAATAAGTAATGGAGGTATTTTGATCAACATCAACTTGTAAATCAAAAAAATCTTCATCCTTGCTTGAAACAGTCTCACAATTAAGGCAGCGAGTTTCCGAAGTTAAAATACCCTGAAATATTTCATGTACCCAGGTGGGCTCTGGAGGCGTTCCTGCATCGCCTGCGCCAGCTTTACCATTTGGAACTTGACTTTGATTTCTTTCCGCTAATAAATTCATAAATTCACAATCACTTTAACATTATTGTTTAATGATAATTATATATTTATAGTGCAATTAGTCAATGGGAAGTTCTGAATGAACTTTGAGCAATTGAATAAATCAAATCAAAATTAAAATTCATAATTATAATAATTAGAAAAATTAAAAGACACTAAATACGATATGAAATTTCGAGTAATAGTAATAATTTTTCATCTTACCCAATATAATTTCATTAATATGATTTATAAGAAAATTCAAAAATTCATGAGCATCTTGTTGCATATAATTATCAAATTCCTCTGTAATAAAAAAATATATCATAACAATATAACAATAATATGGAAATATTGTAAATTAATCATCAAATCAATTAATAAATCATTTCATATCTTGCCTTTTTCTTTCCTTAATCTAGCAATAAATTTCTTAGGTGCTATTGAACCAACTTTCTTCTTTTGCGTAGCAATACTATAAAATAAATCTGCCAAACATGTTAATAAAGTCTCTTTGGTTCGTTTATTCCTAGCTTTATATTCCAATACTTTTTCCCGAAATGGTCGACAGAAATAAAGTGCTTGAAGAACTGAATTGCTATAGCAAGTATTTCCAAACTGTAATTATATTGAATTGAATCAATTAATAATACATAAAATAACATAACACAAAATATTATTGCAATGTAAATCAATCAATGAAAAAATATCTTTACATTAATCAAACCAAAGTAATGTTCATTTGGTGGAAATTGATCAGCTCCAATATTCCTCTCTAATTGAGATATATTTGCGCCCTAAATAACAAACAATATGAAACATTATTCATAAATATTTATTAACAGTATCTTAGAAACAGTATCAAACACTAAAATAAATTAATAACATTTTTAACTGTTAAAATTTGAATATTAACTCACCATTTTACCATTTAACTTCGGTAACAATATATGAGGCAATTAATAACGATCGTCCCCCGTCCATATAAACATAATTGTACTCAAATTCCATGGGATTTCATTTGTTCAATCGTCACTGATAGAATATATAAAGGTATAAAAGTACTAGCTTATCAGCACACCTACTATCATCATTAAAATTACCTTCAATTCAATCATGTGTATATAACGCCGGACAATATTATATACTAACAATAAACGAATTAAATATAAATAATATCTAATTATAATTAATAATTCGTTGTATAATATAATTTATATATTGTATTATTCGTTTACGTCGCAAAATGCAAAATAATGTATTACATATTTTTCTATTCGTTTCTTCCAATAGGCCTCCGCAATACCCTATGTAAGAATTTATATATACATAAATATATATTTGCTGTATGTACTATATGCATATGCATATGTACATACATAATACATATGTAATATATAAAAATTGTTTATCAAGAGTATCCTCCCTCTCACGGCCGTATTTGATACTACATCATGATAATTTTGTTCATATATATACATATATGTATTTATGTATATATCAGCTTAGGTTAGGTTACATCGAATAACTCGGTGATACCACTATGGTTCCACTGTGCATTTATACAATGTGAATATGAATTACCGACAGAGTTGAAAAAAAATAATTTTAATTGAGTTTGAATAAATTAATTAAATAAATGACGAAAGCTACGTATTTTAAACTCTATAGAATATGGATATGCAAAGCTTTAAAGCTTTGTTTTTTTTTCATTTGATTTATTAATAATTGGGAATAATTTTTTGAAGAATCATCTTGATCTACTTTATCCCTAGTGACTTAGTTCCAGAAACCGCCATTTTTCGATGGGGGCTCTTCAGTCGAAAAGTACAATTCAGACTTCAGAGAAAAGTAAAGTTATGGTATCACTGTAATTCCAGTACTCCACTAGTCCACTGGCATTCTCGCGTCATTACAATTATTAATAACAATTGTATTTACATACAACGTTTTAGTTCAGTAGTGCCTACTTGTGATACAAAATAATTTTATTTATTCGGTTAACTCATCAGTTCAACAATGGTAATTATTTATTCAATAATAACTAAAATATAATAATTTATAGATACATAACATAACCTATAATAAAACAATATCATCAGTAATTTAATTATCATATTTCTATTAATGATTTAATAAAATATTTATTATGAATAATGATACATAATTACTTGTTAAACAGCAAAGACCAGACGATCACAGGAGAAAATGGAACCGAGAGGAGTACGAGAGGATTGCTCTTCAACGACTACAAGAAGAAATTGCAGAGGAAGAACTTGGTTTGCCAAAACAACCTGCTGTGAAGAGAGAATTACTAAAACAACGAGATTATAAAGTTGATCTCGAGTCAAAACTCGGTAAAAGTGTAGTAATTAATAAAAATACACCATCCTCTCAAACTGGAGGGTAAATATTCTTCTATTGCATACATAATATATTCCATTTATACAATTGTGAGTCTTAATGATTAATTCAATTTAAATATTTTTATTATTTCAGATATTATTGCAATGTTTGCGACTGTGTTGTGAAAGACTCCATCAATTTTTTGGATCATATCAATGGAACAAAACGTAAGAATGAATCCATGAACATATATTGTTATATATAATATCATTTGTTTAGATAATTTGAATTGATGTAATTAATGTTATTTTAATAGATCAGCGTAATTTGGGTATGTCGATGAAGATTGAGCGATCGACATTAGATCAAGTAAAAGCACGATTCGCTGCTAACAAAAAGAAAATGGAGGAGAAGAAAAAGGATTATGATCTAGAGCAACGAGTGAAAGAATTAAAGGAAGAGGTTAAGATCAATTTTTATTTTTTCTCTATTTGTTTGATACAAAGAAATAAGGATTGAATTTTGTTTGATACAAAGAAATAAAGATTGAATTTTTTTCTTACAGGAAGAGCGAATCAAGGAGTATAGGAAAGAGAGGAGAAAAGATAGGAAAAGAAAAATTGAAGAGGCAAATGAAGAAGAAGCTGGTGGTTCTGATGAGATGGCTGCAATAATGGGGTTTTCAGGATTTGGTACAAAGAAAAAATGAAAGTTTATGTGATAAAATTTAATTATTAAATTGAACGAAAAAAAGTATAAAAAATTAGTAAGATAGTTCTAATTTCTATGACGATATATTTTATATAAATAATAATATATAATTAAGTTTCATTTATTACAAAACAAAATATGAACTATTGATTATAAATTAATTGTATACACTAGTGAAATTAACATGAAACAAACACTCCTTGAAATTTAATATATCCATACATTCAGTAATTTTGTACATATTAAAAATTAATTACACAAAAATAAATGATAAGTTAAAAATTTCTAATATTAAATTAATTATCGAAACCCTATTAAAAATATTAATATTACATATGTTTAACAATTTTTCATATAAATAACAAACTGATGGCTCAACTCTGAATAATAATTTATGTGAGAAGAAATTATAATTTTCAAAATATCCACACGTAAAATAATGAATTAAATAATAATATGTAGACAAATTTGTCGAATGGGTTATTAAAAGTATCTTTCGTTTTACTCATTCATTCAGTCATCACTTTCACTAGATTCAAGTATTTCTAAAGCTTTGTTGATACTAAATTCAATTTTCTCCATTGAAATATATTCTATTGTTATTTTTTTATTAATCAAAATATTTTCCAATGTCTCCAAATCTTTATCATATTCCGAACAAAAATCTGATAGCTTAAAAAACTTTTGTTCTTTACACTCCATATTTCGTTGTTGAGTATTATAACTCGTACAAAATATTTCAGAGTCAATATTCATAGCCGTTTCATTATTACTGGAATGAATCAATGGCAAAAAAGGCTGACGATCTAATAAATCAACAGAAACTTGCGTTGAAATAGTTTCTAATCCAGGTGCTACAGATGCATTGATTTCTGTCAACATTTCATTGATATCTGGTGTCAATGTACATGTTGTTCTTGAATCCTGTGTGGATATTTCATTTTCAGGGCAATCAAAGTCTTCAGAAGTCATTTTTTCCCATGTACCTCTTGAATTTTCATGATTACTCCGCATTGGAGATACTGAAAAATTTTGATCCAGATTTGACTTCAATGAAGATTTCCATTGAATTGATGATGACTTGGTACATATATGTGATATTGACATCTTCGTTCTATCATTATTCTCAAAAACTTTATTGAATGAATTGGTATGAAGATATGAATTTCTTCTAGAAGACGGCGGAGAAATATTCGGAAGCGAAAGTTGAGATTGTGGAAGTCTATCAATACTTTCATTTGATATTGTTTGTGAAGTATAATACTGATGAATTTCAATATCGATCGCGGAATTCTTAGTGAATGTTTTATGATATTGGTGTTCATAATTAGATTTAGAAATTTTTGACGGTGACGGTGGAGTATCTGTTAAATCAAAATAATGACGTTTTATTCCACTTTGTAATGTGCGCGTTGGAGAGTACGACTGAGATTCTTCCAATCTAAATCCCGATTGTAATAAAATTTCATTGTCACAGTTACTGACGAAATTTTGTTTTTGATATTTTTTTGCACAAATTTCAGAAAATAATTCTTTAGGTTTTGTATAATGCATATGATCTGAATGTAATTGCATTGATTTTGAATTTATTTTCATATTTTCAAGAAATGATTTTGGATCTGCTTTCAATGAAGAATCTATCGGGCTTTGACGAATAATTTCATCAATATTATCATTAGATATAATATGGGTCTTTGATTCCAGCTGAAAGTGCTCTAAAAATTCTAATGATTCCGGCGAGATTGTCTTCATTTTATATTGCTCTTTTTTCGTAGTTAAACATTCAACTACATCGCAATTATTTTTTTTCAAAACATTACTAAACCGTTGTGAATAATCGTTGCTTTCACGTAGTGGTTTAAGTTTAGTTCCTCCTGTTAATTGATTAGTATTGATATTTTTATTTGAAACTTTAACATCCGAGTCATTAAATTTAGATAGTAAAGACCTTTTAATTGATTTTCTATCAAACGCAACACCATTATTTTCGTCACAAGTATTTTCTTTGAAGTCATCATTAATTGTTTGCAAGCATTGTTGACTTTCAGGTGAAATTAATTCGTATTTTATTTTCATCTCTGATTCGTTAATAAAACGATTTTTAGAATTATTGTTGATAATAATTCCATTATTGACTAACGATGAAAGTGCTAATCTGCTAACTGGATTCTCCACAATGGAATTGACTTTCGATTGTCGCCAATAATTCTCCATTCTCCTATTTTGTTTGACTATTCCTTCGGTGAATGTTCTCCCTCTGTTATACAAATTCGTGACACGTTGATTTTCTTGGATCCACATATGTGTCTCAGGTTTTGTTTCGAATTTATTAATGCAAGGAATAATTTTTTTATTTACTACCTTAAATGCAATCGGTATCCTCGTCTTCTTTTCGGTTTTTTTCTGAGATAATTCTCTGGCAATGGCGCCAGTTACTTTTCCAGCTCCTGTTCTGTAATCAAAATCATTCATAAAATTATAAATAAATAAATTAATAAATATATTAATAATTAATAGATAGATATGAAGATGTCATATCATTTAAAATTAGGACAGACAAGTTAAGAAAAAATAATTTGAGATTAGTTATTGAATTAAAAGTACCTGACGATGTTACCGCACATTGACGGTATCCCGAATTTCACCAATGCTTTTCCTCTTAGTTGTTGTTCAGGTAAAAATGGATATCTCACTTTTAATAATGCTATTTCTCTAGCAATTATATTGTGCCAATTATTACCAGTTGGTACTTTAACAATAACTCGCGCAATCCATTTGTCTACAATATTAAAGCACTTATCTTTACATTTAATTTCATTTTTTCCTAGAAAATTAATGTTTTCTTTATTCTCATTAGAATATTCATTATTATTATTATTGTAATAATCATTAATATTTTCTTCGAGTTTAACACAATTTAATGGTAACAAATTTATGGTTTTTTCATCCATGATTAATGTTTTAACAGGAGAATATTTGTAACGACAGATACAAAGAAATCCTTTATGAAACTGAATCGGTTTTTATTATACTTACTCTATGATTCTGCTTTTCTTTGTTTTTTTTTTTTATGAGCTTGCAAGCAACGGATTTTTTTACGCGCCACCTAGTACAAAGAAAATTTTGAATTCCCAGTCACAACGCTACCTGACGACATGAAGGGTAACTATAATTATTTATCATCGTGTTTTTCTCATTTATAACTTGTAATGATCATTAAAAATTTTGTATTTCATAATATTAATTTTCTCCGTAATTATTTTTAATATTCCAGCATCATCCATTAATTATTCTTGATAACTATGAATAAATTTTATTAAAAATTTTCATGTGGCTATATTTAGTATTTTTCGCGCGCACATCAAGATGGTGGTGCTCTCTTGTGTCTGTTTTCTGAAGTCTATTGAAAAGGAATTTGTTCCTGCACCACTTCAGACAATGGAAATGTAACTCCAAAATGTTTATTATACTCAACAATTAATAGGTAATAATTATTATATATTATTACTTTGAAATAAATATATATTCATTATTAACTGAACAATATTTTTTACATGTTATTTTATATTAATGGCAGTCAATAGGCCAATAATGTCAACCAACGCAATCGTAGTAAGCACGTCATTTTATTTGTTACCTTTTTTAATTTATTTCGTATTATTAGTTTGAAAAATGAAAAATCATAATCTCTGCATACAAAATATTGCAAAATATAATATAATTTTTATATATAATTAGTCATAACAAAAATATCAAACAAATTGCAAATTATAACCTTAATCTTCATGAAAATTTTTCTGAAAATTCGCATCTTTATTAATTTATAATTATTCACTGATTTCAAATGAAATCCATACTATTTATCAGTCTATAATAATTTTCATTATTTTCAGGCGATAATAATGTCATTGGAGAATGACATAACCTTATATAATACAAAAGAGACAATTTTGAACTATATCTTATAGTTTATATAAATGGAATTGAATAAAAATCAAATACAAACTATAAAAAAAATATTCTACCATCAGAAAATGAGGTAATTGTTAAGTATAAAAAATTTACACATTCTTTCATCATGAATTTATTCATTTAAATAATTTAATAAAATCAATTGAACAATATAATCAGGTTAAATAAATAATACACACATGTAAAGTAGATTTGAGCCATGGTTTAAAATTATTTTATGTAACTATCTTTATTTATAAAGATACTCATAAGTAATGAGAACCAAAATTAATTCATAAAATAATTTATAGAAGAGTTCCAATTGGATATTTGAAATCGTACTGGCAATTTTAATTTTGTATACTTCTTTCAATTTTTCTTTTATCTCTAAATTTGAATGAATTCAAACGAGAAAATCGGCAATATACATGGTAATTCAAATGAATGGAATTAATTTAATAGGAAAAAATGAAGAAAAAAAATAGCACTGAACGATGCTGAAGAAATACATAGAGTTCCCCGTTCTATCTGACTGTAGATCCCCACTTCGGTAGCTCCATTGCTTTATTACAACAGCAGCTCGCTGTATGAGAAGGTAAAGATTCACATGGAATAGGTATATCGTGAGTGTACACGACAGCCATCAGATCTGTGCATAGCTTCTGTGCGTTAGCAGTGGCATTTATTATATTAGAAAAAAAAATTAAATTTAATTGAATAATAAATTACTAAAGTGTTGATAAATTTTTTTATAATTCTTTGTTTGATATTGAACTTGAAATAAACAATCATATCATTCATTTTGAATGTACGCGTGGGTGAAAGTGATGGAGTTAAAAAAGAAAGTAATAGAATTCATGCACGTCAGATTGCGAATTAGATGATTGTTATTATATGTTTGTTCATTTATTATTTGTCATTATTTATTAAATAGTAAAAAATAGAGTAATAATTAATTATTACAATGATGTGAAAAATTGTTATTTAGATTTGTGGTTAAAATGTAAACCAAAAATAATGTTTATCAGTGTGAATTTAATTAGAAATTTCATTTGAATTTGTGAAAAAAGAAAAACGAAAAGAAAATGAATATTATAATTTTTCTCTTTGATACAATGATAATATTTTCACGAATTTAAAACTTTTAATTTAGTGTTTATATTCTGTGTTTTGATATTTATAATCATGACTGTAAAATGAATATTGAATTGAATTTTTTTATTATTTAAATTAAGATATATGGAAATAATAAAATAATATATATACAGTGATTGAATATATTTTGTGTACAGAAAGAAGAAAAGTTTGTGAACGTGTAACGACGTGGAAATACCAGTTTTGTGTTATTACACCCTCGTAAACGAGGCTGTAAAAATCGTGTGACAAAAAAATAAGTGTGGAGAATGCCGCGAACTTCAGGATCGCTACAGCCAATCGAGGAGTCCAACTCCGCAAAATCAAGTTAATAAATTTTCTATGAATAAATTTTTTTGCCTGTCGATACTTGGGTATTAATTATAGAAATATAATTTTTCTTCTGCATGCAATATTGGTAGATTTATTTATTTATTTATTTATTCATTTATTCAGTATTACTTTTTATATTTAAAGTAAAAAAAAAAAATGAAAGAATAATTTCTTTCAAATGCAAAATATCATCTTTACATTTTTATTCAATTAATTGCATGAATATTATTACAAAATGGAATGAATTAATTATTGTTTTTGGTTTGCATTAATTGTAATATGCATGCATATATCACTTTCTCCTTTCTTTTTAGCGGAAGTGAAAATAATTCATATCGAGATAATGTGTAACAATTTAAAACAATTATTTGAAATATTTTCATTCTATCAATTTTATTTTCTTTCATATTATATTTTTATTTCTCTATTCATCGACAATCATTCGTGCATGTCACATCAATTTCAGAATTAATCAAGTGAAACCTCCAACGAAAATAATATTAGCATTTATTTACATCAAACGTAGTGATTTAGATTGAATATAAATTCCAAATTCAAAAGTCAATTTGAATAATTGAACAGATAAAATACAAACAATTGATATTTAAAGTGCTCAAGATAAAAATATCTGATTATTGGCACTAACATTTATTCACGTGTTCGTAAAGATATGATGGGAGAGTAGGATTTACCGTTAAGTTAAAGCAGTCTGAAACCTACAGCTCTCACCAATAAAAAAAAAACAACCATTGAAGACTGTTTCTCTTTTTGATATTTTTTTTTCATTCTCATTTGACAGTAGAATTCGCCACGTTTGAATGTATGTAATTCTACTTCTTGTTTCTTCACACTAGCAGCTTCTCATGCAGGATAGAGCGGAAAATATTAAGATCATTTAGTTAATAATATTTAATTGATATCCATCTGGACAATAAAAATGCGTAAAATATTGTAAACTATATTGAAGCTTTTCCAGTTGGTTGCACATCCTCTATTCAACTCAAGAATATAAATACCTTCTTGATATATACAAAGAAAACAGAATTGAAAAATTAACAAATTACTATAGAAATTTAAAAAAAAAAAAAAAAAAAAAAAAAAACAAATTAAAAAATATTTTTTATTACAAATTTAAATAGTTTGTAAACTTATATTATCAAATTATTAGATATTAAATAAGTATTTATTATTATATTACACAGTATTTTTCAGTAAATATAATTTTCATTTTAAAGTTGTGAACAAAAATTAATTTTCCAAAGCTCAATGAAATTATTATTAGAAATATTTGCGAATTTTTTTGAATTAAAGGGCAAATTATATGATACAAGGATTCGTATTATGATTCAAACTTATATATTTTTCAGATAAATTGCTGGAATTATTATATTTATATTTATTTACTTTGTAAAGCAAGTTCAAAAATTTGATAATTGATAAAAAAATTTTCCTCGACATCGTACATTTTTTTATTACATAAATTTGTAAATATCAACAACACTAACAATATTATTTCAAGATTACAAACTATATAAAACTTTGTTTCGTATAGTATAAAATAATATAAATATGCAAAAGAAATAATAAAAAATTGTAGAATATCATTTTTATAATTGGATTCTTCTTTTAGAAAATGAATGAACTTGCTATTATTTTATTATATTTATTTCTTCATTTGTTTTATTATTTTTACATCCTCGATTAAATCCACACCGAATGCCAGATGGTATATATTAAATGCTGGATATAAATAAATATAAATAAACACTAATGATTATAATATCCGTATACATATACGTATACCTTACAGATAAAGTTGAATAATTGTATACCTTCAGTAATATTTATCCGGCAGGCATATCACATGAACAATGACAACATCATGATATTCATTTATAAAATTGTTCATGCTTACAAACACTTGGAATATAATGAATCCCTGATGTGAATTATCATCGATTAATTTTCTAGTGTGTTACACATCATGTTTATTGTATATGTATATGTATATTTTTCATGCATTGTATGTGAGTCGGCAAAATATAATTTATTGTTGGGTCACTCAGTGATTTCCAACGCGCTTTCATACGCTGGTGAATAATATAAAAAAAAAAAAAAAAACAAAAAAGAAAAAGAAGAAAAAACTAAATGTGCACATATGGCTTACGACGAGTCTTCCTACTTGTAAATTTATGGAAATAGTCAATTTAATTTCTTGCATTATTGATTAGTAGATCATTCCTGGGGGAAAGCTGAATAATATTTCGTTTAATTATATTTTGAAAAATATTTTTGATTGATGACTTGATAATTCTTTGCAAAGAAAAATTGAATTATAAATACAAAACAGGATGAATATATTTTCGATTTAAATATTTAGAATAAAATTCACGAAGTGAACTAGTATAAATAATAATTCTGATAAATTGATTGAAAAATATTATTATTAAAGAAAAATAGAATTATAAATACAAAACAATATAAATATATTTTTGATTTAAATATTTAGAATAAAATTCACGAAGTGAACAATTACAAATAATAATTCTGACAAATTAATTGAAAAATATTCTACTTCTTTGTAATAAAATTCGTTAACTTTCCAGTTTATCAAAATTTTCAATTACGATTTCAAATAATTCACTGAGCTATGAAAAATTTATTCTTATTCACAATCTTATACCCAAAATAATAAATGAAAATAAAATACTCTTATGTTAATAATTATATCATAGCTAACAAATTAATAATATAAATTTGTAAATCATTTTCATTTGTAATAAGAAATATTTTATTCTTCAAATCTCTTTGCGTATTATATATGTATACAAAAATGGCGTAAAAAATAATAGACTTATATAGACATTTAACTGTACATGAACAATCGTCAGCTCATGCATAGATATAAGTAATGATACTCAACGTTATGTGTGACTGCGTCTTAAATGTATATTCTATGAAAGTATTTACGAGCGTATGGTACAACTGTCGTTGTCTCATCGTTTTCTAAGGTAAATATGTACATATGGAAAGGAATAATCCTTGCCCCAATCATCAGCATCTGCTTCTCGTATTGCAGCTGTTGCTGATTTTCATATTGAACATAACTATTATCTTCATATATTTAATATGTTTATAATCATCACTATCTTCAAGTTCAAGTTCAAAGATTAATAATTGTGATTTATTTCCATTTTTTTACAACATTAAAACAAATTTTTATATATTTTTTTGGATTGGTGCTAAACGAATGTTGTTTGAATGACTATTTCTGCATTGAAATTGCGTAAAAAAAATAATTGAATTGTTACAGAAACGAAAAAAAAAAAATAGAATTATACATATAATGATTAAAATTAATAATATTGAATTAATTCATTATTAAATTGAGCTAATGTTTTATTTTATTAGATTTAACTCACGGGATTGTATTAAAATAATAATATTAAGCTACTGTTAATTAATATTGATGAAAGGAAATATTAATTCGATTTAATAATAAATTAATTCAATATTTTCTTTCACTGAATTATCACTTATAATCAAATAATGAAATAAGTAAATGAGGCTGTGCACTATTTACATTGTTTGGAAAGTGACAAGTTATTGTATTCGGGTCACGTACGTGTGCTAAATCCATTCAATCGACGACTTAGTTCACGTTTTTCCACCACCCTTTGAACAATCGTTATCCGATTGGCTTTGTTATTTCCGAATTGAAGTTGAACGTATATGGCGAGCTTATTCCTAAATTATTTTCTTGTAGTTCGTCCCAAGAAGGCTTTATATTTACCCACCAAACAAAGTACAGTAGCGTGCATCATGCAATATATTTCTTGAATTAAACTTATATAAATAATAGAATTTATATAGACATGAGATAAATGATCATCGATCAATGATTTTCAATGAATATTTTAAAGTGTAATTTAGAACTCACGTAATTCATGGTCCCGGTTTATCCAAACGTGTTAATCAAAATACGTGATTTCCTGTTTCATTGTTTGAATTAATATAAGTCTTCGAGGTTTCTTCAATATGGTGGCTGAATTGACAGGTATTCCTGCTGTGAACTGTGAAGAGAATAGGTTTGAAAAATCGTCTCAAGTATTGTCATCATCACCATCGGGATTAATTAATGATAAAATTACATCATTGGATACAAAAAGAGTAAGACCTAGATGGATTACAACTGCTACACGAGAGCCTATTTACAGTTTTTTGGATGAGAATGATGGAAATATTTTTGATACCGTAAAAGATGAACCAATTGTGGAAAATCATTTGACTTTAAAAGAAGAACCATTGTATAGTGTTATAATAAAACCGAAGAAGAAATATTTAGACGAGCTGAAGACTGTGGTTCAATCAAGAGAAGAAATTTTGCGAAAGCAAAGAGAGCTGCATAAGTGGTTGGATAACGCACCAACTTATGAAGAAACTATGAAAAAATCCAGTGAATTTAAAAGAGAATCGACAAATGGAAAAATGGAATCACGGAGATTAGAACCTTCTTGGATAAACTCAGAGATTTCAATTCCACGTGGGGTTGTTGGAATGGCTGTGTCATATGGTAAGAATTATCGCAATCCAAATGAAACTCGTGAATTTATTTTACAAGAAGAAGAAGAAGAAGAAGTATTGGGAGAATATCCAGCTGATGATATGGTATCAACAGCAGTGGATTCAATTAGCAGATTTGAAACTCTTGGAAGAAATAAACTTGTTGAGGAGCAAGAAGAAAATATTCATGCGATTGAGGAGCGAATTCATTGTCGACCAATTTGGAAAATCATTACTGAGGATGATAAGGAAACAATTATAAAAGACGTTATGACGAAGAAAGAAAGTGATCAAGTGAGTAGTCATCAAGAAGTGAATAATGCTAACGCTGAGGATATTTATGATGATAACAAACTGCCAAAATATTCATTAGAAAATGAAGATTGTTTCGTTGAAACGGGTAAGCGTTTTGGAATTATTTTACGAGTCTCTATATTCTTATATATTCAAATTAAATTATTTCTCGTCTAAGAGCAAAGTATTGTTCTATATCCATTAATTATCCTGTGTGGATAATACACACATATACATTGAAAGAAAAATTTATTTGGAGTAATTAAATTTATTATATTAAATCAAATATATAATTTATTTTAAATAATTAAAATTAATTTCAAATAAATTTTGTTTATTTGGTGATTGTAAATTTTTTTCCTGTGTATTGACTGCCATATGAACCAGAAAAAAAATACGTTTTATCCTAATAAGCATTAGGAAGACAGAATACTTGACCTCTCATAAAATTTATTTAAAATACATATTTTCTAACAATACAATAATATTGCTTTCTCTCATTTTGTATGTGTCTTTCATGATTGCGTGCGTTGTATTCTAAATGCGAATATGAATAGTAATAAGTGTGTATAACAACAAAACATCAAATAGAAATAATAAAATATATAGGTGAAGTTTAAATATAAAATTACGGTTATTCGTACATACGTATTTAGAATTAAAATTTAATTTTGAATTCAATGTCAATGCTGCACTGTCAGGACTGAAGGAATTATAATTTTATTCATGAGTTTTGTATATTCAAGTGGCAATGTGACATTAATTCCATAAACTACATGGTGTACCAACATAATATGCAATTAGATTTGTTTTTTTTACTTTTTATTTTAATTATAATGTTTATATTTTAATAATAGGTATTTGTTTTATATTTATATTAATTTGACGACACAGTGCAACATTGTTGGATATATTATTGCGATTTGTGGTGGTTTATCCGTTTTTTTTTTATTATCAAAAATTTAAGTTACATTGAATGTAAATACCGTTACAACAATAACCGTTATTTGTAAAACGATTTATTGTCGTTGAATTATGATGACGATGACAGCAAGGACGATAACTATGTGGTGGAAAAAAAAATAGAGTCATCATGATGATGGGTTGATGATAACGCATATTTTGGAATGTGTGTATTTTTTATTTTTCTCTCGTTCTTTCACTTATACTCTCATGCATACAACATATACATACAAATAATAATATACTCTTGAATAGTACAGTTAGAATACAATTTGCTTCTCTACCTTGGCACGTGCCAACTCTTGTAAATTTAATTTTGTGGTTTTCTGAAAGGAAAATAAAAAATTAAATCATTTCCTATTTTAAACAAAATAAATCACATGAAACAAAGTTTATTATTATTATTTTATTTTATTTTGTTCTGTATTACTTCTGATTTTTTAATTCAATTTTGTATTAGACTATTAATTTATTTTTATAATCAATTTCTATATTTTATTTTTGAAATACAAATAATTGTTTTTTTTTATGATAAATTATTCACAAATATTTCATTTGGATTTAATGATTTAGAGAATATTTGACGTCATTTATGTACTGTTATACGAGAATGTATGTAAAGTGAGTGAAGAGTATACGCAATTTATATTTACACTACAGTTTGAAGTATGTATGTATACATACATGTATATTTTTTGTTGTTGAATTATTAATCATGAATAATATTTAAATGAATATTTGTCATGAAAAGTGTGGTGAAATAACATTAAATATTTATATTGGATAAAAAATAACTTTCATGAGGGAGAGTTTATTTATTAGTTTCACAAAACAATAATACGAGTGATAAAATAAGATAATAAATACATCATAAATAATATTTTCATCATTTCCGTAAAGACTTTTTACTTTCATTAAACGATAATTCGTTTAGTTCTTAATGCTTGATAATTTTATCTTGTTCATTATCGTATATTTATACTCATTAATCAGCTTCTTGACGGAGCTTAATAATATGTAATGCGTTACAATGTCGGATATGTTAATAAATTGCATTTGCGTTCTTTCCTGGCATGCTAATGCAACATTACATGCTAATTATTAATCTATTATCATACTCAATTATGCAGCCATGACGTTGCGTTAAATTGCTCGATTTAGTAGAAAAAAATTTTATTTATATACTAACGAGTAAATTTTGTAGTTTAAATAAAATTATGCATATCAATAGTTGCAATTAAATAAATTCGATTGATACTCGAGAATATTTATTCAATTTAAAATTATAATTCAAGTAAACAAACATTGAATATTAATTCTCCAAAATTATTTAACGATTTTTAAATATTTAAATAAACTTATTTAATTTGTACTAATTTGTACTAATGTGAATTTGATTATTAATTAATTAATTTTATTCCAATTTTAATTTTAATTTTAATTTAAGATTTTTTATTTAATTTAAGACTAGTCATTTATTTATTTATTTTTCTCATTGTTTAATAATTTTTAATATTTAATAGTTAAATTTAAAAAAATATTCATATCCATATAGTATACACACACACACACCCATGTGTAGAATTGTCAAGTTATAAAGAGTATAAAAACGAGAATGAAATAAAAATTGCCAGTATAAATCTTCTCAGTTGCACGATGCACTCTCGCATTCACCGAATCAATTTAATGGACCCACGAGCACGCATTCTGCATATATACACTAATACATGATGCTTGTCGAGTGGATCACGCAAGTCTTACCGAGCTTGCTTTGCTTCTTGAGAGAAATAAAATAAAATAAAATAAAATAACAGTGAGGAAGATGGAAATCCAACAATTATTCTACAGCGTGATGCTCTAGATCACCATTGGGCAAACAAAATATATTAAAATTATTCAACTTATTTAAAGAATAAAAAAAATATAATAATAAATTATTTTTCAAACATTACTTTTACGATCAATAAAAATAATGCAAGTATAATTCAATAAAAAAAAATTAAATTCTTAATTACATCAAGGGTTTATAGTATAAAAATAAATATAAAAAAATTGTTTATGCTTTATAATTGATGTCGAGACAAAACTTTCATGGCTTTGTGAATTGAGATTGAAGAAAGTCGTATTCGTATAAAATTCTTCGTCGGTGCATTAACGGTGCCTCTCTGGGTTTCACGGATCGTGGCGTATTTACTTGTACAAAATATATATGCAATTCGTTGGTATAGTTATAGCTTTTCCTTTCGTTCATACAATTTGCAATGAAGTTATTATAACACAAAGAGAAAAAATTTTTGTAGTTTCAATTGAATTCGTATTTCAATAATCGTGATTAAATATTTAATTAACTAAAATGCTATCAAGATATTTATTTAATTCCAAATAGAAGATGAGAGCAAATGAAAAATATTTATTAATTCCTCATACGAATTATTTGCTGATATTTTTTTTGTAATTTCAATGACAAATAATTATATGCTTTATTTTATTTTATAGCAAGCAATGAACTGCACGATAAAGATAGTTTGAACGAAGTGGGAAGCACAACAGGTGGTACACATGAGAGAAATTATTCGGGAAATCCTGTAGGACACAGTAATAGAATTGGTCATAGCGATCAGACAGTGACGAATCCAAGTGATCGACCAACATCCACCACGGTGCCATCTAGATCATTTGTCTCAAGGATTCTAGCATCTGCAAAATCTCCCGATCATCTTTTAGACCACTCGGAACCATAGTAAATCAATAATATTAATTATAATTGAAAATAATGAATTATTAAATATGAATTTAAAATAATGATGAATTTATTTAATAGCTCACAATTATGGATTGTATTATCAAATGTTTATGGGGAGCTTGTGATTGTGCTCATGATGGCACTGTGTTTGGCTGAAGTGATGGACACGCCGGTACCATTGCTTAGTCTTCAGGTAATAATTAATTTATTAGTAAAAAAGAATTTGCAATTATAATTTAATTGAATTTATTTTTCATATGTAGGTTTTTTTTTCATGCAATTTGTTTGTATTTATTTTTTTAAAATGTGACGATTCAGATATGCTATCACTTGGTCCTTCTGTTGGAGCATATACACAGTTGAACAGTTGATGTCTCATATCTGTTCACTCGATCAAGACACGCGATTTCTAATTTGCCAGTACTCATGTATAGAGAAGTGAAATCGACTTTTAAAGGAGCATTGAAATATTGGATTACTATGAAGACGATAGAAATCCTTGAGCTTGCATTTAATATGTTAATATAATAATACAAATAGTTATTTTATACCGGAACTATAATATTAGTATTTCACAATCCGGAAGTTTGCTGAAATTATTTTTATTGTACAATTACGGATAAATGTATTTTTATTTAGATATTTATTCATTTATTTAATTATTTAGTTTTCTTCCGGCCATCAGTAAGCGGCTCATAAAATTCATATGATAATTTGATATTTATATATAATTTATAATGTCAGAGAAAGCGAATGCATGATTATAACTTTTTGTCGATTATTCGAAAGTATTTCAAGTTATATTTTTTTTTTTTGATTGACATTTCAAAAAAATCTAGATTTTTGTATAATGACTGATTAAAAATTTATCGAGTGAATTTATGAAATTATTCAGGTTAACAGACTTGATCTGCAAGGATGTAAAGTTAATCTTGAAAAATTTTGATCGGTTTTTGGGTCAATTTACGATATAAAAATAATCTATATCGTGTTTTTATCTTCTTTATTTTATTAATGTTTGGATTATTACTATATTTGCTGCGGATGTGTGCATTTTATAAACAGAATAATCCACATCGTTAACACAAAGTAAATTCCTTCAAGTGAGAAAAGTGTTGAGAGTGCTATTTACCATCAACACTCGGAAGAATTAATGTTGAACATTTGCTACGTTAATGTTTCACAATTGTCGCAGGAATTTCACGTACGATTGTATTCTAACCAATTAATTATAACGATAATATTAAAGGAATTCGAATGAATGAAATTCCAACAGTCTCTTTACTTCAGTAATTTATAAAAAAAAACAAAAAAGAATATAATTGACAAGCAAAAAACATCTTCGTAATTGTTCATGTTTTACTCTTGCAGAATGTCTTCTTGATGTACTTATACGTTGGCAGTATCGCTGTCATTATAAGCATTTATCTCTGGGTACTCGTAGACAGTTGCGGAAGTTTAGTCGGTAATGGTGATGATGCGGAGCTTGGTCATACATCGCTCACGAGATTTGGATCACTTAAACGAGCGCATATTTCTAGATCTAAAACTGCGCCAACGAGTTTCTACATTCGTGTTGGTGCATTGCGTAAGTTAAAAAATATTCAGAGTGCGAAATATATTGACCATTAGAATTTTACAATGCAACAAACTCATCAGAACTTATTATTTATCTTTTATTAATTTTGTTGCTCGTTAATTTACACGAGAAAATTGTTTATTGTTTTTTTTTTCTTTATTTTATTTGTTCTAGTCTTTGGCTTGGCCACACTTGTGTTTAATGGACTCGAAATGGCAATGCATTCCTTAATGCAAGGTGCCGAGTGTCTAAATGATGTTGTATTTGTTCATCCCATTCTTCATGGAATGTTCACCTTCCTACAAATGCATTTTCTCTTTGTTAATTCGCAGGTAATGAATTATTATATTTCATTTAAAATTAAAAAATAGGTCATGGGATCTTATATTTTTTTTTGTTTATTTATACATTTGATTTTTAATTAATAGGTTTTAGTAGAACGTTTTGGATTAGCTGCGAGATTTGGTTTTATTCATTTAGCAGCGACGAATATTGCAGTCTGGACGCGACTTATTATCTGGGATTCTGCTCAAGAGTGGACGTATTATGTTCATTTAGCACAAAAAGGATCCAGCACATTGTCATCGCCGCTGAGTCTTCGTGGATTTCCGGGATTGTTAACTAGACAAACACGAGATGTGCCAGGTAATTGAAAAACCCATTCATCAATAAATTATTAAGAAAACCATTTACGATAACGAATTTTTTTTTTATTACAGATTTTTCAGAAAATTATATCAGTAAATATCAACCGATATCTGATGAAAAAATCGCCCAAGTTGTCACACTGCAAGAGTGTCTTAATACAAACACTCTAGGTCAACTATGGACGTCGAGCATGACATTTCTTTATCCCTTCATAGTTCAATTCAGGTAAAATAAAAAAAAAAAATAATTTCATGAACAAACATAAATAAGAATGATTAAACAGCATTTTCATTTTTGATTTACAGTTTAATAGCAGCAGCAGTGACTTTTGTAATGGGTCGAAATGTCGGGAAACATCGTTATTCTCACAAACAAAAATTTCACAGTATGAAAGATTTAACAGGACACACAAGAGTTGGATGCGATGGTGCGAGCAAAGGATTATTTCTCGGTATTCTCAGTATGACTGCGGGTATTGTAGTGATTTTAATATTTCTTGTTGTGCGTGAAGATGAAAATTTTCCACCGGCAACACTTTCTTGGTTAACGTGCGGCACATTGATTGGAATATTAGCATTAAGTGCTTTAATGACAGCCAGTGGACTCATTCAAATCAGGCAAATGTCAATAGTTTCACGCGCGCCCGCATCATTAGACAATATATTATCAAACATTGCGCTATTTGGCGTTCAACTTTATTCGATATTCACTGTTGTTGTATGTGCATGCTCATTGGCGACCACCATTGATAATAATGATACAGACACGCGTGGACGTTACGTGATGCTATTGACAGCATCATTACTTCAATTATTTCAATGCTTTGCCCAAAGTACATTTATCGCTGAGGCATCAAAAAGATCATGCATCACGCGAATACAAATGATGGCTAAACCTGCGCGACAAGTTGTTACATTTTTACTATTTAGCAATGCAGTATTGTGGGCATTTCATACTGTCGTAACGCAAAATTGGGTATCGCAAGAACTTCAATTAAAATTCTTTGGTGTATTAGCTTGGGGAATTATATCGAGGATTTGTGTGCCGTTATTAGTATTTTATAGATTTCACAGTTGCGTATTGTTATTGGAAATATGGAATAAATGCTATAGAACATCAAGAGGTGAATTACCGCTTAACTGACGCCGGAGATCGCCGTGGCGATTAACCTCCCCCAGGTATAATATTAATTTATCTGTATATATTTTTATTTGAAATGTTTATTTTGTAATAAAGATTTTTATTTATTTCAGAACTCGACGATTGTTATTGAAGAATAATTCTCATTGCGGTGGTAATAATAATATTGTAGATAAAATTGCGACAAATGTTCGTCGCGATTGTCCGATTCATCGAACAATTCCGAGCGGTATTGTATACGATTCAAATCCATTTATAATGGATGATTCAACGAATTATATTCGCCCATGTTTGGAGAGTATAAGTTGGATGTACATGGAGCCGAATCCAATAGTTCAATTTACCACACCAATGGTGTCATTCGTCAATAATCCAAATGGAACTGATAACTATTATCGTCATCATAATCATCATCGACGTCGTACTAATTATAAATCACGACGTCGTCACCGGCGTATTGTTAGTGATCCTGGTGATTATTACAATTGCCGTGATCGTGCTCAGAGGATTATGCATCGACGTAATATGAGCGTTGATGACAGTGAAATTATTGAAAATATAATTGACGTGACGGACAATGAAAATTGTGGTAATCAGGAGGAAGAAAGTAGAACGCCGACTTTCCGAAAAGTGCCATGGCACCCAAATTTGCACATGCTCAAAATTAGATAGACACGATGAAATTGTTACTGATACAATTTTTTGTTTATAATTGAAATTATTATTTTTTAGTTTATATATAAAATTGGAAAGATTTCTAAACTTTAATGAATTATTCGAAATTAATTTTAATATGACAATATTATTTTGTGGATATTTATATTGCTTATTGTTTTATCTGCATATTTTATTATTTAAATTATCATGTTATTGATCCGTGCAATATTAAATTTAGGCTTATTAATATGATAGCTCTATAAATTTAAATTGTAGAGCAATATATTTGTAATTTTATGTATGAAACTTATGGTACTATTTTTAATTAATTATCACTTTTGTATCTATTGTTTTATTGTGTCACAATTATTAATTTTATATTTCGTTATGTATTATGTTTTTATTGTATATTATAATCCGAACAGCCATGTTAATTTGTTAGTTCTAATGGCAATAAAAAATCAACGATATATGTACATTTGAGATACATAACCTCGGTTTTTTTTGTCATTTTGACTAATTTATATATATATTAAATATGTAAAATTAATTGCTCGATGGTTTTTAATAATCATATACTGACACGATTAAAATACCAAGATCAATGAATAAAAAAAAAAATGTTTATTTATGAAATTGTTCCAGTGGCAAAATTTTATTTCGTCAAATTTCCATCATAATGCAAAACACACAATTATTTATTTATTTTTTCATATTGTTCTAACGAGTTAACGTTATTTATAAAATATTCAAGTCAATGAAATATTGTGTTTGATTGAATGCAGTATAAAATTTATACTTACGAAACGTTCAAGAAAAGTAGATTAGTCATTAATAAATAATAATTAACCAATCAAATTACTATAATTTGTGTCATGTGAAAATCATTATACGTATTTGAATTCAATAAGAATAGCATTTTTCAAATTGTAACACATTGAAAAAAGAAAAAAATTGATGATTATAATTTTGTAATTTATTATAATAATCAATGAAGTTTTGAGTCAAATTGGATTAATTAATTTTGTCTCAGCATATAAAATATAGTTACTTATTAATCAAGACCGACATCATCACTGGGTGGAGCTGCACCTGCACCACCAGGGAAAAATCCACCAGGCATACCTCCCATCATTCCGGGAAATCCACCTGCCATACCGCCAGCACCGCCGAATTTCGAGGATACTTTGCTGATAAGACTCATAATTTTTGGATTGCTCTGATACTTGAGAATGTTTGCTGGATTGGATGAAATGTCTACGAAAGCTGCAGCCACTTCGGGATCCTGTTATAAATAAATAAAATAAAATTAATATATAATCTCAAATAATTTCGAAGGAAATATTTATAAAATGAAATTAATAATTGTTAACATACCTGGAATGCTTGCATAACTTCGGGATCATTGAGATACTGATAAAAGTCACTCATTGACGGTTTGCCAGCACCATCATCTGTTTGTGACGGACGTGAGTTTGCCTCGCGGGCCTTGGCCTCATCTCGTGCTTTTTTCATTGCCTCTTGACGTTGTTTCTCAATTTTTTCAAGAGTTTTACGCTCCTTCTTTCTCTTATGCTCCTCAATTTTTCGTGCCTGTGTGCATATATACAAATAATAAATTTTTGATACAAAATTTAATATCGTCGGTGTATTTTATATATAAAATTGTTTAAGAAATTTTAAATGTATTTAGTGCAAGGTCGCACATGCACGTTGACATTACACATGTATACAAATGTGTATATATATTTTAGAAATTTGACGGTCAACGACTGAAATACATAACTATGATGTCATATGAACGTCGTCTTCACTTTCGAGTGTTACTTTTAGATATTATATCTGCCAAAATATTTTCATCTTTACATACAATTGAATTTAACGACAATGTAATATATTATATCTACAAATATGATTTTTTTTTTTCATTAAAAAAGTGCGAAATAACTCAAATACTATTCAATAAATAATAAAATAAATAAATAGAATAAAACAAAATTAATTTAAACATGAGGATAAACAAATCATGTATTTTTCTTTTGTTCACTGCTGATAATTAATAATTAAAATATGGTCAAAGGTCAATGCAGGATGTAGTTGAAAGTGAAAATATCAGAAGGGGCCAAAGGTGGAAAAGTGAACGATACAAATTTGTGCGTGTGGGGCCACCTTATACGGCGGCGGCCCGGACACGTCTAAATATAAAAGCTCTCAGCGCCGTTATGCTCTCTCTCTCTGTACTGTCCAATCACAGAAGATACTTCAGGAGAAACATTCATTCCTCAGAGACAAGAATTATTGAAATATATATTCCATCTTCATGACATTCTTCACCCAATGTACATTTCACATTAGATAATTTAATTGGATTGAATCATGATTGATAAATCAACAACAAATAAAATTAAACCATGCACTTGACATTGTGAAATGTAAATTTTTTTTCTTGAATTATATTATATTCTTACAATATTGTAAATAAGGAAACGAATGGGTGCATTTATATTTATTGAATTAAATGACTAGTATTGTCCTGCCAAAATACAATATGACACTTTGCAACAAGTTGGGTTGGCTGATGATATGTATATTTATTTAAAAGGTACAAGCCAATACGACGACTTTCGTTATCCGTGCGTCGTAAATGACCTTGTCCTCTTATACATTTATATCATCTATTTCAGTCAAATTAATATTAGATACTAATGTTTCGAGTGTGTGTATCAACACTAATAAATTTTTTATGAAAGTTTTAATTCATTTATCTTGCAGTTTTATTATACATATATGCAATAAATATGTGAGAAAATTATTCAGCTATTACTCACTCTGCCATTACTATATCTATGCATGTATGTATGTTTATATAGAATTTGTTGATTGACAGTTTGTGGTCAGTGAAATTTTTATTTAAGCAAACGCGTCTGGTGATATAAAATTATTTTTAAATTCTCAGACGACAGAAGAAAAAAAAAGAATAATAGTAATATTGTTTTTTTTTTGATAGATAAAAAAATTTAATAGATATAAACAAATAATGTACATAAATTATAAATAATTATCATATCATATTTAGTCCTTTCATTTAGTTACAATTAAATTTATTCAGCTTTATCAGTGAGATGTATAATTTTTTTTCTTCTCTCCATTATTTAATAATGAAGTAGAGGTTGATTTGAAATGAAGAAAAATAGGCAGAGAGGGTAGAAAGGCAGGGCAGGTGACAGTACTGAGGCAGATTTAGTCGACGCGAAAGCAAGAGACAGAGTTAGTGTTTTGGTCGACCTCCCAGATGCGCAAGAGGATTTTACACGCTCAGAGTTCAACTTCATGTCGTGTAGTTTATCGTGAGTGCGGAGTTTAATACGACTTTCGGGTGAAAAGAGTTGTCCCGGAGGACAGTCTGGCTTCATCGCGTGGTGGTGGCCCAGTGAAGCGACAAGATGATGGGCACGGTGCGACTCAAACCTCTTTTTATTGTGGGCATTTTATTTGCCCTTGTTGCATTCGCTTCAGAGGGTAAGTTTTTTATTTATCACGTCATATAAATAATTCAAAACAATAATTAATTGAATTTCTGATCGATGAACGTGGAATAATCTTTGACATTATATTAGATGAATTTTAATATATCAATTGATTATTTGTTTCTTGTTATTAATTATTGGAGGAGAAAATTTTTTTTTTTTTAATTATATTAATTAAGTATAACAAAGTTTTTAATGTAACTAAATGGTTTTCATCGTTTCTTGGCATTAATATGCAACTTTGAGTGTCAGTTGTATTTATAGGGTAGCTAGTAATAGTGCGCTGATTATATTCATCTTATGTAAAGCCTAGAAAACATTTTCTCCTTCACGAGAATTCAAAATATTTAAAAAAAATTATTTTAAATTATCAAAGCATTGTTTTGTTATAATTGTTATATGTAACGTTGTCTAATTGATAGCGATGACGATAAATATTACATAATATTATTTAGCGAATAAATTCATAAATAAATAATATATAAAAATTGTGAATTTTCGAAGAATCAAAATTAATTAATATATTTGTTATCATAGGAAATTAATTAATAGAGTTGAACTATATCATAAATTAAATAAACTAATGATTCTGTCATCAGATAAACTTGTATTATGATCATGTAGTAATTGTCAATTATTTTTATTTATTTTATTTTTAAAATATATTTTAAGTATTATAAATATATTCTATATATTTTTATTTTATATTTACTTAATCAATCCAAATGTGTTTGAATGCATTTTGAAGTTGAAATGAAATCAATGGAATTATTAATGTAATAAATGTTATATGTAATTTATATGTAACCGATTCAGCACATAGATAAGATGAAAATGTATTAAGATTGGAAATATTTCTAAACGTGTGGACTGTGCATCTCTCAGCCCGTAAAACCGCCTACCCGGCAATCTAAACTTAGAAGTTGGACCACTATTTTGCTACAAGCCCGTGTGAGCTTGCTCCTACTACATTACAATTTAATACTTTTCATTTTCCTATTTTAACATAATATATACACACACATATGTGCATACATACATGCATGGTCATTTGGATTGAAATTACTTCCAATACAAATAAATAAGAGGAAACAATTAAAAGTCATACAACTATTTTTTCTGTAGTAAAAAAAATAAATAAATAAAAAATATTCATAAAATAAATTGAAGTTTCGTGACCGAGAAAAAATTCATTTAAATTTACAGCAGGGTAGAACAAGTTGATATTCATATGACAAATTTTTAGCTGAGATTTATCAAAATTTTGTTAATGGAAAATAGTATTGCAATATAATTAAGAAGTAACTACCAGTGTTGGTAATTTATTTTTTATTGTGACGAAGATAACAATGGATTTAATTGAAAATAATAAATAATACGCGTGGTTTTATTGTAAATTAAATGATTTTGTGTTTTATTTTATAATTCGTCAAAGATTTTTGAATATTCATTTAATTAAATTGAAGTGACTTAATTTTATTGTTTATTATTTTATGAGAATTCTTGAATGAAAAATCATTAAAATTGTGATTATTCTCATTATTTGTTCATTTATTTTTTCATGAGGTGCACGAGGTGAAGAAGAATTAGATCAAGTGTCTGAAGTACAATGTCGACCATATATCGAAAAAGCACTTAAAGATCTTGAAACAGGTAAATAATATACAAAGTTAAATTGTTGAACAATAAAAGATTATAAAGAGAAATTGTGGAAAAATATTGTTATGTTATTTTGATTATTTTTATTATTATGCAGGGCCTCATGATGAAAATGGTAATGATCAGGGCGACGAAAGTGGCAGTAGAGAAACCAAAGAAGTCGGTGATGAACAAATATCATCGCAAGCAGCTGAATCTGTGAGTTGTCATTTAATAAAAAAAAACAATTTATAAACGATAATAAATTGATAAATATATTGAAAATAATTAATAAAAATTTTCTATTGAAATATAATAGACAGAGGAGAAAAATGAAGAAAGTAACGAAGCAAATTCGTCGAAACAAACTGATGATAATGATGAAGATGTCACTTCAGATGAAACTACAAATGAAAATGTAGATTCGAATCAAGCATCTGAAGAAGAAACGCAAGATGAAAAAACGGATGAAGAAATAGCTGCTAAATCTGATGAAGATAAAAGCAATGAAAATACGGAGACAACAGGTGAACACAATAATTTTAAAACATTTTTCATCAAATTATCCGTTGATAAATTATAGTATTTTTAATACAGATACTGAAGAAAATGTTGTACCCAATGAAGAAGATGATGCATCATCAGAAATGAAGTCCGATGAGACAGTTGAGATACAATCGAATGAAAATAATACTGAATCGAGTAATAATGATGAACAAAGTGTCGACGATGCTCAGCAATCCAGTGAGACAGATACAGAAGAAACGACTGAGGACCATGCTGAGGAGCCTGCTGATGAGTCTACTGACAATGATACTAAGGAGGATGATAGTAACGAACCCGAAGAAGTTGTTTCGAATGACGAAAACGATAATAGCAAAGTTGTAGATGATGCAAGTGTAGAGGAAATAAAATCGGATGAGAAATCTGTTGAAATTAATGCCGATGATTCAATTGAAAAGGTCAATCAGGATGATGATGATGATGATAATGATAAAAATAAGAACGATGATGCTGATGATGGAGATAAAACAATTGAAGAAAGTGATAATGAAGAGAGTAGAGAAAAAAATGTAGAAAGTGTTGAAAATGAAGTCGTTGATGATGACGAGACAAGTAACCAGAAAAGTGTCGAGTCCACGGAAAATGATATTGAAATATCGAGAGAGACACGTTCATTACCGGATGATAATAATCAAGAGAGTGGAGAAAATACGAGTAATGATACGCAAGAATCTGGGGAAAAAGATGAAAATGTCACTAATGAAGGTGAAAGACAAATTAATTATCATTTATTTGTTAATTTATGCATGTATATTTTTTTTTCTCTTTCATTGATAATAAGTTAATTGATTCTAGATGAAGAAAATGATGAGAGCAACGAAACAATGGAATCAACTCCTGAAGAAGAATTAATTGAGGAAATTGAAATTCCAGAAAATTTAAGACCTCGCGACCATATTAATCAAATATTACGATTAGATATGGTTAATGAGGATAGAGAAGCAGCTGTTGAACGTGCTGCTAGTATTGTGTTGAAAGATTTAAAAAAATTATATGACACAGCAATTCAGCCTTTAGAAACTTTGTTCAAGTACAGAGATCTCAGTAACAGACACTTTGGAGACCCGGAAATATTTTCAAAGCCATTAATATTGTTTATGGGTCCATGGAGTGGCGGAAAATCATCGATTATAAATTACCTTCTCGACAATGAGTACAAGCCAACCGCACTGAGAACGGGTACGTAAATAAATGTCAAAATACCATGAGTGAGATAAAAAGAAAACAAAACCAAAACTTGCAGGATTGAAATGATTTTTTTTTCTTACGTTATGAATTGATTTTTTGAAATTCTTCACAAAATCTTTATTTATTAAATTTCAATTCGTATCACGTTAAATTTAAATTCATCCCAAAATTGTATGGGTACCTAGATAGATACAGATAGTTTTTTAGGTGGTTTGCAAGACTGCATTGGAGAATCTTGCAAACCGCCAAATGCAACTGATGCAGGAGCGGAGCCATCACCAGCTTATTTCAACATTCTGATGTATGGCGAAGAAGAAGAGGTTCTAGACGGGACACAATTAGCTGCTGATTGGACATTTTCTGGACTACAAAAGTTTGGACAAGGAATGCTAGATCGTTTGAGAGGCTTGAAACTCAAAAATAAATTACTTGAAAAGGTTAGATTGATTTTCAAATCATATTAGATTAAAAAATTAATTTCAATGATTTTTTCTTTCAGGTTAATATTGTGGAGATTCCAGGAATTTTGGAAATTCGCAAACAAGTACAACGATTATTTCCTTTTAATGATGCATGTCAATGGTTTATTGACAGAGCTGACATCATTTTCTTGGTGTACGATCCATCCAAGTTAGACGTTGGTCCAGAGACTGAAGCTATTCTTGATCAATTGAAAGGACGTGAATATCAGGTATGAAATTATATTATTTTTCAATATAATACTGAGATGAAAAAATATAGTAGAATTTAATTACACAATCCAACTATTTTTTTCTGCTAATATAAATTGTGATTTTCTACTTTACTATTTGTAGTTTACTTTCTTGCAATACGAAAAAATAAAATAATTATAGTAATTATATTCAAACGACAAAGAATGAAATTATCATTTCAATAATTATTTGTTCATCTTTATCTATTTTTTTTTTTAATATTTAGACGAGAATAGTTTTGAACAAAGCTGATCAAGTAAAGCCTGAGGAATTAATGAGAGTGCAAGGAGCATTAATTTGGAATATATCTCCTCTAATGTCAAGCGCTGAACCACCAATAATGTATTCTACATCACTTTGGTCATTACCATATGAAGCTGGCTCACCAACTCGTCTTCTATATGCTCAAGAGCGTGCATTCTTGCGCGATTTACGTACAGCAATTGACAAGAGAGTCGAACACAAAATAGCCAGTGCAAGAAGATTTGCCGTAAGATAAAAAACATTAATCAATAATTATTCATTAACGTCAATCAATTATTTTCTTCTTCTATTCATTTACCAAGAACAAATTTTAATTTTCAGGTTCGCGTTCGTAATCACGCAAAAATGGTGGACTGTTATTTGACTACATACTACAATCACAAAACATTCTTCGGCAGTGCAACAGAAACTAGTGATAAAATAATTGAGAATCCACAAGAGTATCATATTTATGAGGGATTAAGCACATTAACTAATATTTCACGTTATGATTTGCCTGATCCTGATGTTTATCGTGATTTTTTCCGTTTAAATAAGCTCTACGATTTTTCACTGCTAAGCTCAACGTGCACTTACTTCCGCGGTTGTCCAATTAACAGGCTCGACGTCGCAATTGCTTATGATTTACCTGAGCTCGTTGGTAAATACAAAAAATCAGTGGAAGCAGCAATAAATGAAAATAATACAGACGGTAAACCCCCAGCGAGTTGAGAATATTATAAAAAAATTTATGTGTGCAAGAGCACACACTCTTGATGACAACAACTAATCCTTGAAGACATCGTGTCCTCGCACAACGGAATATGCCCGAGGAAGTACAAATCCCCAAGAAAAATTTCTTAACGAGTTGATAAAAAAAGAAAACAAGAAAAGAAAAATAAAACCAGCAAGATTATAACAGAATAAAACTATTCTTCTGGTGAATGCTCTTCACGTCTTCCATTCAAGGTTGATATTACTCACGTTGATACTGCGGGCAGTTTACTGTGAGCAATTATTATTATCATCAATGCCAATCATTCAGCTTAATTAATTAAACCAAACAATGCAGCATTAAAAATAAAATTCAGAATGACTCTGTTTATATAAATATAATATTCTATTTGCGTATATTCCGAGGTGATGATGAAGAAAAGAGAGAAACTTTTGAATTAATACCGTTCTACCGTCCACTTAATCGGTGTTTATACATACATTATAAATATATCAAAGTGATTTTAAAGCTTTATCATGGATTATCATCTTCTTGTCACTTATATAATTTTCCTACATATTATTCGCTCCTAGTTGTGAGCTCATTGCAACTACATTATTATTCTCATTCATTCATTTTAAATGCAAACCTTATAGATGTATAATAAGATTTATGTTCGTGTATGATAAATGATAATCGTAAAAAAAGAAAAAAAAAATCACCCAAAGTAATAATATTTATATAAGATAGAAAGATTTATTGACGCGATTTATATTGAATGATCGGTGATTATTTAATAATTTTTGGGCTTGCCGAAATTTTGCCTCTATTATTATAAGCATTTTTTGTAGTGTATACGATGTATATGAATATATATTTGACGATTATAATTTTTCTTTATACGCCACATATCAATAATATAATTGTAGTGGTGTTTTAAAAATTCACCGATTACACTTGCATCAATTATTTGTTTTCATTAATTAATATTAATATCACATAATTTTCCTATTTTATTCTTACCCGTTTTCTTTTTATTTACTATTTTTTGCTGAACTATATGAAAACATGTTTTTATGATGAATAATAATTTAAAAGCGTTGGAGAATTTGTTTAGATTTAATTAAGTTAAAATATTTCTGAAGAATGATTTACGTTTATGCCGTGAGTTTTAAATTGTTGTAACTAAAAAATTCCCGACTAAAATTTTTAGATGTTTTTTGTAAGGATGAAAAGAAAACAAATATTGGAAAAAAAACTATGAAAATATATAATGATAAATACTCACATTTGGCGTAACTTCACGCAACCAATCGTTTGCCTGCTCATCAAAATCAAATTGACACGCCAATCTTAAATCATTTGCAGCCTCCTCCCAATTGCCCAACAATTGATTAGCACGTCCGCGAAACTTGTGACCAGCAGCGCTATCAGGATTCAATTCCAACGCTTTATTACAGTCACGAATACAAGCATTTGGTTTATTAAGTGCAAGATAAATTTGTCCACGTTTAGCATAAAGAAGTGCTGCATGCGGATTTAAAATTATCGCCTCTGTGTATAGATTAATTGCTTTATCATAATCTTTTTCAACAAATGCAGATACTGCTTCAGATCTTTTTACTTGTGATTCATTTATTTCATCTTCGGTTGGCTGATGAGATAGATTTCCCATTTTTTGTGGTGGATCATTGTCCGGCTCTGACAATTAATAAAAAAAATTACATGTGATAATTAACTTAGGAATAATTTTTTTTAATTAGTGTTTAATTGATGAATATGTTAATTATTGATTATTATTACCAACAACACCGGTCATATCTAATTCTAGATCACTCTCATCACTCTCTGGATCTGAATTATCTAGATTCTCTGGCTCATTTGTTGTAGGTTCTGTTGGAATTTTCGTTTTTGGTGTTTCGTCTTCTTTTGTTTTTGGTACTGTACCACCGAAGTTCTCAATAAATTCTTTGACAAATGTTAAATCAGGCAGATGTAATAGTTGAGGATTTTTCATACACAAGTCAGTGAAAACTTTTAGTGGAGCAAGTTGCTCCTTGTTGATAGGCAGTGACATGTTTCAATCTGTAATATTTTTAATTTTGATAATACATAAATATTTTTTCACAAATTATAATCGTCTTAAAAATATTTCGTTGACTAGTATAAGAAAAATGTCGGTGATATGCAAACGCGAGCCGGTCCTGTCCGGCTCATGAAATTCGATATTTTTATGCTTCAACTTTTTATATCATAAAAAAACAAAGATGAAATATATCATAAAGGTTAATATTGAATATTTACCTAAAAAGTCAAGAATCGTATTGTAGACAAAAGCAGTTAAAAATAATGACGAAGTCGAGCAACAATTCTATATACACAATAACAATATCTATTGCGCGGAATTATTCCAAGTAACTACCAAGATGTGCCGGAATCATTTATATATATATATTCATGAAAGAAGATTCTAGAGTTAGTGGCGCCCCTTCTTTGTAGATTAATCAGATTTGCAAATTATCATTCTGTAATAAAGCAGAAACTATTAATTTGAAATGTTTTTAAAAGAAATGGACTGCCCGACTGAGCTACAATAAAAAAAAACCCCCAATAGCACTTGGCTAATGGGGAATATTTTTGAGAGCTTTATTTATTTAAAAACATAACCCCAAAACTAAATGTGACCACTATGACTCCACTGTGAACCACACTGTGACAATATGTCTTGAATTAGCTAGATCAACTTTTAGATTAATATTTATTAGATGATTTCACGAAAAAAGATTGAACATTGAAATGAATAATATGACAAGACGAAACTTTTAGTCTTTACTATATCCTTGCATGAATCTTGGTGCGATATCTTTTTTTTTCGAATTTATTCTATTAATTTAAGCAAACTTTTCATTTGATTTTCAGCAAATTTCACAAAAAGCTATTGTGGAAGAAAAATTGAAATATTAAATTTCTAAACAGAAATTCTAAGCATAAAACATTATATAGATGATTTGAAATTTGATCCAATTATTGAAATAATAATAGAGAACCAAATGCTTTCATAATTTTTCTGAAAAAAAAAAATTATTCACCATTTTTATTATTGTCTTATAATTCCAAATAATCCTCTAACGGTTTGTAATCAGGACTTTTGTTTGACCAAATCAAAGAATAAACATTCCCTAAAATTTCATAATTTTTCATAAAATACGTCAACGAAAAATTTCACAAAAGTAATAAAAAATAAAAATACATTTATTTTGGTAATGTATGCCACACACATTATCTATTTGTTGTTATATAATAATTTATTTACAAAATTCAACATCTTTATTATGAATGTATGATTGTTTGTTATTAAAATCAACCAAATATGATCGATTGCAGTATTGTTTTCATAAAGATCGCATTCAGGTAAGTATGATATACTTTTTTTAAATATATCTTTTATTTTTCTTAACATAGAAGAATTGAAGATGCAAATGTATTCGGAAGATTGTGATGAATGAACTTCTAATGGATTAATGAAAAAAGAAGCAGCAGCCCATACTGCATTCAATTGCGACTTCATGATCAATATAATTTTCAATGACAATTATTTTGCCGACTTAGACATACATTTCTCAAGATTTACCACCAAAACCACCCATTAAATTACCCAATCCACCAGCAGCACCTTGCTGAAGTTGTTTCATCATATTTTGTAAACCATTCATTCCACCTGTTGAAAAAAGAATTCCATTAATCACAATCAATAATAAAAAATTGACTTCATTCAGAAATTTATATAACCTCATTTACATGAATGAAATAGTGTTCACTTATTCATATTAATCAATTACTGTTTTCAATCTGATATATATTAGAAAAATAAATACCCATTTGATGAAGTACTCGTGGATCCATCATTTTCGCCATTTGTTGATTTAACTTTGCCATTTGAGTTTGATTGACATTTTTCGTCATATCACCACCTTTAAAAAGTCCTTTGATACCACCCATTCGTTTCACTACTGCCGCGAATTTAGTATATTGAGCTACAAGATCTTTTACTTCTTTCTCAGTCACACCCGAGCCTTGAGCTAATCTCGTAACTCGTCCTGGTTGTTTGCTAAATAATTTTGCTCCATCTCTACTGTCTAATTCGGCATCATTCATACTATCCATTATTGTCATGAGTCGTTTGAGTCTTGCCATTGAATCTTGCTCTGTTCCTTTTGACATAAAATCCTGGCTGAAACCTGGGATCATCCCCTATAAATTCAAACCCCATATATATAAATTGTAAATAATTAATTCAAAAATTTTTTGTCCTCAATATTATAAATTAAATTCACTAAAGAATGAACATACTAAAATTTGTGAAAATGGTCCCATTTTCATGATATTTTGAAATTGCTCATACATATCTCGTAATGTGAATTGACCGTGTTTTATTTTTTCCAAGAGCTCTTCATTATCATCCAAATTCAATTCATTAACTTTATCAATCAATCCTTCAATATCACCCATTCCTAATAATTTACTAATGAACGGTTTTGTTTTGAATGGTTCTAAATCATCGATATGCTCTCCAGTACCAATAAAAATACATGGACTCTGCGTTGCCGCTACACTGATATTTTAATATAAAAACAAATTAGTCAAATCATTCAATAATTAATCCAATAAAATTTTCTATACATATATAAATAAAATATACTCACGCGGATAGTGCTCCACCACCTTTAGCATGACCATCCAATTTTGTAATGATAATTGACCCAACATTAACCCGATCTTTAAAAGCTTTTGCTTGAGCTTCGCAAGCTTGACCTATCGTTGCGTCCATGACAAATATAATATTGTCAGGTTTCTATATTGGAAAAAAAAAACTTTTATAAAATAATAGAAATCCAAAATTTCAATTGATAATATATAAAAATCACAAAGATACACAACTATTTTTTAATAATTAATTTACTTACCACAGCATTAGATACTTGTAACATTTCTTCGAATAGAGATTCCTCCTGTTTATGCCTACCGCTCGTATCAACGATTATTATTTCATAACCTTCTTTTTTAAACATCTCAACACCGTCTTGTGCAATAACCACAGGATCAACTTCAGTGTAACTTCCATAAAATGGTATTCTTGCTTTTGTTGCATTTTGTTTTATTTGATCATAAGCACCAGCACGAAATGTATCAGCACAAACAAGACAAGCCTTCCAATTTTTCTTCAAATAATGATAAGCTAATTTTGTACAAGTTGTTGTTTTACCCGAACCTTGTAAACCAACAAACATAATAACATTTGCTCGACCTTTCACTGGTTGATATGCTTTTACACCAGGATCAATTAGCTATATAAAGAATTTTTTTTTCCATAAATAAAATCGAATCGTTAAATTCAATTTAAATTTAATAATTTCATCACACTTCTTAGAAAATAAATAGTTACGGCAACTATTTGTGATAACTATTTATAAATATTTTTTCTCTGGTCAATGCACAAATACATAACCAATAAATTATAATTTCAATAGGAAAATTGTTTTTATTTATAGTTGCCATTACCAGAAATTTCAAAGAAATTCTTTGCAGTCATCAAAATTTCTTACTTTAACGAGTTCTTTAAATACTGCACTTTGAATCATCCGGCGCTTATTGAGTCCACCTGCCATATCATCAAAGTCAATGACAGCACGTACATTTTCACGAAGTTTTTTTACAAGTCGTATGTTAACATCAGCTTCCAATAATGCTGCGCATATTTCTTTCAGCATAGAATTTAATACCTGTAATTATAATCTGTGATTAATATAAATTTTCATGTGCTAACACCATCTGTTTACAGAATTTTATCATTATCATCACGGGATTTACCTCTTCATTTATAACCGTTGCTTTACTCAGTGACTGAAGAGCGGACGTAATTTTACGCCCTAACTCGGCCAACACCATTTTTTATGATTTTTATTAATCACTTATATTAATAATAAATTTGTTGTGACTTTAAATTTGGGAATTATTAATATCTGAACATTGGACAACAATAACTAAAATCAACTAATACTTGTCTCTATTAGGCCAATTGGGCCAACTCGACATGACGGTACTTCCGGTACACCAACCGTTTGTTATATATTTATCTGAACTATATACATATGTATGAACTACAAAAATAAATATACAGGAATCTGTTTTATCAACTGAAGATTACATATAAATCTAGAAAATTTCATTACCATCCGGATAATTTTTGTGTTTAACTTGACTGAAGTATCTAACATAACCTCAAATATACTGCGAGTAATATTTGCAACTGCGATCAATTGTTCAATCATAATTTGTGTTTTGCTGCTGGTTGGTTGATAAAAGATTAACAAAATGTCTGTGTGGCGAATTGTGCCACAAAAACTTTTGAAATCATCTTCAAATATAAGCCGTAGTGTTCCATGTGTTTTCTATCATCCAAATGTAAGTAAAGAATTTCAATATATTTTAATATAAAATAATTGAAAATTCAGTAATATATTTATATGTATCAATCTTATTTTATATTTATATGTTTCGACATATTTTGCAATAAATTCTTGTTGTCATGCGACTCGATTATATGAATAATTAATTATTTATATTCACGATGATATTTGTTTATTTTTAGGTATTGGAGCATTATGAAAATCCGCGAAATGTTGGATCGTTGGATAAAAATGATAAACATGTAGGAACTGGACTTGTTGGTGCTCCGGCATGTGGAGATGTAATGAAATTACAGATCAAAGTTGATGAAAATGGAAAAATTATTGACGCTAAATTTAAAACATTTGGATGCGGATCGGCTATTGCATCAAGCTCATTAGCTACAGAATGGGTTAAAGGAAAAACTGTATGACAAAATTTAATTAATATTATAAAATTGCATAATTAAATGTGTGTATGTAACATCTGTACTTGAATGTATTTTTTATTTAGGTTGATCAAGCTTTAAAATTGAAGAATACTGATATTGCAAATGAACTCTGCCTTCCACCTGTCAAGCTCCATTGTTCAAGTATGTAATTAATTAACTCAAAATTATCTACACGATTTCCAAATTATTTTCGTAAGATATTAAATTCATTTTAATATTCAAATTTAATATTAATTTCAGTGCTTGCTGAAGATGCAATCAAGGCAGCTCTTTCGGATTACAGAATTAAGCAACAAGGTGATAAGAAATCAGATGAAAATGTCAGTCAAACTGCAGCATAAATGCTTTACGATCAGAAATACTCGTGATAAAATAACAAAAATGGGAAATATCAGTAATCATGTAGCATTCCTCAATATTTCGTAAAAAATTTGTAGCTATTAAATATTGTCTGGAATTAACATGTATAGTAAAAATTATTTTATATAAAAAATAAATGTATGTATTGTATATATGCTATATTACATTTATCATTATTGAAAATTTTCAATAATTTTTTTCATTATTTTTATCTGCTAATCAATATTCACCAATATAGCTTTTAGCAGAATCAATCGAAGTTGAAAATCCAAAACCTAACCTAATTTAAGGACGTTCGGTAGAGTTAGCGGGGGGAAACATTTACGGGGCAAGGGGAAACTAGCGATGAGTGACGACTTG